>CM055094.1:34042213-35242213 GCA_029204225.1 Diphasiastrum complanatum
CGTTCCTAATGGAGAGCAATAAAAAGACTAATACTGTCATTATTAGTGCAAAACTAGAAATAACTAAGAATGAATGGAATGGAATATATAATGATTGCAATTTGGTCATCAATAGATGTTTCCACAAGGGCTGCCAGTACAACCTTTCAAAGAAAACAAAACACCCAGGAGAACGATACTGAATACTTCATTATGGTTTTCAGATTCAAATGGGTACTGAATACTTTATTATGGTTTTCAGATTCAAATGGGAGTGAACTCAAGAAAGCAAATACTTCGGTAAAAGGGAAAGCCACATAGTGTTTCCGTTATCTTGACAGTAGCTTATCATGAATCTAACTCCTATGATCTGCGCAAATCACAAGATTGAAGGCTAGAGACACTTCACTAGACAATTTCAGTCCAAACATTGTGTAATAAGCATTGCATACAATGCCATAAACTTTCTATTAACCAAAATGAATCACCATGAAAAGCACAGAAAGTATTCACAATAGAAACAAGTTGTGTGTGATTCAGAACACTCAGATTTACATTATCTGTATTCACCATTTGCAAATTACAAAGATGTGTTCAGTCTAAGCACTGCAAAGAAGAGGGATTGCTACACCTCTATACAAGAATCTGAGAGCACAATGGTTCTGAACTTGTAGATGAATAGCAAATCTGAAAATCTACATTAAAGCACCAACAGAGCTTCACATGCCTCTGTTCTACATTGTGTCTGAATGATCTACAATGGCATAAGCCTGACAAGTTATAGCCAAAGAAATCCGTGCAAGAGAGAAGAGGGCTCTGCAACTGCTTCAAGAAACAAGCAAATGGGACTTTGACACATGTAACAGGGCTTCATAGACAGTTAGAAACAAAGTTTTGATGGAGATATCTGCAAAGTGCCTTCAGAGATGGTGCCAAATGTTTGTAGACAGCCGCAGCAGTGTGCAAGAGGGAAGAGGCACTTCAAATTGCCTAAAGAAAGAAAGCAAATGGCCATTTGCTCGTTCTGAGGACAGAACTGGTTTAAGGGGGGGAGGAGACAAGCAAGCAAGCGGTCATCACTCAAATTTAATGTCTGTTTGCTGTTATTTTCTAGGAGGAATCATTCCATTTATATTCTATTTGGTTCTTGATGTTCTAGTTACATCTTGATGTGTAAAATTGATGTAAGAAATAGTAAAGCATCCAATTTGCATACTATTCTCTATACCAATTATGGAAGCTACTTTAAAACCTTATAAAGGAGGTTTATACTTATAATGGAGATCATTCTAAAGTTGGATCAAATTATTATGGTTAAAACTTAAAACTATGCTAAAACTAGTTGAAGAGGGAGTGTGAGAAATATCAACTTGTTTAGTCACGTTTAGTTCAATTTGACAATTTAGGCCAATATGCATCTTAGACTTAGAGATAAACATTACGAAGTTATTTTAGTCTAAGTTTATTTGAATTACCACTTTTAGAAAGTGTGGGAAAATGAAGTGGTTCAAGTTTGTGAAGATTCAAATTTAAATATTTTGGTACAATGAATCTAGTTTATTTTTGTGTAGGGTTTGGAATAGATCTAGAAGATTCCTATTGTTGATAAAATTGGAGAATGATATTCAAATAGGGCATGGACCTATTATAAATAGTGTACAAACATGGGAAGAGATACAACTCTCTCTCTCTCTCTCTCTCTCTCTCTCTCTCTCTCTCTCTCTCTCTCTCTCTCTCTCTCTCTCTCTCTCTCTCTCTCTCTCTCTCTCTCTCGTCTCATTCATGCTTATACGAAACTTGTAACCATGGACATCTCAATAGGATGTGATAAACTGATAATGCTTCTGGTAAGTTCATTACTACAAAAGTAATGACAAATTGGATTCTCACAATCTTCACAAATATGTCTCCCACTATGTCTTTAGGACAAACTGTAGTTTGATCAACTAACTTGATAGCAAAATTTGTAGGTTTCATTCTGTTAAGGCCCCATTAGAACACAATTTTGTTGAAATTAGACTGACTCTTGTGTGAAGAATGGTAAAAAATATCTTCCTGTCTTGACTTTGGGGGCTATGCTCACCTTATTTCTTTTGTATATTTTATTGTACATAAAGGCGTGTGAATTGAGCACATAACCTTCTTAGAATAGGTCGGGTTTGAGTTAGGTAGGTTCACTTATGATGTCATGCAAAAGTTTAGATAACATGCATAGTCATTCAGAGTGCATGCATGCAACATGCAATCAGTGCATGCAACATGCAAAGCAGTTTACATGGTCTACCTTGTCTAGGTAGCTTAGGGAGCTGACATGAAATCCATGCAGTATTCATGCATGTAATTAAACATGTGGATCCATGATAGTTGAGTTAACTGAATGAAGTGGACTTTCCATGCAACTCCTCTGTAGGAATTCGAGCCTCATTGATGTAGGGAATTTGTGGCTTGTTTTGCCATATTGTGAATAGTGAGATATTGGTGTTTTCGGCTCATTCTCTCTCTACTTGAGTTTTTCATTTTGATTTTCTCTCTCTACCTGAGAGCAGCCTATTTTTCTCATAATGAGCACTTAGAATATTTTCTGATAGCTATCTCTCATAGTGAGAAATCAGTCTTTTGAGACAGTAGTATGCCATTGTGCTATTTCAAGTAATCTATTCTTTGATCATTCTTGTGCAATCACAACACCTCATAAAGATCCTGTAAGGTGTGTGGTGAAGTTCACACGTGTCAAAAACTTCACATGGTATCAGAGCTTCATGCTTTGAAGAGGTGAGGCTACATACATTAGATCTTGAGTGCTTTTGCTTGTAGGAACTCGGATTTGGGAGAAGGATACAAACTCGCTGACAATCAAGCCATTTGTTGATCATAAGTGGATCAAATCAAGTCTGATTTGCTCTAGTTGAGCCCTGTATGAATAGAGAGCTCACACGTGTGAAATTAGCCCTCTTTGCTTGAGTGCTATTTTCTTGAGAAATGATCCAATTTTGATGTTCTATAGCTTGTTGGATAGGTAATGAAGAGTAGAAAATGTTGCTTGAGTTTCTAGATCAATTTGATTTATTTTTAGAGGATTTTTAGGCAATCAAAGAGATAGGGAGAGTACTCATCTCATGTGATATGCCAAACTGAACACACATCAGTTATTTTCACCAATATTCTCATTTTCATCATAAATCAAGTAGAATTAGACAAATCTGAGTATTGTGAGGTCTTAGACATTTCATTTCACACAAGTATTGTATTTGAGTTGAAAGTAAATTCCTAGAGAGTTTTTTAGTTCTTTGAAACTCATGGGAGAGATAGACTTCATATTTGCATGTGCTTCATCATTGGATAGAAACTAGATCCAAATTCAAGTTAGATTGATTCTATTGTTGTGAGCTTGATCTCACAGATTGCTAGATTTCATAGGTTGGATCAACATTATGAGTGTTAGATCCTAGATTGAGATAGCAAGCAACATATTCAGTCCCATTCTTGTCTTTACTAGAATTTCTCAAAGAGAATATGTCTTCATCTGGTTCACATTTTTTGGAGCATAGTGAGAGATTAACATCTTCCAATTATGTAGTGTGGAAGATTAGAATGGAATCATTATTGAACTATAGGATGTAATGGACATTGTAAGTGGAGCTGAAGAAGAACCTACAACACCTAATGAAGCTGCAACATTCAAGAAGAGAACAAAGATTGCTCTTTATTTCATAAAAATGAATGTTACAAATGAAGTGCTAAGAGAGATCAGTACATGCACCACTGTCAAGGAGGCTTGGGACACTCTTAAAACAATCTATGAAATCAGAAATACTTCTAGATTGCTTACACTTAGAAATCAAATCTTTCTAAGTTATCAGAAAGTAGATGAGAGTGCTTCAAATTATGTAATGAGAGTTAAGGATCTTCATCAAGAGTTAGCTGGTATTGGAGATGCTCTTAAGAACACTGAGCTTGTTCAAGTAGTCCTTAATGGACTAAGAGATGAGTATGACAATATTGTGCAGACTTATGCAGTCAGAGAGGAGCTTCCATCTTTGGAAACTCTTCAAGGAGTTCTCATTGTTGAAGAAAGCAGGCAAGAGAACAAGATGCTAAGGATCAACAGACTTTCATTAAAAGATGGTGGAGATGATAAAACACTCTTCACCAAGGACAAGTCAAGAGACAAAGGCAAAGGTCAACAACACTTCAAGAAGGACCAGGCCAAAGAAGGTAGTGAGGATCAAACCTCAGAAGCTGCAACATCAAGTGGCAAGAATAAGCTGTCAAAGATCAAATGTTTTTTTTGTGGCAAGAAGGGCCACTATGCATCAAACTGTTTCAAGAAGAAGAACCAATCCAAGCAAGCGAACCTTACTAATGAGGAAGAGTGTGAGGGTATTGAGAGTGAAAGAGAGGATTTTTTAATGATGTCTAGTTTTTCATCTTCTTCTTACAAGAATAAAGAAATCTGGTGGATAGATATTGGGGATAGTTCCCATATGTCTAGTTCTAGAAACTCTTTCACAAGTCTCATGCCATATGTAGGTGCAAAAAGATCAATCTATATTGCTAATGATGTAGAGTGTAGAATTGAAGGAATGGGAAGTATTCAACTACATGCATCATCATCAAAATCTTTTTGTTTGCATGACGTACTTTATGTGCCTAAACTAACCAGAAACCTCATTAGTGTAGGATAGTTGTTTGATAGTGGATTGGATGTCAAATTTCATCTTGACAAGTGTGTAATCTCAAGGGAGAGAGAAGTGATTGCTAGAGGGATCTAGAGTAGGAAAGTTAGGGAGATTGCTAACAATTCTAATGTTGCTTACGAGACCAAGGTTCATCAAGAGGATCTGTGGCATAAGAAATTGGGACATCCCAATTTCAAGACCATGCAATCTATGGTCAAGGAAGGAAAAGTTGTTGGATTTTCAAAGACACTATCAAAGGAGCTGCAACCCTATGAAGCTTGTGTTTTGGCAAAATCACATACAAGATCTTTTCCAAGATCCAGCATCAAGACTAAACAACCATTTGAACTCGTGCACTATGATGTTCATTTCTCCTCTACCAAGAGCAAAGGAGGAGCAAATTGTTTTGTCTCTTTCATAGATGATTACACAAGATATTCTTGGATCTATATGCTATTTTCTAAAGCCATGGTTTATGATGTCTTCCTTACTTTCAAAGCTTATGTAGAAAAACAGTTTTCTTTCAAGTTAAAGGCTTTGAGAAGTGATAGGGGAGGTGAATATACCTCTAATAAGTTTAAAGACGAGCAAGAGGAAATATAGAGAGAGTTTTCTTGTTCTTATACTCAACAAAATGGAATTTCTGAAAGAAAAAATAGAACATTATGTGAGTGTGCAAAAGCCATTCGGCTAGAAGCATCCCTACCTAAAGAATTTTGGGGAGAAGCATTATCTTTGTAATAGGCTTCCTAATCTTGCTATAGAAGAAAGAACACCATTTGAGATGTTGTACAAGAAAAAGCCTAAGGTAGATCACCTTAGGATCTTTGGCTGTTTATGCTATGTGCATGTTCCTTTAGAGACTAGGAAAAATGATGATCCTAGTGTTATTAAAGGTGTTTTTGTTGGATATGCATCTTCTAAAAAAGCATATAAAATTTACGTTCCCTACTGACAAGAATATTGTAAGTAGAGATGTGATCTTTCATGAAGATCAAAAATTTAACTTGGATGAGGCAAAGATCAAGGAGTCTCATGCATGATCTACAATCATCAATCTTGATGCTATTCAAAAAGTGGTGGGGCCGAGGCTTGAGGAGGAGCAACTTCAAGCACCTACACCAAGAAGATCCATAAGAGAAAGATCCGAGCCAAGAAGGCTCAGAGGAAACTCTACCATTTTTAGAAGAGAAGCGTCTTCATTTGCTATTCACTACTTGCTAATATTTTTGTTTGTGTTTTTCCATTGCTTTCTATTTTCATGCTTATTGGTTGCCATAGTTAATATTTTTTCATTAGCAAGCATAAGGAGCATTTGAGCTAACCTCCATTCTTACTCTCACTCTCTATCTCTCTCTTTCTCTCTTTTTCTCTAAATCTCTTCTATTCTTCCCTTCCTTTTCACCAACAATCATGATGAAGGTAGTTTAGGGGAGTAAAACTTGAGAAAACCCAAAAACACACCAATCTGTATTTTGGAGGGTAAAAGACCCTAAAATCTCATCATATTTTAATACCTCCAAAACCAGTGAGAGTTAATCCTTGCATGACTGGCAGCAGCTCCAGGGTACTGTCCCAAACCTGCATAGAAACCTATGAGAGTTGGTTCTAAGCAGATTGCAAAAATTAGAGAAACAACCATAAAAATTCAAAAAACCCTTGTAAAAAAATGCAAATCTTCACCAGAACTCTCGCAGAGCCCTTTGAAGTTCCATCTCAGTGAGACTAGGACACAGAGAAGCTTGCGAGAGTTAGTTTGCTGTCTAAGTGACTGTGCGAGAGTTTTCAGTAGAAAAAAGGTGGGAAAATACCAAAAAACCCTCGCAGACACTAAAATTTTCAGTTATGTTGGGCAAGAACCCTCGCAGAGCATTCTAAAGTTCCATCTCAATGAGACCAAGACACAAAAGAGTTTGCAAGAGCTAGTTTGACTCCAGTGAGCAGAAAATTGGGTTTAAGTGCTAAAAAATTACTAAAAAGTCAAAATCCAACAAATCCTTCCAGAGATAACTCTGGCAGACCATTTCAATCGATTCAAAATGTCAATTCCCATCATTGATGAAGCTTGTGAGAGTTAGTATAGAGATTTGGTGAAGATTAAGCCCAAATAGTGGTTTTGAACCCTTGCATATACTGAAATTTTTACTTAGTGCGAGAGTTAACTCTCGCAGATAATTCCAGAGTTAGATCTAATCTAGATTCAGCTATTCTGATCCTTGCAAGAGTTACTTCCCCAAGATCTGAGAGATATCAAGGTTTTTTACCTGCAAAATAGCTAAAGAACCCTCGCACAGCCAACCCCCACACAAGGGAACCCTCACAGACTAGATTAGTGGAAGGATCTGCATCAGATCTAGCTACTACCAAAATCTCAGGTCAATCAGGGCAAGGAGTAAAAAGTTACCAAGGAAAAACCACCGTACAAGGCCTAAATTTCACTTTCAGCTGATCAGATTAATCAGATCCTTAAGATCTAGACTGCATCCCATTGTAGAAGCAAGATCCAACTTCTTTGGACCCCACCATCAGATGAATCTGAGATTTGGATGATCAGTAACAAGAAGGACAACAAATCAAGCACCACACCTTTCCAGATTAGTAGTTGTGTAAAAAGAGGCAAAATCGGAACCAACACCAATGGATCCAATGGGCCAACCCGTATCTGTCGCTCCCTTGCAAGCAGTCTGGAGAGCACCTCGGATGGAAATGTGAAAATTGTCAACATTTCCTAGCTAGTTTGAGCCTAAATTGGCAATTTTTTGTACATACTTTTGGATCTAACCTTTCACACATGTGAAAGAGGCCTAGAAACTTTTATTTTAGTAAATATTTCATATTGAAGAAGTCTCAAACTTCAGGACCTTTGAAATGACACCAAAATCATGTTATTTGGACATATAGGCCAAAATTGGCTATTTTAGGCCACTGGTGTCCTAAAATTGGGTCCAACTGCTAGAGAGAGGAGAGACAGTCATCTCTCTCACCTATATTAGGCTGAAATTTGTGGAGAACAGGTTGGAGAAACTTATTGTATTGTTGAGAGAGATCAATAGATTATTGTCACAGTTTCTTCCTCCATTGTGGGCATTGCTTTGTTTATTGTCTTAGGTGCTATCCAAAATTGGTAGGGTGGTGTTCCACAGCCTGTTTGCTACTATTTTTGGCTGCCATCAGTATCTTTCATAAATTTCTTTTGTCTCTTGAATGCTTTGTCAAGTTCATGTGTATTAAAGGTAGCATTAGGATGCTTTGCCATTTCTAATTTGTAGCTTGTTGTGCAAAGTGTCACGGAAGCGCGTGTGTGAGACTGATTCGTATTCGTCCTCTTCGTCTTCTTTATCGCAAACAATTTTCTGTCTTCAAATTTTCTTTTGTACAGAAGCTGTTACAGGATCCCAGACACTCGACTACACATCACAGAATACATTCTATTCTAGTTATCAGTTTTAATTTAGAGTGAACTCGTCAGTGTCTTGCTCATTGGCGGAATGACATTCTACTCTTTCGCTATGTCCTGCTCGTTGGCATACTTTCATGCACAACTATGGTGTCTTTACTTTCTTACTCTATTCGTTGTGTCTCTCTCTGTCTCTTATAGATCTTTGTATTCACATAGTCTTGTTATAATCCAGTGAGGATCGTTTATACCTCCACTATGTGGAGTTTACAAGATAGCTAAACGTCAAATCACATGACTAGTTAACGCTAATCAACTAGTTGGTTAGGCATTATCAAAGTTTTGAAGAAATCTAACTGGGTCAGATTCTCCATCATACTTTGGTGCAGCAATGTGTGGGCTCCGTGCGTTCTAGGCATGGAGATGCAGGATTAGAAGATTCAGCACAATCTCGTGACATGATCCAAAATGAGGAACAAGATAACAGTACAAATGATCAGTACTATATTGTACTTAGTCACAAAAGGTCAAAAAAGTGGTTTACTTGCTAGATAGTAAATTTGACAAGAATCTATACTTTCTAGGAGTAATAGAATCCGCAAACAAGCATAGAACTCGCAAACAGGCTGTTGAATCATAATACAATACTCACAAATTCTGACAGATAATTTTCACTGACAAAATATAATTTTTTTAATTGTTTTGACTTTCTTATAAAGGATAGAATTCGTAGAGGATATATGGAAATCGTTCAGACTGTGGGCGATTTTGGGGCATGGTCGGCGAATTTTGATACAGAGAATTTTTTTTTAGATTTTTTTTTAGAAAATTATTTTTTTTGTTTTTTTTTTGGAATTCGCTAGAAATCGTGCATATTGTGGACGATTTCATGGTATGGTCGGCAAATTCTGATAAGGAGTTTTCACAGACAGAATATGAATTTTTTAATTTTTTTGGCTTTTTTGTAAAGGACAGAATTTGTAGAAGATGTATAGAAATCGTTCAGACTGTGGGTGATTTCGTGGTATGGTTGGCGAATTCTGATATGAAAGTTTTGTTGACAAATAAGAATAATAGTGGAAAAAGTGATTTTTTGACAAAAAACATGCTAAATCTCTGAGATAGAATTCGCGGGGCTACTGGAGGACTGATCTTGCATAGATCTAGCCTCAGTGAAGTCGGCGAATTTCAACACAAAGATTTGAGTGGAAAACAATGGATTTTGATAGTAAAACAGTGGGTTTTTGAAAAATGTAAGCAGGGTCAGAATTCGTGGAGGTGTAGAATGGAAGATCAATGTCTGTTATGGCTGCAAACAGACTGGCGAATTCTGATATGCTTGTTTGGTCGAAAAAAAATATCACTTGAGTCACTTCTTTCAAAGAAAATGCCCAAGTTGACACTTTTGTTGCTTCCCCCTGGCTTGATAGGTTGCTCAACAGCTCTTGTAGGACTTGGAGAGAAGTCTTGTGTTGTAGTGTGAAGGAAAATAGCAAGTAAGCATACACACAAGCACGTTAGTAAAAAAGAACACAAGTAAGCTATGTAGAAAGCGGCAATGACGCCAATGTTGGAAGTATTTCTACTTTCTACGGTGGCTAGGTCTAATGAAGAGTTCGTGCGTAGTATAGTGGTAGACCGGTCGTCCACCTTCTAAGTTCTACAAAGTTTAACAACTGTGAAATAAAAACATAAACGAAAAGGGAGCACCAAGGCTTCCCAACTGGTGCTCGAAATAAAAACTAATCAAGGTGTGGCTAAGGCGATACCCAACTAGCCACTACTTGGAAAGTAAATAAACTTGCTAAGGCGGTACACAACTAGCAAGGATCAACAATAAACTAGGCTTGCTAAGGCTTCCCAACTAGCAAACCATAAAACTAATACTAACTCCCAAAAGGAAATGAAATAATAAATTGCGGCTAACTAAATAATTAACAAATAAAGCATGCCACAATAATCCAATGAAAGGAGACAAGAGGAGGCCCGAGCACCTTCCCTCAAGCTATGCACCTTCCAATGGGAACACAAAGAAATAGAATGATAATCTCAAAGAGAGAGCAATTTAGCATAATCTCAGAAAGTTATTTTACAAGGGAAATGCCTCTCTTCTTATAGCAAGAAGGGCCTTCCATAAGCTTCTACTAACTTATGGGATTAATTTCTAAAACTTGCAATTCTAAGACTTATAAACTTCTCCACTTCTAACTTAGAAAGCCTAAGACTCTAAACTTAGAACTCAAGATAACTTAGAATCTGTTATTTTCTAAGCTTAAGTTTCTAAGTTTAAGTTCTCTAAGTTAAGTTTCTTAACTTAGAAGTTTAGAATTTAATTAAGTTTCTACCCATGGACTTATAACACACAGGCCATGGTAGGAGTTTATTAACAAGTACTCATAGTGGGCTTATAATACACATGCCACGATGTTTTATTTTATTTTGATTTTACTTTGTTGCTAACACTGCCACACCATTGTATTCTGGTGTGTATGCAGGAGTGAACTGGTGTTCAATCCCCTGTTCTTCGCTGAATCTTGAGAATTTTGTGCTTTTATATTCACCTCCATTGTTAGATCTAAGGATATGTATCCTTTTTGAGGTGTGTCGCTCTGCAAATGCCACGAACTTCTTGAAAGAATCAAATACTTCGGATTTCTTCTTCAAGTAGTCAATCCTGGTCATTCGGTTGTAATCATCTATGAACGTTAGAAAATATCTCGAACCTGAGAGCGAATCTGTTTTCATCGGTCCACACACATCAGAGTGGACAAGCTTATGAACTTCCTTGGCTCTTCTTCCTTCGTGTGTGAATGGATTCCGATGTTGCTTGCCTTTCTGACAAGCTTCGCAGAACTCAGCCTCGGGCCTTGATATTTTGAGACCTGTGACAATGTCCTTTGTGCTCATGTCGTACAGGCTCTACATGTTCAGATGATACATTCTCCTATGCCAGAGCTGATCTTCATTTTTTGAAGCATTTAATATGCTATCAGAATTGCTGATTATTTTGGCCTGGTAGAGGTTTCCATCTCTGCATCCGACCGTCAGCAACTTGTTTGTCGTCTTCTCGATCATACGACAAGTGTTGCCGTCGAACAAAGCTCGAATGTCTAGATCTGTCATCTTGGAGACAGATAGCAGATCTTTTCTGAGTGAGGACACATAGAGTGCTCCTGGCAGCTCTGCTTGGCCTGACAATGTTCGTAGCTGTAGAGAGTCGATGCCCTTGACATCGTGTCTGTTTCCATCGCCTAGAATCACCGCTCTGTTGTTTTTGAGTTCGCGAAAGTTGATCAAGATCTTCTTGTTGCAGGTTATGTGAGATGTTGCTCTTGAATTGATGACCACATCGTAATCATGTTTAGAGAAGCTTGTCAAATCTTCATCGAGTATTGTGAAAGCTTCGTCACCTCTTTCTGCATCTTTAGATGATTCTGCAACATTTGTCTTTTCAGCTTTATTTGTTCTTTTTGGGTTGAATCTACAGTCGTATGCAGAATGCCCTTTCTTCTTGCAGTGCATGCAAGGTATTGCTGGATTGAACCAGCATTTGTTGGCCATATGGCCTGGTTTGTGTCAGTGATCATAGGAAGAAGATTGTTGATTCGAGGACTTCGTCTTCTCGAATCTTGGCTTGTTTTTATTCTTCTTCTTTCCTTTCGTGAAGAGAGCCTTCTCTTGATCACTGCTTCCCTCTCCTTTGTCTCTCATCAGTCTCTCATCAGCGACAAGACTGACTGCTTTGTCGAATGTCATATCTGGTGGACTCAGTATGAGCATTCTCAGCGGCTGATAGGACGTCAATAGAGATTTCATGAAGTACATCAATTGCTGTGGTGCTGGGACCTGGTGCTCCTGTCCTGATGTAGTGAGTTGAGCGAAGATTGTTCTGATCTTCTCAACGTACTGATCCAACTGGTTGCCATCCCACCGTATTGATTGCAGCTGATTGTGAAGGTGCATGACTAAAGCTGCAGTCCTCACTTCATACTTCTGCTTTAATCTTTCTCATGCTGCATGGCTACTTTTGCAGTCTTCAATCTGCATGAGTAGATCCTCATTTATGGACGAAACAATGATCGCCATTGCGCGCTCATCCTTTCTGATCCATTCAGCTCTCCTCAGGTCTCCCTCTGGAGGCTGCACCTCTGAGAGCTCGATCACCGGCCAGATGCATTCGCCCTTCAAAAGTGTTTTGATTTTGAATTTCCAGATTCTGTAATTTGCACCATCGAGACTGATTGCTACTCTGGTCTGGATTGTCGTAGCCATATTATGTTGTCTGGAGGAATCACTGCTGGGATATCAGTAGTGACAACCTGTTGGCTCTAATACCATGTCGCGGAAGCGCATGTGTGAGACTGATTCTTATTTGTCCTCTTCGTCTTCTTTATCGCGAACAATTTTCTAGTCTTCAAATTTTCTTTTGTGCGGAATACATCACAGAACACATTCTATTCTAGCAATCACAGAATACATTCTATTCTAGCAATCATGATACACAGCACAAGACGAGATGTACAAAATTAGAGTGACTATATTATCAGTTTTAATTTAGAGTGAACTCGTCAGTGTCTCGCTCGTTGGCGGAATGACATTCTACTCTTTTGTTGTGTTCTGCTCGTTGGCAGACTTTCATGCACAGCTATGGTGTCTTTACTTTCTTACTTTATTCGCTACGTCTCTCTCTATCTCTTACAGATCTCTGTATTCACATACTCTTGTTATGTTCCAATGAGGATCATTTATACCTCTACTATGTGGAGTTTACAAGATGGCTAAACGTCAAATCACATGACTAGTTAATGCTAACCAACTAGTTAGTTAGTCTCCGTTGTTGCTACTCGTTTCAGCTGGGCATGAAGCTTGTTGAGCTGCCAGCTGGCAGCACGAAAGTTTTGTTTTCCTTTGATTCGTAATCTCCCGTTTGCTTTCGTTCTTTTCATTTCTCTTCGTAGTTTTTGTTTCACGTCTCTTTTGCGGTTTGAGGTCCTGGAGGTGAGTTTGTGATTCACGAATCATCGTTCATGCTTGGAGTCAAAGACACGTTGACTGTCGCGAATCGTTCTCGTTCAACCTTCGTGTCTTGTTCGTGCTACGACAAAGTTGTAGGAGTTCACCATTTTTGACACAAAGATCTTAGCCAGAACATTTGGGATCTTAGATCCATTCAAGATCCACTTTTTCCACATGGTATCAGATTCGGCTGGCCACTATTAATAGTAAGATTTCCATTTATAGTGATATTTGGATGTTTGATCAAGTTCTAGCATGATTATGCAATGCATTGTTGATCAAATCTTACTAACCTTTGTTTGTTGAGTTGAACTTGTGGATCAAAAGCATATTTCAGGTCTATTGAAGATCAGAGGCTAAGAAGAAGCTATTTTGGATCAGATCATAACACCTAATCATTTGTTGATTGTGAGGCTTGTGCATATTCAATACTAACAATGTTTTGTTCAATCTATTGTTGACAATCTCCACTTCTATGGATGAACACTCTTCTTTGTGGATGAACTCTCTCCTTAAGTGGATGAACCTTCTCCTTAAGTGGATGAAATACTCTTTGAGTGAGTTTGTATTTCTCCAAAGACTGAGCAAAGCTCCCACTTGGATGAAAGATCCCCTTTTGGGTGAACAGATTGTCAACAATCTTTTGCATGAATTTTGGTGTACTTTGTTGAGCATGTAAGTAACTCTCCTTACGTATGTGGGGTCGAAGATCTCTCATAGTATAGCCCTTCCGCCTGTCAACAAAGGTTAGATCACTGGATAGGTGCCTAACTATGCATAGATGCTACTTTTAGTTAATTTCCTACTTTCTCTCTTAACTCTACTCACCACTATACTACTCCTCTTTAACTCTATTCCTCTATACTAACATTCATCATAGTTTGGTTGAAGGGAAGGAATGGAGAAGAAGAGATTGAGAAGAGAAGAGAAAGAGAGAGAAAGAGAGTGAGGGTGGAGATTAGCTCAAATGCTCCTTATGCTTGCTAATGGAAAAACATTCATTATTGGCAAACAATAAACATGGAAATAGAAAGCAAGAGAAAACACAACCAAGAGCAATAGCAAGTAGTGAATAGCAAATGAGGATGCTTCTCTTCCAAAAATGGTAGAGTTTTCTCCTTCTCATTAAGCATGGAAATAGTGTACAAATGGTGTCTTTTTATATAATGGGGAAGGCCTTTGCCCTCAATCTTATTGGCTAATATTCACAATGATCCTAACCATTCATCTTGGACCCAACTTGATCCAAGGGTCCACAAAAGTACATTAGAAACACTTTATAGGCATAAGTTATCCATTCAGTGGCGAATGCTGTCTTGTGCTCTACCTAGGGAGCTATTTTCACCTGGTTATAGCCGCTGAAGCCCTCCAGAAAATTGTAGGCTTCATCGCCAGCTACTCTACCGAGGACACTTTTCGTAAATGGTAAAAGAAAACGGTCCTTTTTGGTGACTGCATTAAGCGCCTTCAGATTCACACAGATACGCATTTTGCCATTCTTCTTGGGTACTATAACTATCGGCGATACTCATTCCGCGTGCTCGATTTTGTAAATGAAATCTACATCCATAAGTTTTTGCAACTCTTGCTTGATCAGTTCTGTATAATTTGGGTTGCAGCGGTAGTGACGGCTTACCTTGGGGACTGCTCCGTCCACCAAAGGTATGGTGTGTTGGACTACTATTGGCGGAATGCCCTTTAAATCACTATAGCTCCAAGCAAAACAGTCTTTATATTCCACCAACAAGGATCGTAGTCTCTTGAACTGCGTGGGTGTTAACTGCTCTCCCACATGCACTATCGTTTCTTCTTCTCCTGGTTCCGCAAGATTCATCGGTTGTGTTCACGCAGGTCCCTCGAAGACTTGTTCCGCTGGTGTCTGACTTTGATAAGGTTCTCGTTGGGCGCGACATCATGTTCCAAGCAATGAATGTGTAGCTGATCTACTTACTAAACCACTTCAAAAGACACCTTTTATGAAGTTCAGAACATCACTTGTAGTGATTAGTAAAGCAATGATTGAACCAAGCTAGATAGTGAGGAGGAGTGTTAAAAATGCACAATTCTAGCTTGACTAGTTTTGGTCATATGACTTGTAAATAGTTAGATGGTCATGATGTGGCTTGTCACACGTGCCAAATAGCATAGGATTCCATTCATAAGGATGTTCTCAAGTAGACCTAAGTGTTGGAACCTTTGGAATGAGTCCAAATTATGCTTAGATACAAGGGAGAAAAAATAGGAGCTATTTTTGGTAATTTTTGCATTGTTGAGGGATCTCCAAGATTCCAACCCTAACTTGGTAGGGATGAAAGATCCACCAAAATTAGCATTAGGGATAGGTTTAGGGCTACTCATACCTGCCCAAAACCGTGATGGATCATGTATATATAGGTGATGATATCTCACCAAAATCAATCAAGCAATCTCATGATTTTTCTCTCATAATGGTGCAATTGCTCTCTATGTTCATAATTGTTTGAGTACTTGTGATTACTAATGATTATAGGATTGAATGTAGGTCTGGTGTACAGTACTCAGACTGTGGGAGGCCGTACTTTCACACGTGTGAAGCCTTCTTCAAGGATTTGGGCCATTTAGTGAGGTTCAAGCATAGATTTTTGATGGATTTTGATGGTTCAACTTGTGCTAATCTTATGAAATCATAATCTATTGTTTCCCTCATCATTTCAAGTGTTTTAGGATCCTTATTTGCTGTAATTTTTACATGGAATCAGAGCCTAAAGACTGAAATGAGCTAAATCCTTGGTTTTCATTCAATTTGATCACAATTTTTGATCTAAATCTTGTGTAGATTGGATCTTAGCATCTAGTATTGATTCTAGAACTCAAAGTGAGTCAAATACATTGAAGATTGGTGTTGTGTGACTTCATTTGCAGGTGTTTAGATGTCTAAAACCAGAGGCAAAGTTGAATTCAATTCACATTACCAAGATAGCAAGTTTTGCTTGCTCCAAGCATTGATTTCTAAGCGAGTTTTGGAGGTGATTTCATAGAGGAGGCTTTCTAGCATTCAAGGAGAGGGAAGATCAGAGTTTTGGGGACTCTTCAAGGCTGTTCTAAGGTGTAGTAGGCACCTCCTAAAGTGATTTAGGTTCAATCCAACCATTGCTTGACTTATGCACCAAATTAGATCAATTTTTCATCAATTTTGATCATTTTTTGCTTGTGATTGGATAGTAGATTGTGTTGCATCCTCATTAAGTTCCATTTAGATCTTTTACAAGTGATTTTGGAAGTATATTAGGTTGCTGAAATTCACTCTTGATCAGATCATTTGGAAGCTTTAATGTTCTTTATAGAAAGAGGGGCAATTCTACTAGTATTGTCTACTTCAATCAAGCAAGTGCATTGTTTCTAGTATTCTATGATTTGATTTTGTTAGAGATCATTCTTAGACCTTTATAGGAAGTCTATTACTGATCTTTTCAGGTCCCTAAGAAGTGAGATAAGGTAGACCTTCAATCAAATCAATAGAAGTAACCTTCATTTGTGTCAAGTCCTTGATTAGGAGACTAGATGGCATCTATAAATGCATATCTTTTGGATACTAATGAAAGGCTCAACAAACCTAACTATTCCATATGGAGAATTAGAATGTAATCCATCATGATCATGCAAGATCTGATGGAAATTGTAAATGGTAATGAGGGTGAACCTATTCATCCTCAAGAAAAAGCCAAATACATCAAGAGGTGCAATGTTGCACTACATTGCATAAAAATGAATGTTGCAAATGAACTCTTAAGAGAGGTAGGAGATTGCACTTCAGCTCAAGATGCTTGGGAGACTTTGCAAAAGGTCTATGAATCCAAGAACCAAACTAGAATGTTAGCTTTGAAGAATCAAATCTATAGAAGCTATCAAAAGAAAGGAGAGAGTGCACATACTTTTGTCCTAAGAATAAAGGAATTGAACAAAGAGCTAGCCTTTATAGGTGACCCTATCAAGGATGAAGAGCTTGTTCAACTCATATTGAATGGACTAAGCTTTGACTTTGACAATTTGGTTCAGGGATATGCAATTATGGGTAAGCTACCCATACTTGAAGAACTCCAAGGCACACTCATGGCCGAGGAATCAAGAAGGAGCCAAATGCAAGAGAGGATGGATAGGCTTTCCATCCAAGGTGGAGATGACCAAGCTCTCTTCACCAAAGGCAAAGGATCAACATTCAAGAAGTCTACAAAGCTTGAGGATCAAGAAGGACCCCCAAAGTCATCTCCATCAACCACGAAATTCAATAAGGACAAATCAAAGGTGAAGTGCTACTATTGTAGCAAGATGGGGCATTATGCCTCGGAATGCTTCAAGAGGAAGCAAGATCAAAGCCAAGCCAACATGAGCAAAGAGGAGGAGGAGGAGAGTTCACATGAGGACTCTCTCATGATGTCCATATTTTCTTCAACAAGCTTCAAAGGAGAAGATCCTTGGTGGATTGACTCGGGTGCTAGTTCACACATGACTAGTAAAAGGGAGTTTTTCTCTTCTCTCTTATCTTATGATGGACCTATAAAGTCTATCTATACAGCAAATGATGAAGCTTGAAAGATTGAAGGAGTTGGTAGCATTCCCCTTTGCTTAGGATCTTCCAAAAAGATCAACATAGAAGGTGTTTTGTACATTCCTACAATAACAAAGAATCTACTAAGTGTTGGCCAAATGGTAGACAATGGTTTCAATGTTGACTTTGCTTCAAATGAATGTTTCATCAAGAAGAAGGGTAAGATAGTGGCTAAGGGCACTAGACTTGGCAAACTTTATAAGCTGGATGCATTTGTGGATACTAATGTTGTCATGTTGGCCGAGAAGAGCAAAATATCTACCTTTACTTTATGGCACAAAAGACTTGGACATGTCAACTCGGGTTCCATGGAGGCTATGATCAAGGAGGAGTATGCTTTAGGCCTACCAAGGTCTATTGGGAAGGAAGACAAGGTTTGTGAAGCTTGTGCCTTATCCAAGGCACATAAGAAGGTGTTTCCTAACTCCATCACAAAGTCATCTCATCCTCTTGAACTCATACACTCGGATGTGCACATTGCTAGCACCAAATCTAATGGAGGTTCATCCATGTTTTTAACTTTCATTGATGACTACTCAAGATATTGTTGGGTGTTATTACTTTCCTTCAAGTCTCAAGTATTTGATACTTTTGTAAAGTTCAAGTTGTTTGTGGAAAAGCATCATAATCATAGCATCAAGATTCTTAGAAGTGACAATGGTGGAGAATTCATCTCCAATGAGTTCAAGGCCTTTTGTGAGGAGGAAGGGATCAAGAAAGAAACTTCTTGTCCTTACACTCCTCAACAAAATGGAGTTGCTGAAAGAAGGAATAGAACATTATGTGAATGTTCTAAGGCTTTAAGATTAGATGCTTGTTTGCCCAAATCATTTTGGGGTGAGTCTCTTGTATGTGCAAACTACTTGATGAATAGGGTGTCTTGCAAAGCAATTGAAGGCAAAACTCCTTATGAGATGTTGTATGGAAAGAAACCCAATCTTAATCACTTGAAAGTTTTTGGGTGTATATGTTATGTGCATGTGCCATTGGAAACAAGAACCAAGGAGGATCCATCTTCCACAAGAGGGATCATGCTTGGATATGCAAGCTCAAGCAAGGGCTACAAAGTCTATCTCCCATCCTTGAACAAATTTGTTGTTTCAAGGGATGTCATCTTTGATGAACATCATATGCATATGCTTGAAGAAGGCTCAAGTTCTCCAACAATCAAGAAGAAGATGTCCGAGGAGCAAGATCTTGGTTTTGAGGAGGAGCTCATGGAGGAGCAAGCACCAAACCCACCTATCACACCAAGGAGATCTTCAAGGGCAAAAGTGGAGCCATCATGGCTCACATATCAAGGCAAAGGACAGCAAGTTGAGGGTATCTCATCCACTTCTTATGCTTTATCTAGTTTTGAAGAACCGTCTAATGTTGAATATGCATTGAACTCCAAAGAATGGTATAAAGCTATGTTGGATGAGTATGATGCCTTGATTGAGAATGAAACTTGGTTGCTTGTTGAGAGACCTCAAAGGAATGTAATAGGATGCAAGTGGGTCTTCAAGCTTAAGTTGAATGCAAATGGGAGTGTTAACAAACATAAATCAAGATTAGTTGCAAAAGGTTATGCTCAAGAGAGAGGGATAGACTATGAGAAAACTTTTGCACCCGTGGCCAAGATGGTCACAATAAGGCTAATCATTGCACTTGCATCACATTTTGGATGGATTCTATGTCAAATGGATGTCTCTAATGCTTTCTTGAATGGTTTTTTGGAAGAAGATATCTATATGGAGCAGCCACAAGGGTTCATCAAGCATGGAATGGAGAACAAAGTATGCCATCTCCAAAGAAGCATCTATGGCTTGAAGCAAACCTCGAGATCTTGGAATTCAAGACTACATTGCTATCTTATTTCACTTTCTTTTGTTCAAAGTGAATATGATCCCACTCTTTACATTAATTTTGATGATGTTGGTATTGTACTTTTACTCATTTATGTAGATGACATCATCATTAGTGGAAATAGTGTTGATGGTATTGAAAAAATCAAGATAGATCTATCCTTAGAGTTCAAGATGGTAGATCTAGGGTGTCTTCACTTCATCTTAGGCATAGAAGTACTTAGAGGGTCTGATTTTATCTTTATAAGTCAAGTAAACTATGCTCAAAGTCTTTTGAAGAAGTTTAAGATGGAAGTATGCAAAAGTGTTGACACACCAATGGAGCAAGATGTAAAAGTGCCAAATGAAGATGATGAAAGATCCTTCATGGACATCACTTTGTTTAGGCAACTTATAGGTTCCTTAATGTGGATCACTATAACTAGACCAGATCTTAGCTTTAGTGTATGTAGGTTGAGCCAATCCATGCAAAAGCCATTGAATATCCATTGGAAAAAGGCTAAGAGGATTCTAAGATACATCTCGGGTACATTGGATTTTGGGATTCTATATAGAGGAGATGTGATTAACCTTCATGCATTTAGTGATTCAGATTTTTCAGGGGACAAGAGGGATAGAAAATCAACAAGTGCCTATTCAACTTTCATAGGAGAAGGTGTGGTTTCATGGCTTTCAAAAAAGCAAGAAACTATATCTCTATCTTCAACCGAGGCCGAGTACAAAGCTTTGACAACCACTACAAAGGAGGTACTTTGGATCAAGAGATTATTGGTGGAACTAAAGATCATGGATTCAGAGGAGGCACCAATCATCTACAATGACAATATATCAGCCCAACACCTTGCATCTAATCCAATCTTCCATGCAAGATCTAAGCACATTGAGATATGCCATCACTTTGTGAGAGAAATGGTGCAAGCCAAGGAGATTGCTTTGGAGCATGTTCCAAGCAATGAATGTGTAGCTGATCTACTTACTAAACCACTTCAAAAGACACCTTTTATGAATTTCAGATCATCACTTGGAGTGATTAGTAAAGCAATGATTGAACCAAGCTAGATAGTGAGGAGGAGTGTTAAAAATGCACAATTCTAACTTGACTAGTTTTGGTCATATGACTTGTAAATAGTTAGATGGTCATGATGTGGCTTGTCACACGTGCCAAATAGCATAGGATTCCATTCATAAGGATGTTCTCAAGTAGACCTAAGTGTTGGAACCTTTGGAATGAGTCCAAATTATGCTTAGATACAAGGGAGAAAAAATAGGAGCTATTTTTGGTAATTTTTGCATTGTTGAGGGATCTCCAAGATTCCAACCCTAACTTGATAGGGATGAAAGATCCACCAAAATTAGCATTAGGGATAGGTTTAGGGCTACTCATACCTGCCCAAAACCGTGATGGATCATGTATATATAGGTGATGATATCTCACCAAAATCAATCAAGCAATCTCATGATTTTTCTCTCATAATGGTGCAATTGCTCTCTATGTTCATAATTGTTTGAGTACTTGTGATTACTAATGATTATAGGATTGAATGTAGGTCTGGTGTACAGTACTCAGACTGTGGGAGGCCGTACTTTCACACGTGTGAATCCTTCTTCAAGAATTTGGGCCATTTAGTGAGGTTCAAGCATAGATTTTTGATGGATTTTGATGGTTCAACTTGTGCTAATCTTATGAAATCATAATCTATTGTTTCCCTCATCATTTCAAGTGTTTTAGGATCCTTATTTGCTGTAATTTTTACAATTACCACGTCATCCAATGTATAATTCTTGAAAGTATCAGACATCTCATTAACTGGACCTCGTCGAGATTCCTCTTTCAGCATATTGATCTTGGCCCAACTGGTCATTTTTTTAGTTTTTGTCACCTGTGTAGAAGATGACGCTATATCTGAGTCCAACTTGATTGACTTCAAGGAATCCAACATCTTCTTTTTGCCTTTTTTTGTCATTTTGGTGGGTTCATCCTTGTTGTCTTTCTTTGGGACTGTTGTGACATTTGCCTCATGGTTGCGAATATCAACCTCTACTATAGCTATTGCCTCTTTGGGTAGGTCACTCCATCAGATCACCTGGTTGTAGCGTTGCTTCAACTGATTCTTCTTATTCGCAAGTGTCTTGGGTGGTTCGATCCTTGAGACTTTTGTCATAGCAGACCTTTGTGGTCGTTGAGCTGGTACCTTCTTGGTTCCGTAACGATCTGGGTCCATGTGGTGAAGGACTTGTTCATCAGTCAACTCAATCTCCTTATTATAAATTAGACCATGTTGCCAAGGGACTAGATCATCGTCCATTGGGTTCTCAATCGGCTCCACTGACAGCCATCCTACGTTTATCATATTCACTCCAAATGTGATTGGTGTGTCCATAGTGTAACATTTAGGTGAAAATGTACTCTGTTCTGGATCTGATTCATATTGACATGCCTGACAGTCAATAGTTGCTAATGCATCTGTCCATCTCATGACATCCGTCTCTGAATGATAGTGACCTCCCTTGGCTGGCCTTGGGCGGTCAATCGTATGATCTGTCATGGATGATCCATCATCAGCTTTGGGTGCAATAGGTTTCACCATCCATGTGGTTGGATCTACCTTTACAGCCTGTTCTCTGTTCTCGAAGGTAAGTTTCCCTGTACCGCAGTTGTGTACTACTTGCGTAGCCCTTAACCATGGTCTTCCCAATAAAATACGGTATGTAGATGGAGATTCAAGTATATCCATGACCACAAAAGTAATCACAAACTGCATACCTGCTATCTTTACGGGAATATCAGCAACTACACCTTTTGGTTTCACACAAGATTGATCTGCTAGCTTGATGGCAAATCTGGCTGGCTTCAATCCTTGTAATTCTCATTTTTCGTACAAAGTAGTGGAGATCATATTGACACCCGATCCTCCATCTACCACTGCCGCCTCGTCCTCGTATCTTTGGTGTTTGATTGGCAAAGTGATGTTGTGTTCCTCACTTTCCCATACTGCTCCGATGTGGAGGACGTTACTTGTTTCATCATAGCCCGCACAATATATGGGCTCAGGGGCTACTGGCTCCTCATTTGCTTTGGCCCATTCAGCTAAAAGGCTTTTCGCTTGTGGTGCAATCCATAGTAGTTCCCCAAGGGGTAAACTAACGTGGCTTGACAGCAAGAGTGTGAGCCTTTCAGTGCGTGGTTCCTCAGGCTCCACCATGTGAAAAGGTGGTTCATGTTGGTGCAACCGATCATTCTGATCAGTGTGTAGTGGTGAGCCTGTTTGCGGATCCCGTTCGACGCCGACTGGAGGTTCTGTGGGATTGTTTCGTTCTTGCTCTTTTTCTTTCTCTTGTGCTTTTTGTACCCAGTGTCTTATTTTCTGGTACTGTCTTCTCTCTTCGTCACATTTGGATATGGCGTTGAAGTTGAGGGTTGGTCGTCAATGACTGATGGTGATGGTGAGGTAGCCACTTGCTTCCTCTTCTGTGCTCGCATAACAACTAACACGGGAGAGTGGTCGTGTCGACCTTTTGATGGCATCCCCATTGGAACTGCTGATTGTTGTATGGAAATGAGGTTAAGAGGTGCACTGGTTCCAGGTTTAAATGGACAATTCTTGAAACAGTGTCCATAACCGCAATCCCGACAGGAGGTTGTATATTTTCCTTTGTAGGGACATTCTGCAATTCTATGTCCCTCGCCGCACCCGTAGCAACTGTAATTTCTTCCACCTTGACGTTGAGTTTGAGCTTCATAGGCCGAAACATATTCATTTATGACAGGATCCATAAATGGTTCATCTGGTCCGTACCACTACTGCTGCTCAAGTTGAGGTGGCATTTGCATTTCTTGTTCTGCTGCTGTCAGGTTTACATGGGCCACTTGTTGATTGGCTGGCCCTGGTGGAGCAGGTAAGGCCATACGCTGTGGTTGATTTGGTGTGCCGTACCTTGGTTCCGCGTTGGGTGCCCCTTGATGATAATGATAGGAATTCTGATAAGGACTTCTCTTCTGTTGAACAATCCAAGAGTTAAACGGGCAAAATGCCATATTGTGCGATGTTGCATTGCGATGGCAGAATCTATGTGTCAGTCTTAGATTTTGATTTAGGACTGGACACTCGTTCGTTGTATGGTTTTGCATGCATACTGAACACCATACATTCTCCTGTCGTGGATACTGCAGCTGGTTTGGTTTCGATTGATGTGGAGTTACTGCTACAGTTTATTGTAAGGCCTTCAATTTCTGGTCAAACTGCGTCGTAAGTTGTTCCATTTATTGTTTGTGTAGTTTTGTCATTTGCTCCAACAGTAGTTCTGTGGATAGAGCGGATGAGTTTGATGATGATGATGTGATCAAGGGAGTAGGAGTGTGGGTGGATCCTCGTCAGATCCCTCATCCTCTTCCCTGATGGCATCTTCCATAGCTTCTTGCAGAGTAGCGTACTGCTACCATCGTTTTAATTCTAATCTGATGCTTCATGGTTATCCGGCTAGGAACCACATGATCATCGCATGATCGGGAGTCAGCCCTGGTGGAGAAGGTAAGGCCATGCGTTGTGGTTGATTGGGTGCACCGTACCTTGGTGCCGCGTTAGGTGCCCCTTGACGATAAGGATAAGAAGTCTGATAAGGACTTCTCTTCTGTTGAACAACCCTGGGGTTAAACGAACAAAATGTCGTATCATATGATATTGCATTGCACAGATGGCAGAATCTATGTGTCAGTCTCAGATTTTGCTTTAGGACTGGACATTCGTTCGCTGTATGGTTTTGCGTGCATACTGAACATGATACATTTTCTCGTCGAGAATACTGCAGGTGGATTGGTTTCGGTTGATGTGGAGTTACTGCTACAGTTTATTGTAAGGCCTTCAATTTCTGGTCAAACTGCGCCGTAAGTTGTTCCATTTATTGTTTGTGTAGTTTTGTCATTTGCTCCAACAGTAGTTCTGTGGATAGAGCGGATGCGTTTGATGATGATGATGTGATCAAGGGAGTAGGAGTGTGGGTGGATCCTCGTCAGATCCCTCATCCTCTTCCCTGATGGCATCTTCCATAGCTTCTTGCAGAGTAGCGTACTGCTACCATCGTTTTAATTCTAATCTGATGCTTCATGGTTATCCGGCTAGGAACCACATGATCATCGCATGATCGGGAGTCAGGACTGCACTGCACTCGGATCATAGATGTTTGACCCGTTCAATATAGTCCCGGACCCTTTCTCGTTTTCCCATCTTGACTTTGCTCAGCAGGAGAAACGGGTCTTCTAGGAACTTCTTTGGCTTAAAGCGCGTAATGAGAGCTGCTTTAACCGCTTCCCAGGTGGATTTCTCTTCCTCTGACAGGTTGAAAAACCAATCCTGAGCCACTGCAAGTAAGGACATAGGGAATAGCATTAGCTTCTCTTCAGGTGTCCGTTCGCCGTAGATTTCACAAGCTTGCTCGTAGATCTGGAGGAATCGGATGGGATCTGAGGATCCATGGTATTTTGGTAACTCCATCCGTGGTGCTCTCCGAACTGCATGAAAGGGTGCGACAGGTACAAGTTGGCCCATTGGATCCATTGGTGCTGGTTTCGGTTCTGCCTCTTGTTGCACAGCTGCTAATCTGGGAAGGTGTGGTGCTTGATTTGCTATCCTTCATGCTACTGATCGTCTCGATCTCAGATTCATCCGATGGTGGATTCCAAAGTGATTGGATCTTGCTTATACAGTAGGATGCAGTCTAGATCTTCAAAGATCTGATCGATCTGATCGGCCGGAATGAATTTTAGGTCTTTTATGGTGATTTTTCCTTGATAACTTTCTACTCCTTGTAGTGATTGACCTGAGATTTTGACAGTAAATGGATCTGATGCAAATCTTTCCACTGATCTAGTCTGCAAGGGTTATCTTGTACGAGGGTTGGCTGTGCGAGGGTTCTTTAGCTGTTTTTGCAGGTAAAAAACTTGATATCTTTCAGATCTCTAGGAAGTAACTCTCGCAAGCTTCATAGTAGCTGGATTTGGGTCAGATCTCACTATAGAATTCTCTGCGAGAGTTAACTCTTGCAAGAAGTGAGAATTTCACTATCTACGAGGGTTCAAAATCACTTTTTGTGCTTCATCTTCACCAGATCTTCATACTAACTCTCGCAAGCTTCATCACTGATGTAATTTGACATTCTAAATCAATTGAGAGGGTCTGCGAGAGTTCTTACTGGAAGGATTTGCTGGATCTTCACTTTTTAGTGATTTTTTAACACTTAAATCCAATTTTCTGCTCACTGAAATCAAACTAACTCTTGCAAGCTCTTCTGTGTCCTGGTCTCACTAAGGTGGAACTTTAGAGGGCTCTGCGAGAGTTCTTGACCACTAGAACTGAAAATTTCACTGTCTGTGAGGGTTCATTGGTACTTTCCCGTCTTTTTTTCACTGGAAACTCTCGCACATGCACTTAATCATCAAACTAACTCTTGCAAGCTTCTCTGTGTCCTGGTCTCACTCAGATGGAACTTCAGAGGGCTCTGCGAGAGTTCTTATCAAGATTTGAATTTTTTTGGATTTTTCAAGAGTTTTTTGAATTTTTTTATGATTTTTCTCTGATTTTTACAATCTGCTTGGAACTAACTCTCGCAGGCTTCTATGCAAGTCTGGGACAGTACCTGGAGCTGCTGCCAGACATGCAAGGGTCAATTCCCACTGATTCTGGAGATATAAAAATCTGATAAGTTTTTTTTGGCTCTTTTTCCCTCCAAAATGCAGATTGGTGTTTTTTTTGAGTTTTTTGGATGATTGGTTTGGGTTTCAAGCTCTTAGAGCTTGTTCAGGGCCTCCTCTACCCTCTCACACCTCCTCCGCTAGCTGTTAACAGTCCAAACACAAAAAGATACAGAAAACTAACTCTAAACTACCAAAAATCTACCTAAACTACTCTAAGAAGCAAAAAAATAGCTAAAATGCAACTAAACTAGTTAGTGAAAATCTATCCCCGGCAACGGCGCCACTGTGGGGTCGAAGATCTTTCGTAGTATAACCCTTCTGCCTGTCAACAAAGGTTAGATCACTGGATAGGTGATTAACTATGCATAGATGCTACTTTTAGTTAATTTCTTACTTTCTCCCTTAACTCTACTCACCACTATACTACTCCTCTTTAGCTCTACTCCTCTACACTAACATTCATCATAGTTTGGTTGAAGGGAAGGAATGGAGAAGAAGAGATTGAGAAGAGAAGAGAAAGAGAGAGAAAGAGAGTGAGGGTGGAGATTAGCTCAAATGCTCCTTATGCTTGCTAATGGAAAAACATTCACTATTGGCAAACAATAAATGTATAAATAGAAAGCAAGAGAAAACACAACCAAGAGCAATAACAAGTAGTGAATAGCAAATGAGGATGCTTCTCTTCCAAAAATGATAGAGTTTTTTCCTTCTCATTAAGCATAGAAATAGTGTACAAATCGTGTCTTTTTATAAAATGGGAAAGGCCCTTGCCCCTCAATCTTATTGGCTAATATTCAGAATGATCCTAACCATTCATCTTGGACCCAACTTGATTCAAGCGTCCACAAAAAGTACATTAGAAATCACAAGATTCATGTGAGTCCCAATTTGTAGCCAACTCTAAAAAGTGATCTCTAAGTTTAAAAATGACATTGGGCCTCTAGTTTTATTTTAATTACAAGGCCCAAGTCAAGTTTATTTTATTTACAACCTCAATTGCGTGCTCATTGGGCCATGGGCTTATACACGCAGGATGCCATGCCCTCGCAACACATTTTATTGGAGGATCTTATTTATTTACACTTTGTTAGGAATATGCCCAACAATGTAATTTGATTGGAGCATTTGCTGGAAGGTTTTAACCACTATGCCAATGTGTTTTCAGGTTCTTAACAGGTTGAGGAACATTCTCATGTGAAGTGATCTTAGATCTACATCTAAACACCAAGATTTGACAAGCTAGTGAAGCTAGTCTTGTGATTCACTAAGTGTGCTCTTTCATTCACCTCTAAAGCTTGTATTTATCATTTGCCAGAGTCTATAAACTTTTAGAAGTGTGGTTTACATGTGGTTTTACAGGTTGAATCAATATCTTAGTGTGTTGATCATATGTTGATCAAGTTTGTTCAGTTTTAGGTATTCTTGGCAGCCTAGTCTTGTGTATTTTCTAAGAATGCAAGTAACTCTTCACATCATAACTTGATTTGGTCACTTGTTGGAAATTTTGAGAGCTTAAGCAAGAGTGTGTTCAGGTTGGTTTGAGTTTGTAATCCATTCTTAGTGTCTGCAAAGTGTTGCATGTGTTTCAATCTTCCTTTCTATGCTTGGAAACCAGTCAAGTTCAAGATATAAGTGTTTTAGGGTCCTTGATTTTTTGAGATCTCCTTATCCATCAGTTGTTGAGAGAAAAGTGAGTGCTAGGTGCATTAGAACAGAGCCTAAAACTTGAAAAATCATTAGATTCATGGCTTCCAATGGTGGGATCATGTTAGAAACTAATGATAGGTTGAGTTCATCAAACTACTCTACTTGGAAAGTGAGGATGGAGTCCTTACTTGAGCTGAATGAACTCATGGACATAGTTGCATGAACTGAAGAGAGACCACCCACAGTTCAAGAGCAACAAAGGTTTGATAAAAAGGCTAAAAGGGCTCTTCATATCATTAAAATGAATGTTACCAATGAACTTCTCAAGGAAATTGGTAAAAGTCAAAGTGCAAGTGAGGCATGGAATGCCTTGAATAAGCTCTTTGAATCAAAGTACACATCTAGGGTATTGAACCTAAGGAGCAAATATTTTCTAGTAGACAAAGAGAGAGAGAGAGAGAGAAAGTGCTCATGCATTTGTCTTGAGGTTTAAGTCCTTAAGTGATGATCTAGCATGCATTGATGAAAGCATAAAAGATGGTGAAATAGTCCAAGTTATGTTGAATGGTTTGCTAGATGAACATGCTAACCTTGTGCAAAGTTTTTCCATTCAAAGAGCCTTGCCAATTGTGGTTGACTTGCAAGAAATCTTATTGTCTGAAGAACATAGGTTGCAATCAAAGCTTGATGGTGCATCCTTGCAAGGTGGAGGTGAAGAGGCTTTCTTCACAAAAGAGAAAGTCAAAGGCAAAGGTAAGGGCAAAGAGAAATGGTCCAAAGGTGGTAACTCGGATCATGATGGTCACTCTTCCTCCTCCTCTTCTACTTTTTTAGAAAGAAAGATAAGTCAAAGTTCAAGTGCTTTTATTGTGGGATAAAAGGTCATTTTGCAAATGAATGTCATAAGAAGCAAAGTAATGAAGGTAGCAAGCAAAAAAACTTTTGTATTTCTAATGAGGATCTAGATGCTTGTGATTCTCTCATGATGTGTTCTTCAAGTCTAATGTCAAGTGGAAGTGACAAGGATTCATGGTGGATAGATAGTGGATCTAGTTCACACATGACTAGTCACAAGGAGTTCTTTACTTCTTTGATCTCTTATGTTGGAACCAAGAAACTGGTTCACATGCCCAATGGTGGTGAGTGTATGATCAAAGGTATTGGCTCAATTCATATTTGCCTTTCTACTAATAGGAATGCAAGGCTTGAAGGTGTTCTTTACATTCCTTCACTTTCAAGGAATTTGGTAAGTGTTGGTCAAATGTTAAAAAAAAAGTACAAGACAAAGTTTGTTGGGGATGTTTGTTTCATTACTAAGGGAGATGTCTTGATTGCTAGGGGCAATAGACAAGGTAGACTTTACAAGCTTATGCATTTGTTGTCTTACAAGAGGAATGAAATGGATGTTGGTGGTTCTCTCAGCCTTCAAAAGTAAATTCCTAGCATCAATAAGATTGGTACATCTTATGCAAAGTCTAAAGAGCTTCCTTATGCTAGATCTAGGTTGAGATCTAATGAGCTTCTTGGAGGTAGTTTTTCTAACTTGGCAACTTTTGGGGATCTATGATCAATGTTTTGGATCCATTGGATCTTGAAGATGGACTAGTGCCACCTACTAGTCAAATGGAGTCATGTGGTGCTAAATTAGTATCATGTTTGAACTCTTCTACTCATAGATTTCCAAGTCTTGGTGGCTCTTCAATGGAACTACATGGCAAGTGCAAAAATGGAAAAGGTAAGAAGAGAGCTAACTTCATCAATGGAGGTGATGAAAACTCTTCTTTGGAAATGGTTTTTGCTAATGACTTATTTACTCATTTGGAAAAATATGGCTTTGAGCATGTTTGAAGAAAAAGGTTCTTTTGTATCTTTATGTGATGAGTCCAATAAAGTCATTTGTGCAACAAGTGGTGTCACATGTATTCATAAAGAAAGTAGATGAGAAGGTTCTATCATGAGACTTGGTGAGGATCTCAAGTCAAAAGGGAGAGATGAATGTGAAGTGTTCAAAGTAGGATGTACCTTGAATGATGCTTTTGTGAATGATAGTGAGGGTTCATTATCATTACCTATATCATTGATTAGAAGTCCAAGTTTGACAAGAAAAAGTACTTCAATCATTCTTATGTTAAAGGTACTATGTATTCTTTTCATGGCTTCTAATGTTCGACATTCTTCCATTTCTTATGATGCAACTATCAAGAGGGAGATTGCTAACTTTTGTGGTGTGATCATTAAGAGAGAGTCTTGTGAAGGAAAGGGCAAAGGAAGAGTGACTCTTGGGAAGATACAAGGCATGGATCTTAAATCTATTCATCAACTCAAAGGATGCTATGATTGTGGTGGAGTGTTCATGCATGATCAAGATGGCAAAAGGTTGGATGAAGAAGACTACATGGAACAACTCAAGTGGCAATTTCTTCAAGGCAAGGAAGATCTCATTGGTGAGCTCATTGAGGTTTGGTTTGAACTCAAATGGGCTGGTTTGATTAGGTTTGATACTCAACTTCATCTACTCTACTTCATGTTGGATAGAATTGTAGAAATCTATCTTTTGGTTTATGAAGGTGACATTGTTTTCACTAACTATAGTGAAAGGCTAAAATCAAGCAATGATGAGATCTTGTGGGATGTTAATCATGTGTTTGAGAGGGAGTATCTTTAGAGGTTCAGACTTGAAGATGTTTATAAATGCAAAGTCCTTGATGTTTTATTGGAAGATCAAGATGTTGATCTTGAATTGCTTCATCAACACCAAGAGGCAAGTAGCAATTGGAAGCTAGTCAAAAGCATCAAAGGGGAGCCACATGGGCAAAGCATTTTGAATCTGTTTTTACAGGTTCTTGAAGGGTCAAGTAATGTTCTTGGAGTAGCAAGAAAGTGTTCTTTTACTCTACCTTACTTGTTTAATCTCATGTATGAACATTGTCATGTCAATGTGTTGGAATTGTCAAAATTCAATGAAACTAGTTCCATAGTTTTGCATCCTTTGGATCTTAGAGATGGAATAGTTATCACTGCTGGTTTTTATGATCAAGTACATGCATTCATTCAAGTCTTGAAAGATATTGAAGTGGTCAATATGTTTACTTTTGAGCAAAGTTCAAGATCTATCATCCTAGTGTTGGCAAATTGGCATATTGTTGGCAATGTAGTATCAAGGGTTGTATGCAAATCTTGTGGAGATACTTCAAGTATTTCAAGTTTAAGTTTTGCTCATTCAAATGGAGCAGAGAATACATCATTTTGGCATTCATTCACTCAAGGGATTTCATGGATTGGAGATCTACAAAGGCAAGGTGGTGATGGAGGTTCATTCAGGGAGATACATGGTGCATTCACTATGGGCATAGTGGAATGTGGAGGAGGCATGCAAACACTTGTTGGTTACATTCACTTAAAACTTGGTTGCTGCTGTTTACAGAGAATTCAAAGGTGGATACATGGAGGAATCCTTTCATTATCATTCTATGTTCATTTACATGTATCTTGTTCACCATTCTATGTAAAATTGATGTAAGAAATAGTAAAGCATCCTATATGGACACTATCATCTATATCAATTATGTTGTACTTCATATTGTACATATTAGAAAACTTGAGAAGAGATCTATTATCATGATGGAGATCATTCTTAGGTTGGAGCAAAGTAGTGTTGTAAAACTAGCAAGTTAAGTTGAAGAGGGAGTGTGAAAATTGTCAACATTTCCTAGCTAGTTTGAGGCCTAAATTGGCAATTTTTGTACATAGTTTTGGATCTAACCTTTCACACATGTGAAAGAGGCCTAGATACCTTTATTTTAGTATATATTTCGTATCGAAGAAGTCTCAAACTTTAGGACCTTCGAAATGACACATAGGCCAAAATTGGCTATTTTAGGCTACTGGTGTCCTAAAATTGGGTCCTAACTTCTAGATAGAGGAGAGAGAGTCATCTCTCTCACCTATATTAGGCTGAAATTTGTGGAGAACAGGTTGGAAAAATTTATTGTATTGTTGAGAGAGATCAATAGATCATTGTCACAGTTTTTTCTTCCATTGTGAGCATTGCTTTGTGTATTGTCTTCAAGCTCTTGTGTATGATCTTAGGTGCTATCCAAAAGTGGTAGGGTGGTGTTCCATGGCATGTTTGCTGTTATTTTTGTCTGCCATCAGTATCTTTCATAAATTTCTTTTGTCTCTAGAATGCTATGTCAAGTTCATGTGTATCAAAGGTAACTTTGCCATTTCTAGCTTTTGTAGCTTGTTGTGCAAAGATCTTAGCCAGAACATTTGGGATCTTAGATCCATTTGTTGGGGGTATTCCCAACAAAGTGTAAATAAATAAAATCCTCCAATAAAATGTGTTGCGAGGGCATGGCATCCTGCGTGTATAAGCCCATGGCCCAATGAGCACACAATTGAAGTTGTAAATAAAATAAACTTGACTTGGGCCTTGTAATTAAAATAAAACTAGAGGCCCAATGTCATTTTTAAACTTAGAGATCACTTTTTAGAGTTGGGTCCAAATTGGGACTCACATGTATCTTGTGATTTCTAGTGTACTTTTTGTGGACCCTTGAATCAAGTTGGGTCCAAGATGAATGGTTAGGATCATTCTGAATATTAGCCAATAAGATTGAGGGGCAAGGGCCTTTCCCATTTTATAAAAAGACACCATTTGTACACTATTTCCATGCCTAATGAGAAGGAGGAAACTCTACCTTTTTTGGAAGAGAAGCATCCTCATTTGCTATTCACTACTTGCTACTGCTCTTAGTTGTGTTTTCTATTGCTTTCTATTTCCATGTTTTATTGTTTGCCATAGTAAATGTTTTTCCATTAGCAAGCATAAGGAGCAATTGAGCTAACCTCTACTCTCACTCTCTTTCTCTCTCTTTCTCTTCTCTTCTCAATCTCTTCTTCTCCATCCCTTCCCTTCAACCAAAACTATGATGAATGTTAGTGTAGAGGAGTAGAGTTAAAGAGGAGTAGTATAGTGGTGAGTAGAGTTAAGGGAGAAAGTAGAAAATTAACTAAAAGTAGCATCTATGCATAGTTAGGCACCTATCCAGTGATCTAACCTTTGTTGATAGGCGGAAGGGTTATACTACGAAAGATCTTCGACCCCACAATGGCGTTGTTGCCGGGGATAGGTTTTCACTAACTAGTTTAGTTGCATTTTAGCTATTTTCTTGTTTTTAGAGTAGTTTAGGTAGATTTTTTAGAGTTTGGAGTTGGTTTTCTATAACTTTTTGTGTTTGGACCGTTCACAGCTAGCGGAGGAGGTGTGAGAGGGTAGAGGAGGCCCTGAACAACCTCTAAGGGCTTGAAACCCAAACCAATCATCCAAAAAACTCAAAAAATACACCAATTTGCATTTTGGAGAGAAAAAGAGCCAAAAAAACTTATCAGACAAGATCCAATCACTTTGGAACCCACCATCGGATGAATCTGAGATCGGGGCGATCAATAGCACGAAGGATAGCAAATCAGGCACCACACCTTCCCAGATTAGCAACTGTGCAACAAGAGGCAGAACCGAAACCAGCACTAGTGGATCCAATGGGCCAACCCATACTTGTCGCACCCTTGCATGCAGTTCGGAGAGCACCACAAATGGAGATATCAAAATACGACGGATCCTTAGATTGTAAAAATTACAGCAAATAAGGATCTTAAAACACTTGAAATGATGAGGGAAACAATAGATTATGATTTCATAAGATTAGCACAAGTTAAACCATCAAAATCCATAAAAAATCTATGCTTGAACCTCACTAAATGGCCCAAATCCTTGAAGAAGGCTTCACACGTGTGAAAGTACGGCCTCCCACAGTCTGAGTACTGTACACCAGACCTACATTCACTCCTATAATCATTAGTAATCACAAGTACTCAAACAATTATGAACATAGAGAGCAATTGCACCATTATGAGAGAAAAAACATGAAATTGCTTGATTGATTTTGGTGAGATATCATCACCTATATATACATGATCCATCACGGTTTTGGGCAGGTATGAGTAGCCCTAAACCTATCCCTAATGCTAATTTTGGTGGATCTTTCATCCCTACCAAGTTAGGGTTGGAATCTTGGAGATCCCTCAACAATGCAAAAATTACCAAAAATAGCTCCTATTTTTTCTCCCTTGTATCTAAGCATAATTTGGACTCATTCCAAAGGTTCTAACACTTAGGTCTACTTGAGAACATCCTTATGAATGGAATCCTATGCTATTTGGCACGTGTGACAAGCCACATCATGACCATCTAACTATTTACAAGTCATATGACCAAAACTAGTCAAGTTAGAATTGTGAATTTTTAACACTCCTCACTATCTAGCTTGGTTCAATCATTGCTTTACTAATCACTCCAAGTGATGATCTGAACTTCATAAAAGGTGTCTTTTGAAGTGGTTTAGTAAGTAGATCAGCTACACATTCATTGCTTGGAACATGCTCCAAAGCAATCTCCTTGGCTTGCACCATTTCTCTCACAAAGTGATGGCATATCTCAATGTGCTTAAATCTTGCATGGAAGATTGGGTTAGATGCAAGGTGTTGGACTGATATATTGTCATTGTAGATGATTGGTTCCTCCTCTGAATCCATGATCTTTAGTTCCACCAATAATCTCTTGATCCAAAGTACCTCCTTTGTAGTGGTTGTCAAAGCTTTGTACTCGGCCTCGGTTGAAGATAGAGATATAGTTTCTTGCTTTTTTGAAAGCCATGAAACCACACCTTCTCCTATGAAAGTTGAATAGGCACTTGTTGATTTCCTATCCCTCTTGTCCCCTGAAAAATCTAAATCACTAAATGCATGAAGGTTAATCACATCTCCTCTATATAGAATCCCAAAATCCAATGTACCCGAGATGTATCTTAGAATCCTCTTAGCCTTTTTCCAATGGATATTCAATGGCTTTTGCATGGATTGGCTCAACCTACATACACTAAAGCTAAGATCTGGTCTAGTTATAGTGATCCACATTAAGGAACCTATAAGTTGCCTAAACAAAGTGATGTCCATGAAGGATCTTTCATCATCTTCATTTGGCACTTTTACATCTTGCTCCATTGGTGTGTCAACACTTTTGCATACTTCCATCTTAAACTTCTTCAAAAGAATTTGAGCATAGTTTACTTGACTTATAAAGATAAAATCAGACCCTCTAAGTACTTCTATGCCTAAGATGAAGTGAAGACACCCTAGATCTACCATCTGGAACTCTAAGGATAGATCTATCTTGATTTTTTCAATACCATCAACACTATTTCCACTAATGATGATGTCATCTACATAAATGAGTAAAAGTACAATACCCATATCATCAAACTTAATGTAAAGAGTGGGATCATATTCACTTTGAACAAAAGAAAGTGAAATAAGATAGCAATGTAGTCTTGAATTCCAAGATCTCGAGGCTTGCTTCAAGCCATAGATGCTTCTTTGGAGATGGCATACTTTGTTCTCCATTCCATGCTTGATGAACCCTTGTGGCTGCTCCATATAGATATTTTCTTCCAAAAAACCATTCAAGAAAGCATTAGAGACATCCATTTGACATAGAATCCATCCAAAATGTGATGCAAGTGCAATGATTAGCCTTATTGTGACCATCTTGGCCACGGGTGCAAAAGTTTCCTCATAGTCTATCCCTCTCTCTTGAGCATAACCTTTTGCAACTAATCTTGCTTTATGTTTGTTAACACTCCCATTTGCATTCAACTTAAGCTTGAAGACCCACTTGCATCCTATTACATTCCTTTGAGGTCTCTCAACAAGCAACCAAGTTTCATTCTCAATCAAGGCATCATACTCATCCAACATAGCTTTATACCATTCTTTGGAGTTCAATGCATCTTCAACATTAGACGGTTCTTCAAAATTAGATAAAGCATAAGAAGTGGATGAGATACCCTCAACTTGATGTCCTTTGCCTTGATATGTGAGCCTTGATGGCTCCACTTTTGCCCTTGAAGATCTCCTTAGTGTGATAGGTGGGTTTGGTGCTTGCTCCTCCATGAGCTCCTCCTCAAAACCAAGATCTTGCTCCTCGGCCATCTTCTTCTTGATTGTTGGAGCACTTGAGCCTTCTTCAAGCATATGCATATGATGTTCATCAAAGATGACATCCCTTGAAACAACAAATTTGTTCAAGGATGGGAGATAGACTTTGTAGCCCTTGCTTGAGCTTGCATATCCAAGCATGATCCCTCTTGTGGAAGATGGATCCTCCTTGGTTCTTGTTTCCAATGGCACATGCACATAACATATACACCCAAAAACTTTCAAGTGATTAAGATTGGGTTTCTTTCCATACAACATCTCATAAGGAGTTTTGCCTTCAATTGCTTTGCAAGACACCCTATTCATCAAGTAGTTTGCACATACAAGAGACTCACCCCAAAAGGATTTGGGCAAACAAACATCTAATCTTAAAGCCTTAGAACATTCACATAATGTTCTATTCCTTCTTTCAGCAACTCCATTTTGTTGAGGAGTGTAAGGACAAGAAGTCTCTTTCTTGATCCCTTCCTCCTCACAAAAGGCCTTGAACTCATTGGAGATGAATTCTCCACCATTGTCACTTCTAGGAATCTTGATGCTATGATTATGATGCTTTTTCACAAACAACTTGAACTTTACAAAAATATCAAATACTTGAGACTTGAAGGAAAGTAATAACACCCAACAATATCTTGAGTAGTCATCAATGAAGGTTAAAAACATGGATGAACCTCCATTAGATTTGGTGCTAGCAATGTGCACATCCGAGTGTATGAGTTCAAGAGGATGAGATGACTTTGTGATGGAGTTAGGAAACACCTTCTTATGTGCCTTGGATAAGGCACAAGCTTCACAAACCTTGTCTTCCTTCCCAATAGACCTTGGTAGGCCTAAAGCATACTCCTCCTTGATCATAGCCTCCATGGAACCCAAGTTGACATGTCCAAGTCTTTTGTGCCATAAAGTAAAGGTAGATATTTTGCTCTTCTCGGCCAACATGACAACATTAGTATCCACAAATGCATCCAGCTTATAAAGTTTGCCAAGTCTAGTGCCTTAGCCACTATCTTACCCTTCTTCTTGATGAAACATTCATTTGAAGCAAAGTCAACATTGAAACCATTGTCTACCATTTGGCCAACACTTAGTAGATTCTTTGTTATTGTAGGAATGTACAAAACACCTTCTATGTTGATCTTTTTGGAAGATCCTAAGCAAAGGAGAATGCTACCAACTCCTTCAATCTTACAAGCTTCATCATTTGCTGTATAGATAGACTTTATAGGTCCATCATAAGATAAGAGAGAAGAGAAAAACTCCCTTTTACTAGTCATGTGTGAACTAGCACCCGAGTCAATCCACCAAGGATCTTCTCCTTTGAAGCTTGTTGAAGAAAATATGGACATCATGAGAGAGTCCTCATGTGAACTCTCCTCCTCCTCCTCTTTGCTCATGTTGGCTTGGCTTTGATCTTGCTTCCTCTTGAAGCATTCCGAGGCATAATGCCCCATCTTGCTACAATAGTAGCACTTTACCTTTGATTTGTCCTTCTTGACTTTGGTGGTTGATGGAGATGCCTTTGGGGGTCCTTCTTGATCCTCAAGCTTTGTAGACTTCTTGAATGTTGATCCTTTGCCTTTGGACTTGCCTTTGCCTTTGGTGAAGAGAGCTTGGTCATCTCCACCTTGGATGGAAAGCCTATCCATCCTCTCTTGCATTTGGCTCCTTCTTGATTCCTCGGCCATGAGTGTGCCTTGGAGTTCTTCAAGTATGGGTAGCTTACCCATAATTGCATATCCCTGAACCAAATTGTCAAATTCAAAGCTTAGTCCATTCAATATGAGTTGAACAAGCTCTTCATCCTTGATAGGGTCACCTATAAAGGCTAGCTCTTTGTTCAATTCCTTTATTCTTAGGACAAAAGTATGTGCACTCTCTCCTTTCTTTTGATAGCTTCTATAGATTTGATTCTTCAAAGCTAACATTCTAGTTTGGTTCTTGGATTCATAGACCTTTTGCAAAGTTTCCCAAGCATCTTGAGCTGAAGTGCAATCTCCTACCTCTCTTAAGAGTTCATTTGCAACATTCATTTTTATGCAATGTAGTGCAACATTGCACCTCTTGATGTATTTGGCTTTTTCTTGAGGATGAATAGGTTCACCCTCCTTACCATTTACAATTTCCATCAGATCTTGCATGATCATGATAGATTCCATTCTAACTTTCCATATGGAATAGTTAGTTTTGTTGAGCCTTTCATTAGTATCCAAAAGATATGCATTTATAGATGCCATCTAGTCTCCTAATCAAGGACTTGACACAAATGAAGGTTACTTCTATTGATTTGATTGAAGGTCTACCTTATCCCACTTCTTAGGGACCTGAAAAGATCAGTAATAGACTTCCTATAAAGGTCTAAGAATGATCTCTAACAAAATCAAATCATAGAATACTAGAAACAATGCACTTGCTTGATTGAAGTAGACAATACTAGTAGAATTGCCCCTCTTTCTATAAAGAACATTAAAGCTTCCAAATGATCTGATCAAGAGTGAATTTCATCAACCTAATATACTTCCAAAATCACTTGTAAAAGATTTAAATGGAACTTAATGAGGATGCAACACAATCTACTATCCAATCACAAGCAAAAAATGATCAAAATTGATGAAAAATTGATCTAATTTGGTGCATAAGTCAAGCAATGGTTGGACTGAACCTAAATCACTTTAGGAGGTGTCTACTACACCTTAGAACAGCCTTGAAGAGTCCCCAAAACTCTGATCTTCCCTCTCCTTGAATGCTAGAAAGCCTCCTCTATGAAATCACCTCCAAAACTCGCTTAGAAATCAATGCTTGGAGCAAGCAAAACTTGCTATCTTGGTAATGTGAATTGAATTCAACTTTGCCTCTGGTTTTAGACACCTAAACACCTGCAAATGAAGTCACACAACACCAATCTTCAATGTATTTAACTCACTTTGAGTTCTAGAATCAATACTAGATGCTAAGATCCAATCTACACAAGATTTAGATAAAAAATTGTGATCAAATTGAATGAAAACCAAGGATTTAGCTCATTTCAGCCTTTAGGCTCTGATACCATGTAAAAATTACAGCAAATAAGGATCCTAAAACACTTGAAATGATGAGGGAAACAATAGATTATGATTTCATAAGATTAGCACAAGTTGAACCATCAAAATCCATAAAAAATCTATGCTTGAACCTCACTAAATGGCCCAAATCCTTGAAGAAGGCTTCACACGTGTGAAAGTACGGCCTCCCACAGTCTGAGTACTGTACACCAGACCTACATTCACTCCTATAATCATTAGTAATCACAAGTACTCAAACAATTATGAACATAGAGAGCAATTGCACCATTATGAGAGAAAAAACATGAAATTGCTTGATTGATTTTGGTGAGATATCATCACCTATATATACATGATCCATCACGGTTTTGGGCAGGTATGAGTAGCCCTAAACCTATCCCTAATGCTAATTTTGGTGGATCTTTCATCCCTACCAAGTTAGGGTTGGAATCTTGGAGATCCCTCAACAATGCAAAAATTACCAAAAATAGCTCCTATTTTTTCTCCCTTGTATCTAAGCATAATTTGGACTCATTCCTAAGGTTCTAACACTTAGGTCTACTTGAGAACATCCTTATGAATGGAATCCTATGCTATTTGGCACGTGTGACAAGCCACATCATGACCATCTAACTATTTACAAGTCATATGACCAAAACTAGTCAAGCTAGAATTGTGAATTTTTAACATAGATCCCATCCGATTCCTCCAGATCTACGAGCAAGCTTGTGAAATCTACGGCGAACGGACATCTAAAGAGAAGCTGATGCTATTCCCTATGTCCTTACTTGCAGTGGCTCAGGATTGGTTTTTCAACCTGTTAGAGGAGGAGAAATCCACCTAGGAAGCGGTTAAAGCAGCTCTCATTACGCGCTTTAAACCAATAAAGTTCCTGGAAGACCCGTTTCTTCTACTAAGCAAAGTCAAGATGGGAAAACAAGAAAGGGTCCGGGACAATATTGAACGGGTCAAACATCTACGATCCGAGTGCAGTGCAGCCCTGACTCCCGATCATGCGTTGATCATGTGGTTCCTAGACGGATTACCACGAAGCATCAGAAGAGAACTGAAAAGACGGGAGCAGTATGCTACTCTGCAAGAAGCTATCGAAGATGCCATCAGGGAAGAGGATGAGGGATCTGACGACGAATATCCTTCCACCCACACTCCTACTCCCTCAATCACATCATCATCATCAGACACATCCGCTCTATCCACAAAACTGTTGTTGGAACAAATGACAAAATTACACAAACAGCAGATGGAGCAACTTACGACGCAGTTTGACCAGAAACTGAAGGCCTTACAAGGAACTATAGCAGTAACTCCACATCAACCGGAACCAACCCAGCGTGTGAACTTCACCACACACCCTACAGGATCTTACTGAGGTGTTGTGATTCACAAGATTGATCAGAGAACAGAATACTTGAAAAATCTATGGCAAGAGCACAATGGCATACATCTGACTGAAAAATCTAACTTCTTACTATGAGAATTGAATGTTAGAAATAATTCCAAGTGTTCAGTATGGGAAAAATAGGATGCTCTTAGGTAGAGAGAGAAAATCAATGATAGAACACTCGGGTAGAGAGATAATGAGTCCAAAATACCAAAATCTCATTATTCACAATATGGAAAAACATACAAAGATTTCCCTACATGAAAGAGACTCGAATTCCTATAGTGGAGTTGCATGGAAAGTCCACCTAGTTGAGTTAACTCAACTACCAGGGATCCACATGTGTAACTGCATGCATGGATATTTCATGTACTGCATGTCAACTCATAATACTACCTAGACATGTGTAGATCACAGAAACCACTTTGCATGTTGCATGCACTGATTGCATGTGGCTTGCATGCATACATAAAGACATTGCATGCTATCTAAACTTTTGCATGTCATCAAATTTGAATCTACCTAACTCAAACTCAACCTGTTCTAGAAGGTTATGTGCTCAATTCACATACCTTTTATGTACAACATAGATTACAATGGAAATAACCATGGACACGGCCCCAAAACTCGAGATAGGAAGATAATATTTTACTAATCTTCACTCTCCTCCTTAAAATTTATGTTCCTATCCAACATAGACTTCGAAATTAGGCCAAGGTAGTGAAGAACTCCTAAGTCCTACATCTTAAACTCACTACCAAGTGCATGCTTAGTTTCTTCATCTAACTTCTCATTATTTCCACAAAGAATGATATCATCTACATAGATGAGAAGAATAATTACAAAATTATCTACAAACTTATAATACAGAAAAGGGTCATATTCACTTAGACAAAATCTGAGTGATATGAAATAGGAGTTGAGCCTTGCATACCAAGACCTTGGTGCTTGTTTCAGTTCATAGAGACTTTTGAAAAGAAGACAAACTTTTGATTCATCACCTTCTTTCACAAAACCTGGAGGTTGCTCCATGTAAATCTCCTCCTCAAGGTAACCATTGAGAAATGCAATAGAAACATCAAGCTGGAACAAACTCCAATTGTGAAAACATGCAAGAGATATGAGTATTCTGATTGTTACCATCTTTGCAACTGGTGCAAAGGTGTCTTCATAGTCAAGACCTTTGATTTGTGAGTAGCCTTTGGCACAAAGTCTTGCTTTATACTTATTGATAGATCCATCAAGATTGTACTTGATTCTAAAAACCCACTTACATCCAATCACGTGCATGTTGTTTGGTGGCTCCACAAGCGCCCATGTGTTGTTTGACATCAAGGCTTCAAACTCTTGGGTCATTGCTTCAACCCACACCTTGGATTGAAGTGCTTCTTGGACATCTTTAGGCTCTTCATCTGATATGAAGAGAGCATGATAGGAAGTTTCACCTTCCACTTGTTTGCCTTCCGCATCATATGTGAGCCTCCTTGGCTCAGATCTTGCTCTTGTAAATCTTCTTGGTGTGGCTGTCTGAGGTTGCTCCTCCTCAAGCCTCGACCTCACCACTTCTTGAGCAGCATCAAGATTTATGATTGTAGATCCTGCATGAGACTCCTTGATCTGTGCATCATCCAAGTTAAACTTCTGATCTTCATGGAAGATCACAGCTCTACTAACAACATTCTTGTCAGTAGAAGGAAGATATACTTTGTATGCTATTTTAGCAGATGCATATCCTACAAAAATTCCTTTAACTGCACTAGGATCTTCCTTCTTCCTAGTTTTTAGAGGCACATGCACAAAGCATACACAGCCAAAAATCCTAAGATGATCTACCTTAGGCTTTTGCTTATACAACATCTCAAATGGTGTTTTTCCTCCTATTGCAAGATTAGAAAGCCTATTACAAAGATATCTTGCACATGCAACTACTTCTCCCCAAAACTCTTTAGGCAGAGAAGCTTCTAGCCTAATGGCTTTTGCACATTCACACAAAGTTCTATTTTTTCTCTTAGCAACTCCATTTTGTTGAGGAGTATATGAACAAGAAAACTCTCTTTGAATTCCCTCTCGCAAAAATCTTTAAACTTATTGGAGGTGTATTCTCCTCCCTTGATCCTAGGTTGAGATAGCAAGCAACATCTTTCAACTCCATTTTTTGTCATTCCTAGAATTTCTCATAGAGAAGATGTCTTCATCTGGTTCACATTTTTGGGAACAAAGTGAGAGATTAACATCTTCCAATTATGCAATGTGGAAGATTAGAATGAAATCATTATTGAATCTACAGGATGTAATGGACATTGTGAGTAGAGCTGAAGAACCTGCAGCACCTAATGAAGCTACAGCATTTCACAAAAGACCCAGAATTGTCCTTCATTTCATAAAAATGAATATAACCAATGAAGTGTTAAAAGAGATCAGTACCACTGTCAAAGGAGCTTCAACCTTGTGAAGCTTGTGTTTTGGCAAAAATCACACAGAAGGCCTTTTCCTAGATCAAGCATCAAAACAAAGCAACCATTTGAACTCGTGCACTCTGATGTTCATTTCTCATCAACTAAGAGCAAAGGAGGAGCAAATTGCTTTGTTTCCTTTGTAGATGATTATACAAGATATTCTTTGATCTATATGTTGTCTTTTAAAGCCATGGTCTATGATGTTTTTCTTACTTTCAAAGCTTATGAAGGTACTCATAAATAAGTTAAGATGTGCAGACAGAGCCCCAAACAACCAGAAGTAGTCGTGAATACCCACCTCCTAGTAACTGTTATGAATGGCTCACAGACAACACATAGAGCCTAAGCTAATTAACAAACACACATACAATATAATAACAAAAGTACCAAGCTGCAACATCCTCAACTATAGCCCCTGACGTATCAATGTCATAGTATAATATCGGACCGGATCTAGCAAGTGAGGCGTCGTGCGGTGTCATCAGGTGGTGGTACATCATGCACGGATGAGTCATCTCTATATCTAGGCTCTTCGACATCATCGTCACCTCCACAAGTAGAAAAACAACACCTAAATGACTCTTATGTGGTGCTGACCTAATAACGAGAGGTGTGGAGGTTTGAGGAGTGGACCTATGTGGCGAGGGCCTCTGTGATGGTACGGGTGAATGTGCACTAGTGGGGGGCCTCTGAGGACTACCCTGTTGTGAGGCCGCTGGAGAGTTTAACATGGACCTATGCTGCTGGAGAATAGCATCCATTTATTCTCTCTACCTAGCAGACGCACTACTTAACCAGTTCATACACTTTTCATGAGACGAAAAAAAGACCGGACCCAAGAGGAAGGTCGTCAGACATCTACATATAAAAAATGAACTACGATTAAGATAACAATGATAAACATAAAACATAAAATTAACTATACCCACAAACCTAAACATAAGCTTAATTCTTCTTTTATTCAATTTCTCTCTGATAATCCTTGCCTCTGATCCACTGTTTCTAAATCTTTAATTTAAATCTTTCATCCTAAATCTCTTTATATCATGTCCTCATGTATACCCTTTCTACAAATCCTTTAATATAAACCTAAACACTAAAGCCCTTTTCAACTCTCTTACTTGTTTTCATGATTTTAAAACGTTTATCTTTATCAAGCTGTAGCATATACTCTTCATATTATTTTAGAAAGTTTCAGTTGAAAGAAAATACCCACAAACAAAGCAACAAGATTTTAACAAAACAAAACAACAATATCTCAACAAAACAAAGAAACAAGATTCACAATAAACAATGCTCACCTTGTCTCCAAAAGCTTTGTTTCAAAAGCTTTGCCCCAAACTGAGGATACTATGATGTCAATGTGTGTGTGTGTGTGTGTGTGAGAGAGAGAGAGAGAGAGAGAGAGAGAGAGAGAGAGAGAGAGAGAGAGAGAGAGAGAGAGAGCAAGCTTTACTCAAACTGCTTTAACTCTAATGAAAGGGAAACAAAAGAGTGTCAATGAGAGAGATAAAAGGATAGAGAGTCATCAAAGTTTTCAAAAAACTTACTTTACTCCAAGCCCTACTACAAGCTTTACACCCTTTTAAATAGCTTTACTCCCTTTGTGAAGCTTTCTTATGCTCTCTTTGAAAAGGTTTATAAGCTTTTAAATAGCTTTACCTCAAGCTTTTGAAAAGCTTTAACTCCGATGAAAAAAAAAAACAAAAGAGTGTCAATGAGAGAGAGAGAAGAACATAAACAACAATAAACACATATGTAACAAACCAAAAAAAGTAAATTTTGAATGCTGGCTATGGGACTTATCTTCGTGTCCAATGCTCAACTTTTTGCTCAAGACCTGGCTATGGTGAGAAGATAAAGAACTTTGGCTATGACAAAAGAACATAAACAACAATAAACACAAATATATCAAAGAAAACTAGTAAACTTTTGAATGCTGGCTATGGTGCTCACCTTTTTGTCCAATGCTCAACTTTTTCTCCAAGCCCTGACTATGGTAAAAAAATAGAGAGCTTTGGTTGTGACAAAAAAGCATAAGAAGGATCAAGTATCATTAGGAGAGCCATAAAGAGCAGCACCACCGCTAGGCGCAAAAAATATCCTCCTCCTCGCACTCAAAAACCGAAAAGCGAAATGGGAAGAAACCACGACGCGCCATGCTTCTGGTAATCGGCACTATGGTCGACGTAATGTTGACCATAGCGTCTATTAAGTTCTGGTAATCGACGCTAAGGTCGACACTGCTAGGGTCGGCCATAGTGTCGATTACCAAAAGCTAAATCGCGTGGCGCGTCGCGATTTCTTCCCATTTCAATTTTCAGTTTTTGAGCACGAGAAGGAGGATATTTTTGCGCCTAGCGGTGGTGCTGCTCTCTATGGCTCTTCTAATGATGCTTCATCTTTCTTATGCTTTTTTGTCACAACCAAAGCTCTCTACATTTTTGCCATAGCCAGGGCTTGGAGAAAAAGTTGAGCATTCAGAAATAAATTAGTGGGTCCCACCACTAAAACTACTGTTGGCCAAGCCTTACCTAGTGGGCCCCACCACAGTACAGCAGAGCAATAAGTGTGAGACATTGGCTTCCTGCATGTATAAGCCCAGCCCAATGAGTACACTAGTTAAATAGACTAAGTTGTGTTCTAGTGACTTGGGCCCTAGGTGTAAATAAATAAGTTTGAGGCCCAAGTTCACAAAGTCAAGTTGAAAATTAAAGAATCTAAGTTGAACAAAGTAATACTCACATGATTCATGTGACTTGTCTCGTGCTTTCTAGAACCATTAGATTTAAGTTGTGTTTTCTTGAAAGTCTTGGATTAGAATCCTTGCCCCAATGAAGTGGCCAATTAGAGTGAAGGAGACTCACCTCTAAATTCTATAAGAGAGAGCCATTTCCTTTGTATTGGATCTTCCATCTTTTTCATAATAAAGCTCTATTGGTTCACTTCAGGTCTCTCTCTCTCTCTCTCTCTCTCTCTCTCTCTCTCTCTCTCTCTCTCTCTCTCTCTCTCTCTCTCTCTCTCTCTCTCTCTCTCTCTCTCTCTCTCTCTCTCTCTCTCTCTCCCTACGTTGGGATCGAATAGCTTTGGATAGACGCTCGAGCCCCCAAAGCCTTTCTCAACCAAGGCATTCTCGCTCTCCCTTTCTCTTCTCTCTCCTCTCCCTCTCTCTTCGTGTTATGTAGGTGAAGGTGAGGTTGCCGCTCCCTGCGTTTAGACCTCTATACTACATTGATGACACAATAGTGGCGCCATTGCCAGGGAGTGCCACACACTCGTCTCACCGCATAGCACTTCACCGCTCCTCCTTTCTCTTCTCTTTTTTCACACAAAATATCAGATTTTTTGAGGTTAGATTAGTATCATTTAGTGTTAGTTTTGTCTGTTTTTTTTTTTTAAAATTTTGTCATTTTTGTCTTGATTTTTCGTTTGGAAGTGTTGTAGGGAGAGATTGTGGGGTGGGAGGTTCAGTTTCTAGCTCCCAACTCTTTCCATAAATCCATAAAAATCAGAAAAATATTCAAATCTGTATTTTGGAGAAAAAAAGAGAGCCAAAATTCCATCAAATTCTGATTTCTCAAAAACTAGTGGGCATGAATCTTTTCATGACTGGCAGTAGCTCCAGGGTACTGTCCCAGACCTGCATAGAAGCCTGCTAAGGTTAGTTCCCAACAGATTTTGAAAACCTCAGAAAAACCCATAAAATTCAAAAAAACCCTTGTAAAAATCTAAAATTTTTTCCAAACTAAAAATTAACCTTTGTAGAGGCTACTAAAGTTCCATCTCAGTGGGACTAGGACACAGTAAATCCTGTGAGAGTTAGTTTGATGTTTAAACCCTTGTGCAAAGCTTCCCCAGCTAAAACAGACGGGAAAATCAGGCTGAACATTTGCAAATATCAAAATTTTGATTTTTGGTGGTAAGTAACCTTCGCAAAAACTTCTGAAGTTCCATCTCACTGAGACGACGACACAGAAGAGTCCGCGAGAGTTAGTTTGAATTATTGAGTGATGTGTGAGCCAAAAAGTAGTTTTGAACCCTCACATACATCAATAACTTTTGCACCACTGAGAAGTAATCTTTGCAGATCATTCCATTCTCGTTAAAATATTGTTTTCCATCAGTGATGAAGTTTGTGAGAGTTAGTTTCCAATATTGAATGATTTGTAAGGAAAAAAGTAAAATTTTCATCTAAAGAACCTTTGCAGACATCAATAACTCTCGCACCACTAGAAAAAAACCTCCACAAGCTTCACACAAGCTAGATCTCACCCAAATCCACTCTTCCAGATCCAGCTACTATTAAGGAGTTAGTATCAATAGAGAGAGAAGAGCAAGTTCTATAGCTTGAGCATTCTTTCCCTCTGCTATCTTTCACAGAATTACTTCTTATCATTTGAGCGAATACACTCTGTATGATCTGTAATTGATTGTGATACTGTTCTGTTTGCATCACACATGTTTCCCACGTCTTACTGAATTTTAGTTACTCTAACACAGATCTTCAGGCATCACCAGCAAGCAACAATTCTGACTAATGTGTGCACAAAATTGGCCAAAGCTATTAAGCATAACTTTTAGCATAACTTCCTTCAATACTGAATGAGCTATGTGTGCAGATAATGAGATTGTTTGATGCTCTGTTTTGTTTGCTTCCTACGAGAAGAACCAATTCTCTGTGTTTGATTATGAAGAATCTTAGCCAATGAGATTCTGTTTGATGAATTTATTTGCTAGTTGTTGTCTGATCTGATTGCTTATTTGATACTAGAAGAGTCTGAAAGATAAAGTAATTTTTACAACCGCACACCTTGACCAAATCGTTTTATCATTGGTGTTCCTGGATGCCAATTTACTCAAATATCTTTGGATAACCAGATATGTTGTTGTAGTATTCAACGTGAATATTACACATCCCAGACCGTTTACCATCATACATAGATTTACCATGCAAAAGATGAGATTATTTTCTCTCTTGGGGAACGATCAAACCTTTTATACTACTTAATGAAAAACTATAACGACTAGGCCACCACATAATTTGGTGCCGCTGCCGGGGAGATGAATTTCACCCTTTGCAATATTTTTAAGTGTATTACATCTACGAATCTTTCTCATGTAATGCATGACAAGGACATACTCTCAAGCAAATATTGAATAGAAATGTCTAGAGCGTGCACAACAATTAGAAGCATATAGGAAATCTAGAGATTTGTATTTGTAGAATTTGCAAAACTCACTAGTTAGAGCAAGATTAACACCTGAAGCGTTTTATGATCTTCTAAACGCTACTATAGCATTTGTAGATTCATTTGAGGAAAGATCCATAGAAACACCAAGTTCTACAGATTCATCTGAATTAGATTCATCTGATTCTGAGCGTAGTCTAGATTCTAATCCTCCAAGTTCACTTAGTTTACCACCATATGTCAATATGGCTAATGCAGCGCCACCTATATCTACAAAAATCAAATATGATTTCTTTAAGGGATCATCATCTGAAGATGCGAATAGAATTTGATTCAGTGGATGAGGAAGAATCCATCTTATTCTTCTTCATCAAAAAAAGAATCTTCTTATAGGAAATCCAAGAATAGGTACTCAGATAGGAAGAAAAGAATGGAGAAATCCAAAAAGATGGATCCATTAAGGAAAAGTGTTGAGTTGTTAGCAAAAGAAATGAGTGATTTAAAGGTCCAAATGTCTGATGTTAAAGCCAAGCGAAAGAAAGCGAAGCCTAACGCCAATGTTTGGTGTACTGCTTGTGGGAAGGAAGGTCATTCTAAGACCAACTGTCCCAGTTTACAGACTAACTATTTAGAAGAGAAACTATTCTTCTGTCCGATTAATAATCATGAGGAGGTAGCTTATACTACAACTCCTACTAACCAAAAAACCATTATATTTTGTGAAGGGACGGAACACGAGATTCCACTCCACCACCTTGAGTAAAGGGTTCGTGCTACAATTGCGGAGCCCCGGGTCACTATTCGCCTAATTGCCCTGAAGCGCCGCCCTGCACTAACTGTAAAGGGGAAGGGCATGTCACTACCTGAATGTCCCCAGCCACAACAACCATGGTCTAAACCAAGGTTTGTAAACTCGCCTAGGGAAGACGACCCTCAGCCATCTAAGACTAACACTAACATGATAGTTCAGAGGATAGAAGTAGAGTTTGAATTATTAGATCAAGACCATCAATGGCCAGATTTAAATGAAAAGATAAATAAAGTAACTACAAGAAGTAGTAAAGATTCTTTAACTCTTAAAGATAAGAAGAAAACTAAGATGAAAATTGCGAAAACCGCAAAAAACGCGAAAAATGCGACAGAAAAAGTGAAGGTCGCAGAACAGTTAGTAAAAATTCTTAGTAATAAAGAATTAAACCCTGATAGGTCTAATGAAAAACATTATGATGTCGATATTAGTTCAGAAGCTAAAAAGCTTTTAGATGAAGAAACTAGAAAAGTTAAAAAAGTAACATTTTCAGATCTAGTTATAAGTAGCGAGATACCAAGAGACATGTCGCCACTTAGAAACTGTTATTATGATTTGTTGAAGACCTTGTTTCCAGAATGCCCAATATAATTTTTAAACAGTTATTAGATGATAATCAATATTATAAGAAAGAAATTAAGCAATTTTTGCAAAATAAAAAGAGAAGAAAAGCAAAGTCACCAGTAGTCAATGTAGGATTACTTAATTACGGTGATGAAGGCCAACCAGAGATTCAGGTAGTGATTAATGGCTGCATCTTAGATAGTGCACCCATAGATTTCGAATCTAGTGTAAATATAATGACTGAAGAAACATCTTATGAATTAGACATTCATCATAGAATAGCACCCACCTTAAGACATTTAAGGTTAGTTGATGCAACTAGAAGATCACCAATAGGAGAATTGTCTCAAATTATAGTTTATATTAGAGACCATAAGTTTCTTATGGATTTTATAGTATTAAAAACTACGAGACAATCATCATATAAAGTGTTATTAGGACGGCCATGGCTCTACCAGGTCGATGTTATAACCCACTAGAAGAAGAAGGAGATTACCTTCAAAGACCAAATGGAGACACCGACAAGGAAAAGTCACAAAAGAATTTCCATATCATGGGAAAAGGATAAGTACGAAGGTGAGACACTTACATCTTCCTCAAGCTACACTTTGGAGGAAGAAGGGCTTCAGTCAATAGGGACTGAGGAAGGGGAGATGTTTGTCACACTAAGTATACCTGCATACAGTAATAGAGTAGAATATGTAGATAGAGGAGATTGTGGAGTTTCAGAGATTAGTGCTATCATAGGAGATAAGACTATATATAGAATACTAATAGACTCAGGATCCAGTATCAACTTAATAATGGAAACAATGGTTAAGGAATTAGGATTAGAAAACCAGATACAACCTATCACTTATCATGAAATCCATTTAGCAGACGCAACTAAATGTATACCAGTAGGTGAGCTAAAAGGTATTAACATAGTTATAGAGACAGAGACATTTGTTATGAATTTCCTTGTCATAAATCCAGTAGATACACCACCTTATTCAATATTATTTGGAAGACCATGGCTATATCAAGCAGATGCTATTATAAATTGGTCTACCAAACAAATATTTTTTCCAAGTATTCTCACAGTCAATCCAATAGGGGGTCACCTTTTGAGATGGGATAAGGAGTTAGCTAGACCTGCTGAATCCTGGATCAATTTCATAGATAGCTATGAGATTGACGAGGAAGAGGAAATACCAACAACATCCGAGTCAAGGGAAGTTCTGGGTGGAGCCAGAGCGAGCCTGATTGAAGGGATGGTAGATAAAACAAATTATGTAAAAATAGAAATTAATAAAGGTAAGATTTTGAATCTATATAAACACCAATCGGACCAGGAACATGAAGAGTATATATTGCTTTTTCAAAAACACCAAAACGTATTTGCTTGGTCGATGGATGATTTAATAGGAATACTAGTTAAATGGGACGAACATAGAATAGATCTTATTCAGGGAACAATACCTAACGCCGATATTGATTGAATCCAAAGTATTCCTTGTTAGTTAAAGACAAATTAGATAGATGTCTTAGAGCGGGTATTATATATCCTGTTCTAAGCAGTGAGTGGGTGTCACCAATAGTTATAGTACCTAAGAAGAAGACGAGCAAGATTAGAGTTTGCCAATATTTTAGAAAACTAAATGCTGCTATAGCAAAGGATTATCATCCTCTACCGTATATAGATACTATTCTTGACCAGGTAACTGGTCATGAACGTTATAGCTTTTTAGATGGGTTCTCAGGTTATAACCAAGTTTTTATAAAAGAGGAAGATAGATCCAAGACCACTTTCACCACTGATTGGGGGACGTATGCATATACGCGAATGCCCTTTGGTCTTTGTAATGCACCTGCCACCGCTATAATATGTGCATTACATGAGGAAGATTTGGGGGGTCACTATGCTCTCAAAAACACTGCAAAAAAGATTTTCAATGCTAAAGATTGGTGGCCTACCATCTATAGAAATGTTAAATTATTCATTCAAAAATGTGATGCATGCCAGAGGATGGGAAAACTCAGCTTTGCGACTCATTGGCCGCTTACTCCAATTATCCCCTTAGCACCCTTTGAGAAGTGGGGGATAGATTTTTTAGGACCTATCAAACCGATCACGCGTAAAACTCATCGTCGTTACATACTCGTTGCCACGGACTATGCTACCAAGATGGTAGAGGCCGAAGCCACAATTAAGAACGATGCTAAGACTGTAGCAAAGTTTTTATTCCAAAACATTATCACACGATATAGTTGTCTCTTAGAACTCGTTAGCGATAGGGAAACCCATTTCCTTAATCAGACCATTGAGGCCATGTTGTCATATTTTTCTATTCCACATCGCCAAACCACTCCATATAATCCAAAAGAAAATGGGCTTATAGAGCGGACAAATGAAATTCTATGTAAAATTTTGAATAAAGTAACGGAAACACATTCTTTTGATTGGGATTAGAAGTTATCGTCTGTCTTATGGGCATATAGAACTGCTGAAAAGATTACAACTAGGCAGACTCCATACTATCTTGTGTATGGAATGCATCCCATACTACCAATAGAATTTGGAGTTTCGACGTTTTGCATCAGTAATGAAGAGCGAATGGACGAACACAATAGTTTCTGGGAGCGGATGATTTCTTTGACGCAACTGGAAGAGGATCGTTGTCTTTCATTAATCGAGACTAAACGAGTTCAAAATAAAAAAAAAGAAATTTTTGACCAATCCATTAAGAAAATAAAAATTAAAAAAGAGGACTATGTGCTTTTGTATGATAACAAACACATGTTGTTTCCTGAGAAATTATGGATGGGACCGTATAAAGTCATAGAAGTTTTTAATAATGGATCACTTCAGTTAGCTGATCTCCAAGGACATTTACTTGACACTCGAGTAAATGGCTCAAGGGTGAAGCGCTACTATGACTAATTCCCGATCCCGACATTTTGTTTTGTCCAATCATTTTCACGAAAATATGCGCAAAACACAACACCTTCGCATTCTTCGCCCGTATATGTAGCAAATTTTTTAAAACACCGCTACATTTCGAGGTTCTACATTTTTGTGAAAATGCCGAAACCATCACTTCATTGTTTTGTATTGTTGCGAAAAACCCAACACCTTTCTACATTTCCATATCATTGTTGCAAAAAATCCGACACCATATTGGAATATGGTGTATTCACCATTTTTAGAAATATGGAAATCGCAACACTTCTACCATCGCATTTTTTGGGATTTCCCTTTATTCCATTTTTCACTATTAGGCATTTATGCCAGAATGTTGCACATCATTTTGCATATACCTTTTTCTTCATGTTTTCATATTACCAGGACCGCGAAAATATGCAAAAAACCCGACACCTTCATATTTTTTGCATTTCAACGAAGAGCATGACAGTCTTTGCTTCTAATTACTAAGCGAAGCATTTGTGTATTTTATTTATTTATTTATTTACTTTTGTTTTTAGGACTAGACACTTTATTATTGAATATGTACCTTCAAAATGAAGGACAGGCTTCCATTTAATATTAGTCTAATCCGTCGAAATATCATCAATACGCCTAAAACTTCAAACACTTCTGTTGTCGTCGCTACCACTTTCCATCACTCTTGCTCTCTGATTTCTGAATTGTTGCGATCAAGTTCTTTTCCGCCATCGCTCGTTTGCAATTGCAAGCACCATGGCGATCATATTTAAAACCCACTTAAAGCCAGTGTTACAACCACTAGCTACACGAGCGCGAAATAAAGGACTTCTCCAGTTCGACCCATCAGTAATTCTTACTGATTTGTGTCATGAGCTGATCCGCAATATGAGTGAAACAAAAGAAGGACATATTTCCACCACCGTCCGCAATCAAGAAGTTGTTAATACAGAAGGATTTTACTGTCGTGCCTTAGGATTGCCTATGGACGGCAGTATGCTAGTTACTAAACCAGATTACATCGCAGAGAGTGGAGTTTTTCAGGAAGAAGCTTATCTTGAGAAACATGGATATAAACTCTCTTACATCAGAGATCCCAATCTCAAAAGCTTCGTATTCTTTTCTCTTGCTTCTATTTTTTTACCGGAGCAAGAGTACACTATCTCAAATACAAATATGGGATATCTGCTGAGAGCCCTGAATGGAGAGCCTATTGCCTTCGGACAAATTGCTTTTAAGCAATTCTGTAAATTAGTAAAGATTAATTAGTTTTCCAGGCTAGGTTTGCAGATGGGTATTTTGTGTATGCATGCTGGTGTGCTAACAATGCAGAAAGACATCAGGATTGCACCAGTGCTGCCAGAGGTAGCCCCATCGGTAGAGGCTGAATCCCAGATGCAAATATCAAAGGCAACCACCGTAGTGAAGACATCATCATCATCATCAAGTCAAGGAAGCTTGGTGAGGATGTCTTCACCATCATCCTAGTATACGCCATTGTCCTATACAGAGAAAAATAGGGACGCGGAAGAAGAAGCAGATGATACTGCTGACCAGGAGCAGAATCAAGTTGATATACCACAAGAAGAAGAACAGCTTCATGATGATTAGCAGGACAGTGAAAGCGACATCGAGGCACCAATCCTCGATGTCAAATTGTATCAAAAGATTTTTGGTACACTACTGCCGGATACATAGGCGGCTATCCAGCATCTTGCCAGCTTAGAGAAGGTCTCTAGGAAGCTTGGCTCGAGGTATGAGTCCCTCCAAGTAGACCTAATTTAAAGGGATGCAGAACTGAAGAAAATCAAGGCCGAGCTGTCCTATAAAAGTGAAGAGCTTGAAGCAGCCCATGCAGAGCTGAGCAGGAAGGACATAGCACTTGAAGAAGCAAGGAAAAGATAGGACGCTACGCTCGAAGACTTAGGTCAGAATTTTAGACATTTCAGCAGGAACTAACATTCTTTCTTCCACTCTTTTGTAGTCCAGAACTCCAGTGGAGAATGGGTTACCTTTTCATTTCGAAGGTCCTGAAGTTTGAGACTTGTTCAATATGAAATATATACTAAAATGAAGGTATCTAGGCCTTTTTCACATGTGTGAAAGGTTAGATCCAAAACTATGTACAAAAATTGCCAATTTAGGCCTCAAACTAGCTAGGAAATGTTGACAATTTTCACACTCCCCCTTCAACTTCACTTGCTAGTTTTACAAAACTACTTTGCTCCAACCTAAGAATGATCTCCATCATGATAATAAATCTCTTCTCAAGTGTTCTAATATTTACAATATGAAGTACAACATAATTGATATAGATAATAGTGTCCATATAGGATGCTTCACTACACATCAATTTTACATAGAATGGTGAACAAGATACATGTAAAAGAACATAGAATCATAATGAAAGGATTCCTCCATGTATTTACCTCTAAATTCTCTGTAAAATAGCAGCAAACAAGTTGTAAGTGAAAGTAACCAACAAGTGTTTGCATGCCTCCTCCACATTCCACTATGCCCATAGTGAATGCACCATGTATCTCCGTGAATGAACCTCCATCACCACCTTGCCTTTGTAGATCTCCAATCCATGAAAGCCCTTGAGTGAATGAATGCCACAATGATGTGTTCTCTGCTCCATTTGAATGAGCAAAACTTGAACTTAAAATACTTGAAGTATCTTCACAAGATTTGCATACAACCCTTGATCCTACATTGTCAACAATTTGCCAATTTGCCAACTCTAGATGCTAGATCTTGAACTTTGCTCAAAAATAAACATATTGACCACTTCAATATCTTTCAAGACTTGAATGAATGCATGTACTTGATCATAAAAGCCAGCAGTGATAACTATTCCATCTCCAAGATCCAAAGGATGCAAAACTATGGAACTAGTTTCATTGAATTTTGACAATTCCAACACATTGACATGACAATGTTCATACATGAGATTAAACAAGTAAGGTAGAGTAAAAGGACACTTACTTGATGCTCGAAGAACATTACTTGACCCTTCAAGAACCTGTAAAAACAGACTCAAAATGCTTTGCCCATGTGGCTCCCCTTTGATGCTTTTGACTAGCTTCCAATTGCTACTTGCCTCTTGGTGTTGATGAAGCAATTCAAGATCAACATCTTGATCTTCCAATAAAACATCAAGGACTTTGCATTTATAAACATCTTCAAGTCTGAACCTCTGGAGATACTCCCTCTCAAACACATGATTAACATCCCACAAGATCTCATCATTGCTTGATTTTAGCCTTTCACTATAGTTAGTAAAAACAATGTCACCTTCATAAACCAAAAGATAGATTTCTACAATTCTATCCAACATGAAGTAGAGTAGATGAAGTTGAGTATCAAACCTAATCAAACCAGCCCATTTGAGTTCAAACCAAACCTCAATGAGCTCACCAATGAGATCTTCCTTGCCTTGAAGAAATTGCCACTTGAGTTGTTCCATGTAGTCTTCTTCATCCAACCTTTTGCCATCTTGATCATGCATGAACACTCCACCACAATCATAGCATCCTTTGAGTTGATGAATAGATTTAAGATCCATGCCTTGGATCTTCCCAAGAGTCACTCTTCCTTTGCCCTTTCCTTCACAAGACTCTCTCTTAATGATCACACCACAAAAGTTAGCAATCTCCCTCTTGATAGTTGCATCATAAGAAATGGAAGAATCTCGAACATTAGAAGCCATGAAAAGAATACATAGTACCTTTAACATAAGAATGATTGAAGTACTTTTTCTTGTCAAACTTGGACTTCTAATCAATGATATAGGTAATGATAATGAACCCTCACTATCATTCACAAAAGCATCATTCAAGGTACATCCTACTTTGAACACTTCACATTCATCTCTCCCTTTTGACTTGAGATCCTCACCAAGTCTCATGATAGAACCTTCTCATCTACTTTCTTTATGAATACATGTGACACCACTTGTTGCACAAATGACTTTATTGGACTCATCACATAAAGATACAAAAGAACCTTTTTCAAACATGCTCAAAGCACCATCTTTTTCCAAATGAGTAAATAAGTCATTAGCAACAACCATTTCCAAAGAAGAGTTTTCATCACCTCCATTGATGAAGTTAGATCTCTTCTTACCTTTTCCATTTTTGCACTTGCCATGTAGTTCCATTGAAGAGCCACCAAGACTTGGAAATCTATGAGTAGAAGAGTTCGGACGTGATACTAATTTAGCACCACATGACTCCATTTGACTAGTAGGTAGCAATAGTCCATCTTCAAGGTCCAACGGATTCAAAACATTGATGATAGATTCACCAAAAGTTGCCAAGTTAGCACAATAATAACTATCTCCAAGAAGCTCATTAGATATCAACCTAGATCTAGCATAAGGAAGCTCTTTAGACTTTGCATAAGATCTACCAATCTTATTGATGCTAGGAATTGACTTTTGAAAGTTGAGAGAATCACCAACATCCATTTCATTCCTCTTGTTGGACATAACAAATGCATCAAGCTTGTAAAGTCTACCTTGTCTATTGCCCCTAGCAATCAAGACATCTCACTTAGGAATGAAGCAAAAATCTCCAACAAACTTTGTCTTGTACCCTTTCTTTAACATCTGACCAAATTCCTTGAAAGTGAAAGAATGTAAAGAACACCATCAAGCCTTGCATCCCTATTATAGAAAGGCAAATAGGAATTGAGTTGGTTGGGTGGTTTTGCTCCATAGGTGTCCTTTTGGTTGCCTACAACAGGATCTAGTCGGATCTTCCATAGGCGATCCTTATACTCTTACTCATGGATTTCCAAGGTTTGATGGTTTCTTGTGGCAAGATGGAGATGGAGGCTCATTCATTATATTCCAAAGAGTTCAAAGTTGGAAGCATGGAGGAATCATTCCATTTACATTCTATGTGGTTCTTGATGTTCTAGTTACATCTTGATGTGTAAAATTGATGTAAGAAATAGTGAAGCATCCAATTTGCACACTATTTTCTATATCAATTATGGAAGCTACTTTAAAACCTTAGAAAGGAGGTCTATACTTAGAATGGAGATCATTCTAAAGTTGGATCAAATTATTATGGTTAAAACTTAAAACTATGCTAAAACTAGTTGAAGAGGGAGTGTGAGAAATATCAACTTGTTTAGTCACGTTTAGGTCAATTTGACAATTTAGGCCAATATGCATCTTAGACTTAAAGATAAACATTAGGGCATGGACCTGTTATAAATAGTGTACAAACATGGACCTGTTATAAAATAGTGTACAAACATGGGAAGAGATACAATTCTCTCTCTCTCATCTCATTCATGCTTATACATGAGTTCTCTTTGGGTTCATATACCCATTTTTGCACTATAGTGTCAATATCTTGCAATTTTATGTGTAGAATGCAATTGTATGTTGTGTATTGGATCCACGCATGTGAAATATAGTACCTTACTTCTATTTTATGGAAAACAATTTCATTTTATCATATATTTGATGTTTGATCAAGATCTTGTTGAGTTTGCATCTTCTATGTGTAGTAGATGTTAGATTTCTTCATTGTCAATGGTGCTAGATGTCATTCATAACCGAAGATCAAAGGAAGTATTGGATTTTAATGATTTGATTATTCTTCACAGATCTTCGATCATGTTGGTAGATTTGGCCGCCAAAACTTGCATAATGGGATGCCATTCACTGGAGTATCAAATCTTCTACCATACAAGTGTTCCAAAATAACTACTCCGTATGACAATTTTTCTTTCACTTTGTATGGTCCTTCATCTGTAAATTTCAGTTTTCCTTTGATCAATTTTGTCTTGTACATCAAAGCTAGATCTCCTTCCTTTAGATCTTTCTTATGTAAACGATGATCATGCCATGCCTTACGTCGAGCTTTCTCTACTGCTAGTGTATGGACTGCCATCAATCTAGTTTCACAAAGTTTATGCAAAGCCTCATGACATAGTTGTAAAGATTTAGCATCATCCAACTGTTAAGTTGCTACTATGTGTAAAGATGGTACTAAAAATTTGATCGGCATAACGACATCTTGACCATAGACAAGTTGGTGTCTAGCTTTTGCTAAGTTTATAAGCTGTTCTAAATGCCCATAATGTTGCGTGAAGTTTATGTTCCCAATCAAAATGACTTGCTTCCACTGTCTTTGTCACAATATTGTAGAGAATAATGTTGGAAGATTTTGCTTGTCCATTACCCCTCGGATAATAAGGAGTACTAAACTGATAAATAACAAAAAAGTCTTCCAACAGACACTTGTTCATTTCGTTGACAAAATACGTTCCATGATCACTCACAATCTCAACAGGACACCCAAATCTAACAATGATATTCTCATATAAAAACTTAGCCGTAGACTTTGCATCAGCAATACGAACTGCTCTTTCTTCGATCCACTTGGGTCATATAATCTGTCACTACGATGATGTATCTGGGTTGAGGACCTCTTGTCGTAAGATGAATAGGAACAACATAATCAAGTCCCCATTTTTCAATCGATACTTGTGCCAAAACCGAATGTAACAGCTCATAGTTCTGCTTCGTAGGGCGACATGCTTGTTGACATACATCACGTGAATAAATAAATTTCTTTGTATCCTTATGAAGTGTAGGCCACCAACATCTTAATTGTAAGATCTTTGAAATAGTGATATCGAATGAAAAATGTCCACCTCCCATCCCATCATGTGAAAACACGACGACACTTCATGTGACAAAATGCATCTTCTCAAAATATCATCCATTCCACGTCGATGCAATTGCCCTACAATCAATTGATAAGGTTGTGCCTTAACAATCAATCATGCTTTTGGAACTTTGTTCAGAGATTCGTTACATCAGATATTCAACAATATCAGTTTCTCACTTAGGTATTCCTTCAACATAATTTAATGCAGCATCTGATAGTTCATCATCGACTTCAATATTGAGAGGTGTTGTCTTTATTTTTAAGACATGATAGGCGAGATACTGTTATTTACCCTTCCGAACCACAACTCGAAAACCAAATTCAGTCAGTAATAGTAATCATCTTGCAATGTGTCCTGTATTGCATCATACAAATGGGATGCACACATATACATAGTCCAAGATGACTAACTTCATGACTATTAGCTATCCAATTACTTGACTATTGACTATCCAACTTTCTATAAGCTACATAGAAAGAATAAGGTACCTCCAATATGTCAAGTTGGGGTACTTAATGTCACTATTAGGCCTAGTGGACCCACAAGTCCCTACCAAGTTAATTTAGTACTAACTTAGCTAGCTCTAAGTTTAGTAGGCCTAATATAATAAATGACCATGGTTACACAAATCTCAACCTTTTGGATCAAAGTAACCTATGGTAATGTAAGCAATTCCATTTACATTCCAACACAGGCAGCAGCTCTATGCTCTCCAAAAATTAGCTACATATAGCATAAGGACAACACATCTAGTATCCACATAAGTGATATGAGAGGAGAGAGAGAATAGAATAGAATAGAATGTATTAATGTCTATAGAGTGCCCTTGGGCACATGAGACAAAGAAAAAGTACATCAGAAAGGAGCATTGTCCATGGTGGACTTATTTCTATCAGCTAAAACATAGAATAACACAAATAAATTGGAAATAAAACCAAAGCTTAACTTTTAGCTGTGGTGAGGGTACAAAAGCAGTAAGTAGCTTAACCACCAGCTACGCGAAGGAATAAAACCTACTAACCGAGAGAGAAAAACTGTGTGATCTAGTGTGAGACACATGGAGGTCTCTAGTGGTGAACTCTGGATTTGGATGGTCAAGGAAGACGCTGGAGCTTCGGTCGTCGAGTTGGAATGTCAATCTCACTATCTGAAATATCATCTCTGAATTTTTTTTGAAATAAAAGTATAATATGTGGCTGGCTATGGTCAAGATCCTGATCATCTAATAGATGAGAAGATCTCAAAGAAAACATCTCTCGTAAGAGAGAGAGAGAGAGAGAGAGAGAGAGAGAGAGAGAGAGAGAGAGAGAGAGAGAGAGAGAGAGAGAGAGAGAGAGAGAGAGAGAGAGAGAGAGAGAGAGAGAGAGAGAGAGAGAGAGAGAGAGTTTTGTTAATGTCTTTTCCATGCCAAAAGGCATATAAGACTAATGAAGTACCTATCAAGTATGTGGTAAGCATGGGAGTGTATAAAATGTCTCCAAAACTGTACTAAAGAAAACATCTAGTACAAAGTAAAATAGACATGTATGCGAGAGTGTGTGTGCATAATAATCATATGTATCTATGTCAAGATGTCAAGACTGTGTTGTTGCTGCTGATGCTGTAAAAAGATGTCATGCGAGCCACAACATGAGAAAGCACTGGAGCCTGCCGGCGGCGTCTGTGAGCATGAGCATGTGTATTAGTACGTTTCTGCATAGGTTGTCTAGTGATCTTGGTAGTAATGTGATGGTGGGAAACACACTGTCTCTGATCTCTATGAGCATGTGATAGCTAATATCCTCGTCGTCATCATAATCCTCATCCTTAAGCACTAAATCACGCAATCTTCGCCTAGTAAAGAATGAAGTAATCAATGGCTGTGAGGTAAAACACTAGGGTGTCCCGTATAAATCTCTCTGTAGTATGAACATCTCACGTACCATCAGAGCGACACATCGTGGGTTCTCATAGGCTATGAGAGAGCGTAGAGTGGTAGGCATGTCTCGAAACAAGCAATAATACCGCCCTATGATCTAATAATATACATGGTATCTAAAGATGAAGTGCTAGAGAGAGAGAGAGAGAGAGAGAGAGAGAGAGAGAGAGAGAGAGAGAGAGAGAGAGAGAGATTGATTTTAATCCCTTTTAATGTCTTTTTGAAAAATGCACCTTTAGGACTAATTTATTCAACTGATTACATCTGTTGAACAATGTCAAAGAGAATGTTCTTCATACTGGGAGATTAACTTTCACAAATGCTAAGATAAGTTCATATCTTATACCAGTGGGCTAATTACTATGGGAACCTCAAAGCATTTTGACCTTGAATGTAGTTGTGATCGAACAACTGAGATCGGATATATCTAGTGAAGGCTTAATTGCATCTTCTGAGTGGTTGATTTCTCTTTTACAACATACTGTTCACAAGTTGAAGACTTCTCTTCTGTAGAAAGATGAGAGAAAAAGCCATAAATTTCAGCCTGGGTTCAAATTTTTCAGAGAGAGCATCTTGCATGCTGGGATTAGATTGTTTTGTAGAAATCTGCTCTAGATGTTGTAGTATTTTATGGCTGCCATTGTAAAAACTTTTTGTACTTTACAAGACTTAAATAATCATGCGGTCTAATGTTTTACAGGGCATGTGGAACTTACAAACATGCAGCTTAAGCCAGAAGCTCTGAATGATTTGAAGCTTCCGATCAAAGTTAAAGCAGGTTTCTTGGGTTCGGTCAAGCTCCAGGTCTTGCAGCTTCCACTTTCCTCCTTATTATAACCTGAGTTTTCCAAATTTTTCTGAACCTATGAGCAGAACATTTACATTGAAGAAAAATGTTGTTGTGCTGATATATGAGATGTGTCCAGGTGCCTTGGAGTAGATTGGGTCAAGAACCTGTGGTGGTGTCGCTTGATCGCATTTTCCTTTTGGCCGAGCCTGCTTTTAAAGTGGAAGATAGTGATAACGATGTTATTCAAGAGGCCCAAAGTCGTCGTGTGAAGGTAGTTAAGTAACTGAGTTGGTCTTGTTGCTAGACTGCAATGGAAATGTTGCAGTTAGAAAGTGATAACTAATTTTATGACATCTATTTTGCAAGAGACTGAAGCAGCACTCTTGAATGCTCAACGAGAAGATAAAACAAATAAGTCGCAGATGGTAAATGTTTGCAGAGTTAGTTTCTCACAGCTGACTCTGCCTTTTTAATTGACACATAAGTAATAGTTTTTTGTAAAATATATTAGAACTAATATAGACCTATCTTTATGCATGTAACCAGCACCTACTTGCATTTTCTAGTACTCCGTATACGCAGGATAGAATCAATTGTTTAAGAGTTTGTTAGGTTATAAAGTTGAAGGTTCTACGTCTTCTTTGTGGACAATTGATTTCTCCGGTGGTTTTCAATATACATCTCTCGATTGAGACATGAATAGGGTATCTTAAAAGGTGCTTTTAAAGGGTGGAGAGAATACTCATGAAAGTTTCAAACCATGTACGTACGCATATTCATTCTCCGAACGAGTATACTCACGACCCACACATGATAACTACAAAAGCAACAACATGCAAGTTTAGTAACAACCACAAATTCACACAAAATATCTTTTTCACTAATTTTATTTCTTCAATGTATTTTTTAGTGTAATTTAAATTTTTTGAAAATGTATATTCAAAAAGTACTGATGGAAGGACTTCGCCCTCCGCTGCCAAGATGTGAGGCCCCTGACTTTGACAAATGCCTTTGGGATTTAGTCTCCTGCTGTCGAAATTTCTCCAAAAAATCTCGACATTGTGAGACTGCTTGCTCCCACACCTCCTCAGGTATCCATGCGGGTCTACTCCTCCTGTCCTTTTTACGGCCTCCCTGACAAGAGATCACCTATGGCAATGTTCGGGAAAGCCGGCATAGTTCAAGAATAGGACTAACATCTTTTCCCAAAAACCGGCATGGCAAAAATTGTATAGGATTTTTTCTGTCATAAATCTTGGGTTTTATAAAGGAAAACTGGCAAGTAAGAGCTTGTCACTGCCGAAGAACTTTTTCACATATCGATTTTTGGAGGGAAACCTCAAAAAGGTTTCCCGAACATTGACCTATGGGACATGAGCATGCGCATCCTATCTATCATTACTTTATCGTTGAAGGTGTGCTCAAGGGGATTAGGGAATCGTCTCTTTAAATCATCTATGACCCGACGCTTCTCAGTGATAGGAATACAACCCTCCAGTCTCTGAACATATCCCTATCAAACGCCCCATGACAGAGCTCTCTCATATAAGCTAGGACCTCCTTCCCCTTAACAACCTCAACTATAGCCCCTGATGTATCAATGTCATAGTATAATATCGGATCGGCTCTAGCAAGTGGGGCGTCGGACCGGCTCTAGCAGGTGGGGCGTCGTAACCAAGTGCGGTGTCATCAGGTGGTGGTGCGTCACGCACGGGTGAGCCATCTCTATATTTGTCGACGGTCTAGCGCCCTCTTTCAGCACTTTTTGCAGCTTAGTTGGCGCGAGTTGAGAATATCTAGGCTCCTCGACATCATCGTCACCTGAAATCCAGATGTTTTTATAAATTGGGAGGCAGCTCAGGGAATTATAATAAATGTTTTTTGTTATGTCAACTTTCAACGAGAAAGAATAATTCACGTATAATACAATAATGTTAAAATTGATATGTATTAATCTTCTTGCTCTCTTCTGTAGGAGGCACACGAGAGTCCTAGGGAAGAGCATCAGAGGCAGGAGGAGGGGTCGGAGGACAAGCGCACACAGGTCTGCACATTATCTCTCATTTGATTTGCCTCTTGATAAATCATATATTATGTTCATATATTTGTATTCTGTTTTCACATGTAATGTCCTCATTGAGGTATCAATTAGTAAAAAAAGAAACTCATATTATCTTTTATTTTTGTAGCCGGAGCACGAAGAGAGCGAGGAGGTATTGTACCTTTTCTCTCTTTACCATTTTTCTCCCCTAAATCATTTCTCATTGTATCCATTTTCTCTATCTACCTTTTCTAAACACGTTGGTGAACTAACACAAGCTCTATTGTTTTGTAATTATGCAGGAGTTTATAATTAGAGGCGGCAGGGCGGTGTCGCTCAATCGTTCTGCTTCAACTCGCTCGGCGCGACAAAAGCAATCACTTAGGAGAAGTAGGAGTCATAGATAGAGTTATTTAGTCTGTGGGCATTATTAAGACAACATGTAAGATATGTATTCAATGTGCTATTGCACAAAATATAAATAAGAGACATTATTTAAACTCATGATTGGAATGTAATTGCAAATGTTTAGATCCATTTCCATTTTTGGAAAGCAAATGTTTTTCGATGGAATAAAAATAATGATAGGGATATGTATTGTTGATTATAGATAGTTTAAATTGTTAATCTAAACTTTTTTTTTTTTTTATCAGTTGAGCTTATTCACCAAGCAAGTATAAATAAGCAAGTAGAAATAAAACGATCATACCTCTCACCTTCCCTACCCTCCCTCTCCTACCCTGCTTCCCTACGTCCCTCCTACCCGACCCGCCCTCCCCTCTCCCCTACTCTCCTGCCATGCCGCCAAAGTGAGTCTTTAAGCACTTGCAAGGGAGTAGACAATAGCTTCCATTGTTTCTCTTATTGCAAGGAAGTTGGATGAGGATAGGTCTCGCTTATCAAATCTCAAATTAACCTTGGAAAAAAACTTGTAGGAAAATCTTAAGAATGAAAAAACTTGTAGAAAATTTTTTATAATGAAAATTTTGGCTCATTGTTTTATTTGTTGTTTGGGTACACAATAAATGCTTGATGTTTTCACAAATGTTTGTTTTCATGTCATCTTTAGCCGCAACAGTACTTTATTTTTGAAAATAAGTCATAAAGACATATATTTTAATACTTGCTAATTTTATTATGGTTATGTTTTTGGTTTTCATGCATTAGAAACTAAATCTTTGCTTAGATGTCATTCTTAGGATTTCCCAGCTCTCTAGTAAGGGAGTATCAAACAACGTTGACATATTCCATTTTTTTACGTTCCTGTACATCATGAAATATCGTTCAAAAAGTGCATGTTTATTAACAAAGTTTTTGTAACATTATTTACCAATTGTAGTTTTTGTTCTGTAGTTTATTGAATTTGGAGGAGAAGGAAAAAATAAGTTGCCATTATGATACCTATGAGTTTCATAGGTTCATGTTGCCGCAACTTCTCGGGAGCGATTGGGCAATAGATGAGCTTGTGCAAATGCACATGGAGTAAGAACTACATATACACTGGTTGTTTATATTTGTTTATAGTCATGTATGTAAATCTTAAATTTCATTATATACTTATATAAGAGAATTACATTTTTGTAGATTATGTTTAGAGCAGATCAATGAAAAAGATCGCGTATGCATCGTCAATCCACTATTTTACCAAAGAGCTATGGAAAAAAAAGATGATTTGACAAATCGGGAATCAATGGAGAAATTTTTTATTTATAAGAGCTGGACAAATATTGGTCACATTTTCATTCCTATTGTTGCCTAGTATGTATCAAATTAACTATTTTAAAGCCATGTTTGTCTTCTTGATTCATGCTCTTACTACAATCAACCTTTACTTACACATGATTTTGATACAATAATCATTGGAGCTTGGTAATAATTGAAATGACTTCTTTTATAGCGGTCCACATTTATTCAAAACGTGGACTGCATTCCACAATCAAAAGGTTTTGTTCTTTTATTTGTTTATTTTTTTTCACTCTTAACATTCTAAAATAAACAGATATATGTTCCCAATGGACATGTTGGTACATTATGTAAGGGTAAGCTTCGTTTACTAGAATTGTAGGCCAATAGAAAATGCACTGTGGCACAATACTCATCCAAAGAAAGAAAAACTGGCCAAGCTGACTTGGAAACAACCTCTTTGTGGTGACCAGATGTTGAGTGGAACATTTCGACTTTGGTTGGATCTTGCTTATGATTGGTGTTGAAATCAGAGGACAATCTCCCACCTTAGTCTTTCCTTTCTCAATGGACTGCTCTCTTGAAGGTGGTATAGATGGATCGTTGTGATGACTGGTAGTCAGTTTGCCGTCAAGTTGCTTGGTTGACGTGAGGCCCCTTTGTAATTCATCCACCAAAAGTTGTGGCAACATTTGTTTAATGAGGCTTGGTAAAATCTGCTGGATTGCATCTGTTGCCAATTTCTTCACCTCTTCCGCTATCCCTGGTTGGATAGATTTTACCCACTCTGTCTTTTGTGGTGTTGGTGATTCACGTGTGGCCGTGTCAACTTGTCTTAGGATCTTTCTCTCATTCCTTCCATCCGCATCTGCTTCGTAACTAGGTGGCACTAGAAGTTTGCATTTGTAGTGCAGTTTCTCGGTTGGTGGATTTCCACCGAACCTTGCCTAGCCACTAGAGAAGATTTTGAAAGTCCTGAGACCAATCCCTTTCCTTTGAAGGAGTGATCTGATGGCAAGCTAGATGGCATAGATGAGGATTTTGTTGATTGATTTTCAATCTCCAGAATTGCCTTATTGGCTTTATTTCGTAATCTTGGATTCCGAACTGGACATTGAGGTGTTGGATGTTTTCCAAAACAATAATGGCACTGGTCCAATGGTCGGACCTTCCGATTGGCATTTTGTGGTTCTGGGAGGTAATCAGAATGATTGCACATCTCATTTGTGTCACTGACAACTTGCATCTGATCATCCGGACTGCTAGTAGTTTGGCGAGCGTTGTCTGTGGCATCTTGTGGATTAGATGCTCTATCATCCCTGATTGTTTGAATGTTGGATATGGGCTATGATGGTGCGTGAAAAATCTATGCTTTTGCAATAGCGGCTGCTTTACAGAGTTCGTTTGGATTGGTGTATGATGTAAAGGGTGGCATACCAATCTCGATCTTGTGCGGTAATCCGGCATAGAAAAATGCCATTTTGTGGTGACTAGGAAGACCGGAATTCCAATCTCCCGCCATCTTGGCAAATCGTGCAATGTACCCCTTGAGAGTTTCTCCGGAAAGCATCGAGATTTGGGCAAGCTGCTCATACATTGCCATGGCCTGTTGTGTGCAAGATGAAGATGATATGGAGTGGTGTGGTGATGTACGAGAGAGAGATTGGGGGATGCAGTTTTTGAAATGTATATGAGGGAATTGATGATGAGGAGATGGAAGAGGAAAGGAAATGCAGAAATATTCCTTTGTCTAGAACATTCACAGTTTGGGCAAGGGCAGATTTTATAAATAAATTCAATTATGCCCTTCCAGCGAAAGTCTTATGACGAGGGATGATAATTGGAAAAGTACTTATGTAGGTTTTTTGGCAGAGGGTTAGTTTTGCTTCAAAAAACTACTTTTCGACACTTCTCCGTATGTGTCTTCATCTTGTGATTATGGTCTACTTTATAAAAGTGAAGATCTATCCATTGTTAGCTATTCGGATTCGGATTTTGCAAGTGACAAGATGGATCGAAAGTCTATTAGTGCATACACTATCTTTCTTGGAGGCAATATAATATCTTGGCTTTCCAAAAAGCAAGATACTATATCTCTCTCTTCATATGAGGCCGAGTACAAAGCACTCACTACAACCACCAAAGAGGTGCTTTGGATCAAGAGATTATTATTGGAGCTAAAGTGCATCAAGGAAGATGATCTACCAATGATCAAGTGTGATAATATCTCGGCCCAAGCTCTTGCCAATAATACCATATTTCATGCAAGAAGCCAGCATATAGAAGCGGCACACCATTTTGTGAGAGAAAAGCTTATTGAAGGAGAAATATATTTGGAGCATGTCAACTCGTCCTCTTGTATTGCTGATCTACTCACCAAGCCTTTGAGCAAAAGTGCTTTCATCAAGCATAGATATAATCTTGGAGTTATATCAAGATCAATGCTCAAATCTTCATAGATAATTTTTTAGGAGGAGTGTGAAGAATTGAAAAAGATTATCTATGTTAGATATAGGGGTCTTATGTTTTTTATATCAAGCATCTAGGTGTAGGATGTTGATAGGACCAAATTTGGCATAGATGGCAAATTATCCATTTCCACTTGTAATGCCACTATTTAGCCAAAATAGAGTAAGAGGCTAACTCATGCCAATTAGAGTGTAGACAAGTGTAGTACTTTTGTTTGATAAAATTTAAGAGGTCCAATAGGATTTAGAGGTGGAACCTTGAGGGGTCCAATAGAATTTGAGGTTTGCTTGAAAATGGTCCAATAGAATTTAGAGGTGAATGGATCAATGGTCCAATAGGATTAAGAGGTGGCAAAAGTGTGGTCCAATCATACTTAAGCATAGTGGTAGCTCGTGGATCTACTAGTATCATTGTACTTCTCATTTGGATCTAATTGATTTTGAGATTGAGTGGATTTTGTGAGTGATTGGTTTTCTAGCTTTCTCTCTCTACTTGAGAGCTCATGATGATTTTCTCTCTCTACCCAAGGAGAGCAGTTTTTTTTTACTTAGATTATTTTTGGAACACTTCCTACACGTGTGAGTGAGAGTCAGAAGTGATTGAATGCATGTAGTAGTTTGTTTTTGCCATAGAATCAAAGATAGATCTTGAATCTCAATCTAGTCTTGATCTTGGTGCATCTACACACCTTAGGAGATCACAAATACATGTTGTGGACAGTCCACGTGTGTGAATTTATCACCCTCAAGGTCTTGGTTCACCTATTTGCAGGTGGCATCCTCTACTTGTGAAGAAGCTAATTTGAGTTAGGAGAACCAAGATACCCACAGGATTGGCCAGAAATAGAGAAAATCCAAAATTTACTATTTTTGGCTAAAAAGCCTCAATTTGTAATATGTTGGCTCGCCTCCTTCACCATTTTTAGATCTCATTGAGCCCAGTACATTGTCCAGAGGGCAAGCCAAGAGCCCAAGTACCCACCAGTTTACATTGAAAAGTGTGAAAATCTTGATTTTTACACTTTCTGGGATCCCAAACAGCCTATCAATTGGGATTCAAGATTTGTACAATCCCAAAGTGTCATATCTGACTACTCTCTCAAGGTCTTGGTTTGCCTATTTGCAGGTTGCATTACCCACTCAAGAAGAGCTTAATTTGAGTCAGGAGAGCCAAGCCACCCAACGAATCAGCCAGAAAGTCCAAAAATCCAATATTTATTATTTTTGGTCTAAATTCTTCATTTCTTGATATGTTGAATCGCCTCTTTCACCATTGATAGATCTCATTGAGTTTAGTACACTATCCAGAGGGCGAACCAAGAGCCCAAGCACCCATCATGTTGCATTGAAAAGTGTGAAAATCCTGATTTTTGCACTTTTTGGGATCCCTCCAATCTGAGAGACTTTTTGTGAGTGTCATATCTCATTGTTCCCTCAAGGTCTTGGATCACCTATTTTTAGATGACATCCTCTACTTGTGAAGAAGCTAATTTGAGTCAGGAGAATCAAGATACCCACAGGATTGGCCTTAACCAGAGAAAACCCAAAATTTACTATTTTTGGCCTACAGGCTTCAATTTTAGATATTTTGACTCGACTCTTTCACATATGAGAGATCTAATACATGTGTTGAGATCCCTAGAAGGGCGAGCCATACCTTCCAAAGGATCCATAGATTTGGAATTTTTTCACTCCTAGCTTCCTACAATCCTAAAATCATCCCAGGACTCCAAAATTTGATATCTTGACTCCCCCCTTGGGTATAACCTACATTTATCCACCCTTTATCACTGGCCAAAGAGGAGATCCAAAAATCTCATCCTATCTCCAACCATCACACTTTTTGTTCTCACCCAGCTACATTGCTAGAATTGTCTTCCCATTTTGGGATCCCAAATCTGCAAGACCTTTTGTGAATCCCAAATCTACAATCCCCAATTCTCCAAATTCCCATATCCACGTTTCCCATTCCCATCTTAAATCCCTAGATTTTCTTCCCTCATTCACTCTCCGACAATCCCCAAATCCACATATGTTGAGACTTGTTACAAATCCCAGATCTGCATTCCCCAAATTCCAACACCCAAATTCTGGGATCCCAAAAATCCTAGAATCCCCAATTCCACCTCCCTAGATCTCATTCCCCAATTCTGTATTCCAAAGCTTACATTCATACATTCCCAATTTCACATTCCCAGAATTTGAATTCTTGGATCCCCAAACAAGATACTTTTCTCAACTGCAAACTTAGACAAGATTTTTGTTTGGATGCAACTAAGATCAGGTTGAAAGACTAAATCTAGGATCTCGAGAGAAGAAGGAAGTTCACTTGGAGACTTGGAACCCTCACTGATGCCGCTTGCGAGTGGTATTTCAACCTTGAGCGTCACGAACGAAACGAGTGGGAATCACTCAAGGACTCCTTCGTTAAGAGATTCAAATCATCCAGATTTTTTGAAAGCCCATTTTTATTGCTTAGTAAGATCAAACTGAGAAAGGATGAGAGGGTACAGGATTACATCGAACGACTCAAACATCTTAAGACTGAATGCCCTACCCACTTAGTGCCTGATCAGGCCGTGCTCATATGGTTCATGGCTGGCCTCCCAAAATCTATCTGGCGTGAACTTAGACCTCCAGAATCCTATGTTACCTTACGTGATGCTATGGATGATGCCATCCGCGAAGAGGATGAAGGCTCCGATGAAGAATACAAACCCCAACGTTCTCGAGCCATTGTCTCTGACCAAAGCCATAGATCTCAAGGTGAAGGATCCTCTGCTGATGTTGCCACACAATTGTTGTTACAGCAACTTGAAACCATGAATAAAACCCACCAGGCACAGATGGATAAGATATCTAAAGATTTTGAATAGAAATTGAAAAATACCACACCACAAGGGCCTATTGTCAACCAATTTCCCAAGCGTGATAATGTTTGGTGTCCCACATGTCAACAAAATCACACGACGAACGAATGTCCACAGAATAGATAGATAGCCCAAAGGTTTTGCATCTTTTGCACCACCAACAATCATGATACATCTACTTGTATCTACAATACAAGAATACAAGCAGTTGCACGACAATACCAATGGAGGATGCAACAACAGGGTCCCCAAATTACGAGTTACCAAAGGCCTACATTCCAACAAGCACCCCAACAATGCTTAGCACTATCCGGACCGAATAACGCAGCACCAGCCTTAGTAGTGCGACAGCTTGGGCCTCAGATGAACCGTCAAATCATCCCAGCAAACCTTGCTACCACAAGTCATGATCCTCAACCTCAGCTAGAGTTCAGCCTTGAGAATGTCTATATCCTTGAGGATCAAGGGTTCCCCTGTTTTTACTCAGATGGAATTGAAGCTTCTATTTATCCTTTATTTACCACACAACAACGTTTCTATGGAAATAGAGCACCTATCCAATGTTATGGTTGTGGAGAGAACCACCGCATCGCCGAATGCCCATATAAAGGCACCTACACACCTATCTGTAGGGAATGTGGGCATGGCCATTGCTATAAAGACTTACCTTATCGCTGCAACCCTTATTACTCCAAACTGATTCAACAAGAGTTGGAAAAGTTACTAGAAGCTGGATTCATATATGAGGGCAAGACACCATCCTTGTGGTTAGCATCACCCAGCAAGGGTGAGCCCACTCTAGTTGATTCACCACCAGACATGTTGAGTTCGTTCATGTGGGGACCACACTCCCCAGTAAAGTCGCCAATGTTAGCCGATATTTTCGCACGAAAAATTGGGCTATTTTCAGAGAAATTTTCACAATTTTGTATAAAAACGGGCATGTAAAACCTGGCTATTAATGGTAAATCGGCACACAATTGCCTATAGATAGGGGTCCCAACCCATCCAAAATGTGGCTAGAGCAGATTTTGAGGTCTTAGAAATGGCCCATAGAATAGTTTACGGCCTTAGAATTGGCCCGATTATACTAGCCGACATGGCCGAGCAAATTTTCAATATACTTTGTTACTTTTATTAATGAAAAAATTGCCTACTGTGTTTTTCAGGGAACCGGTTGCCTTGAAGAAATCCCAAGTCATGAGTGCCTCGCTGAAAATTGCGTGCGTCAGAGCAACTGTGACAAGGGAAAAAATCGACTCATGGATATGGCAAAGAAATTGCGGGACAATGGAACTGGTAATGGCAAAGTATGGGCAAGTGGAAAAAATCTCAGGACAATGTGTTGATCGGCACCCCAACGAACAAACCTCGATGGCTTGAGCCATGGGCCACAGACACGCAAAAGGAAAATACAAGTGGAGGCCAAAAGGGGGTTACACTCACTTACTAAAAATATCTTACCTATACATAGTAGGTGTTGACCACAAGGACTACTCAATTAAGAATGGTAAGTAGGTGAAGTACTTACTATTTATATCACCCACAAATGCTATAAAGAGAGGTGGCTCACACACATGGTACTTTAGTACACCTAAGATTCATACTATATTTGGAAAGGATGGGTGTCACCTTAAGTCACTTCTAGCATCAATGCACGGTACTTCTTCAAGGGGAGCATGACACATGGCACTAAGGGCATGAAGGGTGTGGAGAATGAGAAGATGGCACTTTGAAGGGGAGGCTTTGGGAAATGCTTATAAAAGGAAGGGCCTCCATTTGATCATGTTGGGAGTTGATAATAGTATGAGAGTTGGCTAGTAGTTGAGAGTGGAGTGGAATGAGACCTACGTGAAGAGAATTCTGGTTGATGAGAATTGTTGTTTTGCATGTTACGTGAAGAGACTGAGCTGTGATGTCCCTAATAGAGTTAGTCATTGAGAGTGTGTGTTGAGTTTCTCTTATGAATCAAAGGGATGTGGCTTGGTTTTGTTGAGAGGATGTCTTATAGTAGCATGAGAAAATTTTACTTCCCAATGTTCTGGCCGGTGAGAATCAAAGATCAAGTGAGGCCATACTGGAAGCCCTCCCTCGCTGGTTCATAGAGGCATTCAAGTCCTGTCTGTGAAGGTAATTTGAGCTTATTGTCACTGGCCACTACAACTAATTTCTGGGGGCAGAATACAATGGTGGACAATCGCACTTCTACTGTCAATCCGTCGCATTTCTTACAGCAGTATCCTTACCCGGAAGAAATGAAGCCATCGCTACCTTCAACGTTACTATCCGCAACAGAACTACAATGTTTGATGGAGGCCATCACTGGATACCATTGCTGTTCTCTGAAAGCTCAATGCTCATTTATCTCAGTTGCCAGTTAAACTACCCTCCTCGATTCTGGCCACTCAGACGCAGGATGGATCTTCCCAGTGACTACCTGTTTCTATGCCAATGGGGAGGAGGGGATGCACTACGAGTTAACCCACGCTCTTCCTACCACTCCTGCAGTACACTCAGTTTAGAACAATGGGTTGACCGCACCAATTGCTATTGAAACTCCCAGTGTTGCGATCAGACAACTCACCTTTTCCATCAATGTTTGCATAGAATACTTGATTTGCCGCTTGATCATCATTCCCAATATCTGACTACTGCTGTTGAACTCGCACTCCAGAGCGGCGTTGTGAGGAAGCAACTTACCTCTATATCGATGATGGGTGGAACGCTTGATTGTCGCTTGTTTCTCAACGCTGTTGTGAGGCTGACAATCAACACGACTCATTAACACTGTTGTGAGGCTGACAATCGCATGACCTCATTCTAGAAGGCTTGACTACTGTTGACAGCCGGCCTTGGTTGCCATCCCCGAATTCCAGCATAGATCCTTTTAGTAAGGAACAAAAGATTCTTCCAGGGTTGCACCCACCTAGATCGCAGTTAGGGACCCATAAGCTTTTATATCTGTGGTGTCTATCTGAAGCATATCATTGGCGCACCTGCTGCCCACTTAGAAGGACTTATCCTCCATTAACCTTTAGCATATCTACTACTGCTAAGGAAGCTTGAACTTCCTTTGATTAAGGAGTGGAGTACTGCCCATTTAAAAGAACGTTGAAGGAAGGACACCCTGCTGATGAGAGCCACCTAACCTGCGGCCACATTGGAGAGTTGGATTTCTTTTTCTTTCCCTTGAACGTTGCATACAAAGGGTCTCTTGCAAGTTGGAAGAAGGGACCAGGGATTCATGACTTGGGAACTTCTATTGGCATACCGGCTTCCTCCCTCACACAAGGTACACTTCCCCATTTTTGAAGTAAGGTTTTTAAGTTAGTCAATCCATTAGTTATTTCTTGAGTTTGGATGTTGTGAAAGACTATTTAGTTCTTCGAATTACCTAGGCATTGCTACATGAGTATAATTTTGAATTGAGCTTGGATGTTGTAACATACAATTTTGGATTTTTCCATGGGCATTGTTGGATTGGTATAGTTTTACCTAGCACGCTAATCACACATTCTCATATTAGGCTCATGATCATCGATGGTTGAAAGTTTTACATGTATGATGCTTATTGTGTAAAGGTGTACTGGACATTGTATTTAGCAATGAGTCGGTTTTTGTGTACTGGAGTCATTGGCCTGACCTCTTTGAAATAGAAGAGCAGGTCGTCCACCGTACATGGTTGAAACACACCACCTCGGTTAGGGGTCATCATAGTCACTTCCATCGTTGGAACTGCCTAGCGAAATAGCTAGGCCTGACGCTTGGCAAAATACCACCGCCTATCAAACAAGACGACGCATATAACTGGCACCCCACGTAGCACGATGATGACTAAAAGGTGATGCGCTACTGTCGTTTCATGCACACTGATCTTATCTACTATTGTTGTTGATTGAGCACTCACGGACATCTTAAGAAAATGGTAAGCACCACCCCCTCTACCAAGTGCAGCCGTAGTGTAATAAAGGTCCTTAATTACCCTCACCTAGAGCTAGGATATGGAAAGATAAGATTGATAGGATTGAGATTGCAGTTAAACCTCCTTGCAACCATGCCTCTGGGGGCCTGGAAAACACACGTGCCAAAAGTAGGACTCAAACTAGCCAAAGTGTCTCAATCCACTTTGTGTGTCGGATCTAGATAATTTGTCTTGTGGAATATTTGAGATCCATCTCAAATATAGTTGCAAGTGTTTCAAATAGGAAGGTAGTACATCCTTGAAAATACCTATAGTGAAAGAGAGCAGCAACTTTAAGTCTGATTGGAACAAGCTCAAACATATTGTAGTCCAATAACTAAGAAGTCTTCATCAAAATGTCACCTCTCGGAGGATATCTTCTAGAGGCAAATGAAAGACTAAACACTTCTAATTACTCAATTTGGAAGTTCAGAATGGAGTCTATTTTGATACTCTAGGATGTTATGGACATTGTGCTTGGTGTTAAGGAGGAGCCTTAAGCATAGGCTGAAATTCCTAAGTATAGGAAGAGAGCTAGAATGGCTCTACATTTCATTAAGATTAATGTATCTAATGAAATTCTGAGAGAGATAGGATCTTGCACTACAGCCAAAGAAGCTTGGGATGTACTTAAGTCCATCTATGAAGCAAAGAATACTTCTAGAATACTCACTCTTAGGAATCAGATTTTCCAAACTTTCTAAATAAGTGAAGAGAGTGCATCAAACTATGTTCTGAGACTTAAAGATCTACATAGAGAGCTTTCTTGTGTTGGTGTTACCATTAACCAAGATGAGCTAGCTCAAGTCATTTTAAATGGCTTGAGAGATGACTATGATAATCTTGTTCAGTCTTTTGCCATTAAGGAGGAGTTGCCTAATCTAGAAGCTCTCCAAGGAATTCTTATTTCTGAAGAATCTAGGCAAAGCTATAAACTTTCCAGGATGAACAAACTCGAGCATGGTGGAAGTGACAAAGCTCTCTTTGTCAAAGACAAGCATAAAGGAAGGAGTAAGAACCAGTTCTCTCAAGCATCCAACAAAGACAAAGCCAAAGATCGAGACAAGATGGTGAAGAGGATGATTCATCTCATCCTTCTACTTCAAAGACCAAGAAGAAGAAAGTGAAGTGTTTCTTCTATGGCAAGAAGGGGCACTATGCCTCTAATTGCTTTAAGAAGAAAAACCAACTCAAGCAAGCTAATCTCTCCAAAGAGATTGAAGAAGATTATGTTGCAAGTGATGGAGAAAGATCACTTATGGTGTTCAGTTTTTCTTCATCACCTTTCAAGAAAGATGGAGCTTGGTACATAGATAGTGGAGCTTCTTCACATATGTGCTGTTCAAAGGAGTAATTTGACTCAATTGTACCTTACAAAGGACTTAAGAGATCTATTTACACTGCTAATGATCATGAGTGCTCTATAGAAAGAATTGGCAACATTCCATTGAAACTTGCTTCTTCAAAAGTCCTTGCCCTTTCTAATGTTCTTTTCATTCCAAAACTTACGAAGAACTTGATTAGTGTGGGAAAGTTGCTTGATAATGGTTGTGATGTAAAGTTCAACTCCAATACTTGCTTTATCAAGAAAAATGATGAGATCCTAGCTGATGGATCTAGATGTGGTAGAATTTTTAAATTGAATTCTTATGAGAATGCAAATCTTTGTGAAGTTGCTTCGTTATCTAAGAAGGAGTTGTGGCATAGAAGATTAGGGCATCCTAACTTTAAATCTATGTCTTCTATGGTCAAGAAAGAAAAGGCAATTGGTCTTCCAAAATCTCTTTCCAAAGATTTCAAGCCTTGTGAGGCTTGTGCTATTGCAAAATCACACAGAAAGCCATATCAGAAGTCTTTTGTAAAGACTAGTCATTCTTTGGAGCTTATACACTCGGATGTACATTTTTCCTCTTCCAAAATTATTGGTGGTGCAATATGTTTTGTCACCTTTATTGATGACTTTACTAGATATACTTGGTTGTATCTACTTTCTTCAAAGGCTATGGTTTTTGATCACTTCCTAGTCTTCAAAGCTTATGTTGAGAAACAGTTTTCTTTCAAAGTTAAAGCTTTAAGATGTGATGGAGGAGGTGAATACACCTCCAACAAGTTTCACGAATACTATGAAGGTGAAGGAATAAAGAGAGAGTTTTCTTGTGCTTATTCTCCATCTCAAAATGGAGTTGCTGAGAGGAAAAACAGACCTTTATGTGAATGTGCTAAAGCAATTCGAGTTGAAACTTCTTTGCCTATTGCATATTCGGGTGAAGCTATAAATTGTTTTCTTACATTTCATGTCTTTTCATTTTGTTTCGTGGTCGTCAGGGTCAAATCTCAAATAATTTTCTTTTGACCTTCGAGGCACGTTTGCCCTTTGCTTCATTTCGCTTCATTTCACTTTGTCACCTTCGCGACAAAGTTGCAGGAGTTCACAATTTCTGACATCGGTCACCTTTCATTTGATTTCTTTGATCGATTTTTGGACGACCCAGAAGGAGGATCTACCTGCTTGGTTTCGGCAAGCGGATATCTTGGCTTGTTCGTTGCTTAATCTTGAATATTGCTCAAAGTATAATCTTGATCTATTTGATCTTTGTGGTCATTATGAGGCTTGGAGGCCTCGAATTTTTCAGATTTTGGTGCAGCCAACTTCATGCATGTGGACTTTGCAAACCCAGGATCGACATTAGGCATGGCAGAGGCACATTGGCATAGTAGCAGTTTGGTGGAATATTATTCAAAGGCATTTGGAAAAGATTTCTGTCAAAGAGATCTTATCATGGTTATGGTAAGGGAAGCTATGATGGATTCTTTGTTCATCTTCAATTAAAATCCAAAGCAAAGAATCCACACACAAAGAGGTTCTTCATCAACAATTTGACCAACCTTGGAGGATTTTCAAGTTCAAGTGATCAAGCCAAGTTGATAACTTTTTAGGAGGAGTGTGAAGAATAAGAAGCTATCCAACTTGTCTATAGGGGTTGATGAGGAAAATCATCTTTCTTGTGCATTTACAAGTTGTAAATATTATTTTCTAGCATGTACAAACTCGAGCTACATGACATGCACAATGTCTAGATGGTCATATTTCACTTTGTTCCATTGTATATATCAAAGGTATGTGAATTGAGCACATGACCTTGTAGATTTGGGCAAGTTTGAGCTAGGCAGATCTAGATTTGATGACATGCATAAAGCTAGATGACATGCAAAATCAGTTAGAGTGCATGCATGCAACATGCAATCACTGCATGCAACATGCAAGCCAGTATACATGTTCTACACATGTCCAAGTCATCTAGGGAAGTCACATGCAAGACATGCAAACACTATTGGACACATGCATGTAGTTTTGTAGGGTCATAGTTTAAAATTTGACATTTGGACAAAGTAGGTAGGAGTTAGGTGCTATTTCAGCATGCAAGTTGTTAGGTGTCAATATGGTAATAGTTTACACTTGATTAGGTGTAGAAAATGCATTGAATGCAAGGAGTACCACGAATTTTGGCTCTCTTATATATGTATATATCATTCTCATTCATATCTAATGATGAATCAAACTTTGGTAATGTCATAATGTCAAAATTGGATCTCATGCTATTTTGCTTGTTTTGATATTCTCTCTCTAACTCGAGATTGGTCTCTTCTTCATACATTATTTTGCTTATGTATTCTCTCTATCTGTGAGAAATTAGTGTTGCTTTTATTTGTAGCATTCTAGATTGTGCTCTAGCCTCAGATCTTGTGATAGATTGCAGGATTGCTCTACAGGTGTTTTGTGTGCCACCGCAAAGCATGGTCAAGATCATTCACACATTTCTTGTGGATCCCCACACGTGTGAAGTTGCTAGATTTTTCACATTTGGATCTACAAGCAAGGAGATAGAAGGGACTAAAAATCTCTGATTTTCACACGTGCGAAATTCCAGAATTCCGTACTACCACTTTTTAGGTCTGAAAATTTAGTTCCAGTCTGATTTGATCCAAACACACATCAGAGAAAGGTGAGAAAAAGTGCAAAATTGTTTTCTTGCTTGATTTAGCTCTCAATTATTTGTACAATCAGAGATGTTAGCATGCAAAGCTCAATTTGGCTCTGATACCATGACAAAATTTCTAAAATTCACACGTGTATGATAGATCTAATTAAGCTTTATGATTAGCCCAATAACCTGATTCTAGATTGATTAGCAAGATCTAGTCTAGAAGTTATGGCTTAACCACAATCTAGCATGCTAAGCAACATAGAATGATAGCAATGAATCATAAATGAGCAAAAGTACAAGAAATTAGTGTATTATCATTAGCCTCAACACGAGTTAGAGAGAGAGAGATAGAGAGATAACAAGCAAAATTTGTGTGGATCCAAAATGGCAAGACATAGCTACAAAGCTTTGGTTCTTCATCAAAAAATATGAGGAGAGCTACACATATTCATGGAGTTTGAGGTAACTCGAGGTAGAACCACATCCATCCATCATTTAATGACATCTAAAGTGAAAACTAGAGTATATGTGACATTTGTCACATCTCATGCATGAATTTCTACCTACTTTTTCCAAGTGTCCTAGTTCTAACTAGAAATGTACAAATCATCATGCATGTGCCCATTTCACTTTGTGCATGCCTTGCATGTCACTATGGATCACTTACAGTTAATGCATGTGAATTGCCACGAGTTTTTACTAGCATAATTTTGCTAATTCTAAGTCTACAATCTATATGCAAGTTGTAATCATCAAACTAGATATGACATATCCATGTAGCTTGAGTTCTATCTGGGCCAAACTTGGCATTTGCATTTATGAACAAAATACTTGCATGGTACAATGTTTGTAGCAAGCCTAAAGTCAAGATGAATCATTTTTCCATTCCAACACTTTCCCCGCTGGGGATCTTTTGACGAGACCAATCCCTCGATGAAAAATCTGCCCAACACATATATCTAAGGGGCCGTATTTTCAATAAATTCACCAATTTTAGTAATTTTTACAAAATAAATTTTAAATATAAAGCCTATAGAAATGTGGTCATGTATGTTTGTGCATTTCATGACATGGAGAATCTAGCGATGAGGGAAGAAATATCAATAAGGTGAGCACATGTGAAAAGTCTATTTCAAGTCAATTTAGCCTATTGAACGATCAATAATACAATAATTATGATTTCAATTTCTTACAAGTTAATTATATTTATCAAAAAAGAATGTGGTGCATCTACATCAAATATGATGGGCAAGTAATGCATCAAAGACACATTGTCAATGATCACTTGTGGAAGGATGGACAAACATCAAATCCAAAAGGGGTTGAGGCTTTTTTAGAAGCTAATGCATGTCTTAAGCCTTTTGAATATTAGGATTTTTGATTAACCATTTACTTGTTTAAAAAGAAGCACATTCTCTGTTGGATTTTTTAGCATGACCTCAAATCTCAATTAACGGTCTTGATTTGTTTGCATTAAACTCCAAAAAAAAAAATTGATACAAATAGAAAAACAAAAAATGAAAGAAGTAGAGAAAGCTAGTAGAATGCAATGATGAAGACATAAATGTTGGAGATGATGCACATGATACTAAGGTACTACACAATGAAGTGATGGATAAAATGTTTGAATCATATTTTAGAGCCAAGATTGAGAGTGAACATGCACATCAAAAGGGTGGTGAGAACATGGATGACAATAAAGAATTGCATGATGATGAAGATCAGATATTTTTATGCAAAGAAGCCAACACTCCCTTGTATCTAGGAGCATAATTTTCTCTATTGGCAGAAACACCTCTCTTTCTAAACCTACGAGCTACATACAAATGGAATTCTGGAAGTATTACATATTTGTTCAAGTATGCATGAACCATAAACACATTATACTCTGCCTTGACCTACTTTGCATGCATCTTTTTTAACACATATTTCTTGAGGTTTCACTACAATTCTGGTATATCTTATTGTGTGGATTATCTAGATACTAATCAATGGTTAGGTACTTGCAAAGCTCATTTTAGACATGGACTTTATATAAGACATGACAATCTAAAATTGCCATAGTACTTTTTTCATAATTTGATTTCAAAAGAGATCAAATGAAGTGAAGTGCAATTGAAACAAACATACATGATTGAAACAATGTGCTTTTTTGGAAAGAGATTTTTCAACCTTATTCACAGATACATTAGTTCATATTCATGTGCATTTGGTTCAAGAGATCTCCATTGTTGGCGGCCCCATACACACTAGATGAACATTATACCTTGAGCATTTTCTTAAAAGTGCTAAAGAACTTTGTGAGACAAAAGGCAAAGCTAGAAGATAGCATCATAGAAGGTAGGCTTGTTCAAGAATCCTTGTTTTACATCGCAAATTATCTCTCACAAATATATCCTAGTGCGTCAAGGATATGGCAAGACCAAGAAGACGGATATGTAGGTTTGTACTTGTCACAAGACTTGTCTCTTCTGATTGATCTTTATTGATATCAATAAATGGACGACATCCAATTGGATCAAAGAGGCACATAGTTGTTTTTTGCCACACTCGTGGGACCAAAACCTTGCATAGTTGGATTTCATGGAAAAGTAATATCTCATCTAATCAAGATCAGCCATGAAAAGAATAAGAGTTCACAATGAAACAACACGTTTTATGTAAGTGAATCCTTATCTATGGTTTTCCTAGAGTAGACAACATCTCATTCTATCATTGAGACCGATAAGTTTCCTCCAACTACATCACAATAGAACATTCCACAACATTCAAGCGTTATGGTAGGTGCTATGGGATTGTCACCAATTTTGGTGGGGGAAATGGTTGGGGCTTGGCAGAATATCACCATGTATATAGTCCAAATTGATCTAGAATAGGGAATAAGTGTGAGAGATTTGGCACTCTACATGTGTAATTCTCAATGACCACATTGTTATTTGATCAAATAGATAGCAATAAAGAAACTCTTAGGCTATTTATGTGAGTAAATAGTTTAGAGGGCTAAAAGTCAAGTCAGCGATTGGAGGGTAAATTTGAATAATAAGGGAAGTAGAAGTTGGCCAATAGCCATTGAGGCCAAGTGCCTAAAATCCACTATAAATACTGGTACATTGTATTTCATTTTTCATGTCCAAAGTTCATTCAAAGAAGGTGCAACCTCTTCCATTTTGGAAACTGGATATCCTTGCTCTCTCCCTTCATCTCTCATATGTTTTTTCTATTTTCATATTTGTTGGATTTGATTATTGTTGAGAGAGAGAGAGAGAGAGAGAGAGAGAGAGAGAGAGAGAGAGAGAGAGAGAGAGAGAGAGAGAGAGAGAGAGAGAGAGAGAGAGAGAGAGAGAGAGAGAGAGAGAGAGAGAGAGAGAGAGAGAGAGAGAGAGAGCTTGATCATGGAGACTAGGGTTAATGGATGTTAGTGTTAGATCATCATTGTAGCATGCATAACATTATGAATCTAAGAATTATTCCATTGGGAATGAACTTCCGCGTGACATGTTGGAGTCCTCTTTGTTGGGGGGATTGGGAGCCTGAAGATACAACGTATATGGAATGGCTCACACATCCTCATCACCATATGGTTTTGAGGTTAGTGGTTATGAAGTATGTATTGTATCCCAAATGTCTCAAGTTCAAATCCCACCTCTAATACTCTTCATATCTTGATTGCTTCGCATATGCTTAGAGTTAGGGTTTTTTGAAGGTGGACAAGGAATTTCCCTACATTTAGGTAATGAAAAAGATGAAGCTAAAGAGGAGGAAGCATGGTTGATCCTTAAAGCACCAATGTTAAAAATAGACAATTTTTCTTTTGAACTTGATAATGATTATTTCTTTTAAAAACATCATGCACTGTTTATTTTTTTTAATATTTTGCCTAAAGTTGTGGGCATATAAATTTACCTAGTGGGATAACAAATATCTGACTAGAATTGTTCAAAACTCCTACTAAACAAAAGACAATTTTCATAAAGTAAACTATAAATAATAAACAAATAATAAAAATAGAGGAGCCCATTAAAGGAAATTAGCTAGATTGCATAGTGTCCAAAACTCCTACTGAGCAAAAACAATTTCAATAAAGTAAACTATAAAACAATAAACACATAATAAAAAATATTAGAGCCCATTAAAGGAATTAGCTAAATTAGCAAGTGTTGGCATGAGTTATTACCTCCTTATTAGATTTCATTTATTAGCACACAAAGGAAATATCTAGATGGCATAGCAAGTGGTGGCATGAGCTATTTTTTATTTATTAGCACATACAAATGCAAGTCGATGTTTGTATAATTATAGTAAAGTCAATGATAACATCATTTTTACACATACATTCAATAAATTTTTCTTCTCATGTGTCATATATAACATGTGAAATGTAAAATACGTGAAGTTTGAAATGTGCACGTCAATTTTAAAAATTTGGCTTAGATCTAGATAACTAAGTTGGACCTAAAAACCTTTGTCTATTTGTGGGACCACATATCTTTAAGAAATGAAATGTATGATTTGATAAGGGCCTTGAAATGTGAACAACTCTCAAACTATCTTCAAATCATTAGAGAGACTTTGGAAAGGTTCTCTAATAGCTTCACATGATTTTATTGACCATTTCAACAACCAAGCTTAACATTGACAAGACACGACTGAAGACAATATGAGATGTTGCACTTGCAAGAAAATTAATCCTAAACATTACGTGCAACACATAGTGGTTCATGCGATATCTTTTGGTAGAGGGAGGTTGCACCCTACATGATTAGCTAATCAGAGCAAGTTGTCTAAATTGCTATGTAAAATTGATTTACAAAATTGAGTACACTTGAACTTGGATATTTCTAATTGTGGTTGTGCCTGAAAAAACTAACATAAAATAATGAATATGTGTTGGCCCATATTAATTCACATTCATATGATTAAAATTGTTTTGGACCCATACAAGCTCACATTCAAATGACTTGGTCATTTAGAATGGTCAAAACTCAAATTTGAGTTTGAATAGTTAACGTACTCTAGGTAATTACATGAAGAGCCATCTATATCCATTTTCACACATTATGTAGGAAAACTTAGTACACTTGCTATATTTTTTAAATGACACATGGTATGCTATAACAATTCTTGATGAAATTATTGAGGACCTTGAAAGAGATTATGAAGATATCACTTGAGTGTAGAGAGATCAGTAACTCTCATGCCCATGTAGAGAGATAGATCAATGATTCTTTTGTTAGAAGAAGAGGAAAATTGACAATTACAACAGGTCATTTGGCTTGTTAAGAGTGGAACATACTTTCAAGGGATGTAGGTACATTTTTGTTATCACAGGGTGCTAGATCCTTTTATGGCATGGAATTGGTCTCATCAAAAAGTCCTAAAAGGGGAAGGGCCCACACCACCCTTATGACAATAACCGAGGAAAACCGCTTCCAACCCTTGTGGCCCACTCGATCACTCTCTGCTCCTCCTACCAATGAAAGGTCTTTAGGCTTCTAGAAGTATGGTTAACCAGCATTATTCCCATCATCTCGGAATGGTTTTGTATCCTACATTGTGTGAAGATAGCCTGATAGCCCATCTCTAGATAATGTCCATAATACGGTACTCATAATCACTACACAACTGCTAATTGGATAGACCTTAGCAATCATCGGTGTTTTGTCTCCAATATATTACTAGACCTATCACTTTCAGCCTAGTACGAGTGATACTAGATAAGACATCTGTAATACGATAGTAACAATGCTACTCGTATAGGACACATATCTGATTAGGTCCAGTTTTGCATGGTCATATTATCTCTAGGTTACAAGTGCACCATTATGTTTCATTAGTGGCTAGCTCATTTCTACTAACCTTAGCTGGCCCTAGCCTATATGAAGTGAGAGTAGGTGTACGTTTTTGCTAGTACGAATCGACATGACATTATTGTAGTTTGTAAAACCATCTTCAAAACTATACCCAAACTACTAATGTAGTTATCACTATCGGTAGACAATACTATGCTTCTTGTGTGTGGATTGTGGTACAACATTAGTACTCATGAAGGTTATTGCTTACAGCTCAATACCTCTACATAGGTTGGGGCTTGCTATTTACCATACCGCATTTGGTAAATGTAGCACGAGTGGGATCCTTTGTTTCACATAGCCTAGCATGATATATAAACACTTTATCCAGTTTGAAGTTAGTTTATATAGAACATAGCTCGGTGGTCGATAGTACTTTGATAATATGAACTATGGCTATACTATACATATTTGTTTACTGGTAGGACTATGGGGTTCAGCCAAATGGTACCATCTTGTTATTAGGAGATGATGCTACACCTTTCTACGAAAGTGATGATAGTTTGGAATTAGTCACTGGCTGCAACCGTTGGAAACCCTGACAGAGGAGACACTTTTCAACTTCACACAATAGATATCATTATTGGTGTCTGATGCATACAAAGGTGATGCTTAGTAAGGTGCTTTATCACCTGCTAGGTTTGATAATGCGCTCATTGATTTGATTCCTATGATTAACCTTAGATAGAGTCGAACTCTTCACATCAGCTACTATTGTGAACAAAGATGTATCCTCTTCCCAAGCCCTAGATGGACACTGCCTATCTAATACTGATTTTATGATCATTCAACCAACAAGCCTATGTGCAGAAAAACGTAATGACAGTTGAATGTGCAATGCCAATGAACAAGCATAAAGGCATTCAAGATTATACACAAGGGGGCAAGATGTGCAAATAGCATATGTATTCTCAAATCATTTTGTGAGTGCTACTTGGCATATTGCACAGTGCATTGACACAAGAGAATCTCTATCTCTTACTAATTCTAAGTCATTAATTGGTCTCACTTACTAACGAACTCTAACATCAACTCATCTACCTATGCTTTGCAACTCTTGCTCAATTGTCTCTCTATCATTCATCCTGTTTATATAGGAACAAAGAAAATTGGTTTAAGCTAATCATTTGTGATTACAAGAACTGGTTTACCCATGTTCTAACAACTTCCAATTTGATGATGTACAAAGGGATAAAGTGCCACGAAAAGTGTTATGACATTTTCCAATTATCCCACAATTGCAACGTTTATTTCGATGTAAATCTTTGGCACAACTAATGGATTGGCATGTCAAAAATCGATCTACAGATGATGTGATGCAAGTACCAAGTGATTCACTTGCATGGAAACATATTGAAGACCAATGGCCCGAGTTTAAAAATAAACCTCATAATTTGAGATTTGGCCTTGCTATGGATGGCGAAAATCCTTTTAGCGTTTAAGCGTCAATTTGGTCCACATGGCCAGTTGTGCTTGTTAATTATAACATACCTCCATGGTTAGTATTAAAATATGACACTTGTTATTGGCTTTATTGATTCCAAGAAAGTACAAGGCTAAGAACATGGATGTGTATCTTGCACCCTTGGTGGTTGAATTGTGCATTCTTTGGAATGGTATTCACACTTACGACATCTCAAGACCTTTACAACAAAAGAGCTTTGTTATTCGTGGAATTCTAATGTGGACGATGCATGACTACTCCGGTTTAAGCGAATGTTCAGGTATCTATATAATGAATCTAATACGTTTAAGGGTTTAACGTTTGAATATATTTAACTAAGCTTATGTTCAATTCGGTTTATGAACTATGCAGGTTTAGCCAAACCGGGTTACAACGCACATTACATTTGTGGACCACTTTTGGAGGGTCGACATAGCACAAATATGTTGAAAAAAGTGGTGTACGAAAATCATCGCAAATACTTGCTGCCTGATCATCCTTTTCAAATGTTGAATAGGCGATTTTTTGGAGGGCGAGGAGATAATCCTCTAACTACACCACCACCCCCACGCATGGGAGTAGCGGAATGGCATGGTGAATGGCTTAAATATCATGACGTTAATTCTTCATGGAATGAATCCATTGATGGTATGAAACGGTTGTCTATTTTTTGTAAATTACCCTATTGGAGGAATTTATTGATAAACCATCTATTGGATCCTATGCACATATTCAAAAATGTGGATGAATCCTTAGAAAATGTGAAGCGTTACACATTGGACATTGAAGCTTTTCTGAATGCTCACCTCTATATAGAACATGGTCTTCTGGACATGCATGTATTGTGTCGTAATCCATTCCAAGCATGGTCATCATCTTTCATGTTTTTTTTTGTGTTTTAGGTATCACATTTTCTTTTGGAAGTATTCGATGCAACAACCTCAAAAAAGAGCAAGGTGAGTTGTTAGAAAAGAAAAAAATTTAACTTAATGTAAATACGCTATAAAGTACAATAGTTGTGTTATGCATTAAGTACCAGACGGGCAATCCAAGCCCTCCTGGTGTTCAAGAAGTGATTGGAACCATGTAAAAGCAGATGAATGAACACCAGATAAATACAAGATTCAGAAAGATGTCGCGGCCACTAGGATGCATGGGATAGGCAATCCTGGGCTCAAGCGGAAACGTAGGATTGCAAGCAAGCATGGTAAGTGAACCTACACTACTCTTATAGTTTATCTTTGATTTCATATGCTTTTATTTTTTAATATGCATTATGACTAGATACTCCTATGTAGCCCTAAATTAAATTCAACTTAAATTAATTGCATGGATAGTTGGTGGACTATGGACGTCTGCCAACTAAGGAGGAGTACGAATTTGCCTTCAGGAAATCATATGATGCATTAGTCGACAAACTAAAGAGCGAGGGTCATCCTCCAAATGTAAGTACTAGTTTTTTTATTCATACTAATGTGGTTTGTATTTCAAAGTCAATTTTATTTAATTTAATACGATCAAGCATTAAATATTAATGTAGTTTGTTTGCTTGTGTTCATGTAGACTGGACGTCACGACACGACGAGTAGATTAAGTTTATAAGTTTTAGTTGATGTTAGATCTAGAAAGACTCAAGCGACATTAAAGCACCAATTTTGTATAATATGAAAATATTATTAATGCAAATGATCATGCTATATTGCCATTGCTTTTATATGTGCAATGTTCTTTTTTCAGAAATTGCAATGTCAAATTTTGAGATGTGGATGGACGTAATAACCAACTAAGAATTCAAAACCATGTGCAACGTCGGATCAAAACAAGAATCAATATCATATATAGAAATATAAATGAAATTTATGATGTGCATAAAGCAATGCAATAAAGTATTGTCATTCATAATGCACATGAAGTAATGCAATAAAATATAGAATGAAAAGTACCTCATGCTTAGCTTGTTGTTGATCCAAATGTTGAATGCAACTCAAAAATATTGTTCCAAAAACAATTCATGAACATCGCTTCTCCAAGAACCCAACTCCAAGAATAGCCCGATAAAATGCACGCATTGTTTTTTATGCATTTTTTATTTGTTTTACCTAATCTGGAACATCAAAATCTGACATCCAAACGCGTCGGACACACGTTGGACCTTATTTTTGATCATTTTGTTAACAGATGTTGGATTTCGACACGTATTTGGGACGTTAGATTCCGACATTCAAGTAGACGGATGGACGTCGGACAATTTTGTGGATCATTCTAGATTTACAAACGTCAGAATCCAATGACTTTTTTTGACGTCGCATTCCAACATCCACATTGGATCGCAAGCGACATCTTTGGACATCGGATTCCGACATCCACGTCAGACGTCACAATCTGACTTCCATGTCGGATTGATCCTCATCGATCGGGATGTGTCGTTCCGGATTCTGGCAACTTATGTATGTCAAATTGCGACGTGTTTTATGGATGTCGGATTCTGACGACCTTATAGCGACATGTTTTTCCGATGTCCATGACGAATTAAAAAAAAATTAAACTCGCGATTCACGTCACAAAACACGGCGGGTGTTGTTGTGCTATTGGCCACCACCTTACCCATAATTGCTAGCCACCCTATAGCGATTCGTCATTTTCAAATTGTAGGCCATCGTTGATTTTTGCCCTATGTAGCAAACAATGAGACATCACATGAGAAGACGACTAGGGTTTCACTGATTTTTGGTCTACCTATACTTACTTTTAAGTATTCTATTTCAATTCCATGCTTGCCATCTACAGTATCATCTTGCATAGTAGTTTCATTTCACATTTAGTTGGAATAGTTTTTGACATTTAGTATTTGTCTTTAACATTAGTGAACAAAGTATCGAAATGAAATGATAGTGAAGCATTTTTATATTATACTAAAGTTAGGAATTGTTCTATGAACCTAGAATGGTTGGATAGTTTTAGTTGCTCTAAGTGTTGCATACTTTTTAAGACTTATTACATCCTTCTCCTGTGTCATTTTACTAGACAAACGTTTGCCTATACTATATGATGGAATTGTTCTTTTTTCTTGCATTAAGAAAAAATGAATAATTATTTCAAAGCTAGTTGGATGCATGAACATGTTGTTGTGCTATCATATACTTCTAAAAGTAGTTAACATTCAATTTTGGCTAGCTAGTATACAATAGTTGTGTTAGTTCGGAAGCATTTGTTCATTTACTATTTATGGGTTTCTATGAAGAGTGCATTAACTGGGCCCACCAACCTCTGTGAAACACTAGAGTGGAAAGTCCACCAGGTACAACTGAAATATGATGTCCTAGCCAAGTCACAAAGTAGACACACCAATTTCGATTTCACAACACATTTCTTTTGCTTAATCTAGGGTCTGTTTGGTGTGTCCTACTAGTTACTCTCTCAGGTCTCTTTTTTTCACCTATTTTTGGATACAGTACGAACTTAATTGGTTCTAACCAGGTTAGTGTCAGTTAGGTTCAAGAAACCACAAGTCATCATCCTATCCATCGAGGAAATAAATGTGATGCTAACAAGCTATCCCACGTCTTGTACTATACACAAAGAAATTCATCATATACAGTATTGTATAGATTTAGCTAACTAGTGATGTGTTGTTGAAGAAACATGAAGTTTCTACCCACAAAGCATTGCTAGCATATGAACCAAAATATACAAAAATACTTGTGAAAGGCCAGTAGACCTTCTCTATAGAAATACATGGGAACAACCCACAGGGAGAATCCACAAACAATCACAACTACAATGCAAATGGTTTCGACGAAAGCACCGTAGGCAACCATAAAGTCCTGTATAAGGTCCATTATGAAGTCGAAGTGAGCCAACCGCACCACAATGCACCGCAAGGGTCAACCTTACAGTTACAAGCAAAGACCAACGAAGCCAAGGGAAACTGCCAAGGAACCGCAAAGGTCTAGTATGCGGTTCATCATGAAACTGAAGGCTACCGAAGGAAACTGCAAGTCAACACTTGGGGTCCACTTATGAAGACCAAGACATCATGCTCCGAAGAACCTTCATGACCGCAAAGACACTGCAAGGAAATGATTGCGATCAAATACGAGTAAGAGACGGTTGCAAAGATGGCTGCAAAAATGACGCATCTTCACGACCCAAGTACAAAGAAGATCAAGCAAAGTACTAGATGCACAATGAACTCCACGGATGAAGGAGACATCAAACTAAAGCCGTTAGAACATGGGTAAACTAGTTCTTGTAATCATGAATGATTATCTTAAACCATTTTTCTCTATTCCTATATAAACATGATGAACGACAGAGAGATGGTTGAGCAATAGCTGCAAATCATAGATAGATGAGTTGATGTAAGAGTCCACTAGTAAGCAGATCAAGAACATGATTGCTGATTATTGTCAGATGGATTCCACCAAATACATTATTCTGGAAGATGGATCAAGGCACCAAGTAAGTGGAACAAGCCGACTATGGTTGTATTCCAACCATTTGAAGATATGAGTTCCAACTAAACAAGCACACCAGATTCACGAGTTCACTAATGTGAAAATTGTCAACATTTCCTAGCTAGTTTGAGGCCTAAATTGGCTAAAATTGTAAATAGTTTTGGTTCTGGAGTTTCACACGTGTGAACCAGGCCACAATGTTTTTATTTACTGTATTTTTTCAGTATGATGAAGTGTCAAACTTCATACCCTTCAAAATGAGACCATTTTGATGTATTTTGGTCATATAAGCCATTTTTAGCTATTTTTCCTATATAGGGAATATCTAGGGTCAAGTACCTTCTAGAGAGAGGAGAGAGAATCATCTTCCTCATCCATAAATAGTAGGGAAGTCGTGGAGAACAGGTTGGAGAAACCTTTTGTATGCTTCATTGAGATCAATAGATCATTGTCATTGTTTCTTCCTCCATTGAGAGCATTGTTGTGTGTATTGTCTTCAAGCTATTGTGTATGATCTTAGGTGCTTTCCAAAAGTGATAGGCTGATGTATTATGGACTGTATAATGCTATTTTGGGCCGCACTTGATGTTTATGGAAGTTTCCATTTGTGATAAATGCTTTTTGATCAAGTTCTTTGCATTCTAGGTAGCATAGAATGTGTTGCCAATTCCTAGCTTATGTAGTTTGGAGTGCAAGCATTCAAGCCAATGATCTTGGAGTTTAGATCCACTTAGGATCTGTATTTTTCACATGGTATCAGAGCTGGTTGGCTTCTATTTACAGTAAGTATTCCATTTTTGGTGATATTTGGATGTTTGATCAAGTTCTAGCATGATTTTGCATTGCTTTGTTGATCAAATCTTACTAACCTTTGTTTTGTGAGTTGAACTTGTGGATCAAAAGCATATTTCAGGTCTATTGAAGATCAGAGGCTGAAAAGAAACTATTTTGGATCAGATCATAACACCTAATCATTTGTTATTGTGAGGCTTGTGCATATTCAATACTAACAATATTCTTTTCAATCCTATTGTTGACAATCTCCATTCTTGGATGAACACTCTCCTTAAGTGGATGAAACTTCTCCTTAAGTGGATGACAAATGCTCTTTTGAGTGAGTTGTAATTCTCCTAAAGGCTGAGCAAAGCTCCCATTTGGATGAAAGATCCCCTTTTTTGGGTGAACATATTGTAAGCTCCATTGTGAAGAGCATATTGTAAAGATTGTCATCAATTTTGGCATAAATTTTGGTGTACTTTGTTGAGCATGTAAGTAACTCTCCTTATGTAATTTGATTGGAGCATTTGCTGGAAGGTGTTAACCATTATGCAAGTGTGTTTTCAGGTTCTTAACAGGTTGAGGAACATTCTCATGTGAAGTGATCTTAGATCTACATCTAAACACCAAGATTTGACAAGATAGTGAAGCTAGTCTTGTGATTCACTAAGTGTGCTCATTCATTCACCTCTAAATCTTGTATTTATCACTTGCTGGAGTTTATAAACTTTTAGAAGTGTGGTTTACATGTGGTTTTACAGGTTGAATCAATATCTTAGTGTGTTGATCATATGTTGATCAAGTTTGTTCATTACTAGGTAATCTTGGCATCCTAGTTTTGGGTATTTTCTAAGAATGCAAGTAACTCTTCACACCATAACTTGATTTGGTCACTTGCTGGAAAGTTTGAGAGCTTAAGCAAGAGTGTGTTCAGGTTGGTTTGATTTTGTAATCCATTCTTAGTGTGTGCAAAGTGTTGCATGTGTTTCAATCTTCCTTTCTATGCTTGGAAACCATCTAGGTTCAAGATAGAAGTGTTTTAGGGTCCTAAATCTTCATAGATCTCTTTATCTATCATTTGTTGAGAGAAAAGTGAGTGCTAAGTGCTTTAGGACAGAACCTAAAAGTTGAAGAAACATTAGAATCATGGCTTCCAATGGTGGGATCATGCTAGAGTCTAGTGAAAGGTTGAGTTCATCAAACTACTCTACTTGGAAAGTGAGGATGGAGTCCTTACTTGAGTTGAATGAACTCATGGACATAGTTGCAGAAATTGAAGAGAGACCTCTCACACTTCAAGAGCAACAAAGGTTTGATAAGAAGGCCAAAAGGGCTCTTCATATCATTAAAATGAATGTTACAAATGAACTTCTCAAGGAAGTTGGAAAGTGTCAAAGTGCAAGTGAGGCATGGAATGCCTTAAAGAAGCTCTTTGAATCAAAGTCCACATCTAGGGTATTGACCCTAAGGAGACAAATATTTTCTAGTAGGCAAAGAGAGGGTGAAAGTGCTCATGCATTTATCTTGAGAGTTAAGTCCCTAAGTGATGATTTAGCATGCATTGATGAGAACATAAAAGATGGTGAAATAGTCCAAGTTATGTTGAATGGTTTGCTAAATGAACATGCTAACCTTGTGCAAAGTTTTGCCATTCAAAGAGTCTTGCCAAGTGTGGTTGACTTGCAAGAAATCTTATTGGCTGAAGAACATAGGTTGCAATCAAAGCTTGATGGTGCATCCTTGCAAGGTGGAGGTGAAGAGGCTTTCTTCACAAAAGGCAAATTCAAGGGCAAAGGTAAAGGCAAAGGGAAATGGTCCAAAGGTGGTAACTTTGATCATGATGATCACTCTTCCTCTTCCTCTTCTACTAAGAACAATAAGTCAAAGTTCAAGTGCTTTTATTGTGGGATAAAAGGTCATTTTGCAAATGAATGTTATAAGAAGAAAAGAGAGCAAGGAGAGAGGCAAGGAAATCTTACAATAGATGAGGAAGAACATAACACATGTGAATCACTTGTTATGACTTCAAGTTTGTTAGCCAACATAGATGATAATGATCCTTGGTGGATTGATAGTGGAGCCTCATCTCACATGACAAGACATAAGGAATACTTTACATCCTTATTGTCTTATGAGGGAGAAGGTAACATCATCTACACTGCAAATGATGGTCAATGTGACATCAAAGGCATAGGCACTATTCCTATTTCCCTTTCAACAAATAGGAAAGCAAATCTTGAAAATGTTTTGTACATTCCTTCAATCACTAAGAATTTGCTTAGTGTAAGTCAAATGATTGACAAAGGACTTGATGTGGAGTTCATTGGAGATGCATGTTTGATAAGTAAATGTGGATCCTTGATTGCTCAAGGTAGGAGGCATGGTAAACTTTTCAAGATTGATGCATGTGTGATCTCTAATCATGAAGGATGTATGGCTAGGGAGCAATTGACAAACCAAGAAGTTTGGCACAAGAGGTTGGGCCATCCCAACTTCAAATCTTTGGAGGTAATGGCAAAGAAAGAGCTTGTTCTTGGTCTCCCTAAAAGTCTTGTTGCAAACAATAGTGTTTGTGAACATTGTGCCTTGTCCAAATCTCATAGACTTGCTTATTCTAGATCTACTTCTAGATCTAAAGAAGCTTTTCAACTTGTGCATTCTGATATTCATTCTTCTAGTACAACTAGCAATGGTGGGGCAAAGATGTATGCAACTTTCATTGATGACTTTAGTAGGTATACTTGGATCTATCTTCTTAAAAGTAAGGATGAAGTGTTTGCTGCATTTGTCAAGTTCAAGAATGAAATGGAAAACCAATTCAATACAAAGATCAAATGCTTAAGATCTGATAATGGAGGGGAATACACCTCAAATAGGTTCAAAGACTTTTGTATAGCACATGGGATTAAGAGGGAGATGTCTAGTCCTAGGACTCCACAACAGAATGGAGTGGCCGAGAGGAAGAATAGAACCCTTTGTGAATGTGCCAAGGCAATGAGACTACATGCTAATCTTGCTAAGTCTTTTTGGGGGGAAGCTTTAGCATGTGCTAACTATCTATGTAATAGATGGACAAGTGCTTCCTTGGATGGTAAAACTCCTCATGAGGTTCTTTATGGTAGAAGGCCGAGTGTCAAGCATTGTAGGATCTTTGGATGTACATGTTTTGTCAATATCACACTTGATGATAGAACTAAAGAAGATCCTTCATCAAAGAAGGGTGTGTTTGTTGGCTATAGTGAAGTAAGCAAGGCTTACAAAGTGTACATTCCTTCTACAAAGAAAGTTGTCATAAGTAGGGATGTCATCTTTCATGAAGAGAATGTTTCCAATGTTGTTGATGTTGATGTTGATGTGCCTACTAATCATCATGATGTGCAAGATGTCTTGGATGAAGATGGAGATGCCACTCCAAAGCAAACTTCAAGGAAGACTCAAAGGCAAAGGGCTAAGCCATCAAGGCTAACCTATGATGAAAAAGGAAAGCAAGTGGTGGACAACTCTAACTTTGCTTTTCTTACCTCTTTTGATGAACCAACTTGTGTAGGTGAAGCAATTCAAAAGAAGGAATGGATCCAAGCCATGGATCATGAGCATCAAGCACTCATCAAAAGCAACACATGGAGGTTGGTAAAGCTTCCAAAGGACAAGAAGGCAATTGGTTGTAAGTGGATCTTCAAGATCAAGACAAATCAAGATGGATCAATCAACAAGTACAAGGCAAGGTTGGTGGCAAAGGGGTATGCTCAAGAATATGGTATTGACTATGATGAGACCTTTGCACCCGTGGCAAAGATGGTAACTATTCGAATCCTAATCTCTCTTGCAACTCTTTATGATTGGGATATGTGGCAAATGGATGTTACTAATGCCTTCTTGAATGGTGATCTTGAAGAAGATATTTACATGGAGCAACCCGAGGGCTATGTTTCACATGATGAGCCTAATCATGTGTGCTATCTCCAAAAGAGTTTGTATGGGCTAAAGCAAGCACCAAGGAGTTGGTATGCTAAGCTCAATTCCTTTTTACTTTCTCAAAACGTTGTTATGAGTGAGTATGATCATTCTCTCTACTTTAGATTGAATGAAAATGATATCACTTTACTTTTGATCTATGTTGATGACATTATCTTAAGTGGTGGTAACAATCTAGATATAGATGAAATCAAGATGGCACTCAAAAGAGAGTTTGAAATTCAAGATCTTGGTAAACTTCATTATATCTTAGGAATAGAGATTATTAGAACTTCTAAATCTACATTCATATGTCAAGAAAAGTATGTTAACTCTATTCTAAAAAGGTTTCATATGGAAGATTGTAAAGTTGTTTCTACTCCTATGGAATCAAATGTAAAGCTAACTACAAGAAGTAATGAAAGATCCTTCAAGGACATTACTCTCTATAGAAAGCTAATAGGATCTCTTATATGGTTAACCATCACAAGACCTGATCTAAGCTTTGTGGTTGGTAAACTAAGTCAATTTATGCAAGATCCTAGTGAGGCTCATTGGAAGCTAGGAAAGAGAGTACTTAGATACATCTCGGGATCTAGAGATTTTGGCATCTTGTATGGAGGTACTACACCTAACCTTTGTGGATTTTCAGATTCATATTTTGTAGGTGATCAAATGGATAGGAAGTCAACAAGTGCCTTTGCAATCTATCTTGGAGATGGAGTGGTCTCATGGCTATCAAAGAAGCAACCAACTATCTCTCTATCTTCCACCGAAGCCGAGTACAAGGCATTAACAACATGCACCAAGGAGATTCTTTGGATCAAGAGGATGTTATTGGATCTTCACTTGCTGGAACCAGAGAAGACTCCAATCATACTTTGTGATAACCTTTCAGCCCAAAGCTTGGCAAGCAATCCTGTTTTTCATGCAAGGAGCAAGCACATTGAGATTGCTCACCATTTTGTGAGAGATCAAGTCATTGCCAAAGAGGTGGAGCTTCAACATGTCTCTTCAAAGGAGTGTGTGGCTGATATCTTCACCAAACCATTGGGAAAGGACCTATATTTAATGCATAGATCTAATCTTGGAATGTGCTCAAAGACTATGTTGAAACTAGCATCCAATATTGAAGAGGGAGTGTGAAAATTGTCAACATTTCCTAGCTAGTTTGAGGCCTAAATTGGCTAAAATTGTAAATAGTTTTGGTTCTGGAGTTTCACACGTGTGAACCAGGCCACAATGTTTTTATTTACTGTATTTTTTCAGTATGATGAAGTGTCAAACTTCATACCCTTCAAAATGAGACCATTTTGATGTATTTTGGTCATATAAGCCATTTTTAGCTATTTTTCCTATATAGGGAATATCTAGGGTCAAGTACCTTCTAGAGAGAGGAGAGAGAATCATCTTCCTCATCCATAAATAGTAGGGAAGTCGTGGAGAACAGGTTGGAGAAACCTTTTGTATGCTTCATTGAGATCAATAGATCATTGTCATTGTTTCTTCCTCCATTGAGAGCATTGTTGTGTGTATTGTCTTCAAGCTATTGTGTATGATCTTAGGTGCTTTCCAAAAGTGATAGGCTGATGTATTATGGACTGTATAATGCTATTTTGGGCCGCACTTGATGTTTATGGAAGTTTCCATTTGTGATAAATGATTTTTGATCAAGTTCTTTGCATTCTAGGTAGCATAGAATGTGTTGCCAATTCCTAGCTTATGTAGTTTGGAGTGCAAGCATTCAAGCCAATGATCTTGGAGTTTAGATCCACTTAGGATCTGTATTTTTCACAACTAACATCAATGATACATTATGAAATCTGTGGACCTTTTGACGTAATCTAACTTGGAGGTTCGAAATACTCATTACTTTCATTGATGACTTTAGCAAATTTGCTACCTTATACTTCATTCAAAACAAATATGAAGCACTTGACAAGTTTACAGAGTAAACTTTATAAACTGGGCCTAGAAATGGACCAAGAAGAAGGTGAAATAGCTTCAAACCAACAGAGATGGAGAATACATCTCCCAACCGTTTTGTCGAGTTCTACAGTGAACGCAATATCTTACACATGAAGACTGCAACTTACACACCGCAACACAACAGTGTGGCTGAGAGAAGGAACCGCATGCTAACGGAAGCACAAAATCCATGATGGCCTATTCAAAGGCATCAAAAATCTTATGGGCTGAAGCAGTAGCTACAGCCAACTACTTGTAGAATCCAATTGGAAAATCTGGAATTCCTAACACCATGCCACATGAATTATGGTGGAAGAACAAGCCCAATCTAGCTCATGTTTGCATATTCAGATGTGTAGCATATGCACACATTCTAGATAAGAAGTGAAAGAAGCTAGATGATAAAGTCAAATAAGGCTTTCTTGTTGGATATAATGTACACTCACCATATTACAGGCTATACATGCCAGAGACCAATCAAATCAAGACTGTCAGAGATGTAAGATTTGACGAAGCTAGAACAAGGGCCGATTGAGACTTGTTGGTTATGAAATTCTAAGCAAGACATATTATGACTTGTCCACATCGACAGAGGGAGCAGATGATGAAAGTTGGATCAAGATGTTCACTTACCACCTGAGTTGAGTGATGACTCATATGACAAATGGGTTGTCGAGTTACTTACAACTAGAACACCGGAAACACACAGTGGTTCTACACCTAGCCGCAAAGACAAAGGCAAAGCGAAAGCCGCACTCGATCAATCTTTATGCAAATCAGCAAGAGATCACAAAGCACCTGTCACAGATATGCACCTAACAGTTCGTCCTCAATGATGGAATAATTTTGTGGATTTGGAGGTGAATCACAAAGCTGCGAAGAAGCCATTGATATTCTTGACAAGACAAATGGAAATACGCAATGGAGGAAGAAATTCACTCCATGACCCGTGTCTTGGCCTTGGTCTTGCATCTTAGCTCCAGTCTCAGGAGGCCCTTGGTCATGCCCGCCTAACTCTTGATCCTGACTTGTGTCCCCTGCTGCTTGTTGGCATTGATCTTGGCTTGTACTTGCCTGAGCAGCATCAAAGAGAGGTGGCATTGGAATCACCATCAAGGTTGATTAAGCCTTCTACTCCATAAACTGTTGACAACCTTGAGAGCTTGTTTCGCCTGGACAAGTTGCGCCTAGAGGGGGCAAGCCGTTGGGATGCTTCAGACTGAAGTTCCTACAACTTTGTGAAGACATCCGTTAGCACTTTGGAGAGGCTTTGAATATACTGATTGAGGCCGTCCTCCTTTTGCTACAGTTTTGTGATCTCCCGATGCCCGTCTTGTTCGTGTTACTTAGCGATGATCAGCTCGTACTACAGCTTTGTGATTTTTGCTCGCAGCTGGGTGTTGTTGGTTGCCAAATGCAGTACCCAGCTATACAATGAGGCTCTGGCTACTACCGCATCCTGGATGAATGTCCCCAAGGCTTGGTAGGCCGTCGTTAAGTTCGTTGGAGTAGTCGGTACATTGACGCTTGCAGGGGCTTGTGAGATAGTGGCCCCAACAATCTCTTGTCATCTGGTGCAGTGGGATCTGTCCGATCTAGCAATGGAATAAAAACAATTTGTACAAATGCATCATCAAGCAATGGTTGGTCGCCCTCGACAACCTTTGATGGAGAAGTGGGTGATGTGGGAAGAACAGAAGTAGAGACAAGGATGAGGATATCTTGTCCAAAAGCGAGAATGGAGAGGGAATAGAGGGAAACTGTAGGGTGGTGTGCAGGACGGAAGGAGAAGATGGGGCTGAAGTGGCCTGGCGTGGCGGTGAAAAGTTTATGATCTGCATCCACGCCAGAGTTTCCGGAGACAACTGTGAATCAACATGATTGAACTAGAGAGAGAAACGATGAAAACATGGGTAATGGATGATGCAATAGTAATGAAAGGGGTGGTAGAAGATGGAACAAAGGAGAAGTAGTATCTACTGAGGAGATGGGAATGGAAACAGAAGCAGCAGTTTGGGTGGAACAGAAGGAAGAGGAACGACAATAGAAACAGTGGTAGGGGGTTGTGTAGAAGAGGAAGGGGTGGTGGTAGAAGCTGGAACTATTACTGGTGTGATGGTGGTGGTACAACGTCTATTAGCAGGTGGAGATGAGGAGGAGGGTGCAGCGCCACACATTCTTTTGCTGGACATCATGTCAGTGACTACAGGCTGGATGCGGTGGATGGATGATAAAGGTTAGTGTGTGACATAGTGGATGATAAAAGATTGGAACGGCGGAAGCCGTGCACTTTTGCCTCAAGAAGAAAATAGGCGAAGTTACACAGTAGGGAGTCCACTGCGATATGGTCACGAGTCTTTGGTTTGATGGAGATTATTAATTCATCGATAAGGAAGGTATGCTAGTCGTATGGCACGACTGTGGGGCCAGGGAATCCCAAGAAGGACTCCACAATCTGACTAAGCAGCTTGGACTAGATTCTGTCCTTGCAAAATGTTGAAGCAACCAAAAAGTTGTTCAACAGATGCACGGCCGCCTGAATGACGGGGTACGTGATAGCCTCTATCAACTACCCGTTGTTAGTTTGGATCGGAATTTCAAGTGAAGTCTGGGTTACGAAAGGCTTTATCAAGACTGGCAGTCACCGGACATAATGCCGACAGTGACTATCGAGACCACGTTAATCTGTACCTTGTATGTGGAGCCCTGGTACAGGAATGAAAATGCTTCTTCGGTGCATCCCAAGTGGCGTAAGCATGAAGGGTGAGGCCCATGTTGATATCAGAGCTGAAAAGCGCCAGGTAGAACCCCATTGCTTCAAGAAGTGGGCCAGCAATTTGAAGCCATGGTTTAATCAGGACATCAGAAGGCAAGGGCCAAATCTGGATGGCTGACGGTATCTCACGCTGGATCACCTGCTTGGTGCCATACTTGTCAAAAGGTGAGGAGGCCATGTTAGCAGTGATAGTTAAAGTTGGTTACAAAGAAAGAGTGAGAAAAAAGAAAAAAAAATGATGAAAATGGTAAAAAGTAATGGGAATGAGAAAAACAGTGAGAAAACAAGACTGGATGGTAGTAACAACGGTTCAGAGCGCAGATCTAGGTTTAGAGTATGCAGATGATGGCTTGTATAAAGTCTGGTTGCATTCAGAGAACTTGGAAATTTTGGTCGAAATTTGAGCAGAGCTTCACTAGGAAAGGTGACAAATGACTCGAATTCAGGCCTTATATAGTGTTGTTCCTATCGTTGAGAAGCGTCGGGTCATAGATGATTTAAAGAGATGATTCCCTACTCCCCCTGAGCACACCTTCAACAATAAAGTAATGATAGATAGGATGTGCATGCTCAAGTCCCATAGGCGATCTCTTGTCAAGGAAGCCGTAAAGGATAGGAGGAGTAGACCCACATGGATACCTGAGGAGGTGTGGGAGCAAGCAGTTTCACAGTGTCGAAATTTTTCGGAGAAATTTTGGTAGCAGGAGACCGCATCCCAAAGGCGTTTGTCAAAGTCAAGGGCCTCACATCTTGGCAGCAGGGGGGAGAAGTCCTTCCATCAGTACTTTGTGAGTTTTTATTTTTGAACATATATCTTCAAAAATTTTAAATTACACTAAAAATTACATTAAAAAAATAAAATTAGTGAAAAAGGTATTTTGTGTGAATTTGTGGTCGTTACTAAATTTGCATGTTGTTACTTGTGTAGTTATCATGTGTGGGTCGTGAGTATACTCATTAGGAGTATGAATATGCATACGTACATGGTTCTTGTGAACTTTTCGAGCTCCTTGCCTGAAATCCAGATGTTTTTATAAATTGGGAGGCAGCTCAGGTAATTATAATAAATGTTTTTTTGTTATGTCAACTTTCAACGAGAAAGAATAATTCACGTATAATACAATAATGTTGAAATTGGTACGTATTAATCTTTCTGCTCTCTTGTGTAGGAGGCACACGAGAGTCTTAGGGAAGAGCATCAGAGGCTGGAGGAAGGGTTGGAGAATGAGCCCACACATGTCTGCACATTATCTCTCATTTGATTTCCCTCTTGATAAAGCATATACTGTGTTCATATATTTGTATTCTGTTTTTTACATGTAATGTCCTCATTGAGGTATTAATTAGTAAAAAAAAAAACTCATACTATCTTCTATTTTTGCAGTCGGAGCACGAAGAGAGCGAGGAGGTATTGTACATTTTCTCTCTCCACCATTTTTCTCCCCTAAATCATTTCTCATTGTATTCATTTTCTCTATCTACCTTTTCTAAACATGTTGGTAAACTAACACAAGCTCTATTGTTTTGTAATTATCCAGGAGTTTATAATTAGAGGCGGTAGGGCGGTGTTGCTCAACCATTCTGCTTCAACTCGCTCGGTGCGACAAAAGCAACCACTTAGGAGAAATAGGAGTCATAGATAGAGTTATTTAGTCTGTGGGCATTATTAAGACAACATGTAAGATATGTATTCAATGTGCTGCTGCACAAAATATAAATAAGAGACGTTATTTAAACTCATGATTGGAATGTAATTGCAAATGTTCAGATCCATTTTCATTTTTGGAAAACAAATGTTTTTTGATAGAATAGCGATAAAAATAATGATAGGGATATGTATTGTTGATTATAGATGGTTTAAATTGTTAATCTAAACTTTTTTTTTTTTCAGTTGAGCTTATTCACCAAGCAAGTATAAATAAGCAAGTAGAAATAAAACGATCATACCTCTTATCTTCCCTACCCTCCCTCTCCTACCCTTCTTCCCTACCTCCCTCCTACCCGACCCCTACTCTCCTACCATGTTGGCAAAGTGAGTCTTTAAGCACCTGCAAGGGAGTAGACAATAGCTTCCATTGTTTCTTTTATCGCAAGGAAGTTGGATGAGGATAGGTCTCGCTTATCAAATCTCAAATTAGCTTGGAAAAAAACTTGCAGGGAAATCTTAAGAATGAAAAAACTTGTAGAAATTTTTTTACAATGAAAATTTTGGCTCATTGTTTTATTTGTTGTTTGGGTACACACAAAAAATGCTTGATGTTTTCACAAATGTTTGGTTTTATGTCATCTTTAGCCAAAACAGTATTTTATTTTTTAAGATAAGTCATAAAGACATATATTTTAATACTTGGTAGTTTTATTATGGTCATGTTTTTAGTTTTCATGCATTAGAAACTAAATCTTTGCTTAGATGTCATTCTCAGGATTTCCCAGCTCTCTAGTAAGAGAGTATCAAACAACGTTGAATGTAATAATGACAAAAGAGAGGAAAAGAGTATGTAGCTGAAAACCACTACAAATTATGAACAGAGTAGCCCCAGCACAAGTAATCATAGTAGAAAAGTTTATTACATTCATGGTGTTTGATTGTCATACAACATATCATAACTTGTTACATGTTCATATTTATTTCAGGTGATAATACGGAAGAAGCGGAATATAACTCCAATGATGGGGAGTCCATTGAGTCCCCCACTATGCTAAAGAGATTAAAAAAGAAAAGAGACACAAAAGCAACGACGAGAAAACGAAACATTTCTCATGCTAATCCCACCCTAAATGATTGCCCCAAGGGAAAATGCAATTGGCAAGGCCGTTGACACGACCTGTTGCATGATTTCCCCAGGGAATAAGCAATCGACATGGTCGCTAATGCCACCTTGGATGATTGCCCCATGGAAGTAGCAATTGACATGGCCGCTAATGCTGGTGAGCCAAATATCAAGATGCTAGCCTCCATAAAAGAAAAGTACAATGCTAGCAAACGAGAGAGAAGATTGATTAGACGTGCTCAAAATCTTAATGAAGGTTCCATTTTTGTTGAGGTTATTGATGGACACCCTACCAGAATACATAAAGATAGATTTGCACAGTCATTTGGCTCTTTGATGAAGGCCAAGTTAAATATACATTATCCAACAATTAGAGATGTGCCAAAGGTGCAAATCGAGGCTATTTGTCAAGCATTGCTGGTAGTATACTTTTATTTGAATCTTATATAGATCATGTATGTGTGTGTGTGTGTGTGTGTGTGTGTGTGTGTGTGTGTGTGTGAGTTTCAAGTGAAAGAGAGGGTGTGTGTGTGAGAGAGAGAGAGAGTGAAAGAGATAGTTTGATGAGTTTTAGGCAGAATATGATTGCCAGTTTTCATTACAGTACTTCAAGGACAAATTCTCGTCCAGTTTTCGTTCATTGAGACAGAGACTCAAGAACAACATTGATAAAGTAGAGGCAGAAAATTTAATATCAAAATGTCTTGAGTGGATGGAAAAGGAGAGATGGCAGCTTCTACGTCAATACTTAAAAAGCAAAACTTTCCAAGTTGTATTCCACTTTGTTGTTTTATCTATGTATTTTGAAACCAAAATTTGACTTGAACGCTTGGTCATCTCTAGTTAGTGCATGATTTATTTATCCTACTAATGACTTATTATTCATTGGCTTGATATGTGTACACTAATTTGCTTAGAAATTGAGTCAACAAAACAAGATCAATAGAGCAAAACAACAAAAGATGTCGAATGTTGGTCGAGCTGGATATGTGGGCATCAATATGAGACTGGTATGTGTGTATACAACAAAACTTGCATTTGTATACTCCGATATGCGAAATCTCTTTTTTCATGATGTCATTTATTTTTGTCTATCGTTGAGTGCCAAATGCTAGGCACAAGAAAAGAATAGGGCTCCAACTGTTGCCGAGATCTATGTGGATGCTCATACCAGTAAAGGTTTTGGCAAACTAAAAGTAGGCGAGTTGGCTTGGCTAAGACTTTGAAGGTAACACCCAACATGAGATATATTTACATATATTTTTTGAATGGTTTAAATGCATTTAATTTTATAAAATGTAATGATGAACATGTATATAATTTTGCATGTAAATTTGATTAGCTATGTCTTTTTTTTGTGTAGAACGAAGATTTTAATACGCCAGGAAGAAACCCCGACGAGAAAGTAATGAAGATTTTAGAAGACAATAGTCGGGGACGAAAGAGAGTAAGAGGCCTAAGTGTCTATAGAAAAGAGATGTAGTATTCTTCCCAAGTAGATGAAATGAGGAAGGAGATAGAGAGACAAAGGGAAGAAATGGAAGAACTCCAAAAGACTATACAGATGTAGATGGAGATGATGAAAAGTTTATCTCAGGTTAGTTCACTTTCTCATTTCTTCTTTTTCTCTCTCCATCTCTTTCTTTTGAAACTTTGTACAGTCCTAGCTATCTACATGGAGAGAGAGAGAGAGAGAGAGAGAGAGAGAGAGAGAGAGAGAGAGAGAGAGAGAGAGAGAGAGAGAGAGAGAGAGAGAGAGAGAGAGAGAGAGAGAGAGAGAGAGAGAGAGAGAGAGAGAGAGAGAGAGAGAGAGGGAGGGAGGGAGGGAGGGAGGGAGGGAGGGAGGGAGGGAGGGAGGGAGGGAGGGAGGGAGGGAGGGAGAGGGAGGGAGGGAGGGAGGGAGGGAGGGAGGGAGAGAGAGAGCGAGAGAGAGAGAGAGAGAGAGAGAGAGAGAGAGAGAGAGAGAGAGAGAGAGAGAGAGAGAGAGAGAGAGAGAGAGAGAGAGAGAGAGAGAGAGAGAGAGAGAGAGAGAGAGAGAGAGAGAGAGAGAGAGAGAGAGAGAGAGAGAGAGAGAGAGAATGAGATATATTCCTTATTTCAGTTTTAATCATGTAGTGTGTTGTTGTAGAGGAGGATCCAACGCTACAACAGTTGGGTCTAGCTCAACCATTATCTACAGTTAAAGAGATTTAACTCACTTACACATGTGTTTTGAGACACAAGACAATGCACGAGATGTCATACCCTAAATTGTGAAAGCCTTATAAAAAGTATGGACCTCATTAGAGAGATAGAGATAAGTTTTCTAATAATTTCATAATCTTTTTCGTATGTCATGTAGCGTGCTGCTATAGAGAAGGATCCAATGCCACGGTAGTCATGTTTAGCTCAGCCATTATCTGAGGTAAAGGACTTGCTATCGAGGTTTTTACTAATCTAAATCTTTTGCCACTGTTGAATTTCTCATGATTTTCTAAAGTTACTTGAATGTGATGCAGCAAGCTCAAGCAGAGGTGGACATTATGATGTCAGATCCTTTGTCCTCAGTGCAACCGATATCTATCGTTGATGAGACTTGACCCCATTGTCTCTAGAAGTGTACTTGTTTTTTATACTTCAAGTTGAGACCCCTTGTTAACTTTTAAAGGTGGTGCATTTTCTAGCAAGGACTCGGATTGAATCCCTAGCTTATGCTATGGAATTCATGAAGCCTTACACCATCAATTGTTTGCACATCAAGCTTCACAATGGTTTATACTACAAGGTTATAAGAAATGTGCAAGGCCAATTATTTATTTCCGTAATTATAGCCAAAATTTGTTTCCAAAATAGTTGAGATTGCTCAAAAATTGCAAACCAAATCTACAATTTTGGACAAAAACTTGGGGACATTTTCACAATTGTATTGGTGATATTTTCTGCAATTTTAGTCAACAAATTGCGGATATTTATTTGCAAAACAATTGTGGAAATTCATTTCCACAATTTTTTTTCAAAATAGTGCATAAAAATTGTGAAAAATCACTCCGCAATTTATTTTCTATTGCGGATTTATTTTTTGCAATTTTTTGACACTATTTTGAAAAAAATTACAGAAATGAATTTCCACAATTTTTTTTTGCAATTTTAGCCAAACAAAATTGCAAAAAATTAGTGCAATTTTTGTCACAATAATTTTGGAAATGAATTTTCGTATTTTTTTGACAATTTTTGCCCAAAAAATTTGGCAAAAGTTATCATCAGCCAAACAAATTGCGAAAATAAATTCGCAATTATCATGCCAAAAAATTGCGAGTGGGTTTTCACAAATTTTTGATTGTTAATTTAGCCATAAAAATTGCAGAAAATTAGCCAAGAAAATTGTGGGACCGAAATTGCAGATTTGCCAAAACAATTGTGGAAACCGTTTCTGCAATATTTTTTGGCAAAAAATGGCAAAAATTCCCGTAATTTTTGCCACCTTTTCTTGTAGTGTTACAGTTTTCCATTTGAAATTTCCTAATCATGGAAAGTGCATATCTACTTTGACTTATGAAAGCATGATCTTTCCACAAGTCAATTTCTTGGCCTAAAATGTAGTGAAAAACTCCTAGATCTTGCATCTTAAATTCACTACCAAGTGCATATTTAGTTTCTTCAACTAGCTCCTCATTATTTCCACTAAGAATAATATCATCCACATAGATGAGAAGAATAACTATAAAGTTATTTACAAACTGTACAATGAAGGGTCATATTCACTAAGATGAAATCCGAGTGATATGAGAAAGGAGTTGAGCTTTGCATACCAAGACCTTGCTACTTGTTTTAGTCCATAGAGACTTTTGAACAAAAGACAAACTTTTGATTCCTCACCAACTTTCACAAATCCAGGTGGTTGCTCCATGTAGATCTCCTCCTCAAGGTAACCACTGAGAAAGGCATTAGAAACATCAAGTTGAAACATCCTCCAATTGTGATAACATGCAAGAAAAATGAGATTTCTTATAGTTACCATTTTTGCAACTGGTGCAAAAATGTGCTCTGTGAGAGTTCTTATAAAGATTTGAAATTTTTTTGGTCTTTTACAAGGATTTTTTGAATTTTTATGATTTTTTCTCTAATTTTTGCAATCTGCTTGGGATTAACTCTCGTAGGCTTCTATGCAGGTCTGAGACAGTATCCTAGAGCTGCTGCTAGTCATGCGAGGGTTATTTCTCATTGGTTTTGGAGAAAACAAAAATCTGATGGGAATTTTGGCTCTTTTTCCCTCCAAAATGCAGATTGGTGTATTTTCGGGTTTTCTCAGGTTTTGGTTTGGATGTCAAGCCCTTAGAGACTGTTCAGAATCTCTTCTACCCTCTCACAGCTCCTCCGCTTGTTATGAACAGTCCAAACATAGAAAAATACAGAAAACTAACTCTAAAAGCTGGGTTAAGACTGCTCCAATTGCATACCTCGATGCGTCCGTATGCACATGAAACTCAATGGACCAATTGGGTGGGCGTAAGATTGGTGCTAAAACCAATGCATCCTTAAGCTTTTGGAAAGCCTTTAGGGCCTCCTCATTCCAATGTGGATCCGTTGTAAGTTTGTAGATTGGTCTGGCTAACTCCGCAAATTCAAGAATGAAGATCCTATAATAGTTAGCATGACCCATGAAAATGTAAACCTCGCGGATCATCCCCGGTGGTGGTAGATCAATAATGATCCTGATCTTTGATAGATCTGTGGTGATCCCGTGTCTTGACACTATATGGTCGAGAATCAAGCCATGCGTCACCCATAATTGACATTTTTCTGGATTAAAGGAGATATGGTATTCGCGACATTTTTGTAGCACGTTTTCCAAATTGGATAAGTATTTAGAATCTGGTCCATGCACGCACAGATCGTCCAAGAAAATTTCCAGAAATTTTTGCAAATAATCTTTGAATGTCGTCTGCATGACTCGCTGAAAAGTGCTTGGGGCATTGCAAAGTCGGAATGGAATCACTTTATAGGCATAGGTTTCCCATTCCGTGCAAATGTTGTCTTGTGCTGGTCCTGGGGGACTATTTTCACTTGGTTGTAGCCGCTGAAGCCATCCAAAAAATTGTAGGCTTCGGCGCCAGCTACTCTGTCGAGGACACTTTCCATAAATGGTAAAGAAAAATGGTCCTTTTTGGTGACTGCATTTAGCACTTTCAAATTCACACAGATCCGTATTTTGTCATTCTTCTTGGGTACTATAACTATCGGCGATACCCATTCCGTGTGCTCAATCTCGTAAATGAAATCTGCGTCCATCAGCCTTTGCAACTCCTGTTTGATTAGTTCTGTATAATTCGGGTTGCAGCGGTAGTAACGGCTCACCTTGGGGACTGCTCCGTCCACCAAGGGTATGGTATGTTGGACTACTATTGGCAAAATGCCCTTTAGATCACTATAGCTCCAGACTTTTTAGTAATGTCCATATACTTTTCAACTTTCACGGCCCTTGTCTTGTGTGTGGACATGTGCCTTGGCCCATTAGGAATGCCAATTGCTATAAGAGCTTTTGTGGCAAATGAGACGGTGTGTGTCACTTGGTTCAGCCTATACTTGAAGCTCGGAATATTCTAAACGGTTGAGCGGAATGCATATTCCACAATGATCGTGACTTGGTGTACAGGAAGAGAATAGTCTTGAAATCCATAGGTCTTGAATAGGGGCTCCCCTGATTTCCACCATTTCCGTGCCTCGTAGGGTTTTGGCACCGGGAGGAGTTCTGGTATGGCCGGCTTTTCCTCCATCATTTCATCATTTGATGCATGTGGAGTGAGATCTTCTTCTCCCACAATGAAATCTGGGTCCAACTCTTGTGTGAGCTTGAGCTTTTTGACTGGTCGTGTAGGATCGATTATGGCTTTGCCTTTATCTTATCCTCCTCCACCATCTTGGCAAGTTTTAAGCCCAAAAAGTGTTTAGATTTTCCAAAATAGTAAGTTCAAAAGTGAAAAGGAGCAATAGAAGTTGCTAAATATAGCAGGTGAGCTTTGAGAATGAATGGATGACCTTTATGACTGCTGGATTGTGCTTTGGGGATGCTGAAAACTTTCTAGAACATTTCGGCAGCATGTCTCTAGCACGTGTGAGTTTTGAATGGATCCCACCTCCTTATATAGAGCCCCCCCCTCCAAATTTTGAGAACCAAGATGTTACATATCAAATCAACTAAAAAGGACATTCTAAGATCAATGATGACATAGGCGAACCAAGATCAGGTCATTCACATGTGTGGGGATCCAAAACAGTGCTAAAAATGGCCAAAAAACTTAGTTCAACTCAAAAACTCACTAAATCTCTATTTTTGGGAGTTTGGCTAAGGATCTTGGCTTGCCAATTGGACAGTAGTTTTAGCATAGAAAGATGTGCGAAATATCAAGGGGGCAAACCATCATGTAATTTTCACACGTGTGGGGAGCCTGTTTAGTGATTTTTGAAGAATGGGTCCCCAACAAAAACTGGCTAAGAGTCTTGGTTTGCCTAACTCATTACTGGTAGAGCATAATATGAGGAGTCTACTGTGAAGAGGGCAAGCCAACATCTTAAAAAAGAGAAGCCTGTAGGTGGGTTCAAGTAATTTTTACTATTTTTGGCCTACAAGGCTGGTATTTAGGGTCCATGAATTCCCTGACTCAATTTAGACTTATCAAGATGTTTTCTAGCCATGATCAAATAGGAGAACCAAGGCAATAAAAATTGAGAGAGATATTGAGGTTTTTGTCTCCGCTAGTAACTTGTGCTGTTCTACTTGGCTGAATAGTGAAGGGTCTGGAACTGTTCAGATCATTGGCATATGGTATTTCCTTCACTGGCACTGATTTTGGCACGAGTTCAAATTTTTTTTTTTTAACCCACTTTTGATTCACTTTGTTGCACAGTACTATATTTGGTGGCCTTCAATGTCCTTACCTATAACTTGTACTAACTCCATGAACCATGTAGATTGTTTTTCCGTCCCTAGAGATACTCTACTCTCTACACATAACACCACTCCCTGTACATTGTATCACAAAAAGACAGAAAAATAGAAGAACCGTTCATAAACAACTGGGAAAATCCAAAGAAAGGCAAAAAATAATCATACAACCCATCCCCAGACGAGCAACGTGGCCCGAAAAACAGGAGAATGCCAGTGCACCACCAAACTGGCCCATCATTCCAAACTCTAGGACTTGGAAGAACCAAGCATATTTCCAGTACGCCTTGGAGCAGTTTCATCACAGGCACCACCAATCGGTTGATTCCACGGTGCGGCAAGAGGCGCTCAACTGCAAGGAGCTTGCTTTCCTTAGTACTCTCAAATTTCATTGGGATCGCTCCTTGGGTCCCTTGTTTTTCGATCCCAACACCCCTTTCCCTAGTCTCAAACGAAAGGACCAGTTAACCATGGCAAGAATTTATTATCGAGCGGCAATGACGGCATCCCAACATGCAGAATGGAAGAGTGGCAACGCTCCCAATGGTTGCCCCATAGCTCCCATGTGTTCGGGCCTCTCAAGGATGACAACACTATATGAGCCCAAGCACTGGAGGGTTACGAAAAACTCATCCAGAAAATCCGCAAGACCAATGAAGCATAGCACGCCGAGCTACAAGAAGCCCTATTCAAGTGAATTGCCATGGGACTAACAACCATTTAGCAGCCGAGGAGTGTGGGGGCCGGAATACAAGGCCCAAGGGGCATTTCAATGGAGCTTGGGAGAACTCAAGAAAGTAGTACCTTACAGGGATGAAGCCAATGTAAATATCAATTTTGCATAATTAATGGCCAAGCATGGCATCCGTATAAGCCCATCTTGAAGAGCAGTCAGTAGATAAGTTGTGTTAGGCCCCAACTATGGCACCCTGCGTGCATAAGTCCGACTTGTAGTGCCATTAGTCACTAGGGGGCAGGAAACCAATTTTTGCAAGTCTCAAGGTTTAAACTTAGACTTAAAAAAGTATGCAAAAGTCAATGTCAAGATTCTAAAAAGAACTTGCATTCTATATTGAGACTTGAAATTCCTAGTCCCATAAGTAAATGTGGAAAGGACACTCCACAAGCTTCTATAAAGAGAAGCCCTTTCTATGTAATTTCTATCCTTAATGTATGAGAGCTAAGTGCTGCCATTTTGGGTCCACTTGTGCTAATTTTGGTGTTTGGCTAAATTTAGTGTGACTTTGTGTAGTATGCATATTTGCTTAAGTTCTTGCTATTTTAGCCCCATTTGAGCATAAGTGCTTCCTCTTTGAGTGTCTCTATTTCTAGTTAAGCTTGTAGAGTGTGGTTAAAAAGAGTAGATTGGATGTTAGAGTGAGAGTGGGCGGAAGTGTGTGTGTGTGAGTGTGTTGGAAGAGAATGTGAGAGAAGTGAGAGAGACATAGTTAATGGTTAGCTTATCTTGGTGATGTTTTGGTTGGAATGCTATTTGTTTGCAAGTAGAAGTAGATGTTAACACTCTTTGTTTTGCAAGCATCTTCACGGCTCCTAGGTTTGAGCCCGCTTCCCATGCTACACATGACTTAGGAGGAGAAGGTGGAAACCTTTTACTTCTTGACAACAAAGCCCGAAGCTAACGATGCTACAATTTCTCGATGGAAGGATGGCAAGGCATTTGTGCTGATCATCCTCAACATCTCGGACATGCAGACTGGCCATGTGTCCGAAGCTCAGACCTCCAAAGAAGTCTGGGACATCTTGAGCACATTATATGAAGTGCAAGATATAGCTTCCAAGCTACATCTCAAGAAGAAATTTTACTCTCTCTAGATGGCAAATGATGATTCCCTATATAATCACATCAACCAGTTCAAGAATCCGGTGAAACAAATGGCCGCTGTCGGATCTGTCATAGACGATCAAGATGTAGTTATGACACTGCTATCCAGCTTGCCAAGCTCATACGACAGCTGGGTGATGATCATCATGACACACCCTGAATTGACTCTTTCAAGAGTCATCACAATGTTGTTGCAGGAAGACTCTCGAAGAAACAAAGCCTCCAGTTCTTCGATTGTAGATTCTCATGCCCTATATACCAACAAAGGCTCAACTAAGCAGAAGAAGAAAGGCCCAAAGTCATCAAAGAAAGATTAGAGACCGACACATCAACACAAGCAGTCGAATTAGCCGACAAAGAAGAAGTTGTTCTGAAAATACAACAAGCATACCAACCATGAGATCCAAGACTGTTGGATGCTACAGACAAAGGACAATCTAATCAAGTGAAAAATATAGCTGTAGAAGCTCCACAGCCCATTCAAAAGTCGGATCATGATGCCTTCATGACAAATCATCAAGAAGCATCCAACGATAGCTCCTAGTTTTCTGATTCCAGTGCCACACGACATATGACCAGCCATATCGGCTATTTCAAGTCCTATAGACCTTACAATACCAAACGATATGTTCACCTTGGCAATAATAGCACTCAAGCTATCAAGGGTGAAGGTACAGTAAGATTGAGCTTTGCCAATGATCAATGTTAACTACTTTCAAATGTCCTTCATGTACCAAACCTATCAACGAATCTGCTCTCTGTTAGCAGAATTACAGATCTAGAACATAAAGTAGAATTTGAATCAGATCAGTGTAAAGTAGTTGATAGGACAGACAAGATCCTAGCACTCTGAAAGAGACATGGATACTTGTACAAATTAAGTCATTGCTTTTCTGCCTCTAGTCAAGCACTTACTTCTTCTACTCAAATAGTAAAAGTTTACTTTGGCATTATAGACTTGGTCATTTGAATCATGCTGCTATACAACAAATGTCTAGGCAATCCATTCTCGACTTTTTCACTTCGTTATCGTGTTCGCCTATTGTTACCAATAGTGCACGCACTGAGGGAACCTGTTCTCTATTACTTTTCTGACATGGTATCAGAGCTATAGGTTACTATTCTTTGATTATTTAGATCTTTAACATCAGAGTTCATCTGATTTCTCAAGCGATTTTATGTTTGAGCTATTTTTTATAGCTTGATAAGCTTCCCACAGAACTTGATCCTACTAGTTGATAGGATAATTGTTTTCTTGTTCTGTAATTCAACACTAGATTCTCATACTTAAGTCACTGATAGTTACTACTATCATCTAGACTAATCTTTCAAATGGATTCCCAAGGGAAAGCCAATCCTATTATGGACAAGCTTGATGGAGATAATTACCATCTGTGGAAATTTAAGATGAGAACTATTCTAATGGCTAAGAATTTGTTTGACGTCGTTACAGGTGAAGAGGCAAAACCTGAAGCCGACGACATGACAATCTCCCAAAGTATCCCCACAAGTCATCAAGAGGCGGCTGGCAGATATCGTTCTCAGCTTAGACCATAAAGGAAAACGACCTACAAGCATTGCCCGCCCTCCAACCACAACCAGAGTGGCGTCAGTAGTTATTCGAAAGAGATCCTACGGCCATCAGGGCCTATGTGACGAGTCCACAACAGTTACGGGTGAACGCGCACTTTCTGCCATGTCCATGAAGATCCAAATGGGCTGAATGCGACACCCCTCTGGACAAGATCACATTTTAGAATTTTAATTGGCTAGTCGTACAATCAAAATATGGGTGGACTATGGATGTAGATGCCAGAATGGCTCTCACCGCATTCGCCAACCAATACATCAATTGCCCTGATCCCACAGTCCGTGCGGTAGCCACTTACGCTCGGGACTTAGAACATCTGATGGGGATCAAAACTAAATGGAACAATTTTCTCCCATCCATATTCTTTAATGTTAATAAGGTGCTACCTTCAGACAAAGTCGAAGATCAGCTACCAATAGTCGTGTATATTATTGAGCTGTGCTTCTGGGTGATCCATGGACACGCCGATTCCAAACATGGGTCGACCAAGATTGGCTGCGGGGGGTCCACAAGTCTCTTCACATGCCAAAGGACTTGAAAAAATTAGACCGCCTCAACTTTATGGAGGACGTCACCACCTACCTCATCCAGCAAAGGCAGACGAAGAAAACGCTCTACTAAACCGGTAGAGTGCCGAGGGACGGCACTACTTCAGGCCGTGGGTCCTGTTGGGGGTATTCCCAACAAAGTGTAAATAAATAAAATCATCCAATAAAATGTGTTGCGAGGGCATGGCATCTGGCGTGTATAAGCCCATGGCCCAATGAGCACGCAAATAAAGATGTAAATAAAATAAACATGACTTGGGCCTTGGAATTAAAATAAAACTAGAGGCCCAATGTCATTTTCAAACTTAGAGATTACTTTCTAGAATTGGGTCCAAATTGGGACTCACATGAATCTTGTGATTTCTACTGTACTTTTTGTGGACCCTTGGATCAAGTTGGGTCCAAAATGAATGGATAAGATCATTGTGAATATTAGCCAATAGGATTGAGGGGCAAGGGCCTTCTCCATTTTATAAAAAAGCACCATCTGTACACTATTTCCATGCTTAATGAGAAGGAGGAAACTCTACCAATTTTGGAAGAGAAACATCCTCATTTGCAATTCAATGCTTGCTATTGCTCTTGTTGTTTTCAAATGCTTTCAAGTTCATGCTTTTGGTTTCAGTAGTTTATGTTTCTCCTTTAGCAAGTATAATGTGCATTTGAGCTAACCTCCACCCCCACTCTCTATCTCTCTCTCTCTCTCTCTCTTCTCTTCTCAATCTCTTCTTTTCTATCCCTTCCCTTCACCCAAATCATGATGAATGTTAGTGTAGAGGAGTAGAGTTAAAGGAGAATAGTGTTAGTGGTGAGTAGAGTTAAGAGAGAAAGTAGGATACTAACTAAAAGTAGCATCTATGCATAGTTAGGTACCTATCCAGTGATCTAACCCTTGTTGACAGGCGAGAGGGCTATACTACGTAAGATCTTCGACCCTACACATTCTTGATAATTGGTAAATCTTCATCTGCATAACACTTAAGCTCCAGAAGTAGTCTTTTGATCCATAAAACCTCCTTTGTTGTGGTTCTAAGAGATTTGTATTCAGCTTCACAAGATGATAAGAAAATAGTTGCCTGTTTCTTTGACAGCCAAGAAACCAAATTTCCTCCAAGAAATATAGTGTAAGCACTTGTGGATTTTCTATCCAACCTGTCTCCTGCAAAATCTGAATCTGAATAAGCAATCAAAGTCAGATCTTCTCCTTCACAGTATAGTCCATAATCCAAGGTAGAAGATATATACCTCAAGACTCTTTTAGCCAACTTCCAATGATAGAACGTTGGATTTTGCATGTGTTGACTTAGCTTATGAACACAAAAGCTTAGATCAGGCCTAGTCACTGTTAACCAAATAAGTGAGCCAATAAGACTCCTATAAAGAGTGATGTCCTCAAAGGATTGGTGTATCTATGCCTTTACAGTTATCCATATGAAATTTCTTGAGCATGGAAAGTGCATATCTACTTTGGCTTATAAATGCATGACCTTTCCAAAAATTTATTTTAAGGCCTAGAATATAGTGAAGAACTCCTAAGTCTTGCATTTTAAACTCAGTACCAAGTGCATGCTTAGTTTCTTCAACTAACTTCTCACTGTTTCCACAAAGAATGATATCGTCTACATAGATGAGAAGAATAATTAAAAATTTATCTACAAACTTATAATATAGAGAAGGTTCATATTCACTTAGACAAAATCTGAGTGATATGAGATTGGTGCCTGTTTTAGTCCATACAGACTTTTGAACAAAAGACAAACTTTTGATTCATCACCTTCCGTCACAAAACCTGGAGGCTGCTCCATATAAATCTCCTCCTCAAGGTAACCATTGAGAAATGCGTTAGAAACATCAAACTGGAACATACTCCATTTGTGAAAACATGCAATAGAGATGAGTATTCGAATTGTTACCATCTTTGCAACTGGTGCAAAGGTATCTTCATAATCAAAACCTTTAATTTGTGAGTAGCCTTTAGCACAAAGTCTTGTTTTATACTTATTGATAGATCCATCATGATTATACTTGATTCTGAATACCCACTTACATCCAATTACATGCATGTTGTTTGGTGGCTCCACAAGCTCCCATGTGTTATTTGACATCAAGGCTTCAAATTCTTGGGTCATTGCTTCAACCCACTCCTTGGATTGAAAAGCTTCTTGGACATCCTTAGGCTCTTCATCTGATATAAAAAGTGCATGATATGAAGTTTCACCTTCCACTTGCCTTTCTTCTTCATCATATGTGAGCCTCCTTGGCTCAGATCTTGCTCGTGTAGATCTTCTTGGTGTGGTAGCTTGAATTTGCTCCTCCTCAAGCCTCAGCCTCACCTCTTCTTGAGCAGCATCAAGGTTGATGATTGATCTTGCATGAGTCTCTTTGATCTGAACATCATCCAAGTTTCTGATCTTCATGGAAGACCAGATCTCTACTAACAACATTTTCGTCAGTATAGGGCAAATAAATCTTGTATGCTTTTTTAGTAGATGCATAACCTACAAAATTCCTTTTATTGCACTAGGATCTTCCTTCTTCCTAGTTTCTAGAGACACATGCACAAAGCATACACAGTCAAAAATCCTAAGATGATCTACCTTAGGCTTTTTCTTATACAACATCTCAAATGGTGTCTTTCCTCCTATTGCAAGATTTGGAAGCCTATTACAAAGATAGCTTGCACATGCAACTGCCTCTCCCCAAAATTCTTTAGGCAGAGAAGCTTCCAGCCTAATGGCTTTTGCACATTCACACAAAGTTCTATTTTTTCTCTCAGCAACTCCATTTTGCTGAGGAGTATGAACAAGAGAACTCTCTTTGAATACCCTCTCTCTCACAAAAGTCTTTAAACTTATTGGAAGTGTATTCCTCTCCACTCACTTCTTAAAGCTTTTATCTTGAAAGGAAACTGCTTCTCTACATAAGCTTTACAAGTAAGAAAAACATCATAAACCATGACTTTTGAAGACAGCATATAGATCCAAGAATGTCTTGTATAATCATCTACAAAAGAGACAAAGCAGTTGGCTCCTCCTTTGCTCTTAGTTGATGAGAAATGGACATCTGAGTGTACAAGTTCAAATGGTTGCTTTGTCTTGATACTTGATCTAGGAAAAGGCCTTCAGTGTGACTTCGCCAGCACACAAGCTTCGCAAGGTAGAAGCTCCTTTGACAGTGTCTTTGGTAGACCAACAACTTTTCCTTCTTTGACCATAGATTGCATGGATTTGAAATTGGGATGACCCAATCTCTTATGCCACAGGTCCTCCTGTAGAACCTTGGTCTCATAAGCAATATCTGAAATGTTAGCACTCTCCCTAGAATCTAGTTTGTACAACTTACCAATTATAGATCCTCTAGTAATAACTTCATTTTCTCTTGAGATTATACACTTGTCAACTTGAAACTTGACATTTAATCCATTATCAAACAACTGTCCTACACTAATGAGATTCTTAGTCAATCTAGGTACATACAGTACATCATGTAAGCAAAAAGATTTTGATGATGATGCATGTAATGGAATGTACCTATTCCTTCAATCCTACACTCTACATCATTAGCAGTATAGATTGACCTTTTTGCACCTAGATATGGCATGAGATTAGTGAAGGAGTTCCTAGAACTAGACATATGGGAACTAGCCCCACTATCTATCCACCAAACTTCTTCATTCTTAAAATAAAAAGATGAAAAAGTAGACATCATTAATGAATCCTCTCTTTCACTCTCTATACCCTCACACTCATCCTCATTAGTAAGGTTAGCTTGCTTAGATTGGTTCTTCTTTTTGAAACAGTTTGATGCATAATGTCCTTTCTTTCCACAGAAAAAACACTTGATCTTTGATAGCTTCTTCTTGCCACTGGATGTTGCACCTTGTGAGGACTAATCCTCACCACCTTCTTTGTCTTTGTCCTTCTTGAAGTGTTGTTGTCCTTTGCCCTTGCCTCTTGACTTGTCTCTGATGAAGAGTGCTTTGTCATCTCCACCATCTTTCAATGAAAGTCTGTTGATCCTCAACATCTTGTTCTCTTACCTACTTTCTTCAGCAATGAGAACACCTTGCAGTGTCTCCAAGGATGAAAGATCCTCTCTGGCAGCATAAGTCTGCACAATATTTTCATACTCATCTCTAAGTCCATTTAGGACTACTTGAACAAGTTCAGTGTTCTCAAGAGCATCACTAATACCAGCTAACTCTTGATGAAGATCCTTAACTCTCATGACATATGATGAAGCACTCTCATCTACTCTCTGATAACTTGGAAATATTTGGTATCTAAGTGCAAGAAATCTAGAAGTATTTTTTATTTCATAGATTGTTTTTAGAGTATCCCAAGCTTCCTTGGCAGTGGTGCATGTACTGATCTCTCTTAACACTTCATTGGTAACATTCATTTTTATAAAATGAAGAGCAATTTTGGTTCTTTTGTGGGATACTGCAGCTTCATTAGGTGCAGCAGGTTCTTCTTCAGCTCCACTCACAATATCCATTACATCCTGTAGAATCAACAATGATTCCATTTTGATCTTCCACATTGCATAATTGGAAGATGTTAATCTCTCACTGTGCTCTAAGAAATGTGAACTAGATGAAGACATCTTCTTGTTGAGAAATTCTAGTAATGATAAAAAAAATGGAGCTGAAAGGATGTTGCTTGCTATCTCAATCTAGGATCTAACACAAATGTTGATCCACCCTATGAAATCTAGCAACAGATATGAGAACAAATTCTCAATATAGAAAATCAATCTATCTTGAATTTGGATCTTGCCTTAGTCACAAAAGAAGAAGCACATGCAAGCACGAAGTCTATCTCTCCCATGAGTTTCAAAGTACTGATAAACTCTCTAGAAACTTACTTTCAACTCAAACACAGTAATATGTTTGAAATGAAAAGTTTGAGACCTCATAACACTCACTTCTATCCAATCCTACTTGATTGACAGTGAAAATTGATGAAAATGGTGAAAAAGACAAATGTGTGCTCACTTTGGCATATCCCATGAGTTGAGTACCCTCTCAAACTCTCTGATTGCCAGAAACTCTTCTAAAAATTGATTTAGATACAAGAGCAACACATTCTACTCTTCAATACCTATCCAACAAGCTATAGAACATCAAATTTGGATCATTCCTTGAGAAGTAGCACTCATTAATGAGGGCTAATTTCACACGTGTGAGCTCTCTGTCCATACAGAGCTCCGCTGGATCAGATTAGCCTTGATTTGATCCACTTATGGTCCACAGACTGCTTGTTTCTCAGCGAGTTTGAATCCTTCTCCAAAATCCGAGTTCCTACAAGCAAAAACACTGATGATCTGATTAATACACCCTCACCTCTGTTAAAAATTCACAATTCTAGCTTGACTAGTTTTGGTCATATGACTTGTAAATAGTTAGATGGTCATGATGTGGCTTGTCACACGTGCCAAATAGCATAGGATTCCATTCATAAGGATGTTCTCAAGTAGACCTAAGTGTTAGAACCTTTGGAATGAGTCCAAATTATGCTTAGATACAAGGGAGAAAAAATAGGAGCTATTTTTAGTAATTTTTGCATTGTTGAGGGATCTCCAAGATTCCAACCCTAACTTGGTAGGGATGAAAGATCCACCAAAATTAGCATTAGGGATAGGTTTAGGGCTACTCATACCTGCCCAAAACCGTGATGGATCATGTATATATAGGTGATGATATCTCACCAAAATCAATCAAGCAATTTCATGTTTTTTCTCTCATAATGGTGCAATTGCTCTCTATGTTCATAATTGTTTGAGTACTTGTGATTACTAATGATTATAGGATTGAATGTAGGTCTGGTGTACAGTACTCAGACTGTGGGAGGCCGTACTTTCACTAGTATTCTATGATTTGATTTTGTTAGAGATCATTCTTAGATCTTTATAGGAAGTATATTACTGATCTTTTCAGGTCCCTAAGAAGTGGGATAAGGTAGAACTTCAATCAAATCAATAGAAGTAACCTTCATTTGTGTCAAGTCCTTGATTAGGAGACTAGATGGCATCCTCAAGAAAAAGCCAAATACATCAAGAAAAAGCCAAGTACATCCTCAAGAAAAAGCCAAATACATCAAGAGGTGCAATGTTGCACTACATTGCATAAAAATGAATGTTGCAAATGAACTCTTAAGAGAGGTAGGAGATTGCACTTCAGCTCAAGATGCTTGGGAGACTTTGCAAAAGGTCTATGAATCCAAGAACCAAACTAGAATGTTAGCTTTGAAGAATCAAATCTATAGAAGCTATCAAAAGAAAGGAGAGAGTGCACATACTTTTGTCCTTAGAGTAAAGGAATTGAACAAAGAGCTAGCCTTTATAGGTGACCCTATCAAGGATGAAGAGCTTGTTCAACTCATATTGAATGGACTAAGCTTTGAATTTGACAATTTGGTTCAGGGATATGCAATTATGGGTAAGCTACCCATACTTGAAGAACTCCAAGGCACACTCATGGCCGAGGAATCAAGAAGGAGCCAAATGCAAGAGAGGATGGATAGGCTTTCCATCCAAGGTGGAGATGACCAAGCTCTCTTCACCAAAGGCAAAGGCAAGTCCAAAGGAAAAGGATCAACATTCAAGAAGTCTACAAAGCTTGAGGATCAAGAAGGACCCCCAAAGGCATCTCCATCAACCACCAAAGTCAAGAAGGACAAATCAAAGGTGAAGTGCTACTATTGTAGCAAGATGGGGCATTATGCCTCGGAATGCTTCAAGAGGAAGCAAGATCAAAGCCAAGCCAACATGAGCAAAGAGGAGGAGGAGGAGAGTTCACATGAGGACTCTCTCATGATGTCCATATTTTCTTCAACAAGCTTCAAAGGAGAAGATCCTTGGTGGATTGACTCGGGTGCTAGTTCACACATGACTAGTAAAAGGGAGTTTTTCTCTTCTCTCTTATCTTATGATGGACCTATAAAGTCTATCTATACAACAAATGATGAAGCTTGTAAGATTGAAGGAGTTGGTAGAATTTCCCTTTGCTTAGGATCTTCCAAAAAGATCAACATAGAAGGTGTTTTGTACATTCCTACAATAACAAAGAATCTACTAAGTGTTGGCCAAATGGTAGACAATGGTTTCAATGTTGACTTTGCTTCAAATGAATGTTTCATCAAGAAGAAGGGTAAGATAGTGGCTAAGGGCACTAGACTTGGCAAACTTTATAAGCTAGATGCATTTGTGGATACTAATGTTGTCATGTTGGCCGAGAAGAGCAAGATATCTACCTTTACTTTATGGCACAAAAGACTTGGACATGTCAACTCGGGTTCCATGGAGGCCATGATCAAGGAGGAGTATGCTTTAGGCCTACCAAGGTCTATTGGGAAGGAAGACAAGGTTTGTGAAGCTTGTGCCTTATCCAAGGCACATAAGAAGGTGTTTCCTAACTCCATCACAAAGTCATCTCATCCTCTTGAACTCATACACTCGGATGTGCACATTGCTAGCACCAAATCTAATGGAGGTTCATCCATGTTTTTAACCTTCATTGATGACTACTCAAGATATTGTTGGGTGTTCTTACTTTCCTTAAAGTCTCAAGTATTTGATACTTTTGTAAAGTTCAAGTTGTTTGTGGAAAAGCATCATAATCATAGCATCAAGATTCTTCGAAGTGACAATGGTGGAGAATTCATCTCCAATGAGTTCAAGGCCTTTTGTGAGGAGGAAGGGATCAAGAAAGAGACTTCTTGTTTGCCCAAATCCTTTTGGGGTGAGTCTCTTGTATGTGCAAACTACTTGATGAATAGGGTGTCTTGCAAAGCAATTGAAGACAAAACTCCTTATGAGATGTTGTATGGAAAGAAACCCAATCTTAATCACTTGAAAGTTTTTGGGTGTATATGTTATGTGCATGTGCCATTGGAAACAAGAACCAAGGAGGATCCATCTTCCACAAGAGGGATCATGCTTGGATATGCAAGCTCAAGCAAGGGCTACAAAGTCTATCTCCCATCCTTGAACAAATTTGTTGTTTCAAGGGATGTCATCTTTGATGAACATCATATGCATATGCTTGAAGAAGGCTCAAGTGCTCCAACAATAAAGAAGAAGATGGCCGAGGAGCAAGATCTTGGTTTTGAGGAGGAGCTCATGGAGGAGCAAGCACCAAACCCACCTATCACACCAAGGAGATCTTCAAGGGCAAAAGTGGAGCCATCAAGGCTCACATATCAAGGCAAAGGACAGCAAGTTGAGGGTATCTCATCCACTTCTTATGCTTTATCTAGTTTTGAAGAACCGTCTAATGTTGAAGATGCATTGAACTCCAAAGAATGGTATAAAGCTATGTTGGATGAGTATGATGCCTTGATTGAGAATGAAACTTGGTTGCTTGTTGAGAGACCTCAAAGGAATGTGATAGGATGCAAGTGGGTCTTCAAGCTTAAGTTGAATGCAAATGGGAGTGTTAAGAAACATAAAGCAAGATTAGTTGCAAAAGGTTATGCTCAAGAGAGAGGGATAGACTATGAGGAAACTTTTGCACCCGTGGCCAAGATGGTCACAATAAGACTAATCATTGCACTTGCATCACATTTTGGATGGATTCTATGTCAAATGGATGTCTCTAATGCTTTCTTGAATGGTTTTTTGGAAGAGGATATCTATATGGAGCAGCCACAAGGGTTCATCAAGCATGGAATGGAGAACAAAGTATGCCATCTCCAAAGAAGCATCTATGGCTTGAAGCAAGCCTCGAGATCTTGGAATTCAAGACTACATTGCTATCTTATTTCACTTTCTTTTGTTCAAAGTGAATATGATCCCACTCTTTACATTAAGTTTGATGATATGGGTATTGTACTTTTACTCATTTATGTAGATGACATCATCATTAGTGGAAATAGTGTTGATGGTATTGAAAAAATCAAGATAGATCTATCCTTAGAGTTCCAGATGGTAGATCTAGGGTGTCTTCACTTCATCTTAGGCATAGAAGTACTTAGAGGGTCTGATTTTATCTTTATAAGTCAAGTAAACTATGCTCAAAGTCTTTTGAAGAAGTTTAAGATGGAAGTATGCAAAAGTGTTGAGACACCAATGGAGCAAGATGTAAAAGTGCCAAATGAAGATGATGAAAGATCCTTCATGGACATCACTTTGTTTAGGCAACTTATAGGTTCCTTAATGTGGACCACTATAACTAGACCAGATCTTAGCTTTAGTGTATGTAGGTTGAGCCAATCCATGCAAAAGCCATTGAATATCCATTGGAAAAAGACTAAGAGGATTCTAAGATACATCTTGGGTACATTGGATTTTGGGATTCTATATAGAGGAGATGTGATTAACCTTCATGCATTTAGTGATTCAGATTTTGCAGGGGACAAGAGGGATAGGAAATCAACAAGTGCCTATTCAACTTTCATAGTAGAAGGTGTGGTTTCATGGCTTTCAAAAAAGCAAGAAACTATATCTCTATCTTCAACCGAGGCCGAGTACAAAGCTTTGAAAACCACTACAAAGGAGGTACTTTGGATCAAGAGATTATTGGTGGAACTAAAGATCATGGATTCAGAGGAGGCACCAATCATCTACAATGACAATATATCAGCCCAACACCTTGCATCTAACCCAATCTTCCATGCAAGATCTAAGCACATTGAGATATGCCATCACTTTGTGAGAGAAATGGTGCAAGCCAAGGAGATTGCTTTGGAGCATGTTCCAAGCAATGAATGTGTAGATGATCTACTTACTAAACCACTTCAAAAGACACCTTTTATGAAGTTCAAATCATCACTTGGAGTGATTAGTAAAGCAATGATTGAACCAAGCTAGATAGTGAGGAGGAGTGTTAAAAATTCACAATTCTAGCTTGACTAGTTTTGGTCATATGACTTGTAAATAGTTAGATGGTCATGATGTGGCTTGTCACACGTGCCAAATAGCATAGGATTCCATTCATAAGGATGTTCTCAAGTAGACCTAAGTGTTAGAACCTTTGGAATGAGTCCAAATTATGCTTAGATACAAGGGAGAAAAAATAGGAGCTATTTTTAGTAATTTTTGCATTGTTGAGGGATCTCCAAGATTCCAACCCTAACTTGGTAGGGATGAAAGATCCACCAAAATTAGCATTAGGGATAGGTTTAGGGCTACTCATACCTGCCCAAAACCGTGATGGATCATGTATATATAGGTGATGATATCTCACCAAAATCAATCAAGCAATTTCATGTTTTTTCTCTCATAATGGTGCAATTGCTCTCTATGTTCATAATTGTTTGAGTACTTGTGATTACTAATGATTATAGGATTGAATGTAGGTCTGGTGTACAGTACTCAGACTGTGGGAGGCCGTACTTTCACACGTGTGAAGCCTTCTTCAAGGATTTGGGCCATTTAGTGAGGTTCAAGCATAGATTTTTGATGGATTTTGATGGTTCAACTTGTGCTAATCTTATGAAATCATAATCTATTGTTTCCCTCATCATTTCAAGTGTTTTAGGATCCTTATTTGCTGTAAGTTTTACACCTCTTCAAAGCATGAAGCTCTGATACCATGTGAAGTTTTTAGCACATGTGAACTTCACCACACACCCTACAGGATCTTACTAAGGTGTTGTGATTGTACAAGATTGATCAAAGAACAGTATGCTTGAAAAATCTAAGGCAAGAGCACAATGGCATACATCTGATGAAAAAATCTAACTCTTCACTATGAGAAATGAATGTCAGAAATAATTCTAAGAGTTCAATATGGGAAAAAGAGACTGCTCTCGAGTAGAGAGAGAAAATCATACATAGAAAACTCGGGTAGAGAGAAAATGAGTCCAAAACACCAAAATCTCATATTCACAATATGGCAAAACATGCCCAGCTTTCCCTACATGAGAGAGACTCGAATTCCTACAGAGGAGTTGCATGGAAAGTCCACTTAACTGAACTAATTCACCTATCAGAAATCCACATGTGTAACTACATGCATGTATGATGCATGTACTGCATGTCAACTCATAAAATTGAGTAGACATGTGTAGATCACATGAGCTACTTTGCATGTTGCATGCATTGATTGCATGGGCTGAATTCCTGGAGGAATTTCGTAAGGCTTTTTCATTATTGACGATTTAATTTCTCTTTGTTAACTGTAGTGGGCAACCGAGAACATGAATTCTTGGATTTTTTTGTGACCAAGGTGTCATTTTTTCAGAAACAGACACAACCCAAAACGGCCCAAAAGCATGTGATGGAAAGTGTGAAGATTATTAAAATATTATATTCCTATATCGAGTTTGGGGTCATGTCCATGATAATTTCCACTAGATTTCATGTTGCACATATAAGGAGTGTGAATTGAGCACATATCCTTCTAGTGTAGCTTGGATTTGAGTTAGATAGGTTCAATTATGATGACATACAGATGTTTAGATAGCATGCAAAGTCTTATTGTATGCATGCAAGCCACAATCACAAGTCTATGGGTTGCGTCCTCCACCATGAGGAGTCCTTACCCAAAGCAAAAAATTGACGAAATTCACCTTTTTATTCTGGGACGTTGTGCAAGCTAAAGTAGCCAACGATTTATCCAATCATCTACAACTTCGGGGCATTTTTATTGTCGGAAAAAATTTCCAGTTAAAAGCCCAATCTGTTATGAAGTAATGGCTAATTGAATATATTTTGCATTCGGTTTCTTCTATTTGTTGCCAAAATGAAATTCCTACACATTATGGTCCATAATTTGCATACATGTGTTTTTAACATAACAGGGGGTCATCACAATCGAGTGATGTCGGGCGAATTTTGGTTTGCCACCCATCTCTAGAATTTCATTCAATCCATTTGCATATGAAAAACCAAAAAAATTGATAAAACATTTCGTTCAGTTAAATCATTACGGATATAATTTTCTAATCGAGCAATGTCCAGAAAAAACATAGCGTTTAATGGACAATAACGTGCCCATAGAATTTGTACCAATGATTTTGCAAAATGAGAAAAAAACATGCATCTGAAATCTAACTCACACAATTTTTAAGCCATTACAATTTAATAACTAAATTAACTGCATTAAAAAAAATTATAGTCCTTAAGCCCATGGGGAAAAAACTTCCTAATGCCAACAGTACTCCACCACTCTTTCTACCAGACTTGACCATCTAATTGGAAGTTAAGTAATACTTCACCTACCCCCCCGTTTTCTCAATTCGCACAAGAACCCTCCACGAGGCCCGAGCAGCAGATTACAAGACCCGAGCAGAGGGTCGCGGCTACTGGCCTGAGAGAGAGAAAGAGAGAGAGGGCGCATGCTAGATGGCCATAAAAATCTGACCCATTCCCCACCCTTTACAGCTAGACCAGATCAGGGTTTATGGCAGGTGTGGACCGCTAAGAAACTAATCAGGAGGCACGTTTTTGGAGCCCAAAAAGATGCCCTATGTTGATGTTTTAGATGTTTTTCATTTCTTCTAGACACCAGCAAGTTTTAAAGATTTATCCATCAACACAAGCAGTTTGTTGATGCGAACATGGCACTTTTGCCTCTTGTTGTCCCATATCAAGCAAAGACAGTAAAAGCAAGGCTATCAGCTTTATTTTGAAGCAAAAAACCATCATACTGCTGTATTTTTTAGTTTACTTATGTATTTAGGAGTTTCTACAATTGCTTAGCCTTACTTTGCTTTCACAAATGCATAAGCAATCTACTTTTTACAGATTTACATATGCACAACTTCTATTATGACTGGGAAACAGGGTATATGCTACGCAAATTTTTTCAAAACACTGATTTGCAGGCTGCATGTCCCTTTTCCACAAGATAGGCTTTGCAGTAGTTTATACCATCACAAGGATGGCTTTATTGATTTACTCTAACCTGCACAACACTGTTAATTTGAAGAAACTCCAGCATAACTTGTAAATTAGAAAGAACTACCATGCAAATTCTGAAAAAAGCCACCAACACTCACAACTAGTGAATAGCCTTTTTTGTGCATCTTTTCTTGCTTTTTTCCCGATTCAAGCCAAAACTGGCTCAATAGAAAACAAAAGACAGCCAACAAAACCACCTACAGATTTAGCATGACTTTAGCTATTTATAGTGGTCATTTGTCTCTACTATAAGTTTGGGACCTTATTTGGCTAATTTGGGCCTTACAACCATTATCACAACTCCGCTATTCACAAATATAGCAAGGTTGTTCGAGCCACCTTAGTAACTGTCCTAATCACTAACTCTAGTCTACTTTAGCTCCATGGCCATATTTGGAAATTCATTAGTAAGCTCATGGGCAAATTACATGCAGCACATGACACTCCCTCTACTTCAAGCATTTTTGCCCTAAAAAATGAAGACCATGTAGCTCTTTTGTTGAGTGCCATGCTTCATGAATCCTTTGGTGGTAGTCGAAGATATTTGGCCAGCTTGAGTAAGAAACATCTTTTCTTGTATTATTCTTATCAGTAGCCATCTACCATTAGATTTTGCTACCTCAACTTATTAGCATAGAACAAGGTTGCAACGAGAATTCTTCATAAAGAACCTTTGATCTACAACTGATCCCATAGATTTGATAAAATCACTGAAGAAGAGATTGATGAAACACAAGAAAGCCTCAAGTTGCATTAGTTTTACATGGGTTGACAGATTCCAAGCAACAAACATTCGAAAGTTTTCTTCCTCAGTATCTTCCTTGATTGGATGGGCTATCCAATTCCAGATGCGTCTTTTTTTGTCCCTACATCTAGTGCTATAGCCTTATGCATTGCTCCTTGATGTGGGATAGTGGTATCCATTTCTAGCTCCAGAGCAGTTATTAGAGCATCCGACATTCGGATTTATCAAATCCCATGTAGTGTAGGGATCTTTCTGGTCATCTATACACAAGGAATTTGATGGTTTTGAATTCAGTTTCCAAGAGTCCTGGGCATAAGTGGCTGCTGCGCGGACTGTGGGATTGGGACAATTGATGTAGTGACTGGCGAATGCGGAGAGAGCCCTTCTAGCATCTACATCCATTGTCCACCCATATTCGGATTTGATGATTGGCCAGTTGAAATTATTGAGTGTGATCTGGTCCAGAGGAGTGCCGCATTCCGCCCATTTGGATCTTCTTGGACATGGCAGGAAATGCGCGTTCACCCGTAACTATTGCGGACTCGTCACGTAAGCCCTGATGGTCGCAGAGTCTCTCTCAAATAACTGATGTCGCCACTCTGGTTGTGGTTGGAGGGCGGGTAAGGCTTGCAGTTCTTTTCCCTTGATGGTCTGAGCTGAGAATGATATCTGCTAGCCGCCTCTTGATGACTCGTGGAGATATTTGGATAAAAATTCATTGATGTTCTCCTTCACGAATTTTGGTCTTTAGAAGGCCCGGTTGGCAGATATCGTTCGTGACCCTCTGGATGAGGTAGCTTGGCTCTGGCTGCTGGTTGCGCCTTGGCTCTGGTCACGCGTCTCAACGGCCGCATCCTTCTGCCCTTGGTCATGGCCTTCGGACTCTTGATCTGGTTGAAATTCCCCTGATGCCTGCTGGCTCTGATCTTGGCTAGTACTAGCCTGTGCAGCGTCAAAATTAGGTGGCGGTGGAATTACCACAGGGGTGGGCTGGGCCTTGAGCGCTTGCTTGGCCTGGGCGAGCTCTTGCGTTGCGCTTGTCTGGTACTTATTAAACTCCGCCTAGTAGCTGTTGAGGGTTTGGCTATAAATCTGCACTTGATGCCGTAGAAGATTCAATTCTGATTGGGAAAGCGGCCTTGTGTCCGGTGCAGATTGAGCTAACCAAACGAGCTTCTCGTCTTGTAAGGCTTTAACCTCCGTCCCCAGGCGCGTGTTCTCTGCTTCCAAAAGTGTAAGTTGCGTCTGGATAGGGGCAAGCCATTGGGATGCTTCAGCTTGAAGCTCCCGCACCTTTGTGGAGGCCTCAGTCAGCGCTTTGGAGAGGCTTTGAATATATTTGTTTAGGCCCTCCTCCTTCTACTGCAGCTTGGCAATCTCCTGGTGCCCTGCTTGTTCGTGTTGCTGAGCCAGAATCAGCTCTTGCTGCAGCTTGGTGAGGTCTACTCGCAGATGTGTATTACTTGTTGCCAACTATAGTACCCTGCTTTCCAGAATAGCTTTGGCTGCTACCGCAACCAGGATGTATATTCCTAGGGTTTGGTACGCCGTCGTTAGATCCGTGGGAGCAGTTGGTACACTGGCACTGGCAGGGGATTGTGTTGTATCGGCCTCGACGACTTGTGGAATTCCGTCGTCATTGTCTTCGATCATCTTTTCATTTGTCCTGATGCCATCTGGGGCAGTAGGGTCAGCCCGATCTAGTGATGCTACAAAAACTGTTTGTACAAATGCGTCATCAGGCAACGGTTGGATGCCCACGGCAACCTTTGGTGAAGCGGGTGGGGTGTGAGAAAAAACTGTGGAAACAGGGGCGAGGATGGTTTGTCCGAACGAGAGGATGGGAGGAACAGTGGAGAACTGAAGGATGGTGTGGAATATGGAAGAAGGTGAGGATGGAGCAGAAAGTGTCTGGCGTGGGGGTGAAAAATCGATAACTTGCATCTATGCCAGAGTGTCAGGGGACAGTTGCAAATTAGAAGGGTTGAATGTGAGAGGAGCAACGGTGGTGGCAGGAGTAATGGAGGATGCGATGGTGATGGATGGAGCAGTGGACACTAGAAGAGAAGTAGGAGTGGTATCAACAGAAGAAACGAGGATGGAGACAGAAATAGATGTGGATGGAATAGGAAGAGAGGTAGCGACAACAGAAATTGGAGTGGGGGGTTGCACGGAAGAAGAAGTGGCAGTGGTTGATGGAGTAGTTAGTGCGGCAGTGGAGACACATCATCGGGTAACAGGTGGAGGTGTGGATGCAAAGGCAGCGCCACGCATTCGTTTGCTGGCCGTTGTATTAATGACTGCAGGTTGGGATGAGGTAGATGCTTGAGATGGTGGGTAAAGGTTAGTATGTGGCACAAGGGTAGGCAGGAGGGATGAGCGTTGGAAACCATGCTCTTTCGCCTCGAGAAGTGTGCAGGCAAAGTTACACAACAAGGGGCCTGCTGCGATTCGCTCACGGTTGTTGGGTTTGATGGAGTTTGTTAGTTCTCGAATAAGGAAGTTATGCCAGTCGTATGGCACAACGAAGGGGTTAGAGAATTCCAGAAAGGATTCCACTATCTGACTCAGCAGCGTAGACTGGATTCTGTCCTTGCGAAATGTTGAAATAACCAGAAAGTTATTCAACAGATGCGTAGCCGCTTGAATGACGGGTCCCGTGATAGCTTCTATCAAGTAACCATTGTTAGTTTGGATGGGGATTTCTGGTGTGGTTTGGGTGACGAATGGTTTGATCAAAGCTTTGGCATGGCAATGGGAGATGGGTTGACGATAACCGAACATAATGCCAACGGTGATCATCGAGTCGGCGTTAGTCCTGACCTTATACGTGGTACCTTGGTACAGGAACTGGAAACGATCCTTGTCCTCGTCCCAGATGGCGTAAGCGTGAAGGGCGAGACCCATGTTAATCTTAGAATGGAAGAGTGTCGAGTGAAAACAAATTGCTTCAAGGAGAGGCCCGACTGCCTGCAGCCATGGTTGGATCAAAGTGTCAGAGGGTAGAGGCCAAATCTGTGGGGCCTCGGGGATGTCACGCTGGATCACCTGTTTGGCGCCAGAGTCTTCAGAGGATGAGAAGGCCATGTTAGCAATGATGATTAGTGGTCGAAAAAGTCAAAAAAGTAGAAAAAACGGTGGAAATGCTAACTATTATAGGATCTTCATTCTTGATTTTGCGGAGTTAGCCAGACCAATTTACAAGCTCACAACGGATCCACATTGGAATGAGAAAGCTCTAAAGGCTTTCCAGAAGATTAAGGATGCATTGGTCTCAGCACCAATCCTACGACCACCCATTGGTCCATTGAGTTCCATGTGCATACGGACGCATCGAAGTATGCAGTTGGAGCAGTCTTAACCCAGCCAGGTGAATAGAAAAAGGATTTTCCAATCCGATTTACAAGCCGACAGCTCAGTAATACTGAAACAAATTATTCAACCACAGAGCGAGAAGCACTAGCAATGATCTATGCGGTTAAGAAGTTTCGACACTATTTGATGGCCACACATTTTGCTTTTTATACGGAACATCAACCCTTGCTATATCTCGTTAATAAAACTTGCAACACCGGGAGAATCACCAGATGGCTCCTTTTGTTGTTGGAATTTGATTTTCGAATAGTAGTTCGCAAGGGAAAACAACACTACATGGCAGATCATGTGTCACGAATCAAGGGAAAGGAGATTGCAACCCAACCCGATGATGAGCTGGTAGATGCTACCTTATTTTACGTGGATACAGTACCAGAATGGGCCGCCGACATTGTTGAATATCTAATGCAGGGCCAACTAGACAAATCACTACCAAAGACGGAACAACGGAAATTGATCTTGAAGGCTAGACCTTATCAGCTGATTGCCGGCCAGTTGTACCAAAGAGGTCCAGACGGAATTCTTCGGCGGTGTATTCTTCCTCATGAGACCACCCAGATCATTTCGCTTTTACATTAAGGCATAGGTGGAGGTCATTTTGCATATGACATAACAGTTCGCAAGATCCTGCAATCAGGATGTTGGTGGCCAACGATTCATAAAGACACGGAGGAATACTTGAAAAAGTGCGATGTGTGCCAAAGGGCAAGGAGACCAAAAAGATTGAACTATGATCTACTGCACCCAGTCTTAGCCCAAGCACCATTCGAAAAATAGGGATTGGATTATATTGGTCCAATTTACCTTGTAGCAAGGAGTTCCCAGGCTCGATACATAATCATAGCCACACACTATCTCACCAAATGGATCGAAGCCAAGGCAGTAAGAGTAGCTGATGCTAGGACCACTGCCAAGTTCCTTTATAATAATATCATTGTGCGCTTCGGGTGCCCGGTGGAACTACTTAGTGATCGCGGAAGCCATTTCATCAACAAGACCATCAAGGTGATGTTGGAGGAATTCTTCGTGATCCACAGAACCAGTACGCCTTATTGTCCTCATGGTAATGGGCAAGCAGAATCTTCCAATAAGATCCTGTGTAGCGTGCTCACGAAAACAATTGAAGCTAGCAGATCAGATTGGGAACACAAGTTGCATGCTGCACTCTGGGCATTCAGGACAGCATATAAAGAGAGCACTGATCAAACACCCTTCCAATTGGTATATGGTCAAGATGTTGTGATGTCAATAGAGTTTTTAGTTCCTTCATTAAGGATTGCCACCGTGCAACGTCTTAATGAGTCCAAATCTCTACAGCTACGCCACGAAGCTCTGCATAAACTCTGTGAAACACGCTTACTAGTTGTGCATGCACTGGCAGCTGAAAAGGAAAGATGCAAGGCTTGACACGATCGCAGATTACAAACAAGATTCAGTCAGATCTCGCAGGATCGGGGAAATCCATCAGAATTCAAGGAGGATCCAGATTCTGATAGGGTAAAAAAGAAAGCAGATCATCGGATTGATTGAGGGATCCTCACTTAATCATCAAATTGACTCTCGCAAGATTCTCTATGTCCTGGTCTCATTGAGATGGAACTTCAGACGGCTCTGCGAGAGTTCTTATGAAGATTTGAATTTTTTTGGATTTTTTAAGGGTTTTTTGAATTTTTTATGATTTTTCTCTGATTTTTACAATCTGCTTGGAGCTAACTCTCGCAGGCTTCTATGCAGGTCTGGGACAGTACCCTGGAGCTGCTGCCAGTCATCCAAGGGTTAATTCTCACTGATTCTGGAGATATAAAAGTCTGATGAGTTTTTTTTGGCTCTTTTTCCCTCCAAAATACAGATTGGTGTGTTTTTTGAGTTTTTTGGATGACTGGTTTGGGTTTCAAGCCCTTAGAGGTTGTTCAGGGCCTCCTCTACCCTCTCACACCTCCTCCGCTAGCTATGAACAGTCCAAACACAAAAAATTACAGAAAGCTAACTCTAAACTCCCAAAAATCTACCTAAACTACTCTAAAAAGCAAGAAAATAGCTAAAATGCAACTAAACTAGTTAGTGGAAACCTATCCCCGGCAACGGTGCCACTGTGAGGTCGAAGATCTCTCGTAGTATAGCCCTTCTGCCTGTCAACAAAGGTTAGATCACTGGATAGGTGCCTAACTATGCATAGATGCTACTTTTACTTAATTTCCTACTTTCTCCCTTAACTCTACTCACCACTATACTACTCCTCTTTAACTCTACTCCTCTACACTAACATTCATCATAGTTTGGTTGAAGGGAAGGAATGGAGAAGAAGAGATTGAGAAGAGAAGAGAAAGAGAGAGAAAGAGAGTGAGGGTGGAGGCTAGCTCAAATGCTCCTTATGCTTGATAATGGAAAAACATTCACTATTGGCAAACAATAAACATGGAAATAGAAAGCAAGAGAAAACACAACCAAGAGCAATAGCAAGTAGTGAATAGCAAATGAGGATGCTTCTCTTTCAAAATTGGTAGAGTTTCCTCCTTCTCATTAAGCATGAAAATAGTGTACAAATGGTGCCTTTTTATAAAATGGGGATGGCCCTTGCCCCTCAATCTTATTGGATAATATTCACAATGATCCTAACCATTCATCTTGGACCCAACTTGATCCAAGGGTCCACAAAAAGTACATTAGAAATCACAAGATTCATGTGAGTCCCAATTTGGACCCAACTCTAAAAATTGATCTCTAAGTTTAAAAATGACATTGGGCCTCTAGTTTTATTTTAATTACAAGGCCCAAGTCAAGTTTATTTTATTTACAACTTCAATTGCGTGCTCATTGGGCCATGGGCTTATACACGCAGGATGCCATGCCCTTGCAACACATTTTATTGGAGGATTTTATTTATTTACACTTTGTTGGGAATACCCCCAGCATGCTCTAAAATCAAACTGATAATATAGTCGCTCTATTTTGTGTATCTCTTGGCCTTGTGCTGTGTCTCTTGATTGCTAGAATAAAACATGTTCTGTGATGTGTAGTCGAGTGTCTGGGATCCCGTAAGAGCTTCCACACGAAAAGAAAATTCAAAGACAAAAAATTGTTCGCGAATCAGAAAGAGAGGACGAACACGACGAAATAAGAAACGAAAAAACTTTTGCGACATGGTATCAGAGCCTACAGATTATCACTACTGATATCCCAGTAGTGATTCTTCCAGACAACACAATATGGCTACGACAATCCATACTAGAGTAGCAATCAGTCTTGATGGTGCAAATTACAGAATCTGAAAATTCAAAATCAAAACACTCCTGAAGACGGAGGCATCTGGTCGGTGACCAAGCTCTCAGAGGTGCAGCCTCCCGAGGGAGACCCGAGGAGAGCTGAATGGATCTGAAATGATGAGCGTGCAATGGCGGTCATTGTTTCATCCATAAATGAAGATCTACTCATGCAGATTGAAGACTGCAAAAGCAGCCATGCAGTGTGAGAAAAATTAAAGCAGAAGTATGAAGTGAGGACAGCAACTTCAGTCATGCACCTTCACAATCAGCTGCAATCCATATGGTGGGATGACAACCAGTTATATCAGCACGTTGAGAAGATTAGAACGATCTTCGCTCAACTCGCTGTATCATGACAGGAGCACCAGGTCCCAGCACCACAGCAGTTGATGTACTTCATGAAATCTCTACCGATGTCCTATCAGCCGCTGAGAATGCTCATACTGACATTCGACAAAGCAATCAGTCTTGTCGGTGATGAGAGACTGATGAGAGACAAAGGAGAGGGAAGCAGTGATCAAGAGAAGGCTCTCTTTACGAAAGGAAGGAAGAAGAACAATAACAAACCAAGATTCGAGAAGACGAAATCCTCGAATTAGCAATCTTCTTCCTAGGATTACTGCCACAAACCAGGCCATACGACCAACAAATGCTGGTTCAATCCAGCAATACCTTGCATGCACTGTAACAAGAAAGGGCAAAGCTGAAAAGTCAAACATTGTAGAGTCATCAAAAGATGCTAAAAGAGGTGACGAAGCTTTCACGATACTCGACGAAGCTTCGACAAGCTACTCTGAAGACGACTACGATTTAGTCATCAATTTAGAAGCAACATCTCACATAACCTGCAACAAGAAGATCTTGATCAACTTTCACGAACTCGAAAATGACAAAGCAGTGATTCTAGGCGATGGAAGTATACACGATGTCAAAGGCATTGGCTCTCTACAGCTACGAACACTGTCAGGCCAAGCAGAGCTGCCAGGAGCACTCTATGTTCCCTCACTCAGAAAGGATCTGCTATCTGTCTCCAAGATGACAGATCTAGGCATTCGATTTTTGTTCGACAGCAACACTTGCCGTATGATCAAGAAGACGACAAACAAGTTGTTGACGGTAGGATGCAGAGAAGGAAATCTCTACCAAGCCAATATAATCAGCAACTCTAAAAGCATATTAAATGCTTCAGAAAACAAAGATCAGCTCTGGCATAGAAGAATGTATCCTCTGAACATGCGGAGCTTGTATGACATGAGTAGAAAGGACATTGTCACAGGTCTCAAGATTTCAAGGACAAAGACTGAGTTTTGCAAAGCTTGTCAGAAAGGCAAGCAACATCGGAATCCATTTACACACGAGGGAAGAAGAGCCAAAGAAGTTCTTGAGCTCGTCCACTCTGATGTGTGTGGACCGATGAAAATAGATTCGCTCTCAGGTTCGAGATATTTTCTAACGTTCGTAGATGATTACAGTCGAATGACCACAATCTACTACTTGAAGAAGAAATCCGAAGTATTTGATTCTTTCAAGAAGTTCATGGCATTTGCAGAGCGACACACCTTGAAAAAGATACAGATCAGATCTGACAATGGAGGTGAATACAAAAGCACATAATTCTCAAGATTCTGTGAAGAACAGGGGATCGAACACGAGTTCACTCCTGCATACACACCAGAATACAATAGTGTGGTAGAAAGAAGAAACAAAACGCTAGTTGAAGGAGCCAGATGCATGATGGCACAGGCTCAATTGCCAGGTCGATTCTGGGCCGAGACACTAGTTGCAGCTATACACTTGCAAAATAGATCTACAACGATAGCGCTGGAGAACAAAACACCATACAAAATGTGGACAGGCAGAAAGCTTGATTTGTCATACGTACGAGTGTTTGGATGTGCAGCATACAAGCACATTTTAAAGGAATGGAAAAGCAAGCTCGATAACAAATCCGAGCAAACAATCATGGTCGGGTACTTGAATGGAACACATGTGCACAAACTCTACGATCCAACCACAAAGAAGGTTGTTTCGAACAGAGATGTGAAGTTCGACGAGTCCACATTCCTTGGACTGAAAGATGAAAGAGACCATGAGATCTTCACACTGCTGTCGATTCAAGAGGGAGATCAAGGACATACATCAAATCAGAATGCAGAGCCCCAGACTCCAAAGTAGCAGGAAGCAGAGGATCGACCCCATGAACAAGAAATGTTCGAGCAGCGATGAAACGAACCTCGAAGGTCAACAAGACAAAAAAGACCTCCAGATCGCTATTTAGACAATCTTCAATGGAGCGAAGACACACAATTTGAGTATTGCAGCTTCACAGAAGAGACAATAACATACCAAGAAGCTATCCAAAGTCCAAAGGGAGAATTCAGGAAACAGGCAATGTCAAAGGAGATTGAGTCGATGAGGCAAAACAAGGCATGGACATTAGAGCTACTGCCAAAAAAAAGAAAAATAGTCGACTGCAAGTGGGTGTACAAGCAAAAGCTAAAATCAGATGGCACTATTGGCCGCTACAAGGCATGGCTTGTCGCAAAGGCCTACACGCAGAGATATGGTGTCGACTACTTCGACACATATTCGCCCATGGTAAAGATGACAAGCATAAGGCTACTCCTTGCATATGCCGCATAGTACAATCTGGAAATTCACTAGATTGACGTGAAAATAGCCTTTCTCCAAGGAGATCTAGAGGAAGAAATCTTCGTGAAGCAACCTGAAGGCTATGAAGACCCCGACAATAGACAATATGTCTGTCGATTGTAGAGATGCATCTACGGTGTAAAACATGCATCACGGGTCTGGTACAAAAAGCTTGATGGTCTTCTGAATTCTCTAGACTTCAACCCTACTCAACCAGACTGTAATGCCTACATCAAAAGAGTAGAAAAGGATTTTGTGATACTGACCATTTTCATGGATGATTCGTTGATGATAGGAAATTCCTTGATGCTGATCAAAGACACGAAGAGTCAGATTTCTGAAAGCTACGAAATCACATATCTTGGAGAAGCAACAACATGCCTAGGGCTGGAGATCAGAAGAGATCGAACAGATGGTGAGATGCACTTGAGTCAGTCAGAATATGCCAAAAAAGTGCTAAAGCAGTACCACATGAAAGCCACACCAATGATAGCTGGAGCTAAGCTCACAAAACAGGATTGCCCAAAAACAGAAGAGGAAGAACAGAAGAGGGCAGGTATACCCTACCAGAACTTAATTGAGAGTCTGATGTACTTGACAGTTTGTACCAGACCGGATCTGGACTTCTCTATTTATGCATTGAGCCAATTCTGTTCCAATCCTGGTCTAGCACATCGGCAAATGGCCAAACGAATCCTACAGTATCTGAATGATACCCAAAATATTGGATTAACCTATAGAGCTAGAAACGAGGAGAAAGGATTAGAGCTGCATCACTACAGTGATGCGAGCTGGGCGAGCTGCAAGAATGATAGCAAGTCCATTACTAAAGGATGTACAATAGTGTGCAAAATTGCAATCAGCTAAATATGCAAATAACAAACCTTGGTAGCTCAATCCTCTTGTGAAGCTAAGTATGTCGCAGCCTCGAAAGTGGCAAATGAGGTAATGTGGCTGCGGATGATGTTGGAGGCAATCGGGATACCACAAGAGGGGCCAAGCACGATGATGATAGAATCCCAGAGTGTCATTTATCTATCCCAGGATCCTGTCTTCCATTAAAAAACAAAGCACATTCCTTGGAAGTACCATCACATTCAAGATTTGATCTCGAAAGGAGAGTTCCAGGTCCAGTTCATAAAATCAGAAAGTATGATTGCAGATCTCCTCACGAAACCGCTCGACAAGCCACTCTTTACCAAGCAAAGAGAGGCAATTGGATTGAACGAACAAAGCTGCAAGGTTCAAGAGGGAGTGTCAGAAATGTCGAACGAGAACAATTCACGATAGTCAACGTGTCTTTGACTCAAAGCACGAACGATTCGCGAATCAATCGTGAATCATAAACACACCTCCAGGACCACAAAGTGCAAAATGGATGCAAAACAAAAAGTACGAAAAGAACAAAACAAATGAAGAGAAATCCTTTGCGCTACCAGTTGGCAGCTCAACGGGCTTCATGCCCAGCTGAAACGAATAGCAATGACGGAGACTAACTAACTAGTTGATTAGCGTTAACTAGTCTTCTGATTCTACGTTTAGCTATCTTGTAAACTCCACACAATGAAGGTATAAACGATCCTCTCTGGATCATAATAAAAGAAGAGAGATAGCGAATACAGAGATCTGTAAGAAACAGAGACAGACGTAGCGAATAGAGTAAGAAAGAAAAAAATACCATAGCTATGCATGAAAGACGCCAACGAGCAGAACACAGTGAAAGAGCAGAGAGTCAGTCCGCCAACGAACGAGACACTGACGATCTCGCTCGAAAACCAAATTGACAATATAGTCGCTCTACTTCGTGTATTTCTTGGCCTTGTGCTGTGTCTCTTGATTGCTAGAATAAAACATGTTCTGTGATGCGTAGTCGAGTGTCTGGGATCCCGTAAGAGCTTCAGCACGAAAAGAAAATTCAAAGACAGAAAATTGTTCGCGAATCAAAAGGAGAGGACAAAAACGAAACAAGAAAGAAAAAGCTTCCGCGGCAATCTCGACCGGGCGTGAGGATGGGATCTTGATCTAATGACTGAATAAAAGGTGGAAGAACTGATCTCAACCGGGCCGGCAGGCTGAAGTCTCAACCGACTCAGGTCATAGGCAATCTCGACCGAAGGAGAACATATTGAAAGACTTTTGGCTTGTGAGACATCTTTATCTCTTTTGGGATGGCGGTTCGCTTCCTTACTGCACCTGCGGTGATGGCAGCTGCTTCAATTGTTAAGGGAATGCGTGGTGTCAATCTTCATGTATCACTTGTTCATACATCGCTGCCTCAAGAAATCGTTGCTTTTCTATTTGCCAATGAATACAGTGTTCATCTGGATGTTCTCAGCACTGCGGTCATTTTTTGGGTGTGCTTGTAGCTTTGCCAATCAACTAGGCCTTTGAATATTAGATATTGGGCATTAGATCCAAGAACGAGAAAGTTTTGATGAGGATGCAAAATTTGTCAATTCAGTTTGGAAAAGAAGAGACCTTGTATTCGTCTTGTCTTCTGAATCTATTCAAGTATATCTACAGCAGGCTTTGATCGGTAATTCGACCAGGATTGATCCAGCGTTTGGGCTTAGAGTAGCAGATTTGTTTTCCTCTGAGTTGAAATTTGTGAAGGATTCTTAGCAATGGCCAGCCCGTTATTGTCGAGGAAGTTATCTTCTCTAGCACGGAGGTTGCCAGGTCATAAATCCATCCTTTCACCTACTACTGACAACGGAAATTTCAATTCTATATCTGGAAACTTGAATCGAACAATGGCTACAAATGCCGCTCAGAAGGCTGCTGAGGCCAACCAGAAAGAGGTTGTCGTTGTCAGCGAAAGAGAGACTTCTGCCGCTTGCAGGAGTAGACCACGAGATTTCGTTTTCCCTATTGCACCATTTGGTGTTTTCGATCTTTGGGATCCCTTTACCACCACTAGTCGGAGTTTGAGGCAAATGATGGACACAATAGACAGGTTTGTTGATGACGCTTTTACCTCACCATTGTCTAGCCTTCTGGAGCGAACCATACGAAGTGGGATGCGTACACCCTGGGATATTGTTGAGAAAGAGAACGCAGTTCAGTTGCGTGCAGATATGCCAGGGATTAGCAAAGATGAAGTGAAAGTTTGTGTTGAAGATGGCGAGCTTGTGATTAAAGGAGAGCAAGAACTGGAAGTTAGGAGGTCGCGTGAGAGTGAATTAGATATAGGTCTAGGTTATGGTTTAGCATTAGGTCAGGTTACGGTTTAGGGTTAGGGCTTTTTTTTTTAATATATATATTATATATATATATATTAACGAAAACTTTAAAATGAAGAAACTTCAAATTTTTTTTACAAAGGAGCAGAATTTTAAAAATGAAGAATTGAAGTGCTTCTCTCCCAAATTTCCTACCAAAGTTAAAATTTGACCTCCTTCACAAGAAAAAATGTCATATCTCCTCCAATTTTCAACCAAATTGGCTACAAATTGGCTCAAATTCAAGCTAAGAGTGAGATCTACAATTCTATAGAATTACAATCATAAAATTCTGCCAAAAGTACAACAAAAAATGGAGAAAAACAGATTGCAAAAACTATCACTAACTAAAATTAGAAAGAAATCACTAAAATGGCCATAACTTGGTCATTATAACTCCAAATCAGAAAATCAGTACCTCCAAAAAGTGAAAGAGAGATCTATTGATCTACAACAATAAACTACACAAAAAATGAATATTAGATGGTCAAAATTTGAATCAAATCATGCTGGAAATTGAAAAATCAAAAAAACTAGAACAAGAAACTCTACCAAACTGTACAAAATCCACCAAATCTGATGGGGAAAGGATCTACTGCTCTGATACCAAAATTGTCATGTGCCAACATTTGCATTAAAAACATATAATCCATTCATAAACCTCAAATTACAATGGAAATACAAGAAATCAAGAAAACTAGTCAAAAATCAAGAAGATAGCTAAAAGTAGCAAAACTTCACCAAAATAGGCAAAGTAAAGTATCATTATTCATGATTATTGATCATTCACAAGATAGGGGCCTGATTCTAGTGTCAAAATATTGAAAAATCTATCTAATGTTATGAGTATGGATCCTAAAAATGCCAAAGATGAATTGAGCTCTTTTGGCTTAGTAAAGACCCATCTTAGAATTAAATATTCAAGGTAGGTAGAAGTAGAAACTCGAGCTACCATAGGAATTGCCATTTGTACTTTACATGTCACATTTAATGCATGAAAAGACTATGTGGCACAATTAGACATAGTGAGGTGGCTTGGATAAGTCTAGATAGCTTGGGAGGTGGATCCACAACTCTAATTCAACTCAAAGTAGGAGGAGAGTCCATGGATTTATATATATGTGATGTACTCTCATTGAGAAAATGATGAAATTTGTGTGTAATGCAAATTTGGAGACAAGCTCTTTGTGCCCTCTCTCTCTCCACGAGTTTTGTACTTGCTATTTTCTCTCTCTAGCCGAGTAACATTCATGATGCTTTGTCTTATGTTTTGTTGACAGATCTTGCTTGTAACACAATAATATTGCTTGTATGATCAGCTTTCCTATTGACAACCAATGCTAGTCTGATCTTTATAGTGTTATTGTGCTTAGGAGATCAAAAATACATGTGTAGGACGTCCCACACGTGTGAATTCAGCATGGTATCAGAGCCTACCTAAATTTTACAAGCAAATCTAATCAAAAAGTTTGCAGATCTGATCAGATTTCAAGCTAGGAATTGTCTAGATTCTACCTTCTGGCTAGTTTGCAGTTTTCTTGTGATTCTGAGCTACAAACCACATTGAATGGGCCAGATCAGGTACTGTACGGAATTTCAGGTGCTGGCACGTGTGAAATCCACCCATTTTCAGATTAGTGGTTCTCTCTGACCTCAAATCCAAATTTCAAGCAAATTAGCCCACTAGAAAGCTAGAAATGTGTAGAATCTGATGCAATTTGAATCATGATAGTTGGATAAGCCAATCAGAAGTTATAAGCATTTGAAGAGCCATAGGTAGGGCGCCTAGACCTATGGCAAATCGTGTGTACATGTCATTTATTGCTTGAATGGTCACAAAAATCATCCAAAGGCTACACAATCTCATCTATATGTGATTTAGACAAAACTTATAGGTTCTAGGCAAATTGTTTCATACAAATAGATTGTATTTGAGTCAATTTGACATTTTTGGAATATTTCACACGTGTGAAATTTGGAGAACCATAACTTTTTTCATACTTCATCTTTTTTGATGATTCAAATCTTGTTTTAGAGAGATTGTCAAGCTAGTGAGATCTATCTCAAGTTTTTTGCTAAGTCTTACATAGGATTTGGTTCTGTACCCTTGATTGGATCCTATAGTGAGAAGAAAAACAATTCTTTTATCCATCTTTTTTTATTTTCATCATTCTTTATGACTTCAATGGGTGTCTTTCTATTAGAAGCAAGTGAAAGATTATCAACCTCCAATTACTCAATTTGGAAGGTTAGAATGGAATCTGTCTTAATACTACAAGATGTGATGGATATTGTACTTGGCATTGAAGAAGAACCACAAATTTCTCAAGAAATTCCAAAGTACAAAAAGAGAGCCAAAATGGGGTAAAAGATCCTATTAAAGGTGATGAAAGATCCTTCGAGGACATCACACTTTATAGGAGTCTTATAGGCTCTTTAATTTGGCTTACTATCACTAGACCCGATTTGAGCTATTGTGTGCATAAATTGAGTCAATTTATGCAAGATCCCAAGATCCAACATTGGAAGATGGCCAAGAGAGTTCTAAGATATGTATCTTCTACTCAAGATTATGGTTTATTGTACAAAAATGAAGATCTAACCATTGTTGGCTATTCAGATTCCGATTTTGCAAGTGATAAAATGGATCGGAAGTCCATTAATGCATATACTATCTTTCTTGGAGGCAATCTTGTGTCTTGGCTTTCAAAGAAGCAAGATACCATATCTCTATCATCTTGTGAGGCCAAGTACAACGCACTCACTACAACAACTAAAGAAGTGCTTTGGATCAAGAGGTTAATCATGGAGCTAAAGTGCATCAAAGAGGATGATCTTCCCTTGATCACCACCTCCATCACCTCTAAGAATCTTGATTTTGTAAGAAAATTGTTTTTCAACTAGAGCTTTGAACTTTAGGAAATAGTCAAACACCATAGATTTTGAAGCTAGAAGATATACCCAAGTAAATCTAGTGAAATCATCAATGAAAGTTACAAAGCAAGTAGCACCTCTCTTGCTCTTTGAATATGAGAAGTGCACATCTGAGTGTATGAGCTCCAATGGATGTGTAGTCTTGATAGATGACTTTGAAAAAATCTTCTTATGAGACTTAGATATGGCACAAGCCTCACATGGCTTGAAATTCTTGGAGATAAGATTAGGCAAGCCAATAGCTTTGGCTTTCTTGACCATGGACACCATAGAACTATAGTTAGGATGTCCCAACCTTCTATGCCATAGTTCCTCCAAAGACATATGAGTAGCAAAAGCACTATCACAAGAGTTAGCATACTCTTTGGGATCAAGCTTGTTGATTCCACCATATCTAGACCCAAATGCAAGGATCTCATCATGCTTCTTGATTGTACATGTATCAACATTGAAATTCACATCTAGTCCACTATCAAACAATTGCTCAACACTAATAAGATTTTTTGTTAACTTGGGAACAAAAAGTACATTAGAAAGAGAAAGAACTTTTGATGAAGAAAGCTTTAAGGGAATGGTCCCTATGCCTTCAATAGCACACTCATGATCATTTGCTGTGTAGATGGACTTCTTGGCTCCTTCATAAGGTGACATGGATGAGAAAGAATACTTGGAGCTACACATATGTGAGGAAGCTCCACTGTCGATATACCATGAATCATCCTTCTTGAAAGATGATGAAGAAAAACTCGAGACCATAAGAGATCCATCTTCATCACTTGCATGAGCATCTTCTTTCTCTTCATTAGAAATGTTGACTTGCTTGAATTGACTCTTCTTCTTGAAGCAATTGGTGGCATAATGCCCCTTCTTTCCACAAAAGAAACACTTGATGTTTTTCTTCTTCTTCTTGGATGTGGAAGCTTGAGAGGACTCATCCTCATCTCCTTTCTCCTTGAAAATAAGATTGTTCTTGCTTGAAGAGGATTGGTGTTGATTCTTTGTCTTGTGCTTGTCTTTGGTAAAGAGAGCTTTACCATCAATGTTGAGAGACAGTCTCTCCATTTTCAAGAGTTTATACTCTTGTCTTGATTCTTTAGAAATGAGCACACTTTGGAATGCTTCCAAACTTGGTAGCTCCTCCTTAATGGCATAACTCTGAACAAGGTTGTCATATTCGTCCTTTGACCCATTAAGTATGACTTGAACAAGTTTATTTTGGTTGATGGAGTCTCATATGCATGACAATTTTCTACGGAGGTCTTTAACTCTCATTACATAAGTTGAAGCACATTCATCACTTCTCTGTACACTTTGAAAAATTTGGTTTCTTAGTGTTAGAAGTCTAGAAGTATTTTTTGCCTCATAGATAGACTTGAGAGTATCCCAAGCATCTTTGGCATTAGTACAAGCACCAATTTCTCTTAAGATGTCATTTGAGACATTCATCTTAATATAATGCAGAGCCATCCTGGCTCTCTTTTTATACTTTGGAATTTCTTGAGGAATTTGTGGTTCTTCTTCAATGCCAAGTACAATATCCATCACATCTTGTAGTATTAAGACAGATTCCATTCTAACCTTCCAAATTGAGTAATTGGAGGTTGATAATCTTTCACTTGCTTCTAATAGAAAGACACCCATTGAAGTCATAAAGAATGCTGGAAATAAAAAAAGATGGATGAAAGAATTGCTTTTCTTCTCACTATAGGATCCAATCAAGGGTACAGAACCAAATCCTATGTAAGACTTAGCAAAAAACTGTGAGATAGATCTCACTAGCTTGACAATCTTTCTAAAACAAGAGTTGAATCATCAAAAAAGATGAAGTATGGAAAAAGTTATGGTTCTCTAAATTTTGCCCGTGTGAAATATTCCAAAAATGTCAAATTGGCCCAAATAAAATCTATTTGTATGAAACAATTTGTCTAGAACCTATAAGTTTTGTCTAAATCACATATAGATGAGATTGTGTAGCTTCTGGATGATTTTTGTGATCATTCAAGCAATAAATGACATGTTCACACGATTTGCCACAGGTCTAGGTGCCCTACCTACGACTCTTCAAAAGCTTATCACTTTTGATTGGCTTATCCAACTGTATGATTCAAATTGCATCAGATTCTACACATTTCTAGCTTTCTAGTGGGCTAATTTGCTTGAAATTTGGATCTGAGGTCAGAGAGAACCACCAATCTGAAAATGGGCGGATTTCACACGTGCCAGCACCTGAAATTCCATACAGTACCTGATCTGGCCCATTCAATGTGGTTTGTAGCTCAGAATCACAAGAAAACTGCAAACTAGCCAGAAGGTAGAATCTAGACAATTCCTAGCTTGAAATCTGATCAGATCTGCAAAGTTTTTGATTAGATTTGCTTGTAAAACTTAGGTAGGCTCTGATACCATGCTGAATTCACACGTGTGGGATGCCCTACACATTTATTTTTGATCTCCTAAGCAAAATAACACCATAAAGATCAGACTAGCATTGGTTGTCAATAGAAAAGCTGATCATACAAGCAATATTACTATGTTACAAGCAAGATCTGTCAACAAAACATAAGACAAAGCATCATAAATGTCTCTACTCAACTAGAGAGAGAAAATAGCAAGTACAAAACTCGTGGAGAGAGAGAGAGAGGGCATAAAGAGCTTGTCTCTAAATTTGCATTACACACAAATTTCATCATTTTCTCAGTGAGAGTACATCACATATATATAGATCCATGGACTCTCCTCCTACTTTGAGAGCATGATCATAGCTCTCATGTGATTTTAGGCACATGAACCACTTTCTCCATCAAGAAAGCTCTCAAAGAGAAGCTTCAAGATCTCTTAAAACTCAAAATTACAAAATGAACAATAGCCCCCAAATTTAGCATGACCTCAGCTATTTATAGTGGTCATTTGTGCCTCTACTATAAGTTTGGGATCTTATTTGTTTAATTTGGGCCTTACAACCATTATTACAAGTCCGCTATTCACAAATATAGCGAGGTTGTTCGAGCCACCTTAATAACTGTCCCAATGACTGAGTCTAGTCTACTTTAGCTCCATGGCCATATTTGGCAATTAATTAGTAAGCTCATGGGCTAATTACATGCAACACATGACAATCTGACAACGGCCATTTGCCTTAGTAGGTTCTTGATTTGATTGATGTGATTCTGCAGGGAATCACCATTCGCCATCTTGAGGGAGTAAAATTTCTTCCTGAGCTGTAGCTTGGAAGCTATATCTCGCACTTCGTATAGTGTGGTCAAGATGTCCTAGACTTCTTTCGATGTCTGGGCCTCAGATACATGGCCGATCTGGGTATCCGTAATGTTGAGGATGATCAGCGCGAAAGCCTTTTCATCCTTTAGCTTTCATCTGGCGATTTTTGTGTCATTTGCTTCGGGTTTCCCTTTTGCACCTATAACAACGTCATATAATTCTTTAGCCATTAGTCTAGTTTTCATCTTATATTTCCACAGATGGTAATTAGCTCCATCAAGCTTGTCCATGATAGCATTGGCTTTCCCTTGGGAATCCATGTAGAAGATTAGTCTAAGTGATAGGAAAAACTATCAATGACTTAAGTATGAAAATCTAGTACTGAATTACAGAACAAGAAGACAATTACTCTATCGGCTGGTAAAGTCTTGTACTGTGGAAGCTTATCAGGCTATGAAAATAGCTCTGATACCATGTTGGAGAAAGAGGGTGTGAGAGGGTGAGGAACAAAAATAGCTGGAAAAGAAACGAACACGAAAAAAAGCGAACTCGAAACTCAAATGAGAAACGAACTCGAACAAAAAGTGTTCGTGCGCAGCAGAATGAGCTAAATTACTCTTTTCCTAATCATGACTACGCCTATCAGACACGAACAGAATATTAGTGATAGAAATCACGGTCGATCGCAAGGCATCTACTTCGTCTATCTCTAATAAGTTTCTAATGCTATTATTTTCACACACACTTTTCTTTGAATACGCAAATGGTATTCAATATATACACAATTTTACAAGTGTGCAGATGAAGAAAGTACAAAGTGGATGTGCTGTCTGTAGGAGATCGTGGGTGGCTGCTGTCATTGTCAAATCTGTTAGCACAGTTACATGGGATGAGCGTGAAAAGACTGCGACGTCACATAGTTGTTTTTGCATAGGATTTGGTAGTATACCCAATTGTTTTGATTCCTGTAGTGAAAGAGAAGCAACACATTCAATTCCATTTTTATAGGAGTGAGACTGTCAGGAATTACATATTTCATTTGAGCATGCAATTATTTCTAGCGGTCCTTAATGCATGAGTTGTGATTCTATTTGGCATTTTCATCTCTCCTCATTGTTGAGATTTTTCTTGCTGATAGTCAGTAGCAGCCCACATCAGGGGAGTCAATTCCGCATTATCTACCTTCATCTTCTCCTCCACATCCCACAACTCTTTGGCGATTAGCAAGGTCTTCATCTTAAATTTCCACAAGTAGTAATCGGATCCATTTAACTTGTCTGCGATGAGACCAACTTTACACTGAGAAATGAACGTTCGTGAAGATGCGAAAAATGCGACACTCTAATGAAATGCCTTAGAATTTGATTTACAGGGGTGCCTTCGCTTTTCCTAGGGCACCTTTCGCATTTTGTAAGGCAGTGTCGCCTTTTTCGCCTGTCACAAATCACGTGTAAAAATACAATGGCAAAAAAACAATTCCTAAGAGGAAGTCGAATCAAAGGCAGAACCATGATCAGCAAGCAGAGGGGACCAACAAAGGCAAATGGAAGAGCAAAGGGAGGTCAAAACAGCAAGGTGGAGAAAAGAAGACTTGCGTGAGATATAAACGAGATGGGCACACAATCGATACATGCTGGCTCAATCCAAAAATTGAGTGTATCCACTACCACAAGAAGGGTCATGCAGCCATGGATCGCCGCCTAAACCCAAATGAGGACGCTTCTCTTCCAAAAATGGTAGAGTTTCCTCCTTCTCATTAAGCATGAAATTAGAGTGCAAATGGTTTTTTTTTATAAATGGAGAAGGCCCTTGTCCCAAAATCCTATTGGCTAATATTCACACAGATACAGAATAGTTTCTACACTGGTTGGAAGGATGAAGAGGTCGAATTCAATCCTAAACCAGAATTTATTCCAGTCTGCATGTTGCTCTTCTTGTTAGTATGACCTGACTTTGTAGATCTCTTGGATCTAAACTTCTGATTTTTTGAATGTAGAGCTTGAGGATCCGATCTTGAGCCTAAGGAGGATGCAGATCTTCTGATCTCTTCTTGTGGAAGCAACGAAATTACTCTTGACAGAGTAAGGTGCTCCTTGGTCAAAATTGTTATAATCCAATTTTCGTAGGCTTTAGGTAGACTCGTTAATAGAGTCATGAGAGCATCCAAATCTTTTATGACTGAGCTAGTTGCAGTCATTTAGACAAACTATTGTGGTTTTTTCAACTATTTATTTTTCAGAATCTGGTAGCAATCCACAACTGCATGACCTTTCTTGTGGCAATGGATGCATTCGATCTTCGGGTTCATCCAACACATCTCGACTATGTGGCCTTCACACTCACATCTCACATATGTTTTCTTTTTGTCATCTTGTTGTCTTGGCTTGTTTTTGTTCTTCCATTTGCCTTTGGTGATTGCCTCCGTTTGCTGATCTCAATTTTGTTTTTGGTTTAACTCCCTCTTAGGCTTGAACATTCTTTTCGACTTCTCCTTATTGATATAGAGAGCCTAATCAAAAGTGTCCTTGTGATCAAGGTGCTCATGGGCTTCAACTTCTTCTCTAATCTTGGTCACCGCCCTTTCGAGAGTCATTTGTGAGTCTTTATCTAGTAGCGTTCGGGTAGTCTAGAAGGATCTTGGTAAAGCTCATAGCAAGTGGTGGCTACTTCTTTGTTGGGACTACATTGTCTGCTCGGGTGTTGTGTAATGAAAGGAACAGATCTTTCATCCTTCTGATAAAGGATGTGAGGTGTTTGCCATCCATCATAGGCTTGTGTTAGCTGTTCTAGTTGTTCTTTGAGAAGTATTATCTGGCTTCGTGACTTTGTCTGGAACGTGGTGAGCAATGCATCCCACATCTTTCTTGCGTTAGAAAGTGTTGCAAGATCAAGCGTTAGGCTATCTTCGATGGATGACGAGAAGATGGCTACTGCTTTGTCGTTCCTTCCTCTCCATTCTTGTAACTCTTTGTCTGTGGTTGTAGGCATCTCTTCAATGCTGTCCACCTAGGGCCATAGACTTTCTCCCTTCAGAATGAGAGAGGTCTTTACCTTCCACGGTAGAAAGCTAGACCTGGATGAGTCAAGGATGGTGCAGATCTTCGATTGTATGCTGCTTATAGACGCCATCATTGTAAACGTGTTTTTTTTGGCTTGTTTCTGGGTACTTGTTCTGGATGTGTGATCTCCTGGATCTGATAGCCCTTGTTGAACTCCAATTGGCCTTGAAGCTATTATCAACGTTGATACCACTATTGAGAATGGATGGATATACGAAACAGAACCGCGAGTATTCTTGTTCATGTTCACTGTCTTTCAAAGCTCTGTTGCTCTAGTGTAATTGATATGTATCTTAGCACAAAATAAACTGGTTCTCTATACTCAGATAGAGTTCAGTATTGAGTGGCAGATCAACAATCTTCTAGAGTGTAGACAGACACTGCTGACCTACTTATAGTTTATTTAGGCATTCGACAAGAATGAGCTAGTGTGCGGAATAAAGATAAACAACTGAATATACGTAGACAACGATTAGACATCAAAGCATTCGAGATCATTCAAGATAAAAACAACATGTGCATTATAGATACTGACTGTCAATGATCTTTTCTTGAGTGCTGTGTGACAACCCCACCCAACACGTCGACGTAACAGATACTATGTCTCTCACAAACTATATCATAAAGTCTCACTTACTAGCGGACTCTTGGACATCGGCTGACAAATCTATGCCTAGCTCACATTGGTGTTCAACCAATTTGATGTTCAACCTATTCTGTCGTGTTTGATATGTTTGTATGGATAGAGAGAAAAAGGTTTAAGTTAACTAGAGATTACAAGAACGGCTGGTCAAGCACGTTCTAATGATACTAATATTGCCTTCAACCATCTCTGGAGGTGGACGTCCTTCTAGTACTTGTTTGATCTTCTTTTTACTTGGAGCGTGAAGATCCACCATCTTTCGGTCTTTGGGTGTTTCGAGCTTTGTGGCTTCGCATCTTCTTTCGGCCTTCGGCTTTTCTTCAAGGTCCTTCGGTCTTCGAACTTTGGATCTTCGTCTTCGAGTCTTCATTCATTTGACCTTCATGTCTTGGGTCGTTGAAACTATTATGTAGCGGTTATGGTCTGGGGCGGTTTCTGCCTGTGAGAAGTTCCTTTGTATTTCTGCAAATACAAAGACATGTTGTTCCTTTCCGTGTATTTTTGCAAACACGAACTTGAAAGCTATGATTAATCATATGTGCATATGATTACTCTTGTATGGACCTACTATGACCTAGTACATAACACATATACATAGTAGATTAATCATACACATATGATTAATCTTGTATGGATCTACTATGTATTCCTAGTTACTAGGGTTATTTGGTATACTAAACCTAGTCAGTGAACATAGACATACGATTAAGTACTATTGTGTTTGACAATTACTTGCAGAGTTAACAGATCTTGCTATCAAAGATTTATTTGTCAACTTAAAAATGATTTCAATAAGGATCTAAATGTAGTCTTGTAGTAGTACAATTAAGATTTGCACCTAGACATTTGAGATTTTCGAGTCATTGCAATGAACTTGAGTGACCTTGGTTATTCTTGTTGAGAAATAATTCGTGGAATGAACATTGTGAAGAGAATTTATCAGAAGCTGTTTGTTTATATTTGTAGTGCCTATAAGATAATGATTTATGAATCATCAAGATTCAATATCCAATAAAGTTATGTGCATAAAATATATGGGATTCTTGTTAGAGTATTTCTTAATTGGGAAGTAGACTCTATTCATTAGTGATTGTATCCTAGGGAGCTCAATTGATAACAAATCATAATGTATCCAAAAATGATAACTGAATTTTTGTGAAATTCGGTAGAACTTTGGATATCTAGATTTAGTTCTAGATAGTAATCTGAAGTGTTTTTGTAGTTAAAGATAGTTGTTAGTTTGGTATGCCTTTTGTCTTTGATGACCATATGGTTGTAGAATATGGATATCTCGCATTTCTGATTAAAATTCTGGTTTGAAGAATATTCTTAAAATCCAGTATTTTCCTAATAAAAAAGATTTTGGAACGATTCTTATATTTCTCGAGATATGTATTGGACATATACTCCAATATCCTTTAAGGATTAAGTATGGTTTGGGATTCCAATGAATTGTAATAGACAAATCATAAACAGATCCTTAATTCTTATTAGGGAATAATAAGAAAATGTGTTGATTCTTAAGTATGTTGAGTAATTGTTGTCCATTTATTAAATGAGTTTAGATTTCAGATCAATAATTTGAAAATCTAAATACTTTTACTCCAGTATTTTATTGAGAAATGTTAGTCTCACATGCATTTCTTTATGTAGATTGTTTTTACTTATTGAGAGTTTTGCTTACTTTAATGGATAGTATTCTACTACGGATTGTAGTCTATATGTGCTTGTGTACGAGTTCAGTCTAGATCTCTAGGTTGATAGGAGACATGTAAATCTATTGAGATTCATTGTTAATTTCTTGCACGTAATGCTAGAAATGGGCATTTAACTCATTAGAGTAACTGTAGTGCTTCGAATTGAGTTATGGATGTTTGAGACTTAATGGATCTCCTAGAGATTTTGGTTGATTGAATTGTTGTGCCTTGGAATATTGTGGTATTCTAAGAACATTCATATCAAGAAGCACTATTATTGTGGACAAATTTTTTGATTATGATTAAAATGGATTTTCTTTAGCTTTTGGAATTGTTCTTTGAAATAAAAGACAAATATGCCTAGTGTTTCATGTAATTGTGATTATATGAAGGTGATGTCTTTTATTCAAAGAAGATCAACCCATTCAAAAGATTTACATTTTTCAAGCACACGTGTGGAGTATGTTCTCACGTGTGAATAGTAGGATCAAATGCATTAGTTCATTTATATCATAAAATAGCTTTTTCTTGAAACAATGTAAAAGTAGATAAAAGCTAGTCAAGTAGTACCATGCCAAGTGTCATCATGAGGTTGGATCTCAATCCCCTCATGACTTGTACAAATCAAATGCATGATTAAGCATAGGTTTTTGGGTCATGACCTCAAGCTCAACCAAAGGTGAGCACATGTCCGATTTTGTAGGAATGCAAAAATTAAAGTGGTGCACCTCAATCTACAACTCTTATCTCATTGGTCTATAGGGTCCAATCACATTTAGAGGTTCATAAAGAGGGGCCCAATCATATTTCAAGGGTCTCCATGTGCAAATTACTGTAGGAACTCGAGCTACCTATATATATATATATATATATATATATATATATATATATATATATATATATATATATATATATATATATATATATATATATATATATATATGATGAGAGCTCTTTTGTACATAGAAACTTTTTGAAAGAGAGGTTTTGAGTCATTGGAGGTCAAATTTGCTTTGTAGTAGAGACCCGAGAGCATGAGTTTTTTCTCTCTCTAAAACTCTTTGTACTTTCATTTTGGTTGAGGCTAATGATGAAGCTTTGTTTTTTTTACATGTGTACTTGATAGGTATTTGACTTCGATGATTGATTTCTATTTGTGTTCATGAGCTCTTTGTGAGGTTATGTGTCAACACACAATTGATTGTGTACAAAACAGGACGATTAATCATAAACGGTAGCTTTATTTATAAAATGTCACTCCTAATTTAAAATTTTGGGGAGGGAATATTTCAACATTTTGAAAATTTTACTTTAACTGTGGTTAAGCACCAGTGATGTTTGATGTGACTAAAATAAGATAGATTCATTTTCATGGAAAGTAGTGTGGGCAGATGCATAAACAAGTTATAACATGATATTTTAATTACTTTATTTTAATTATTCTTTCTCCTACATGGCATTTCTTATAGGGCCCTCTTTGGGCCCATATTTTCTCTAACGTAATTATCAGAGCATGAACGAAAGCAATGAAGATATAAATCAAATCAGACAAATCAGATTTGCAAAAAGCATATTCATCATCTATTGATTACCCATCATATACAAAAGCCATGATAGATGCCAAGAAGGCACTTTTCATACGTGTCCCTAAACTTATCAAGAAACATATTATGCCTACGTGTATCTAGCTTAACCGTTAGCCTAATTTCCTAACTGCCGAGTCAGTTTCACTTGACTGTGAAGTGTCGCTGTAGACCCACAAAACCCTCTCTCACTTCACAATCTACTTATGCTACTTTACAAAATCATTTTTCTCATACTTTGCCTACTTCTTAGTCGTCCCTGCTTCCTCCATCACCTTGTCTTTTTTCTCGTCGAATATTACATCCCTGGACAATACTACCTTGGATTTCTGGGGCTTGAATACTTTATACTCATATGAATTCTGTGGGTATCCTACAAATATGCAAGGAAAACCCCTTGGGTCTAGTTTTTTCCTTAACTTTTCCGGGATGTGAGCATAAGCCTTGCTGCCGAATATCTTCATATGCCCCACTGAGGGCTTGTCTCCTGACCACACAGCCTCTGGTATTTCATCCTTCAAGACTCTACTTGGTACTTTGCTGGAAATATAGGCAGCTGCACCAACGGCTTCCACCCACATGCTCCTGGCCATGTTCATAAGGGTCTGATTTTTGCGCTCAGCAATCCCGTTCTGCTGAGGGGATTATGACATAGTGTGTTCCTGATGTATCCCTTTTTACCCACTTGAATGTGTATAGAAAAGTCTTTCTGCTAAAATTGTCTATGAAAGTAAGAAAGTACTTTGAATGTCCCAGGGATTCTGGATCTATAGGTCCACACATGTATGTGTGTATCAGCTCCAAGATTATTGTCATTATTGTCTCATTTTTTCTCTTGAATGGCTCTCTATGTTGTCTTCCAAGAACACAACTTTGACATAGGTATGATTCTTCATCCTCATCATAGTTGAAGTATGTCACGAGTTCTTTCATCCTCATTGTTTGCAATGCTTTTGCTCCCAACTGCCCCAACCTTCTGTGCCAGAGGTCACCTTTCTTGGCTTTCAAAACAGCTATGCATGCTTGGTGATCGACAATCACTCCTAAGTTCATCTTGTACAGCCCTCCGTCCTCCACTGCACTGGTCAACATCTCTCCATCCTTGAAAATCAGGCACTTGTTCTTCAGAAACCTCAGTTCTAGTCCACTTTGAGTGAACTTTCTGACCGACAAGAGATTCTTGGATAGTTTCGAAATGTACATTATCCCCCTTAGCAGCCCTTTCTTCTCCCCTTCAAGCCTCAGTAACACGTTTCCGCTGCCAAGTGATTGAATTGTCATGTTGTTCCCCACGACTACGCTCCTTTCTTGGCAATTCTCAGAGTAGTTCGTCAGTATCCTCCTGTCATTTGTCATGTGTGCCATCGTGCCAGAGTCCAAGTACCCGTTGGCATCTCTCTCCGTTGTTGAGAATTGTGCGTTCCTCTGATAAAACTGGTGAGAATCGTGAGAAGAAAATTCACAAAACATTCGCGACTCTCTTTCAAGATTCGGATGGAGTTCAGATGAAAGTTCGTTGGGCACTGCCAACTGAAACACTCCTACAATCCTCCAAAGAGTAGTCAGTTACTACTGATCTACGTTCATAATATAGCATTCGACTTCATTTTAACCAAGGTGCGAAATTCAAAGGGAAAATGAAAACTCAGACATATGAAAATAAACAGCATAAGCATTCGACATTCAATATCAGACAATCTATATTGATTTTCTCTTATTTCTTCAGGGCACTGCATGCGAATCCATGCAGTGTGTTAGAAATCAATGATAAACTTCATTGTTACTGTTTACGATGTACATTAATGTTGACAACTATTACCAGCTGTAATTATCCGTAGGCTAGTCTATGAGTCTATTCGTAGGTTTTCTCTCTCTATCAGGGGTTAGGGTTTATATGTACATTCTATATTCAGTATGAAGTTAGTGTGATAGAGTGATATTGCGTGTTCTGCTTCCCTCTCCCTACTTGGTGATTGTTTATGGTGAATGCTTGATGTTGCATCTCTGATTGGTGACATGGTATCAGAGCTACGATAGTCCTGCGTGCCTGATCAGTGGATACAGCTTGTCACAGGCTCCACAACGAAGTGAGAAAGTCCTTCACGGGAGGTGAAAGCTTCGAGAGATAAAAACGGCTGGATGAAATCCTTCTTTGGTGTATTTTGCAGGTTTGGAGCTCAGAATCATCAGCGGGGAACGAAGACACAGTCCCGAAGGCATCAGAAAGGCCAGGGCAACATCAAACAAGTTGAAAATCTGTTGAGTGGGGAGATTCTTACAATACTTCCTAGTTGTTGTGGAAAGTGCTATTTGTGTGAGAGGTTTGCCAAGAAATCTCTCATTTGTCTGTTTGGAGTACCACAAATCACACTAGATAGTATCTAGTACTATCATTCAGAGTTAGGAAGCTTCATACTTTTCACATTACTGATATCTGTCTGTTTGAACGATCACTATTTTTCAAAATCTAAGCAAAGAGGAGACGGCGTAGCCGCCGCGCCAAAGTAGGAAATCTAGAATATTCTCTCTGAAAGTTCCTATATTCTGTCTTTTTTATACCCGTAGCTGAAGAGAAACCTAAGCAGTCGTACATCCGTGCTCCAGTCCGATATTGTCCGTACCGATATTGTCAAGTGGAAAATTATGCTGCTCAACATCAATTTGATGATTATTATTATGAAAACAATTATACTGATCAACATCAATATGATGATGATCAATATGAAGACGATATAGGTGAGAGCTCAAAATTGTTCATTACAGCATTAATGACAAGTGATGAGACCAAGGATACCTGGTACATTGATAGTGGTGCATCCAAGCACATGACCTCAAGGAAAGAGTGGTTTTCAAAACTCAAGGAAACTCACAATGGTGATGAAGTTGGACAAGCCGATGGCAAATTGCTATTTGTTAAAGGAGTTGGAGTGGTACCAGTGAAGTTAGCCAGCGGGAAGATAAAGCGGATAAGCAATGTGCAATATGTACTTGGATTAGCTAGCAATATATTATCTGTTGGGACGATGGCTAATCAACAACTCAAGGTTGAGTTTGACAGCGACAAATGTCTTGTCAAAGACATCAAGAATCACTACAAAGTGATTGCTACAGGAGCTAGAGTCAACGAGAATTGACTCTACAAATTGAATGCGAGATCTTTTGCTCAAGCTATGGTAAGCACGGTTGATAGTTGAAGTGATCTTTGGCATCAACGATTCGGTCATATTAGTGCTCAAAGTTTACAGATTCTCAAAAGAGGTAATCTAGTTATAGGATTGCCTGATATTTTTTTTGAAGGAAAAATTTGTGAAGGTTGCATTTTGAGAAAACAACACAGAGAGAGCTTTCTCAAAAGTGGAGCAAGGAGAGCCAGTGGCATCCTAGATATTGTCGAAAGTGATCTATGTGGACCTATGCAGACTAGATCTCTTAGTGGCTACTATTATTTTATCACCTTCATTGATGATTATAGCAAATGTATTTGGATTTATTTCATTACAAGAAATCAGATGCTTTTGCGAAGTTCAAGGAATTCAAGGCATTAGTTGAAAGCAAACATGATGTTGCATCAAAACTTTGAGATCTGATGGAGGTGGTGAGTATTTTTTGACAGAATTTATTGATTTCTGCAAAGATCAAGGGATCAAGAGGCATATTACAACACCTTATTCACCACAGCAAAATGGAGTTGCAGAACGAAAGAACAGATCTATTGTTGAGATGGCCAGGGCGATTCTCAAATGCAAGGGTCTGCCAAACACCTTTTGGGTAGAAGCTTGTAGCAGAGCTATGCACATCCTGAATCGGGGTCCTATAAAATCCGTGGAAGGTAAGACACCTCATGAAGCTGTTACTGGAAAGAAACCAAATATTTCTCATTTGAGAGTATTTGGTTGTGATGCTTATGCTCATATTCCTAATGAGAAACGAAGGAAATTGGATGCAAAAGCTATCAAGTGTATTTTCCTTGGATATGATGAGAAGGCCAAGGCATACAGGATGTATGACACAAATGCACAGAAGCTTGTAATTTCTAGGGATGCTATGTTTGACGAGATGGGCCAAGGTGAACAATTTGAAGTAATCACTGAACCTTTTGATGAGAGAGCAAAAGTACAGGTCAAGAGGGAAGTGGATTTTGATATAGAAAATCCATTGGACAAAGGCAAGCCTGATGCTGAAATTCCCAAGATAGTACCTAAATGGTACTTATCAGTCACAGATGGTGCAAAGAAGGGAGATACTCCCGAATCTAGTGAGCAGGGAGAGCTTAAATCAGGGAATTACAAGAGTGGTAGATTAGCCATGACCTAGGAAGTATCTACTGGCATCATGCCATCAGGTCAGATCTCTGTACTTCTGGGTATTTGCGTGATCTCTGGTGGTACTCCTTGGAGCGCGAGGATAGAACGGGTTTCGTTTCCACTGTTGGTTTCGTTTACCTCGTCTGCCTTTCTCTCTTGCTGGACCGCAACAGAATCTCGTTCGTTATTCCTTCGTGTTACCGTTTGTCTTCATTTCCGTTGACTTTCGTGTTCGTGAAACTCTTCGTGTTTCGTGTCTCCAGATGTTCGAGCTATCATCTTGGTATTAGCCAATCTCCTCCTTAGGAGTAGCATGTTTACTACACCCTTTCCTTCGTATATGCCTTTCAGTGTTTTCCACACTGCTGCAGACGTTTTCGCATCCTGCACTAGCGAAGCAGACATCTCTCCCAGGCTCAAGCAGATTGTGGCGAACGCCTTCTTCTCTCGCACTTGAAATGCTCTGGCTGCCTCGGCATTCTGAACACCTTCTTTATCAATTGCAGGAGGAGCCTCCATTCCCTCCACGATCCCCCATAGCCCCTTCTCCTCAAGAATCATCTTGATTCTCCAAGATGCAAAGCTAGTTAGATTGTCATCTCAAATCCAAACTTGATCAACATAGCTTTGATAGTGTGAAACCTCACATGCATCAAGATCTTTGTCGATCTTTTCAAAGTCCTAGCAACTGAACTACTATTATCAATGTCCTCCACCTCCAGGTGAAGAAAGCGCTCGAAGAGAGCTTTTCCAATGACGCCCTGCATGACCTACTTTTAAGTTATGGTTTAAAAGTTAGAATCAGTCAAAGTTTGCAGTTGCTCAAAGTTTGTAATCAATAGTCAAGCAGGTCATCCAGGCACATAATTGACATACTAGAATTATAGACAAAATGCAATGGTAGTGGGCCAAATTACAATTTCAATCGAAGAAAGCTTATTTTCATTTTTGAAGAACTATGTTGCATAGGTTTCAAATTTGAGTGTTTTGAGAAAAAAAAAAGCTACATTTTTACAAAGGGTCTTGTTTGGATTTGGAACGCCTCTAGTGCCAATCTATTCCACTACAATGAGAGCTCCCACCTAAGGGAGAGTTTATCCTACACACAAATGTAAACAATTATCTTAATTTTTCCAAGTCAATTCCAGAATTATCAAAGCTCCCATTGGGAGGGCTTTATCCTACTCATCGTTGTCAACAATTACTGTACTTAAGACAATTCCACTATCATCAAAGATGCCACTATGGGGGGCTTTACATTACACATACATAGGTGGTGTAAAAACTTACCTTAGTATCAATGCTCCCACTAGGGGGGGGGCTTCAACCTACACATGAGCAGGATTTCACTCTAAACAAATCTACACCCAAGGGGGGCTCTAGCCTAGTCGATTATCTAAAGAGTTTTCCTTATTGTACTTATCATTGCATGGGCAAAGAGCACGATTAAATTGCACGTTTATTAAATTTTAATAACGTGAGCGACTAATGGTAGCTCTACGATTGCATGATCATGGCTCCTTCCTTTGTTGCATGCTTGTCCTTTGTTGTTATTGTTGCATCCTTTTCGGATCAAGGCCGGAGCCTCTGCTTTGTAATTTGTGATTCAGGAATTGTTGCAATCTGTTGACGTTGGTGTTGGGTTTGCTGAGCAATCAAACAAACCAGATCATGGCAGGCGTCACAATTGTGTTTTGTTAGATCAATCAGGGAGTCTTGTGTTTGTGATTGAGATAATTCTCGCAATCTGTTCTCGAAGGTGCTGCTGTTGGTCTGGTAAGCAATCATATAATTGATATCAGGACAGAGGTGAGGATGGAGGTGAGCATCATCTCGGCGCAGAATTTGAGAGAGGACCTGATTGGACAGATGCACACCTCAGTGGGTGCCTGGGTTGATCCAGCGCTAATGAGAGCTCCCACCTAAGGGAGAGTTTATCCTACACACAAATGTAAACAATTATCTTAATTTTTCCAAGTCAATTCCAGAATTATCAAAGCTCCCATTGGAAGGGCTTTATCCTACTCATCGTTGTCAATAATTATTATACTTCAGTCAATTCCACTATCATCAAAGATGCCACTATGGTGGGCATTACATTACACATACATAGGTGGTGTGAAAACTTACCTTATTATCAATGCTCCCACTGGGGGGGTATCACCCGGGCTTCAACCTACACATGAGCAGAATTTCACTCTAAACAAAGCTACACCCAAGGGGGGCTCTACCCTAGTCGTTGATCTAAAGAATTGTGCTTATCATTGCATGCACGATTTCAATAACGTGAGCGACTAATGGTAGCTCTACGATTGCATGATCATGGCTCCTTCCTTTGTTGCATGCTTGTCCTTTGTTGTTATTGTTGCATCCTTTTCGGATCAAGGCCAGAACCTTTGATTTGTAATTAGTGATTCAGGAATTCTTGCAATCTGTTGACGTTGGTGTTGGGTTTGCTCAGCAATCAGACAAACCAGATCATGGCATGCGTCACAATTGTGTTTTGTTAGATCAATCAGGGAGTCTTGTGTTTGTGATTGAGATAATTCTCGCAATCTGTTCTCGAAGGTGCTGCTGTTGGTCTGGTAAGCAATCATATAATTGATATCAGGACAGAGGTGAGAATGGAGGTGAGCATCATCTCGGCGCAGAATTTGAGAGAGGACCTGATTGGACAGATGCACACCTCAGTGGGTGCTTGGGTTGATCCAGCGCGAAAATCCTTTACCAAGGTTGACCAACAAGGCGGCACCTCTCCTGTTTGGAACGATAAGCTGATTATTCCTGTTGAGCAGAACCTTCTGGATGAGGCAACCGGTGTGCTGATGCTCGAAATCTACAGTCACGGATCTCAGAGATCAAAATAAAACACAATCAGCAGATGAATTGTTCAGTGATGCAACCTTCAGGTGAAGTCCAAGGAACTATTGCCATCTCTGTTTTGCTAACAGGAAATATCAGCGTGCCTGTACCAGCGGCATCGACTGTCTCTCAAGGAATCCAGGGCTCCCGGGCTCCTATCAGACCTCAATTTGCATACAACTCAAATCCTGCAGTGCTCCGTGGGCCTCCCCTTGTAAGCGCTCCTCCTATAACAACGCATCCTGCTAACAATTCAAATCCTGCGCCACCACGTGGGTCTCTTCCTCAAGGCGCTCCTACGAGAGCCCGGCCTGCTGGCAATTCCAATCCTGCACCACCACGAGGGCCTCTCCCCCAAGGCGCTCCTACGAGAGCCCATCCAGCTGCGTGCAATTACAATCCTGCACCAGCACGTGGGTCTCTTCCTCAAGGCGCTCCTATGAGAGCCCATCCTGCTGGCAATTCCAATCCTGCACCACCACGAGGGCCTCGCCCTCAAGGCGCTCCTACGAGAGCCCATCCAGCTGCTGGCAATTACAATCCTGCACCACCACGTGGGTCCCTTCCTCAAGGCTCTCCTATAACAACGCATCCTCGTAACAATTCAAATCCTGCACCACCGCGTGGGTCTCTTCCTCCAGGCGCTCCTATGAGAGCCTATCCTGTTGGCAATTCCAATCTTGCACCACCACCTGGGCCTGTCCCTCAAGGCGCTCCCATGAGAGCCCATCCTGCTGGGAATTCCAATCCTGCACCATCACGCGGGCCTCTCCCTCAAGGCGCTCCTGTGAAAGCCTATCCTCCATACAATGCAAATCCTGCATTACCAGGCGCTCCTATCACAGCCCATCCTGCATGCATTTCCAATCCTGCACCACCACGACCTGCGCCTCCCCTGCAAGGTGCTAGTGCTACTGCAGCCCCGTCTCCATACATTTCAAATCTTGGACCACCACAATGTGGGCCGCCCTCTCAGTGTACCGGTGCTCCTACAACAAATCCAATTACAAATCCGGCGCAACCACCACCTGGGCCTCCCCTTAGAACAAACACCGTTACTCCTACCATAGCCTATGGTGCACATTATCCAAATCCCAATCTTACCACATCTTATTCATATTCAAATTCTCCACTACCTCCTCAGCCTTTCCAACCACAACAATATTCTCCTTTGAATAGCCAGCACCCAATTGCAAGCGGCTACCTTGATCCTCAGCAGCCTCCCTACTATGACCAACCTCCATTTCAAGAATATGCCTACTATGATCAACCTCAAGACCACGGCTACCTTGATCCTCAGCAGCCTCCCTATTATGACCAACTTCCATGTCAAGAATATGCCTACTATGATCAAACTCCATCTCAAGAAATTGTAGAGGATGATGCAATCGGGTTGGCCAAAAACAACATAGTGTGAAAGTTTCCTAGAGAACTTTAAGGTGAAAGATCCCTTGATTATTGATTTCAGCACAAAGTAACTTTCACATACATTTACATTTATAAAGCTAGCTAGCTTGTCAACATGCCTACTATAGGATGAAACTAACTAAGAAATGTGAGGTTGATCTAAATGTACAATGATGTACAATTTTTCTTAAACCTTCACTATATAAAATTACCCGTTGGGATGCCTTCATCAAATGGAACTTCCTAGCTAGTATACAAATTTACTTCATTCGGATCTAGAGCCATGACCAACAAATATGGTTTGTCAGGCCTTTATCATTAAACTTCATTTGCTTCTCCTTGGGTATGTGCATATATGTACTACACCCAAAACAATTTAGATGTGAGACATGTCAGAGTTTGTCTCTATCTATAGCTCCTCATCCTTTGTTAGTCTACGATTTTGAAGATATACAACTATATCTAAAACTTATCCCCAGAATTCCGTGGATAATCTTAGCTAGCAAGCTACAAGCTGTTTCAACAATAGTCTAATCATTTTTTTTTGGCCACACCATTTTGTTATGGGGTGTATTACACTATAATCTACCCTTGAATGTCTACCCTCGTGACTATAGAATTCCTTGAAAGCATTCTTGACACACTCTTCCATGTCAGTTCTGAACATCTTGATCTTAAAGACAAAACCTTTTAAAATGAGAAATGCAAAGAAACTAGTTTTGTAAATGTGTGTGTGATGAGCATCCTTGCCCCTTGGTTTCTATTGGCTACTTCAAGGAAGGGAGGATTGAAATCCTAACCCTTCAAAAGGAACACATTTCAATCTACGGTGCACAAGGAAGCACACCGCACCTACCACCATTTTGACTTTGACTTCTAACTAGATTAAACAGTAGAGAAACAGCAGCTGATACATATCAAGATAAAAGCAGAGTTCGTTGTACTTTCTCAGTCGACTCCCATTGACCACAGTGTCGAGGACATCACCTTGAAGGGTTTGGAGTTGAACATATCCAGTGGCAAAGATTTTTTTTATGACGTAAGGTCCTTGGCCTAAAAATTTCAGTTTGCCTTTGAAGGCTTTGGCCTGGTATAGCAGGACCTTATCGCCCACTTGGAAATCTCTAAGTTTTAATGATCGATCATGCTATGCTTTTTGTCGTCGTTTGTGGACTTGTTGAGCATGGATGCTGATCCGTCGTGTTTCACAGAGTTGCTCTAGATGGAATAACCTATTTGCTAGATTCTGAGGAGTATCGAGCTCAAGGTTGTAGGCTACTCGAAGGGAGGGAATATGGAATTCCATAGGCATAACGGCTTCTTGACCATATGTGAGCTGGAAGGGGGTTAAGCCTGTAGCTCGTTTCGGGGTAGTGTGATAAGCCCAGAGAGCAGCATGGAGTTTGAGTTTCCAATCAGATCGGCTGGATTTAACGGTTTTGGTGAGAATGCCACATAGAATTTTATTGGTGGATTCTGCCTGGCCATTGCAGCGTGGATAGTATGGGGAACTTTTGCGATGTACCACAAAAAATTTGGAAAGAAGATCTGCTATGACAGAGTTAAATAAATGTGTTTCTCTATCACTGATAAGCTCTAGAGGACATCCGAACCGAACTATGACCTGTTCATAGAGAAATTTGGCGGTGGAACGAGCGTCAGCATTGCGAATAGCTCTTGCTTCAGCCCATTTGGTGCAGTAGTCCGTAGCTACTATGATGTCACGAGATTGTGTGTGTTGAGCAGCAGGACTAATAGGTCCGACATAATCAATTCCCGATTTCTGGAATGCTTGATCAGTGGTTACAAGGTGTAAAGGCATGTAGTCTGTTTTTTGAAAGCATTTTGTGCATTGGCAGACATCACAAGCCTTAGTGTAATTGTGTGTATCCTTGAAGAGTGTTGGCCACCAGAAACCGGCCAAGAGGATTTTTTTAGCAGTTGTTTCAGAAGAGAAATTGCTGGCACCAATACCTTCATGACTGAGGGAAATTACAGAGGGGATTTCTCCTTCAGTAAGACATCGTCGGATAATTCCATATAACCCTTGCTTGTATAGTTGTCCTACAATTAACGTATAAGGTTTAGTTTTGAGGACCAACGCTCGTTGTTCGGGTTTAGAGAAGGAAGGATCCATCTGCCCTGAAGTTAAATATTCGGTAATTTCCTTAGCCCATACAGGTGTAGAGTCAACTTGGAAAAGGATTGCATCTGGTAAATCATCATTGATGCCTTGATCAGGGGTAGGAAGGTTAGGAATTCGGGATAGATGATCTGCTAAAAAATGCTGAAATCTCTTACAAACCACAATCCTAAACTCAAATTCTTTCAATAATAGGATCCATCTAGTAATACGACCTGTGGTGCAGATCTTGTTGATGAGATACAACAGTGCTTGATGATCAGTGAAGAACGCAAAGATTTTTCCTAGAAGATAATGGCAAAACTTCTGAACCGCATATACCATTGCCAAGGCTTCGTGTTCGATGGTGGTATAATTGACCTCAGCAGGTATCAATTGTCGACTAAGAAAACGAATTGGGTAATCCTTTTTGAATTCTCCCGGTTGGGTGAGCACTGCTCCAATGGCATACTTGGATGCATCAGTATGCATATGGAATTCTTTAGAATAATCAGGAGCCCAGAGGATGGGTGCTTTAGTAAGGGCTTCTTTGAGTTGATTGAAGGCGACGCGTTGTTCATCCGTCCATTTGGGAACTACAACTACTTTGTAGATTAAGCGGGCTTTGTTAGCGAAATCGAAAATAAAGCACCGATAGTAGTTGGCATGGCCAAGGAATGAGTAAACTTCACGTATCGTACGCGGTTTCGGTAGATTTTGAATGATAAGGATCTTTTCAGGATCAGTGGCAATGCCATTTCGTGAGATAATATGTCCTAACACAATACCATGGGTTACCCAAATCTGGCATTTTTCAGGATTAAGAGAGATACCAAAGCGTTGACATTGGATAAAAAAAATTTCGAGCATAGACAGATGACTTATTTCTTCGAAATGTGCTCCTAAATCGTCCAAGTAAACTTCTAAGGTATCGCCCATCTACTGAGAAAAGGCCGCTTGCATAACACGTTGGAAGGTGCTAGGAGCATTGCAGAGCCCAAAAGGCATGACTTTCCAATAGAAGGTTTCCCATTTTGTGGCAAAGGCAGTTTTGTGTTGATCTTCTTCAGCGATTTGGATCATATTATATCCGCTAAAGCCATCTAAGAAGGAGTAAGCCTCATCTCTTGCTAGATTTTCTAAGATGGATTCTCCAAAAGGTAATGGAAAATGATCTCGTTCAGTGATGGCGTTAAGTTTTTTAAAATCGACACAGATCTGGAGTTTTCCATTTTTCTTGGGGATGATGACAATTGGGGAGACCCACTCAGTATGTTCAATTTCATATATAAATCTCGCATCTAAAAGGTGTTGTAATTCTTCTTTGATCTTGGCCTTATAGATGAGATTGCATCTATATGGATGACTCGTAGTGGGCCTCGCACCCGATTTAAGTGGGATACGATGCATAGCTACTTGGGGTGAGACGCCTTTCATGTCTTTATAGGTCCAAGCAAAGATATATTTTCGCAGGAGCTTTTCAAGCCGTCTTCGTTGTTCGCGATTGAGATGAGCTCCGATGTAGACAAGATATTCGTTGGTTTCATTTGGGTCACTCAGGGAAAGGGTTATGGTTTGTGCAGGGCCTTCGTAGGGTGAATTACCAGTGGGCTCACGTTGAGCTTGGGGTAATTTGATTGTGACATCCTCGATCGTATAGTCCTTAAAGTATGCAGGAACATCATGGGCTGGAGATTCGAGGGGGGCCTTGCCTTTATCTTGCCGAGATGGTGCTTTTTCGGGGATGGGTGGAGGGCTAGAGGCAATCTCAGGAACTTTCTGAACAGTTGTGAGGTCACCCGACGGTTGAATTTGAAGTGGTTTTTTCATTTTCTCTTTCATAGTATGACCACGTAGTTGAGGTTTTGGTGGTGGAGAGACAGTGGGTATGTCATGGGGGATCTCGTCATCAATTTGAAAGATAGTCTCCTCCTCACAGAGATCCCATGGATAGTGTGGGCATTTGGGACGGTAGAATTTTGTCTCAGGTTTTTCACTTGCAACCTTGGCAACTGATTCCACCTTGGAAGCATGTTGCGGATAGGTCTTCGGGGGAAGTGCTTCCATATAGTTAAGGATCTGAATATCAGAGATGTCCATATCTTCTAGGCAATTCTTAATTCGTAAGACGTTCTCGTCATCAATGAATAAATCGTCTGATTCATTAGTAGGTAGCCATGCAACATTTAGTAGCTCATCATGGTGTGGAAGAATATCAACAAAATTGATATTGATGATGGGTGTATCCAGATCAGGTAATTGGTCGTGATCGATCGGGTGTGGAGAGGTACAATTATCCTGATGTTGAGCACAATAATAGACATTCACACAATCAATGGTAGCTAGACTGTGACTCCAGTTTATGATATCAGTAGATTTAACATAATGACCTTTTTCATGGCTGGACTGGTATGGCTCAAATACTAAGTTGGTGGTTGAGGATCCCTCATCATGTATGCATGCAGGTTTGAGTTTACCAGTTGAGTCAATTGTGACAATTGTCATGATTACCAAAAGTGACTCGGCCTTTGCTCCAGTCATGAACGACTCATGCATTGGTGAGCCACGGACGACCAAGTAGTCATTCATAAGAAAAGGCATTATTGGGAATATCAAGTACTACAAGGTCAACAGAAAATTTGAGACCTCCTAGTTTGATTAGCATGTGTGGAAGGAAATCGGTAGGTCGGACCACACTTTGATCAGCCATTCGAAGTTGACAAGTAGGTTTGGCTAGCTTGTCTCTCAGATTCCATTCCATCATGAGGGATGTGGAAATGATATTAACCCCGGGACCTCCATCGAGTACTGCTAAAACTTCACGGGATTGATGACGGGTAGCTGGGATTTTGATGTTGCCTTGTTCGCTGAGGGGATTGGTAAGATGTAAGGGCATTTCAGGCAACTCATCAATAGTGGTGGTGGTATTGGATTGGATCTGTTGTTTCCACTGGCCAGCATGCTTCCAAAGGACATGGAAGGGAAGAGTGACATTGGCTTGTAGTAAATCTTCCCAAACTTCGGTACCTTCAAGGGTTTTGCTTTCAAAGGGCTTGTGAGGTACTTTATGGGAAGAGGAAGAGTGTTGGTCAGCATTACGGATTTGTTGGCGATACTCATGATGCAGCTAAATTTCTTCAGATGGGTGGGGATAAACTATCGGGGTTGAATCATCACTTGGAGGAATAGCCTGTGGTTGAGTTTTGCTGGGTGCAAGTGTAGGGGCTTGGTGTTGGGTTTGTGCCCGAGTCAAAACCCAAGCAGGATGAGTCTCAACTGGTAAAGTTTCTACTTGCACTGAACAGACTGGAGCAGTAGGTTTGGATCGGGATGGGCAGTCCTTTACGTGATATTCAATACCAAATTTTCACAAGCTGGAGGGAAACGAAGTTTATCTGGGCAGCAAATACTAGGATGTTTACCTGCACAGATAAAGCATTATCGTATTGCGAGTAGTTGGTGTGCGACAAAGACAACTTGGTTCGGATTATAAGCTTGGGCATTGGGATCTAGTGGTTGAGCATTAGAATCATAGGTATAATAAACAACCGTTTCAGTAGAGTACTGCGGTTGAGTATTGTCTTCCACATAGTAGGTGGCTGAATCGATGGTATTCGGATCAAGATAATGGATAGCATTTTGTGGGGTAGGTTGGTTAACAACAAACTGTTGACGTGGGGATGGATATTGATTTGGTGCAATTGGTCGTGGTTGGTAAACCCCTTGTCGTGGCACAGGTTGTTGTGGTGGGTAGGGGCGGTAAGATCGATAAACGGTGGGTCTGGTGGCTACTGGAAAATGATTTCGCAGTTGAGGGCATTCATTAGCAGTGTGATGCTGTGAGTAGATTGGACACCAGACATTTTCTCTTGTTGGAAAGGATTTCTCAGCAATTTGTTTCATGGCGGTTTGGAAATCGGCAGTGAGTTTATCCATATGTGATTGTTGAACTTTTTGCCAGGTTTCCATTTGATGTAGAATTTTAGAAGATTAAGCAATATTATCATACTTAAAACGATCCGGATTCTTAGATTTCTTTTCACGATGGTCAAAGTAATCATCGGAACCTTTGTCTTCTTCACGGATAGCATCGGTCATCACATCTTTAAGTTGATCATAAAGGTCAACTGGTTTGAGTTCACGGCGGATGTTTTTAGGCAATCCAACTAAAAATAGTTTTATGGCCATGCGTTCAGTGATATTTTCATCAACACATTCTACTTTGAGACGTTTGCTCAATGTAGTTTTGAATAGACTCTTCACGACGCATCTTTACATGAGTAATTTGAACGAACGGACTCTGAGTCAGTTTGGATGGTTTGAAACGCTTGATGAGAGCATCCTTGAGGGTGGTCCAAGAAGCAAGATCAGGAGTTTCGAGATTCAAGTACCACTTCTTGGTGGTGCCATAGAGTACCATGGGAAATAGGTGAAGCTTTTCAGTTTCAGAGGTATCTCCATAAAACCGGCATGCATTATCAAAGTCCTGGAAAAATCGGACTGGGTTAGATTTGCCATCGATATATGGAATTCTTCGTTCCATTCGTGGAGGAGTCGGATTAGAAGATTCATCACAGTCACGAGACATGATGCAGAATACAGAGTAGCAGAGCAGGACTGTACTTGACAAAAAGGGCAGTTTGTTTGCAGAATGGATAGTGTAGGACAAAAACTGGTCTTTCTGATTGTTATAGAATTTGCGGACACACTGAGAAATCATGGAGAGGCAGATAAATCTAACTGTAAAACTCGCGAATTCTGAACAAATATTCTGAATGTCAGAATAGTGATTTTTTAGATTTTCTGGAAAAATTTGGCAACTCAGAATTTGCGGATAGTACAAGGAAATCGTGCTCTGTGAGGGCGAATTCTTAGGCTTGATGGCGAATTCTAATAGAGAGGTTTGACTGACAAATAGGGAATATAGAGAAAGATGTGATGTTCTGTCAATAAACGGGTAAAATCTATGAGATAGAATTCGCGGAGCTGCTGAAGGACGGTTCTTAATGAGATCTAGCCTCAATGAAGTCGGCGAATTCTAAGACAAAGATTTTGATGATAAATTTGGGATTTTGACAGTATAACAAGCTGTTTTCTCAAAATCTGACTGTGGTCAGAATTCGTGGAGGTGATAAAATGAAACATCAGGGTCTGTTAGGGCTGCAGATAGACTGGCGAATTCTGATATACCTGTTTGGTTGTGAAAAAGGTCACTTGGGTCACTTCTTTTGAAGAAAATGCCCCAAGTTGACTCTTTTGTTGCTTCCCCCCAGTCTGAGAAGTTGCTCCGCAACTCGTGTAGGACCTGGAGAGACGACGCGTGCTGTTTGTTGGTAAATAGAGATGAGCACACAAGCAAACATACAACATGGAAGCAAGAAATAAAAGAAAGAAAAGAGAAGAAGCTAGGTAGAAAAATACTTAAAAAGCAGCATCGGCGCCAATGTTGGAAGTATTTCTAGTGAGCGCGGTGGCTAGATCTACTTAAGGGTGTAGTATAGGGATGTAGAGATTCGTCCACTTTCTAAGTTTCTACAAAAGGCTTCAACAGAAATATGAAGGAATGAGAGCACTAAGGCTTACCCAACTAGTGCCCAAAAAGGAAATAAACTAATTAGTAACAACAATGAAAATCCTTGCTAAGGTTTACCCAACTAGTAAGGTGACTAGACTAATCATAGATTAACACCCGAAGGGTAATAAAATGAGATTGCGGCTAATACTAAACAAATAAGCAATAATGAACATGCCACAATAAAATCGATGAAAAGGAGGCAAGAGGAGGCCCGAGCACCTTCCCTCAAGCTATGCACATTTCCAAGGGGAACACAAATGAACTAGAATGATAATTCTCCAAAATAGAGAGTAAGATAGCTTAATCTCAAAAGTGTTATTTACAATGCAAATACCTCTCCTTTTATGGCAAGGAGGGTCTTCCATAAGTGTCTACTAACTTATGGGACTAATTTGTTTGTAGCCTTTCTAGAACTTCTAACTTAGGATTTAGAACTTCAATTTTCTTAACTTAGGACAACTTAAGATAAAATATTTCTAATCTTAAGTTTCCTAAGTCTAAGTTCTAAATCTAAGTTTAAGCTATTTTATTATTATTTAAGCTTCTACTCATGGATTTACAAAACACATGCCATGGCTTGAAGTTTATTGACAGATACTCATATGTGGTCTTACAAAACACATGCCACGGAGCTTTATTATTTTTTTATTTTCTCTGTGTTAGCACAGTTGCTAACAATCCTTGGCACACTTGAACCTCGAGATGACTCCTCAAGATCAACTTTTTGGTGCTCCTCCTTGATGGAAATCCGAGACCTCCATGTCTCAAAATGATCACAACAAACATGATCATATAATGTGCACTTCATATCATCATCAACATCACTTATGCTAGAAACGTAAGTCCAAAAATCACCACAACTTGGCATGATTTTTCTAATATTGAAATCAAGAAGTATTTCCATCTCAATAAGGTAACTACTTGCTTATGGATATAAGTGTCTACTTTGGATGCTTCACTTATTCTCATAAGAAGTTTACAACTTGCCTTTAGGATTGAAAACATACAATTTTCATCTTTATGAATGAACACATCATTCATGATCTTATTGAAACCAAAAGATCCTACATTATGAAGACATTTCCATTTCCTTGAATTCATATTCAATGTAATTTTACAAGGAAAATATGCTTTGCTATCTATTAAGGCATCACACTCAACTAGTATTGCCTTAATCCACCTTTGAGATACAAAAATCTCTTCAAAGCAAAATAGTTCTTCATAAGATGTCATGAGAGCATAAATGGAACTATTTTCATTTTGTGATTGCTCCTTCTTAATCTTTCTTGGTTTCTCTTGGACCATAACAATAAATTTGAACTTTTCTAAAGTTCTAAGCAAAATGTTGTCCAAGGACATGAAATAGATCCAAGTGACATTTATCTTTGCATCTTGAACCAAACAATGCACTTCCAAATGAAAAGCTTCTAAAGGTTTGAAATGTGTGATGATGGACTTTTGAAGACGTAAGTCCTTGTGAGACTCCAAGCCTCATGCATCTTTCCACAAAGGAAAGACCTTTCCTTGGATTTGTCCTTCTTTCCTTTGAACTTTGAAATTGAAGCTCCATCCTTCACCTCGGCCCCCTTGCTTTGGTTCTCCTTGGATGGATTGGTCTTCATTTTGTAGCATCTTGAGACAAAATGATCTCTCTTGCCACAAAGGTGGCATTTAGGATTCTTACTTGCCTCCAATGGGTTGCCACCTATTGATGCCATGATGAGGAAGTAAAACCTAGTGATATGACTTTTCAAAATGTAATTTGTGACTCTCGAGAAACTAGATTTGAACACATTCAACAATCTAGAAGGATCTACACAAGATCTAGACCACAAATTTTGAATCATATCTCTTTCAACCTAGTCAATTGGAAACTAATCTTTGCTTTGATCACTAAGACAAAAGCATTCTATCAAATCACAACAATCAGATCCAAACACCCCTATTGGACTCAACAAATACCAATGACTCTTCCTCTTGAGAGTTGGAATGGATTTAAAAAGATTTGATACCTAGATTTTCCTTTTCTCTTGACTAGTTCACTCAACTTTTGAGATTCTTGAACAAAGTATGGGTTTTGTTTCAAATACTTGAAAAAAAAACTTAGTCACTTCTTTTGGACTCACTCTTGACCCAAATAATCTCACTCTTGATATTTGGATTGAATTTAATTTGATTTGACAACAAATTAAACCACTAATTTTCACCAAAAAAAAAGGATCTACACTAGATCACAAAAAATTGACATGTATACTTGATTCAAACACATAGAGATCAGATCCAATCACCCTTTTGGAATCCCTCTTGACCCAAAGAATCTCACTCTTGAGATTTGGAATGGACATGAAATGGTCTGATAACGATCTATGCCAATAATTTTTCACCAAGCTTAAAAATTAGACATCTAGAGATTCACAAAGATCCCAATCATGTATGAACACTCAAATATGGACTCCTCCTTGTTCTAGACTCCCAATGGGATCACAACTTGACCCTCACACTCTCACAAAGAAAGTTGAATAGAACTTATTTGAGTTTCATACATATAATGTCAAAGTTTTGCTTAAAGAATTGAATTCATTCACCCCTATTGGACTCCACCAAGTACCAATGACTCTACCTCTTTAGAGTTGGAATGAAATTCAAATTTTCAGAAATGTGATGCTTCTCTCTCACTAAGATATGTGCCTACAAAGAGCTAATTCCACTTAGCAGGATTTGATCACAATGAATAAGACAATTTTTCCACCAAAGTCAAGAATTGAGTTACTAGTTCTTGCCCTCTACAAAGGAAGGATCTCTTGAAAATTTTGGATCAACCACAACACATATGCCACATTCACATTTATGAATTTAATTAAAGTCAAAAACACACTCACACACTTGAGTAGGGGTGAACAATATGAGTTGGATCTCAAATTTTTCTCCTAGTACTTGCCAACAATTCTTATCACCTTGTATTGGTAGATTTTGTCTTTATGAGTGTTTGTGCTTTAGAAATTCACTAAGATTTCAATTGGAGGACTGATCCAAGAGTGTCTTCTAGCATTTAGATGCTTCTAGACTCAGCCCTTTCACTCTCGAACAAATCTAGAATGAAGGTATAGTGGATTTCAATCTCTCCCCTTGCAAATCACTCCTTAATCTTTGGTTTATAGCATTGTTTCTCTCTCAACTTCAATGTACACTCAAAAAATCAGAGAATCAACTACAATGTATTGTAAACAAGCTTTAATCTATCTATATGATTGATCTAAACCAAGAACAAATCAATGGAATAGAAACAATGCAAGTGAAAGCTTGAAAAATGCACTAAATTGACTCAAAATTGGGTGTATGAAGCTCAAAATGCACCAAACTGAATTTTACTGTCCAAAACAGGTCTTGTACGGCCCCACACGTGTTGAAAGTACACCTGCAGCCCACATCAAGATTTGGTACAAATATGATGGTTCTAGCTATCCATTCAACCTCACTACCTCAATATTAGCTTGTTTCCAAAAACCTGCCAATTTGGGTATACTTTAGATCAATGCCTTAAATGCACTTGTACTTGGCTCTGATACCATGTCAAAGTACAACAAAATGGACCAAGAACAGATCTGAATCAGATCCACAAGTGTGATTGGATGTTAGATTAGATAGCATTTAGATCAAATCTAGATGAATAAATCTAACAAGAACAATCATTATTGATCAAAACTTGTACTTGCTGGTTTCACACGTGTGAAAACCTGTCAAAGTATGGAAAGTAGGCTGAGAATAAATTATACTAAGCTAAGAACCCAATCAATGAATAAAAACACAAGACAAATAGAGAGAAAACACTAGAATTGCTCCAAACCCAAGATTTAGCTTCCATGTCAATTATGGCCAAATGAGCCACCATATATACACAAGAGCTGATGTTTACTTAGCTGATTTGGCACGTGTGAGAGTGCCTACTCATCAAAGGATCCACCAATAATCATCAATATGGCACATGGACCAAGTTTCCTAACTTATAGTCACCTCCCTTGATTTTAGGCAATTTTTCTAATTTATTGGGACTTGCACAAATATCTACTACAAGTTGGATCTCACCTACTACTGATGTTTTCACACATGTGAGCAGTCCTTGGCACATGTGAGATCACTTTTATGCATGTGAAATAGCTTTTCCTACCAATAAAATGTATACCACATGAGATATGCTCCTCTTTCCCTTGAAATGTGAACCACATGGAATCAACCATATTTCTTGAGTTTCTTTTTGGAATCACAACTTGAGAAGGTCTCTCCTCCTCAATCCTTGGCACACTTGAACCTTGAGATGATTCTTTAAGATCCTCTTCATGGTGCTCCTTCTTGATGGAAATCCGAGACCTCAATGTCTCATAACGATCACAACAACTATGACCACACAATATGCACTTCCTATGATTATCAAAATTACTTATGCTAGAAACATAAGTCCAAAAATCACCACAACTTGGCATGATTTTTCTAATATTGAAATCAAAAGGCATTTCCATCTCAATAAGGCTAACTACTTGCTTATGGATATAAGTGTCCACTTTGGATGCTTCACTTATTCTCATAAGAAGTTTACAGCTTGCCTTTAAGATTGAAAACTTACAATTTTCATCTTTATGAATGAACACATCATTCATGATCTTATTGAAACCAGAAGATCCTATATTATGAAGATATTTCCATTTGCTTAACTTCATAACTAATGTAAGCTTACAAGGAAAACATATTTTGCTATCTTTTAAGGCATCACACTCAACTAGTATTGTCTTAATCCACCTTTGAGATACAAAAATCTCTTCAAAGCAAAATGGTTCTTCATAAGTTGACATGATAGCATAAATGAAACTATTTTCATTTCGAGATTGCTCCTTATTCTTGATTGATTTCTCTTGGATAATAACAATAAGTTTGAACTTATCTAAAGTTCCAAGCAAACTACTCTCCAAGGACATGAAATAAATCCAAGTTACTTTTATGAAAGTGACATCTATCATTGCATCTTGAACCAAATAATGCACTTCCAAATGAAAAATCTCAAAAGATTTGACATGTGTTGTGATGGACTCTTGAAGACAAATCTTGCAAGTCCTTGTGAGACTCCAAGCCTCATTCACCTTTCCACAAAGGAAACACCTTCCCTTGGACTTGTCCTTCTTGTATTTGCATTTCAAACTTGAAGCTCCATCCTTCACCTCGGCCCCCTTGCTTTGGTTCTCCTTGGATGGATTGGTCTTCTTTTTGTAGCATCTTGAGAAAATATATCTTCTCTTGCCACAAAGGTTGCACTTAGGATCCTTTCCTTCCTTCAATAGGATGCCACCTATTGATGCCATGTGAATAAAAACATGTGATATGATTCTACAAATGTAATTTGTGACTTTCAAGAGACTAGATTTGAACGTCTTCAATAATCTAGAATGATCTACAAAAGATCTAGCTCACAAACCTAAGAATCAATCTTCACACTAATGACTAGTCACTTGGAAACTTTGCTTTGATCACTAAGACAAAAGCACACAATATTTGAATCAAATCACAAAAGAAATCAGATCCAATCGCCTTTTGGACTCATCAAATACCAATGACTCTTTCTTTTGAAAGTTGAAATGGATATGAAAATATTTGACACCTAGATTTTCCTTTTCACTTGACTAGTTCTCTCAACACTTGAGATTCTTGAACAAAAGATGGGTTTTGTTTCAAACACATGAAAATCAAACTTAATCACTTCTTTTGGACTCACTCTTGACCCAAATAATCTCACAGTTGAGATTTAGAATGAATTTGATTTGATTTGACAACAAACTATACCACCAATTTTTCACAAAGCTTAAAAAATTAGACAACTAGAGATTCACAAAGATCTCAACCATGCATGAATACTCAAATATGGACTCCTCCTCATTCTAGACATCCAATGGGATCTCAAATTGACCCTCACACTCTCACAAAGAAAGTTGAATAGAACTAATTTGAGCTTCATACATACTATGTCAATTTTTGCTCAATAAATTGATTCAATCACCCCTATTGGATTCTACCAATTACTCTACCTTTCGAGACTTGGAATGAAATTCAAAATCAAAAGTTGTGATTTTTCTCACTAAGATATTGTGCTTCAAAGAGATAATGCCACTTAGAAAGATATGATCACCTAGGAGAAGACAAACTCTCCACCAATAACAACACAAAATGAGCTTCTAGATCTTGCCCTCTACAAAGGAAGGAACTCTTAGAAAATTGGATCTCTCTCTACACATTTGTCATAGACACCTTAATGACTCTTTTAAAACCTTACAATCACTCAAAAAATTGAGTAGGGTTGAACAATGTGACTTGGATCTCAATCTCTTTTCTAGAACTCTCCCTTTAAGCCAATCTATGTCAAAATCTACAAAAGATTTGCATAGATGCTCTATATGCACTAGAAACTCTCAAAGGTTTCACTTGGAGGACAAATCCAAAGATGTTTTCTAGCAAATTGATGCTCCTAAACTTGACCCTATCACTCTTGAACAAATCCAAAGTGATGGTACAATGGATTTCAACCTCTCACCTTGCATATCACTCCTTAATCTATGTTTTTTAGCAAAATCTCTCTCAACTTCAACATGCACTCAAAAAATCAGAGATGATCAATTATGGCACCTATTTCAAGCTTCAAATTTAATTTCTTGGCTGATCTAATCCAAGAACTAATCAAGGGATTAGATTCTCTATAGAAAATGCTTGATTTTGCACCAAAAATCTCTCAAATTGGGTGTGTGAGTCAAATTGTACAAATTTTTGAATTTTCTTAGCCAAAACCGGAGATGTACGGCATCACATGTGTGAAAAGGGTTCTTACAGCCCACAACAAGTTCTAGTCCAAAAATTTTGAGAATATCTATCAAATCCAATTCGCTACCCAAAATTTGACTAGTTTTCAAAAAACTGCTAATTTTGGCTTTGATTTGGATTAACCCTATCAATTTCAACAAAACCTCTTGTACTAGGCTCTGATACCATGTGCAAAAATTACAAAAAGGACCAAGAGTGGATCCTAATCTGATCCTCAAGAGGGATTGGTTGACAGATTACTTGATCTATCAATCTACTTCAGATTAAGATCAATCTAGATCAATTCTAGACACAAAATCCTAACAAGAACAATCATTAATTGAAGGTAAGTGTACTTTATGGTTTCACATGTGTGAAACACTGTCTAAGTATGGACTCCAACCTGAAAATCAAGTACACATTGATAGAACCTCAAAACAATCAAAACAAATGTAGACAAATGGAGAGAATCACTCAAAATTGCTTCCAAAACCAAGATAGGTGTCTCACATTGATTATGGCCAAATGTGGCTCTATATATACAATAAGTGAGAGCTTGTGGTACTGATCATCCCTCTAATCCCACATGTGTGAAGGTGCTTTGTCATATGATGATTCATCATGCAAAACTGACACTTGGACAAAACCTTCTATTTTGAGCACTTTTGGTCCATTTTCCTTCTATATGGAGATCTACTTGGAAATCTTCTAGAAGTCAAAATTATTCCACACATGTGAGCTGTCCTCTATGCATGTGAGCTGTCCTCTACACATGTGATATGACACCTAACCAAAGGATGTGGCTCATGCAATCAATAGATTGATGTCATGTGTCATATGTCTAGAAAACTAGTTTTTGGCCTTTTTAGCCACTAGAACTTGAATTAAATCATACGTACATCCTATATGATTATGGAACATGACAAGTACACTAGTTTCACACGTGGGAACAGGCTCGACACATGTGTGTTTATCTATATACAAGATTTTTGGCCTCTAAAAAGCTTATTTTTGCATTTTTCACAACCCTCACCATGGACGACCCCACTCAAAATTATAAGTGGGCTGAGAAGGTAGCGGAGAAGATGTGTGGAGACCTGAAAGCCCGCAAATCAACTACCAAATGTCTAAGGCGGCTGCTGCCATCAAGGAATTGGATGTTGTTTATCCAAGCACAAAAAGGCGCGCCACCCTGTGAAAAATTGTCAACTAGTAGTATTTTCCTAACTTGAGATTTTGTAGGCCTATGGCCAAATAAAAGTTAGAGATAGGTTCATACATGTATGTAGAGGCCCAAAGTATGTGTACACTACTTTTGAGGTCACATTAATTAGAGGAGGTCGAGTGTGGAGCTCTTCTATTGGCTCATAATTTGGTGCATTCCTATTTGACCAAATTTCTAGGTATATGGGTGAATCCTATTGGACCCCAATTTTAGCCTATCATAAGACAAGTGGCCAAGAGGCACTATGGCTGCTATAAATAGCCATCTCCACGAGTATGTACACATCTCATTTTCATTCTATTGAATGAATGTTATGCTCTTTGAAGGTCCATCTTCTTCTCTCTCACTTTTTTGTTCATATCTTGCATTCTAGCCACTAGAATTGTGATTTCTTTGTTGCTATGGCTTCACACGTGTGAAATGCAGGTTGTAGGCTCTGAAGTACGGACAGGGACAGCAAGTTTCTGTTTGTGGAAGCTTATGATCAGATTTTGATGTTTAGTTGATGTTTAGTATGCTTAACATCACAATTTCTATCATTTTTTCAATCTAGATGTGCATAACTTCCATGGCCAAGATCTTTATGAAACTTTAGCATCTTTTGGATCTGAGTTTTTCACATGGTATCAGAGCATTAGGCGGCCAAATGTGCAGGTTTTGCCAGATTTAGAAGAGATTTGTGGGCGAGTTTGCTTTTGTAGCATTCCAATCAAGTTTCTAGCTAAAAATCTTGTTGATTTATGTGTAGAAATTGGATCTTTGTGATCAAAACATCATTTGTATGCATTTCAATTGAAATAGGGCGAATTCCCTCTGTACTTATCAGAATAAGGAGACAAAAATTGTTTTGGAAAGAGGGAGATGCAAGATCCAACAAGATCCTATTAGTTTTCCATTCTAGCATATAGTTTTTTGATTCAATTTCTTGCTTCTTCATGTCAAAAACTTCAAAATTGATGTAACCCTCTGATTTTCAGTTTGCTGAATGATTCAAGAGTGTATTTCAATCTTAGGAGTGAGGGAAAAGCAAGTATATTGAGGTTTGGTCTTGGTTTGATCAAGAAATCATAAAACTAGTGGCTAAAATTAAGGAAAAAGTGAGGAAAAGAGAGAAAAAGTAAGGTTTTAGGTTCCAAATCTTTGTGATTTCTTCTTGTGTTTCATTTGTTGATTCAAGAGAGTGCTTAGTGCATTGGAACAGGTCAAAGATCAGAGATCAATCATTGCAACATGGCTACAAATGGAGGCTACATGTTGGAAAGCAATGATAGGCTTACCTCCCTCAACTATTCTACTTGGAAAGTAAGGATGGAGTCTTTGCTTGAGATGAATGAGTTGATGGATATTGTTGTAGGTGTGGAGGAGAGACCTTTGGCACCTCAAGAACAATTGAGGTATGACAAGAGGGCAAAGAAAGCCCTTCACATGATCAAGATGAATGTGACAAATGAGCTTATCAAAGAGGTTGGTAAGTGCACATCATCTAGTGAAGCTTGGGAAGCCTTGAAGAAGGTTTATGAATCCAAGTCTACTTCTAGAGTGTTGACTTTAAGAAGGCAAATCTTTTCTTGTATGCAAAAGAAGAGTGAGAATGGACATGCTTTTGTTTTGAGAGTTAAAGCATTGAATGATGAGTTAGCATGCATTAATGATGGCATAAATAATGAGGAGCTTGTTCAAGTGATTCTCAATGGCTTGTTGGATGATCATGCTAATCTTGTTCAAAGTTATGCTATCCAAAAATGTTTACCAAGTGTTGGAGACTTGCAAGAGGTCTTGTTGGCTGAAGAATTCAGGTTGCAAGCAAGAGTGGGAGCATCTTCTACATCTCAAGGAGGAGAAGAGGAGACAATATTCTCTAAAGGCAAGTTCAAGGGCAAAGGTAAAAGCAATTGGTCTAAAGGGCAAGACCAAGGTGAGCACTCTACTTTTGGCAAAAAGAAGGATAGATCTAAGCTAAAATGTTTCTATTGTGGAGTCAAAGGGCATTTTGCTAGTGATTGTTTTAAGAAAAAGAGGGATCAAGGGGAAAAGCAAACCAATCTAACTATTGATGAGGGTGGGGATGAGCTTCTTTCAAATGATGCTTTTGTTATGTCATCTTGCTTGTTGGCTAATCATGGAGACATTGATCCTTGGTGGATTGATAGTGGAGCCACTTCTCATATGACATATCATAAAGAGTATTTTTCATCTTTAATGGCATTTGATGGTGATAGGAAGGTAATCTATACCGCAAATGATGGTGAGTGTGCAATCAAGGGGATTGGCACAATTCCTATTTCACTTTCTACAAATAGGAATATAGAATTGAAAGATGTTTTGCTCATTCCATCCATTACCAAGAACTTACTTAGTGTAAGCCAAATGCTTGACAAAGGATTCAAAGTTGAGTTTGATGGTGATGCTTGCTTGATCAAAAAGGGGTGTAGTATCATTGCAAAAGGGAAAAGGCAAGGGAAATTGTTCAAGCTTGATGCATGTGTTGTTGCTAACCAAGTTGGATGCATGGCAAATGAACAAATGTCAATTCAAGAGGTATGGCATAAAAGGATGGGACATCTCAACTACAAGGCCTTGGAGGTAATAGCCAAAAAGGAGGTAGTAAGGGGACTTCCCAAGTCTCTTACTTGCTTGAATCATGTTTGTGAAGAATGTGCTTTGTCTAAATCACATAGATTGCCATATACTAGATCTATATCTAGATCTAAGATGCCTTTTTCTCTCTTGCATTCGGATATTCATGGTGTTACTACAATTAGCAATGGAGGTGCTAAGATGTATGTAACTTTCATTGATGATTTTAGTAGATTTTGTTGGGTTTATCTACTAAAGAGCAAGGATGAGGTGTTTGATGTGTTTGTCAAGTTCAAAGTTGCTATTGAGACTCAATTTACAACCAAAATCAAATGCTTGAGGAGCGACAATGGTGGTGAATACATTTCTAACAAATTCAAAGCCTTTTGCGATGAGCATGGGATCAAGAGGGAGTACACATGTCCAAGAACACCACAACAAAATGGAGTGGCCGAGAGGAAGAATAGAACCTTGTGTGAGAGTGCAAAGGCAATGAGATTGAATGCTAATCTTCCTAAACCTTTTTGGAGTGATGCTTTGTTGTGTGCAAATTTCCTATGCAATAGATGGCCAAGTGTTGTATTGGAAGGAAAAACCCCTTTTGAAGCTTTGTTTGGTACGAAGCCTAATGTCAAGTTTCTAAGAACTTTTGGATGCATTTGCTACTTCAACATTACTCTTGATGATAGAACTAAGGAGGATCCATCTTCAAGAAAGGGCATTTTTGTTGGTTATAGTGAAGTAAGCAAAGCATATAGGATTTATGTTCCTTCAATCAAGAAAGTGTTCACAAGTAGGGATGTCATTTTTGATGAAGGTAACATTCCAAAAGTTGTTTCAAGTGATGATGGTGTTGTTGCAACTAATGTGCTTGATGACAATGGAGTTGATGACACATTGAATGTGGATGTTGAAGAAGCCTCTTCAAGTCAAATTCCAAGGAGAACTCCAAGGCATAAAGTGAAACCCTCAAGGCTCACTTATGATGGCAAAGGTAAGCAAGTGGTGGATGGATCCAACTATGCTTTCCTAACTTCTTTTGATGTACCTTCATGTGTAGATGAAGCAAGGCAAGAAGAGGAATGGATCCAAGCAATGGATCTTGAGTTTGAAGCACTTATGAAGAACAACACATGGAGATTGGTGGAGCTTCCAAAGGGCAAAAGTGCAATTGGATGCAAATGGATCTTCAAGGTAAAGACAAATCAAGATGGATCTATCAACAAGTTGAAGGCAAGGTTGGTGGCTAAAGGTTATGCTCAAGAGCATGGCATTGACTATGAGGAAACCTTTGCACCCGTGGCAAAGATGGTGAGCATAAGAGTAATCATTTCCCTTGCAACTCTTTATGGATGGGATCTTTGGCAATTAGACATTTCTAATGCTTTCTTGAATGGTGATCTTGAAGAGGAAGTCTACATGGAGCAACCCGAGAGCTATGTTTCTCATAGCAAGCCTAATCATGTGTGTTTTCTACAAAAAAGTTTGTATGGTCTTAAGCAAGCACCAAGGAGTTGGTATGCTAGACTTAACTCTTTTCTACTTTCTCAAAACTTCACTATGAGTGAGTATGATCATTCACTTTACTTTAGAATTAGTGCTAATGATGTTACAATCCTTCTAATTTATGTGGATGACATTATTTTAAGTGGAGGGAACAAGGAAGATATAGAAGATATCAAGAAAGCACTAAAAAAGGAATTTGAAGTGCATGATCTTGGTCTTTTGAGCTATATCTTAGGAATAGAAGTAATTAGAACTTCTCAAATCACTTTTATTTCACAAGAGAAGTATGCTATTTCTATTCTCAATAGATTTCATATGGTAGATGCAAATCCTATTGATACACCTATGGAATCACATGTAAAGCTAACTATAAGAGGTAATGAAAGATCCTTCGAGGACATTACTCTCTATAGGAAGCTAATAGGTTCTCTTATATATCTAACCATCACAAGACCTGATTTATCTTATTGTGTTGGTAGATTAAGCCAATTCATGCAAGATCCTAGCATAGAACATTGGAAACTAGGAAAGAGGATCTTGAGATACATCTCGGGAACAAAAGATTTTGGCATTGTTTATAGAGGCTCATCACCTAACTTATTTGGTTTTTCAGATTCAGATTTTGCAGGAGACCTTATGGATAGAAAATCCATAAATGCACATGCTATTTTCATAGGTGATGGAGCTATCTCATGGATGTCGAAGAAACAAGCAACTATATCACTTTCTTCTAGTGAGGCCGAGTACAAAGCTTTGACATCATGCACAAAGGAGATGGTGTGGATCAAGAGGATGATTATGGAGCTTCATTTGCTGGATTTTTCAGAGAGTCCAATCATCTTTTGTGACAACCTTTCAGCCCAAAGTCTAGCAAGCAATCCGGTTTTCCATGCAAGGAGCAAACATATCGAGGTGGCTTACCATTTTGTGAGAGAACAAGTGTTGGCAAAAGAGATCAAGCTTGAACATGTCCCATCAAAGGAATGTGTGGCTGATATCTTTACCAAAGCATTGGGAAAGGACTTATTTTTCAAGCATAGAACAAGTCTTGGTGTACTTTCTAAATCTATGCTAAAACTAGTTGAAGAGGGAGTGTGAAAAATTGTCAACTAGTAGTATTTTCCTAACTTGAGATTTTGTAGGCCTATGGCCAAATAAAAGTTAGAGATAGGTTCATACATGTATGTAGAGGCCCAAAGTATGTGTACACTACTTTTGAGGTCACATTAATTAGAGGAGGTCGAGTGTGGAGCTCTTCTATTGGCTCATAATTTGGTGCATTCCTATTTGACCAAATTTCTAGGTATATGGGTGAATCCTATTGGACCCCAATTTTAGCCTATCATAAGACAAGTGGCCAAGAGGCACTATGGCTGCTATAAATAGCCATCTCCACGAGTATGTACACATCTCATTTTCATTCTATTGAATGAATGTTATGCTCTTTGAAGGTCCATCTTCTTCTCTCTCACTTTTTTGTTCATATCTTGCATTCTAGCCACTAGAATTGTGATTTCTTTGTTGCTATGGCTTCACACGTGTGAAATGCAGGTTGTAGGCTCTGAAGTACGGACAGGGACAGCAAGTTTCTGTTTGTGGAAGCTTATGATCAGATTTTGATGTTTAGTTGATGTTTAGTATGCTTAACATCACAATTTCTATCATTTTTTCAATCTAGATGTGCATAACTTCCATGGCCAAGATCTTTATGAAACTTTAGCATCTTTTGGATCTGAGTTTTTCACACACCCCCCAACCGATAGCAGAACCAGTCTCACCAGTCCCAACTACTAAAAAGCAGAAAGGGAAGGCAGTCAGTATCGAAGTAGATGTCCCACAAGACATTCTCTCCAGCGACATCGGGGTAGAATATGCTGAAGCAGACAGCCTTACTTCACCAAGTCCAACAACGCCGAAAAGTAGTAGCAACAACAGCAGGCAGTTCCAGAACGGCAAGCACTTCTAGGTCTGATCCTATGGGCGTGATTCCGTCCACACAGACAATCTCCTCTCCATCACTTGCTCTCACAATCCCACCACCACCCCCACCATTTATTGTCACCTCCACACCCTCACTAACTCTCAACACGGGCTTCCCATCCACACTTCCACAAAAGCCCTCGACTATACAAATCTCCACCCTACTTGACTCCACAATCAACGTAGATGATTTTGCCTTACAATTACTAATTGCACTCCCATCAACCACTGTCACCACTAACCCAATCCCACAATCTCTGCCACGTAGTCTCTCCCCACCCCTCAATCCACAATCACCCCTCCCTGCCTTTCCTACACCTCTGTCTAGTCCTGCTCCTGATTTTCTACCATTTAACCCCATGTTGTATCCTAACTACACACGAAACCTACCTAACATTGGTCCTTGGGAGCAGCTACCCCTTACAGCCCAAAAAATGATATGGTTGGTGAATGAGCTCCAATACAATATATTCGGCACCCTAGGGGGACAACACACTATGCAGCAATTTGACGATGGTGCTATGGCGAGCCTTCAAAAAGAAAAAGCAAGGCTGGAGGAGGAAACCAAACAACAACAGCTGCAGATTCAAAACCTCATGAATTACAATCAAGAACAGCAGCAGATGCTAATCCATCTCCAGAACCAGCTCCAACTAAAGGTATCCAACATGCAGCAAACCATCGATACCCTCAAAGCCGAGAAGGATGAGGCTGTAGCAGATTCACAAGAAGCACGTTCCGCTATGAAGGAACAGTTGGAAATGGTGGACTTCAACGACTTCGCACCACCAGCTATCCCTGAGGGAATTGTCATTCCAGTGGTGGCCTATCAAACGTTGGCCCAAAAGCTGAAAGCCATGATGGAGAAACATGCAAAATTACAACAATCATACATTGATTCCGTCGAGGCCCTAAACCAGCACATAGCCACCATGGAAGAATGCTTAAAGGCTGCTACCTAGTCGACACCCTCGGTTCATGCAGAGCACCCCCAATTTCATAATTCGGGACACCACTCTGATGGACCTGATGGTGGAGATGGCACAGGATTTCAATAGCCTCCTCCTGCAACTCAAAGCTCCGCATTTCAAAGCCAACCCCTGGGGCAAGGAGCTCAAACACCAACCAATCCATCGGGCTCTGGGGGTACGAGCTCCCAACATTTTCTTTTCCCTTCCACCGCTTCTAACCCCCTCGACACCACTAACCCCACCTTCATTCCACGACACTTTTCACCTAAATCACAACGCATTGCAGAAGCTAACCCCTCACCTCCTCTATCTCCTGATCCCGATCCACAAACCGCACACGAGATTGCCTCTGAAGCCCCCACCATCCGACACAGAATTATGCCCACAGAACCAAGCAAGGAGTTGCACGTCTCTTAGGAGTCTGCAAAGAAGTACCCAACAACAAAAGAGCGAGGTGGCTACATACTGTAAGATTTGGACTAGTGTCAAACACATGAAGCAGTAGTCGAACTCCTGGATCCACAACCTCTCTGGCGCCATCAGCTCTTCCTGCAAAGTAAGACCTCAATGGCACGGTATCTCGAAACTCCCTCCTACATGTGTACCAATCCTTATTACTATCCAGTAGCGAGGCGAGAACCATTTTCTGCCACCAAGGTCAAGAATAGAATCTTTTGGCCTAAGCTCACAGGAGTCGATACCGGCAACTTGCCCGAAGACATGGTCACCAACTGCCGAGTCTTCTACCATAAGCATCATGGCAATCCTGATCGCGATGTCAGATATTTTTCGGATAATTGCAGCCTGGTGGCATTTCTGGCAGAACTCAGAGGTTTTTGGGATCGAGGGTTACCCCCAATTGCCCTTGACATTAATAAACCCTTGTGCACGCAAGACGACCATATCAACGTTGCAAGTCTCTATTATCGCGCTGCACTTACTTTCGCCTTGCACATTGATATGGTGGAGCTATGAAAACCCATAATTTTTTTCAGGGTATGCTCCATTATTACAAACCCATGCCCTTCCTGAACAAATTACGGTGGCAAATGATGGAGGGCATCGGGATGACCATCTACCACTCCCGACAACAACAGTCTCGCCTCCAAGAAGCACAAAAAATCCAGGACGAAAAGGCATCGATTGTTGTGGGACCACCAATCCAATAAGGAGGGGGATAATGTTAGCAACTGTGCTAACACAGAGAAAATAAAATAATAATAAAACTCCGTGGCATGTGTTTTGTAAGACCACGTATGAGTATCTGTCAATAAACTTCAAGCCATGGCATGTGTTTTGTAAGTCCATGAGTAGAAGCTTGAATAATAATAAAATAGCTTAAACTTAGATTTAGAACTTAGACTTAGGAAACTTAAGATTAGAAATATTTTATCTTAAGTTGTCCTAAGTTAAGAAAATTGAAGTTCTAAATCCTAAGTTAGAAGTTCTAGAAAGGCTACAAATAGATTAGTCCCATAAGTTAGTAGACACTTATGGAAGACCCTCCTTGCCATAAAAGGAGAGGCATTTGCATTGTAAATAACACTTTTGAGATTAAGCTATCTTGCTCTCTATTTTGGAGAATTATCATTCTATTTCATTTGTGTTCCCCTTGGAAAGGTGCATAGCTTGAGGGGAGGCGCTCGGGGCTCCTCTTGCCTCCTTTTCATCGGTTTTATTGTGGCATGTTCATTATTGCTTATTTGTTTAGTATTAGCCGCAATCTCATTTTATTACCCTTCGGGTGTTAATCTATGATTAGTCTAGTCACCTTACTAGTTGGGTAAACCTTAGCAAGGATTTTCATTGTTGTTACTAATTAGTTTATTTCCGTTTTGGACACTAGTTGGGTAAGCCTTAGTGCTCTCATTCCTTCATATTTTTGTTGAAGCCTTTTGTAGAAACTTAGAAAGTGGACGAATCTCTACATCCCTGTACTACACCCTTAAGTAGATCTAGCCACCGCACTCACTAGAAATACTTCCAACAAGGAATGAGGAGGAGAGTCCTTCTCAAGTTATGATTCCAAGAAGAATATCAAGAGACATGGTTGAGCTCATATGGCTCACATTTCAAGTGAAAGAGGAGCACATTTCAAGTAGTATACATCTCATGCTTGCTTCTCTTATGTCATTTGGTGAATCAATTTGCTTTAGTGAGACTTGTGCATCTCAAAGTTGGAGTAAAGCAATACTAGTTAAGTATGGTGTCTCTCTTGAGAACATAGTTGATGTTCTTAATGATATGAAATTGATTTTAGATCAATTAGAAAGCAAATGGTTATTTCATCAAATGTATGCTCTTGAGTCTTGCAAGAGCAAGAGTGAGTTGTTCACTCATAGTGTGAAAATTTGTCTTTTTTTATGTATTGAGGCAAATTATAAATTCTTTATGAGAGAAAGTGAATCATCCTCTAAGGAAACTTATCTCCATAATGAAGTATCTAGCCTCATTAGATCTGAGATTAGCATGGTAACCAAGCATGAAGATATGATACAAACTCTTTGTTATTATAGCATGCATAGTCTTGCCAATGTTGATGAGCCTAATCCTCGAGATCTTGGTAACATGATGTTGGATCTTTGTGATCCTCATGAGTCAAGAAGGACTCTTTATTTTATCATGGAGTTGCAGCTATTTTCAAGGAGGAGGAGCTTTTGGATCAACCATATGCTTCAAGGATGGAACAAATCGGAACAGTCGAATTTGCAGACAAAGAAAAGGCTGTTCTGCAGATACTGCAAACGAAACAACCATGAAATACAAGACTGTAGAATACTTCAAGCAAAGAACAATAGCAAAGGGCAGTCGAAACAAGTGGCAAATGTAGCTGCAGAAGCTCCACAGCCCATTCAAGAAACGGATCATGATGCCTTCATGACCAACCATCAGGGAGCCTCTGGCGAGAGTTCTTGGTTCCTAGATTCCGGAGCCACTCAGCAGATGACTAGCCTGATTGGCTGTTTTGAGTCCTATACACCTTACAATACCCAAAAATTTGTTCACCTTGGCGACAATAGCACACAAGCTATTAAAGGTGAAGGAATTGTAAGATTATGCTTTGAAAAATGATCAGTCTAAGCTACTCTCCAATGTTCTGTATGTACCTAATTATCCACGAATCTGCTCTCTATAAGCAGAATCACAGATCTAGGACACATAGTAGAATTCGAATGTGATCATTGTAAAGTAGTTGATAGGATAGGCAAGATCCTAGCACTCGGAAAGAGACATGGATACTTGTATAAATTAAGTCATTGTTTTTCTGCCTCTAGTCAGGCTCTCAGTACTTCAATTCAATCAAATAAAGGTTTACTTTGGCATTATAGACTTGGTCATTTAAATTATGTTGCTATACAACAAATGTCTAGACAATCTATTGTTCTTGATCTCAACTATCCTCGCAAAACAGTCAAGCTACCTGTCTGTGAAGACTGTCTAGTTGGAAAACAGACTAGGAAGCCCTTTAAGTGAAGCCATCAGCATGTTGCTAGAGGATTGCTAGATGTTGTACATTCAAATATTTGTGGCCCGATGAAAAATCCTTCTCTGAAGGAAGCCAAGTATTTTATAACCTTTATTGACAAATTCTCGAGAAGAACGATGGTGTACTTCATAAAGAAAAAATCAGAAGCCTTCAACTGCTTTAGAATCTTCAAGGAGCGTGCAAAAAAGGAGACTGGAAGGACGATCAAGGTCCTAAGGTCAGATAACGGTGGAGAATATATCTCTGTTGAGTTCAAGGAGTACTGCCAAAGCCAAGGCATTGAGCAGCAATTCATCACTCCTTACAGTCCTCAGTCTAATGGCTTAGCTGAGAGGAAGAACCGTTCTTTGGTCGAATCTGCTAAGTGTATGCTAGCACAGGCATCGTTGCCCAAGAGGTTCTAGGCTGAAGCTGCCTCCACTGCAGCTTACATCCGGAATAGATGTTCGACCAAAGCCCTCTCAGACAAGACACCCCACAAGGTGTGGACAGGCTCCAAGCCTTCTTTGAAAAATCTAAGAGTGTTTGGGTGTATTGCCTATGTGTAGATCCCAAAGGACACAAGGGAGAAATTGGACTTAAAAGGTCTAAAAACCATCCTGATCGGATATACTTCGTCTGATAACACCTACAAGCTGTACGGTCCTGATACCTAGCAAATCTTGTATAGCCGGGATATAGTCTTTATCGAGGATCAGTTTGTTGACCTCAAAGACAAGGATATTGCTCAAGAAAAATCTTCATCACCTGCCATTGACACGACAATCTGAACTTCTGGCTCAAGAATGTCTATCGTCGACCCACTTCAAGACAACGAATCAGACGAAGATGTTGTTGCTACCCAGCAACATATCCCAGGAGCGGTTCATTAGTCGAATCCTCCCATAAGATCAAGCCGAGTGTGCACACAACCCACAAGGTATACTCCTGAGGCTACTTGTCTTTTAATGCAGGAACCGACGACAGTCAAAGAGGCACTTAGCCAACCAGACTCTGATCTCTGGAGAGAAGCTATGGACAGAGAGTATTCCTCTCTGATCAAGAATCAGACATGGTCATTAGTCGAAGCTCCTATTGGCTGTCATATTATTGATTGCAAATGGATCTTTAAGATCAAATATAATGCCAACGGAACGATTGATCGAAGGAAGGCTAGACTGGTAGCACGAGGATTTACCCAGATTCTGAATGTCAACTACAGTGAGACTTTTAGTCCTGTCGTCAAACATTCGTCGATCTGAATGCTCATGTCTTATGTTGTAAATGCCGACCTCAAAATACATCAACTCGATGTACAAACAGCCTATCTGAATGGATTTATACAAGAAGATATCTACATGATCCAGCCCGAAGGATACGTTCTGGAAGGCATGAAAAATCATGTCTGTAAATCCATAAAGCATTGTATGGCTTGAAACAGTCTGCCAAAGCTTGGTTTCAGATAATTGACACATTCCTCATTGAACAAGGATTTAAACCAAGCACTGTTGATTGCAACGTTTATTCAAAGTTAGTGCAACAATCTTTCATTATCATCACCTTGTATGTTGATGATACGTTGCTCTTCAGCAACAATGCCAATATGGTCAAGGATTCAAAACAGATGCTGTTCTCAAAATTTGACATGACTGATCTGGACGAAGCTCACTTCTATCTTGGAATTCAAATCCACAAAGATAGAGCAAATCGACTGACGTACATCACTCAACAAAGGTATCTTCATAATATTCTTAATAGATACAATTTGATGAATTGTAAATTAGCTCACTCACCAATGGATCCAAGTCTGCATTTGTCAAAGGACCTATGTCCCCAGACAAAGCAGGAAGAGGAGTAGATGAGAAAATACCTGTATCAATCGATACTTGGATCTCTCATGTACGCAATGGTCTATACAAGGCTAGATATCTCTTTTGCTATCAGCTCATTCAGCCAATACATGGCTAATCTTGGAATTACCCATTGGAAGGCTCTTATTCGAGTCATGAGATATATTTGAGCTACCATGGACTAGTGCATCTGTTATGGAGATTTCAGCAATGACAATCACATTACTGATATCTGTCTGTTTGAATGATCACTCATTTTGAAATCTTTGCAAAGAGGAGGTGGCATAGCCTCCGCGCCGAAGTAGGAAATCTGAAATATTCTCTCTGAAAGTTCTTATATTCTCTCTTTTTTCGTACCAATATTGGATCCAAGCGCACGAGCTAAAGAAAATTCCGAGCAGTTGTACATTTGCGCTCTAGTCTGATATCGCATGCTCTAATATCGGATCCAAGCGCACAAGCATTCGTACTTTTGCGTTCCATTCCGATATCAGGTATATGACTAGAAAATTACATAGTTCTGTGGTGTGATAAATTACTTGATCTGGACTCATCTGTTCAGTAATGGCAACTCTAAGCGAGAGTGTCTTCAATGAGTCAAGCAAATTGGAAGGAGCCAGCAATTATGCAGTTTGGAAATTCAAACTGAATAACATTTTAATGGAAAAGGAGCTATGGGAGATTGTGACAGGCGACGAGACAAGACCAGTGATAGAAGAAGATCAGTGGGCATTTGATAGGAGAAAACGGAAAGCACAAAATGTCATCAACTTATCAGTTAGAGATGCAATTATTCCCTACATTTTAGATTTAGAAGGACCAAAAGAAACATGGGATACGTTGAAGGCATTGTTTGAGACCACAAACACATCTCGAAAGCTGCACACATTGCGGATGGATGATGGTGCAACTGTTGCTGATCACCTACTAAAGATCAAAGAGATTTGTGACCAATTAGCAGCAGTTGGAGAGCGAGTACAGGATCGTGAGATCGTGCAGTTGACATTGAATAGTTTGAGTGAGTCACATCAGATGTTTGTGACAAGCATAGCCACGCGAGAAAATCTTCCAACCTATGAAGAGTTAGGTGGATTGCTTTTGCAGGAAGAGCAACATCAAGAGAACTTGAGTCATCGCAACATGGGATTTGATCAAGCTCTTGCAGTCAGAGGACGTGGTGGTAGATTTGGTCGTGGAAGACACCAATCAAGAGGTGGAAACTCAAATCGTGGATCATTCCAACAATTTCAAGAACAATCCAATGATGGCCCGAATCGAGAAAATTGGAATCAAGGCCGAGGTCAAGGATGTGGCTATTCCAGGCAAAATAAACTTGGAAATTGTAGGTATTGCAACAACCTAGCCACTGGGAGCGTGAATGCTTCAAGAAACAAAAGGAGATCAAACAAAGAAAAGACAAAGGGCAAGCATGAAATTCTGCTGGTCAACATCAATTTGATGATTATTATTATGAAGACAATTATACTGATCAACATCAATATGATGATGATCAATATGAAGATGATACAGATGAGAGCTCAAAATTGTTCATTACAGCATTAATGACAAGTGATGAAACCAAGGATACCTGGTACATTGATAGTGGTGCATCCAAACACATGACTTCAAGGAAAGAGTGGTTTTCAGAACTCAAGGAAACTCACAATGGTGATGAAGTTGGACAAGCTGATGGAAAATTGCTATCTGTTAAAGGAGTTGGAGTGGTACCAGTGAAGTTAGCCAACGGGAAGATAAAGCGGATAAGCATTGTGCAATATGTACCTGGTATAGCTAACAATCTACTATCTATTGGGACGATGGCTGATTAACAACTCAAGGTTGAGTTTGAAAGCGACAAATATCTTGTCAAAGACATCAAGGATCACTACAAAGTGATTGCTACAGGAGCTAGAGTAAACGAGAATCGACTTTACAAATTGAATGCACGATCTTTTGCTCAAGCTATGGTAAGCATGGCTGATAGTTGAACTGATCTTTGGCATCAACGACTCGGTCATATTAGTGCTCAAAGTTTACAGATTCTCAAAAGAGGTAAACCAGTCGGGCCAAGATCAATATGATGAAGGAGGAATCTCGACGAGCTCCAGTTCACGAGATGGCAGATACTTTCAAGAATTATACATTGGACAACGTGGTAATCATGATGCCGCAAGCCCAACGAGAACCTGATCAAAGTCAGGCACAAGTGGAACAAGTCTTCGAGGGACCTGCGCGAACACAACCGATGAATCTTGCGAAACCAGGAGAAGAAGAAAGGATAGTGCATGTGGGAGAGCAGTTAACACCCACGCAGTTCAAGAGAATACGATCCTTGTTGGTGGAATATAAAAATTGTTTTGCCTGGAGCTATAGTGATCTAAAGGGCATTCCGCCAACAGTAGTCCAACACACCATACCTTTGGTGGACGGAGCAGTCCCCAAGGTAAGCCGTTACTACCGCTGCAACCCGAACTATACAAAACTGATCAAGTAAGAGTTGCAGAAGCTTATGGATGCAAATTTCATTTACGAAATCGAGCACACAGAATGGGTATCGCCAATAGTTATAGTACCCAAGAAGAATGGCAAAATACGGATCTGTGTGAATCTGAAGGCACTTAATGCAGTCACCAAAAAGGACCATTTTACGAAAAGTGTCCTCGATAGAGTAGCTGATGACGAAGCCTACAGTTTTTTGGACGGCTTCAATGGCTACAACCAGGTGAAAATAGCCCCCCAGGACTAGCACAAGACAACATTCGCCATGGAATGGGAAACTTATGCCTATAAAGTGATGCCATTCGGACTTTGCAATGCCCCAAGCACTTTCCAACGAGTCATGCAGGCGGCATTCAAAGATTATTTGCAAAAATTTCTGAAAATTTTCTTGGATGATCTGTGCGTGCATGGACTAGATTCAGAACACTTATCCAATTTGGAGAAGGTGCTACAAAAATGCCGCGAATACCAGATCTCCCTGAATCCAAAAAAATGTCAATTCTGGGTGACACATGGCTTGATACTCGGCCATATAGTATCAAGACATGGGATCGCCATAGATCTATCAAAGATCAGGATCATTGTTGATCTACCACCACCGGAGACGATCCGCGAGGTCTACGTTTCCATGGGTCATGCTAACTATTATAGGATCTTCATTCTTGATTTTGCGGAGTTAGCCAGACCAATTTACAAGCTCACAACGGATCCACATTGGAATGAGGAAGGTCTAAAGGCTTTTCAGAAGATTAAGGATGCATTGGTCTCAGCAAAAATCTTACGACCACCCAATTGGTCCATTGAGTTTCATGTGCATATGGACGCATCGAAGTATGCAGTTGGAGCAGTCTTAACCCAGCTAGGTGAACACAAAAAGGATTTTCCAATCCGATTTGCAAGCCAACAGCTCAGTGATACCGAAATGAATTATTCAACCACAGAGCGGGAAGCACTGGCAATGATCTATGCAGTTAAGAAGTTTCGACACTATTTGATGGCCACACATTTTGCTTTTTATACGGACCATCAACCCTTGCTATATCTCATTAATAAAACTTGCAACACCAGGAGAATCACCAGATGGCTCCTTTTGTTGTTGGAATTTGATTTTCGGATAGTAGTTTGCAAGGGAAAATAACACTACATGGCAGATCATGTGTCACGAATCAAGGGAAAGGAGATTGCAACCCAACCCGGCGATGAGCTGGCAGATGCTACCTTATTTTACGTGGATACAGTACCAGAATGGGCTGCCGACATTGTTGAATATCTAATGCGGGGCCAACTAGACAAATCACTACCAAAGGTGAAACAGCGGAAATTGATCTTGAAGGCTAGACCTTATCAGCTGATTGCCGGCCACTTGTACCAAAGAAGTCCAGACGGAATTCTTCAGCAGTGTATTCTTCCTCATGAAACCACCCAGATCATTTCGCTTTCACATGAAGGCATGGGTGGAGGTCATTTTGCATCTGACATTACAGTTCACAAGATCCTGCAATCAGAATGTTGGTAGCCAACGATTCATATAGACACGGAGGAATACTTGAAAAAGTGCGATGTGTGCCAAAGGACAAGGAGACCAACGAGATTGAACTATAATCTACTGCACCCAGTCTTAGCCCAAGCACCGTTCAAAAAATGGTAATTGGATTATATTGGTCCAATTCACCCTACAGCAAGGAGTTCCTAGGCTCGATACATAATCGTAGCCACAGACTATCTCACCAAATGGGTCGAAGCCAAGGCAGTAAGAGTAGCTAATGCTAGGACCACTACCAAGTTCCTTTATGAAAATATCATTGTGCGCTACGGGTGCCCGGTGGAACAAGTCAAGCGAAAGCCATTTCATCAACGAGACCATCAAGGTCCTGTTGGAGGAATTCTTTGTAATTCACAGAACCAGTACGCCTTATTATCTTCATGGTAATGGGCAAGCAGAATCATCCAATCAGATCCTGTGTAGCGTTCTCACGAAAACAGTTGAAGCTAGTAGATCAGATTGGGAACACAAGTTGCATGCTGCACTGTGGGCATTCAGGACAGCATATAAAGAGAGCACTGATCAAACACCCTTCCAATTGGTATATGGTCAGGATGCTGTGATGCCAGTAGATTTTTTTGTTCCTTCATTAAGGATTGCCACCGCACAACGTCTTAATGAGTCCAAATCTCTAAAGCTACGCCACGAAGCTCTACATAAACTCTATGGAACACGCTTACTGGCTGTGCATGCACTGGCAGCTGAAAAGAAAAGATGCAAAGCTTGGCATGATTGCAGATTACAAAAGAAGGATCTTCGTTTAGGAGATCTGGTCCTGATGTATAAAACCAAGGTGATCAAGAGGAAGTTAAAATTCATGGGCAAAGGTCCTTATAGGATCAAGAAAATTCTTAATCATGGGACCGTGAACTTAGAACAGCTTGATGGGACGCCCTTCGACACACCCATCAACGGTAGCCAGTTGCACAAGTACTGGCCACCACAGTAAGACAGATCCAGATTGGGGATGACACGTTACAAAAAGCTAATTTGCTCAGTCATCACCGCTAGATCTAAGGAGATCAAGCCAAATCAAGCTAAATCCATCAAGGTTCAGCCAGATCTAGAAAGATCGGGAAAATCCATCAGAATCCAAGGAGGATCCAGATCCTGATAGGGTCGAAAAGGAAGTAGATCATCAGATTGACTGAGGGATCTACTACCAAGAAATCAAAACTTCTAGAGCACTACCAACAGTCAAATCAAGCCTGGATGAAGCTGATTACCAGTTTACAAAAGTTAGAAATCAGAAAATCTCGAGATCTCGTCAAAAAACACTCTGAAGGAGCACTTTTTTTATGATTTTTTGAGATCCCTTGGGAGATAGCTCTTGAAAATTGGACAGTCACCAGATCTGACCTAGATGCATCCATAAAAATTTCTTCGAGAGTTCATGATGGAGGAATCATCATTTTTTAGTGTATGCGAGAGTTCTCAGAAGCAAAATTTTCAAAACCCTCGCAGAGCATCAAGATCAACTTACCAACTCTCGCAAGTGTCTAAATGGAATCAGAGTAGTGAAATGAGCCTGCCTACATGGTCTAATCTTGAAAATCCAATCACAGAAACAAGTTGTGCGAGAGATCACTTTCTGCGAGAGTTGAACCCTCGCAGACAGCCTGAACCCTCAAGACCAAGGGCAGACAGATGCGGCCACTGAGACGCGAGACCACAGCCAAGGCGCAACCACCATCCAGCGCCAAGCAACATCATCAAGAGGGTCACGAACAATATCTGTCAACCGGGCCTTCCGAAGACCGAAATCCGTGGAGGAGAACATCAATGAATTTTTATCCAAATATTCCCACGAGTTATCAAGAGATGGCTGACAGATATCATTCCTCCAACCACAACCGCAGTGGTGACAACAGTTATTTGAGAGAGACCCTGCGGCCATCATGGCTTACGTGACGAGTCTGCAACAATTACGGGTGAACGCGCATTTCCTGCCATGTCCAAGAAGATCCAAATGGGCAGAATGCGGCACTCCTCTGGACCAAATCACACTCAACAATTTCAACTAACCAATCATCAAATCCGAATATGGGTGGACAGCGGATGTAGATGCCAAAAGGGCTCTCTCCGCATTCGCCAGTCACTACATCAATTGCCCCGATCCCACAGTCCGCACGACAGCCACTTATGCCCGGGACTTGGAATATTTAATGGGCATTGAAACAAAATGGGATCATTTCCTTCCCTCCATATTTTTTAATCTAAATAAGGCGCTCGCTTCCGACAAAGTCAAAGACCGGCTGCCAGGCGCTCGCGTATATTACCGAGCTGCATTCCTTGGAGATCCCTAGACGAAACGATTCCAAGCATGGGTGGATCAGGAATGGCTAACAGGAGTCCACAAGTCCTTCCACACGCCAAAGCACTCAAAGAAACTGGACCATCTCAACTTCATGGAAGACGTTACGGGATATCTCATCCACCAGAGGCGGTCCAAGAGAACGCTCTACTAAACCGGCAAAGTGCCGAGGGACCGACACTACTTTAGGTCGTGGGTCCTATTGGGGGTATTCCCAACAAAGTGTAAATAAATAAAATCCTCCAATAAAATTTGTTGTGAGGGCATGGCATCCTGCTTGTATAAGCCCATGGCCCAATGAGCACGCAATTGAAGTTGTAAATAAAATAAACTTGTGAATATTAGCCAATAAGATTGAGGGGCAAGGGCCTTCCCATTTTATAAAAAGACACCATTTGTACACTATTTCCATGCTTACTGAGAAGGAGAAAACTCTACCATTTTTGGAAGAGAAGCATCATCATTTGCTATTCACTACTTGCTATTGCTCTTGGTTGTGATTTCTATTGCTTTCTATTTCCATGTTTATTGTTTGCCATAGTGAATGTTTTTCCATTAGGAAGCATAAGGAGCATTTGAGCTAACCTCCACCCTCACTCTCTTTCTCTCTCTTTCTCTTCTCTTATCAATCTCTTCTTCTCCATTCCTTCCCTTCAACCAAACTATGATGAATGTTGGTGTAGAGGAGTAGAGTTAAAGAGGAGTAGTATAGTGGTGAGGAGATGCACAAAAATAGAGCAACTATATTATCAGTCTGATTTGGGAGTGAGATCGTCAGTGTCTTGCTCGTTGGCAGCCTGACGCTCTACTCTTTCGCTGTGTTTTGCTCGTTGGCAGACTTTCATGCACAGCTCTACTCGTTAAGTCACTCTCTGTCTCTTACAAAAATTCTGTCTATTTAGATTCTACATTATGATTCAAGAGAATATTTTATATATCTCCACTGCGTGGAGTTTACAAGGCAGCCAAAACAGAGAATTACAAAACTAGTTAATGCTAATTAACTAATCAGTTACTCTCCGTCGTTGCCACTCGTTTTAGCTGGGTGTGAAGTCTAAGACTCCAAGCCCGTTGAGCTGCCAACTGGCAACGTGAAAGATTCTCCTTCATTTCTTTCGTTTGCTTTTGTTATTTTCGTAGCCTTTTGTTTTGCATCCCTTTGTGGTTGTTGTGGTCCTGGAGGTATGTTTATGATTCGCGAATCGTTCATCCTTATTTCTTTCCTTAAGCATGCTGACTTTTGTGAATCATTCGACCTTCGAGTCAAGGTTTGTTGACTTTCGCATTGCGGCAAAGTTGCAGGAGTTCACCATTTCTGACACATAAATGTTGATCGGCCATTTCTTGTGAATTCAATGGAAAATCAAAAAATGCTGACAAAGTCGGCTGATCTATTTGCTGAACAAGCATTTTCATTGTCGGTGATTGTTCTTCTTTATCATGTTGCACTTCAAGTTCATTGTTAAGAAAAAATTCTTGCGGGGGATTGGTCCAGCTAGAAAGACCTACAATGAAAGGACCCACACTGTCCTTACATGAGTAATCAAGGTCTGGCCACTTCCAATCCTAGGGCTCCATTGATTACCTCGTACTCCCTTTTCCATTTCCAAATTTTTCCAGTCTAACCCCCCATATGCTCCTATATCAATCAATAGTATGCCCATTAAAACCATGCATGATGCCCTATGCAACCCAGAGTATATGCGAAGTGCATGGATATGGATGCATCCATTCAAGCTTGCAACAAATGTTTCAAACATATTGCGTCTAATTGGTGCAGGTGCAATGGTGGTGGGTGCAAATGCTCTTGACCTTAGGATCATCAGATTCTTGCACTTCAACAAGGGTTAGTGCATACAACAACAAATTCCATAATTTTTTTTATAACATACATGATCAAAAAGAAATTCACCAAACCATAAGATTAACAAAGTAGAAAAATGAACAAATGAAAATAAAACATAAAATTTCTATTTTTCCTTATCCCATAGGTAAAATCAAGGATAAGGATGGATTACCATCATTGCCTACCCAACATCAATCTTGTTTCCTGGGTATTCACCTTCTACTGCTGGTCTATTTCGATGTATAAAATTAGGGGCTAAAGAGCTTAGGTCTCTCGACTGATGTATGTGATTTTGACATATATATGGGTTCCAGGGAAGAAATGAGAGATTTGTACATGTAGCTTGGAATATTCTTTCAACCATATCTTAGATTTCATTACCTTTGGTCGTATTCATGGTCGGAGATATGGTATCCCTTACCTCCCCTCTGATCTCTGGTTCCTGGCCTCTGTTCTTAATATCAACTTCAGAGATATAGCCCAGCATGTCTTCTTCCTAGTGGAGTATGTCACTTAATACCTCTTGGATTTCTTGGGTATAGGTTTGGTACCCATCCTTGCTAGTGTGTATCGATGTACTCTTGCTCACTACATTGTTATAATCTCCAAATAGGTTCTGTATACCATATGACTCTTCCTGATTAATTCCATCAAGGATAGGGGGTGTAGTATTTTCACTACCAAAAGTCGGTGCATCTAGATCTAGTAGTCGAAATCTAGGAGGGTAGTCTATTGGGGTCATCCATGTGGATTTGCTATTGATGCCCATTCTGAAGTGTTATCATTGCCCTCGTCTGGAGGTATAACTTGATCAAGTTGGTCGCTAAACATTGATGGTGCAGATATCTCAAGATTGATTGATATTCTGTCTACTTCATCATGTTCTAGTTCAGGTAGTTCTAATGGTATAACTCCATATCTTATATCATAGGCATTTTCATTTTCACAGTGTCGTTCTTGTGTACTAAAAAGACTGATATAACTTTCAATCCCTTGGTCTCGAATGTGACAATTCAACATCACACCGTCCCTCTCAGATGTGTAGTGTGGTCTTAGTCCTGGGGGTTCAGATATATGATGTAGGTCTCTCATAACATTCAACTCACCCGTTATTGTCTGTCGGTTACTATATAGGGTTGGATTTCTCGTTGCTTGACATTTAGATGTAGTGGCGTAAGCTACCTCAATAATCATGGCTCTAGATATCACCTCTTCAAAAGAGGAGACTCCGGACTGGTGTACTACTAATTGGATATCCAGTTGTAGGCCCCTTAGAAAGAAAGTGAGCACTAATTAGGATGATATCTCAGTTGCTAGACCTATGTTCAACCTGCGAACGAGCAGCTTGAGTCGTTTGACATATAGGCATATTGATTCTCCCAGTTCTTGTTGTATTGTGGTTAGAGCAAACATTAGACTATCCACATTGTATCTGGGTCCAAACTTTGCTAAAAACAGTCGAGACAATTCCTCCCATGTGGTGATGAAAGCTTTGGGTAGATTATAGTACCAGTGCCTAGCTTCTCCTACTAGAGTTGTGGAAAATAACATCATCCTATGAGCAGGATTTACAACTACGTTAACAACCATTAGTGTCTCAAAATCTTCTAGATGCTCATGGGCATCTTCATCATTGTTTCCATGGAATTGTGGTAGGGAGCCTACTATACTGGGTACCCTCTCGGTGTCATCTGGGAGAACTATTGGCTGAGTGACTCTCCTCATTATTGATGTGATAGGTATATAGTCAGGTGTTTGCATAATCGGTGCTTGAGCTTGATCGTTAACTTCAGCTAAATTCTGTTCTTTCATGTTTTGTCCATCATGATCTATTTGATCAAGGTCCAGATTTGACTCAACCTCACTTTTTGTCATTGTTTCTCATTCTGACACCATGTCATCACCTACCATCTCTTCGTCACTTATTGCTCTATCACTTCCCATGTCATTGGGAATTGGTTCAATTTCTTCTTCGAATACAGTCTCCCACTCAGGTCACTATGACTTTAGATATCTCGCCTTCACTGTCATATCAAATTAAGCACTCTCCTAATTCTACTTTTGATCGGATGTCATCTATGTGGATATCTGAAGGTGTTTTCCACTCTTGCAGTAAGAGTGCTATTTGACAAAATTTCCAGAATTCACACGTGTGGGGAAGATCCACAAGTATGATAGATCTAATTAAGCTTTATGATTAGCACAATAACCTGATTCTAGATTGAATAGCAAGATCTAGTACAGAAGTTATGGCTTAACCACAATCTAGCATGCTAAGCATCAAAGAATGATAGCATTGAATCATAAATGAGCAAAAGTACAAGAAATTAGTGTATTAGCATTAGCCTCAACACAAGTTAGAGAGAGAAAGATAGAGAGATGTCAAGCAAAAATTGTGTGGATCCAAAATGGCAAGAGATAGCTACAAAGCTTTGGTTCTTCATCAAAAATTATGAGGAGGGCTACACATATTTATGGAGTTTGAGGTAGCTCAAGGTAGAACCACATCCATCCACATTTCAATCACATCTAAAGTGAAAACTAGAGTCTATGTGACATTTGTCACATCTCATACATGTATCTCTACCTACTTTTACCAAGTGTCCTAGTTTTAACTAGAAATGTACAAATCATCATGCATGTGTCCATTTCACTTTGTGCATGCCTTGCATGTCACTATGGATCACTTACAATTAATGCATGTGAAATGCCACGAGTTTCTACTAGCATATTTTTGCTAATTCTAAGTCTACAATCTATAATATGCAAGTTGTAATCATCAAGCTAGATATGACATATCCATATAGCTCGAGTTCTATCTAGGCCAAACTTGGCATTTGCATTTATGGAACAACATACTTGCATGGTACAATGTTTTGTAGCAAGCCTAAAGTCAAGATAGATTATTTTTCCATTTCAACACTCCTAAAAACAATCTATATTGACTTGAACATGGATCTTGGTATTACTCCAAGATTGGCTCTATGCTTGATGAAGGAACTCTTGCTCAAAGGTTTGGTGAGCATATCAGCAATACAAGATGATGTGTTGATGTGTTCCAAGTAGATTTCCCCTCCAATGAGCTTCTCTCTCATGATGTATTCACCTCCTCCATCACATCTTAAAGCTTTAACTTTGAAAGAAAACTGTTTCTCAACATAAGCTTTGAAGATTAGGAAGTGATCAAATACCGTAGCTTTTGAAAAAAGTAGATAGAACCAAGTATATCTAGTAAAGTCATCAATAAAGATGACAAAACATGTTGTACCACCAATACTTTTAGAAGAAGAAAAATGAACATCCGAGTGTATAAGCTCCAAAGGATGCGTAGTTTTGATAAAAGACCTTTGATATGGCTTTCTACGTGATTTTGCAATAGCACAAGCTTCCCAAGGCTTGAAATCTTTGGAAAGTGATTTTGGAAAGCCAATAGCCTTCTCTTTCTTGACCATAGAAGACATAGATTTAAACTTAGGATGCCCCAATCTTCTATGCCACAACTCTTCCTTAGATTAAAAAAGTAACTTCACAAAGGTTTGCATTCTCATAAGAATTCAACTTGAAAATTCTACCATATCTAGATCCATCAGCTAGGACCTCATCATTTTTCTTGATAAAGCAAGTATTGGAGTTGAACTTTACATCACAACCACTATCAAGCAACTTACCCACACTAATCAAGTTCTTTGTAAGTTTTGGAATAAAAAGAGCATTAGAAAGTGCAAGAACTTTTGAAAAAGCAAGTTTCAATGGAATGTTGCCAATTTCTTCTATAGAGCATTCATGATCATTAGCAATGTAAATAGATCTCTTAAGTCCTTTGTAAGGTACAATTGAGTCAAAAGACTCCTTTGAACAACACATATGTGAAAAAGCTCCACTATCTATGTACCAAGCTCCATCTTTCTTGAAAGGTGATGAAGAAAAATTGGACACCATGAGTGATCCTTCTCCATCACTTGGAACAAAATCTTCTTCAATGTCTTTGGAGAGATTTGCTTGCTTGAGTTGGTTTTTCTTCTTAAAGCAATTAGAGGCATAGTGCCCCTTCTTGTCATAGAAGAAACACTTTACTTTCTTCTTCTTGGTCTTTGAAGTAGAGGGATGAGATGAATCATCCTCTTCACCATCTTTGTCTCGATCCTTGGCTTTGTCTTTGTTGGATGCTTGAGAGAACTGGTTCTTACTCCTTCAATATGCTTGTCCTTGACAAAGAGGGCTTTGTCACTTCCACCATGCTCGATTTGTTCATCCTAGAAAGTTTATAGCTTTGCCTAGCTTCTTCAGAAATAAAAATTTCTTGGAGAGTTTCTAGATTAGGCAACTCCTCCTTAATGGCAAAAGACTTAACAAGATTATCATAGTCATCTTTCAATCCATTTAGAATGACTTGTACTAGCTCATCTTGGTTAATAGTCATACCAACACAAGAAAGCTCTCTATGTAAATCTTTAACTCTCAGAAGATAGTTTGATGCACTCTCCTCACTTCTTTGGAAACTTTGGAAAATCTGATTCCTAAGAGTGAGTAATCTAGAAGTATTCTTTGCTTCATAGATGGACTTAAGTGCATCCCAAGCATCTTTGGCTATGGTGCAAGATCCTATATCTCTCAAAATATCATTAGATACATTCATCTTAATGAAATGTAGAGCCATTCTAGCTCTCTTCCTATACTTAGGAATTTCAGCCTGTGCTTGAGGCTCCTCCTCAACACCAAGCACAATGTCCATAACATCCTGGAGTATCAAAATAGACTCCATTCTGAACCTCCAAATTGAGTGATTAGAAGTATTTAGTCTTTCATTTTCTTCTAAAAGATATCCTCGTAGAGGTGTCATTACGTGAAGACTTCTTAGTTATTGGACTACAATATGTTTGAGCTTGTTCCAATCAGACTTAATGTTGTTGCTCTCTTTCACTATAGGTATTTTCCAGGATGTACTACCTTCCTATGTGAAAAAACTTGCAACTGTATTTGATCTCAAATATTCCACAAAACAAGATTATCTAGATTAGACACACAAAGGGATTGACTCTACTATAAAAAGGGACCAACTCAAGTTTGGAAAATATGTACATATCTTCATTTCAATAAAGTAGATTGATTCTCTTGTGAAATGGATTTATGAATGTCCTTGCTCTCTATCACTTTTCCTCCATCTCTCATGCTTTTTTTTGTATTTGTTAATTGTTGGATCTGATTGTTATTGGGCCCTACATGTTCTTATACTTTTTGTGAGAGAGAAAGAAAGAGAGAGAAAGAACAAGTTATCTTCATTATGGATGCAATGTTAATGCTTAGGGTTAATGGATGTTAGAGTTAGATGTGGATCTTCCATTCATGTTGAATTCTGAGATATGTTATCGCTCTCATGGGAACGAACCTCTGCTTGATGACTAACTTCTACTCTTTGATGCTAGATTGCTTGGATCTTGGGTTGAGGTTAGGATAGGAAAGAAACCCACTACAATTTTGGCACCGTTGTCGGGGGGCTTCGCCAATTTTTCAGTTTGCAGCATGTTTGTTGGATGGTTAGCTTGCATTAGGCATCTTGTGATTTAAAATGCCAAATTAAGGCCGGCCATAGGTTCAGATCCTGAAAATTTGCATTTATGCAGTATTTGGACGAAGGACGAACCTTCGCCATACCTGAAAAATGTTTGCCAAATAGGTTCAGAGCTTCAGACACCTTCGCAAGGATTTTTATACCCTATTTTCACAATATTGAGCAAGCCTGCAAACTTTTGTCCAAAACTGAACAACTAAACTAGCATTTTGTGTAATGGACCCTCCAAATTCACCTATAAGTAGAGTTAAGGGATAAAGTAGGAAACTAACTAAAAGTAGCATCTCTGCATAGTTAGGTACCTATCCAGTGATCTAACCCTTGTTGACAGGCGGGAGGGCTATACTACGTGAGATCTTGGACCCTACAGTGGCGCCGTTGCCGGGGATAGGTTTCCACTAACTAGTTTAGCTGTATTTTAGCTATTTTCTTGTTTTTTAGAGTAGTTTAGGTAGATTTTTGGGAGTTTAGAGTTAGTTTTCTGTATTTTTTTGTGTTTGGACTGTTCGCAGCTAGCGGAGGAGGTGTGAGAGGGTAGAGGAGGCCCTGAACAGCCTCTAAGGGCTTGAAACCCAAACCAACCAGCCAAAAAGCCCAAAAAACACACCAATCTGCATTTTGGAGGAAAAAAGAACTTAAAATCTCATCAGATTTTTATATCTCTAGAATCAGTGAGAATTAACCCTTACATGACTGGCAGCACCTCCACGGTACTGTTCTAGACCTGCATAAAAGCCTGCGAGAGTTAGTTCCAAGCAGATTGTCAAAATCAGAGAAAAATCATAAAAAATTCAAAAAACCCTTGAAAAAATCCAAAAAAAATTCAAATCTTCATAAGAACTCTCGTAGAGCCCTCTGAAGTTCCATCTCAGTGAGACCAGGACACAGAGAAGCTTGCAATAGTTAGTTTGATGTATAAGTGCTTGTGCGAGAGTTCCCGGTGAGAAAAATGTGAGAAAGTACCATTGAACCCTCGCAGACAGTGAAATTTTCAGTTCTAGTGGTGAAAAACTCTCACAGAGGATTCTGAAGTTCCATCTCAGTGAGACCAAGATACAAAAGAGCTTGCGAGAGTTAGTTTGATTTCAGTGAGCAGAAAATTGGATTTAAGTGCTAAAAAATCACTAAAAAGTGAAGATCCAGCAAATCCTTCCAGTAAGAACTCTCGCAAACCTCTCAATTGATTCAGAATGTCAATTTACATCAGTGATGAAGCCTGCGAGAGTTAGTGTGAAGATCTGGTGAAGATCAAGCCAAAAAAGTGGTTTTGAACCCTCGTAGACAGCAAAATTTTCACTTCTTGCGAGAGTTAACTCTCGTAGAGAATTCTATAGTGAGACCTGACCCAAATCCAACTACTATGAATCTTGCGAGAGTTACTTCCCAGAGATATGAAAGATATCAAGTTTTTTACCTACAAAAATAATTAAAAAACCCTTGCACAGCCAACCCTCGCACAAGATAACCCTTGCAAACTAGATCAGTGGAAAAATCTGCATCAGATCTAGCTACTGTCAAAATCTCAGGTCAATCAGTGCAAGGAGTAAACTTGCTGTCAAGCCATGTTAGTTTACCACTCGGAGAACTACTGCAGATTGCACCACAAGCAAAAAGCCTTTTAGTTGAATGGGCCAAAGCGGATGAGGAGCTAGTAGTGCCTCAGCCCATATATTGTGTGGGCTATGATGAAACAAGTAATGTCCTCCACATCAGAGCATCATGGGAAAGTGAGGAACACAACATCACTTTGCCAATCAAACACAAGAGATACAAGGACGAGGCTGTAGTGGGTTTCTTTCCTTGCCTAACCTGAATCCAAGATCTAGTCCATCTAGTATCAAAGAGACGGAGTTAGTTGTCACGCGGAGGTTTGTTCCCATGAGAGCGATAGTATAGTTCAGATTTCAACAGGAATGGAGAATCTAACACTAACATCCATTAACACTAAGCATTAACACTACATCCATTAACCCTACTTCCATTAATCCTAAATCCACAACAATGATAGAAACTTACTCTTCTCTCTCTCTCTTTCTCTCTCACAAAAAGCATAAGAAATAGCAATCCCAATAATGATTAGATCCAACAATTAGCAAAATCCAAAGAAAGCATGAGAAATGGAGGAAAAGGAAGGAAGAGCAAGGACATTCATCAATCCATTTCTAAAGAGAACCAATCTGCTTAATTGAAATGAGGAAATGAACATGAGGAGCAACTCGAGTTGGTCCCTTTTTATAGTAGAGAGGAGGACCCTGGCCTCTGAATCCTATTGGTCCAGTCTTGCCTCTCTGTTTATTAAAATTTAAAAAAGTGTGGGAACCATCAAAATTGGAGGGAAATCCAACTTTATTCACTCACTTGACATTTAGGCCCTGCGACATTAAAAGTCCCGCAAAAAGGCCTAAAGTCCTTTTATTAACTTTTAACTAATCAATCATATAACTATGTGATCATTGGGTTGGACTTACACACGCAAGGTGCCAAATCCCTCTCACTTATTAACTAGGGTTAGGGTTGCCTTGGGATCCGCAAACCCTCCAATAGTATTCCACCAACACTGGTGGCAGTCCCACGACACCTACAATATGAAGTTATTGGGGACTTTTATTGGCTTCGCACCATAAAGTCAAGGCGTGCAGTATTGAAATCCAAATTATGCGGCAGGAAACAACGGTGGGCTTCGACAATCCACTTGGAAGTTGTCCATGAGGTGAAGCGGGATTCTCAACAGCCTCCCATCATAGTCGCACGGAAATACAGTCGAGCAATCGGCAGCTGATCTTTGATTTGCTCTGAGGCCATCAGCTTATTTGGATCGAATGCCAGGGTAGGAAGACAATCGTTGTGAAAAATGCAAAAATAAGCTTGGTAGAGGCCAAAAATCTTGTATATAAATAAACACACATGTGTGGAGCCTGTTCTCACGTGTGAAACTAGTGTACTTGTCATGTACCATAATCATATAGGATGTACATATGATTTAATTCAAGTTCTAGTGGCTAAAAAGACCAAAAACTAGTTTTCTAGACATATGACACATGGCATCAATCTACTGATTGCATGAGCCACATCCTTTGGTTAGGTGTCATATCCCATGTGTATAGGATAGCTCACACATGTGGAATAAGCTGAAGTAGGTGAATTTTGAGTTCTAGAAGATTTACAAGTAGATCTCCATATAGAAGGAAAATAGACCAAAAGTGCTCAAAATAGAAGGTTTTGTCCAAGTGTCAGCTTTGCATGATGAATCATCATATGGCAAAGCACCTTCACACATGTGGGATCAGAGGGATGATCAGTACCACGAGCTCTCACTTATTGTATATATAGAGCCACATTGGGCCATAATCATTGTGAGACACCAATCTTGGTTTTGGAAGCAATTTTGAGTGATTCTCTCCATTTGTCTACATTTGTTTTGATTGTTTTGAGGTTCTATCAATGTGTACTTGATTTTCAGGTTGGATTCCGTACTCAGATAGTGTTTCACACGTGTGAAACCATAAAGTACACTTACCTTCAATTAATGATTGTTTTTGTTAGGATTTTGTGTCTAGAATTGATCTAGATTGATCTTAATCTGAAGTAGATTGATAGATCAAGTAATCTGACAGCCAATCTCTCTTGAGGATCAGATTAGGATCCACTCTTGGTCCTTTTTGTACTTTTTTCACATGGTATCAGAGCCAAGTACAAGAGTTTTTGCTGAAATTGATAGGGTTAATCCAAATCAAAGCCAAAATTAGCAGTTTTTTGGAAACTAGTCAAATTTTGTGTAGCGAGTTGGATTTGATAGCTATCCTCAAAATTTTTGGTCCAGATCTTATTGTGGGCTGTAGGAACTCTTTTCACACGTGTGAGTCCGTACAGCTCTGGTTTTGGTTGAGAAAATTCAAAAATTTGTACAATTTCACTCACACACCCAATTTGAGAGATTTTTAGTGCAAAATCAAGCATTTTCTATAGAGAATCTAATCCCTTGATTAGTTCTTGGACTAGATCAGCCAAGAAATTAAATTTGAAGCTTGAATTAGGTGCATTAATTGATTATCTCTAATTTTTTGAGTGCATGTTGAAGTTGAGAGAGATTTTGCTAAAAATCATAGATTAAGGAGTGATATGCAAGGTGAGAGGATGAAATCCATTGTACCATCACTCTAGATTTGTTCAAGAGTGATAGGGTCAAGTTTAGAAGCATCAATTTGCTAGAAAACATCCTTGGATCTGTCCTCCAAGTGAAACCTTTGAGAGTTTCTAGTGCATATAGAGCATCTATGCAAATCTTTTGTAGAATTTGACATAGATTGGCTTAAATTGAGAGTTCTAGAAAAGAGATTGAGATCCAAAGTGTCTCAGAAGGCAATGCAGGAAACTTGGAAGGCTTTGGTCACAAGAAAAATTTGCAAGAGCTTCGCTAGCACAAGTGAGGAATGAATCGAATTCAACCAACTTATAGGTGAATTTGGTGGGTCCATTACACTGAATAGTAGCTGGGCTGATCAGTCCCGAACAAACATTTGCAGGCATGTACAGTACTGTAAAAATAGACTATAAAAATATCGGCGAAGGTTTCTAGGGATCTGAACTTATCAGGCGAACGTTTTCCAGGGTTGGCGAAGGATGAACCTTCGCCCAGGAGGGTCCTTTGCCCAGGTTCTGTCATAAATGCATTTTTTCACAATCCGAACCTATGGACAATCTAATTTTGACATTTTAAGATCATCTAGCAGGTCGGCGAAGGTTCATAATGAGGTTATGATGCTCGGCTAAGATTCCCAAAATGGCATATCACTGAACATTCGCCTGACTCAAAAATTAAATTTTCTCTTGTCAGCTTCGCCCACCTCAATTTAGATAAATCAAGGGTGGATGTACAGTCTGAGAGGTCAACGAAGATTTCTGATACTGTATTGGCCAAATCTTCCCAAAATAGTGGTTTTCTAAGGCATTTTACATAAAAATATTGTGTTTCCTTTTCCTTATGCTGATGACTTCCTGACTTTTGCTCATCAGTCTTTCCTTATTTTTTCTTTGTTCTTTTTTTTTTTTTTTAACTATCTTTTTCCAAAAAAAGTCAGCAAATTAATTACTGAAAACAAAAAATTGAAAACAAATAAAATGAAAAAATTTATTGAGATCAGGCTTGCTGAACTGGCGGAGCAGACTGCCAAAACTTGCGTAATCGGCTACCATTTACCGCAGTATCAAATTGTTTTCCATCCAAGTGCTCAAGAATTACTGTGCCATAGTTCAGGATTTCCTTTACTTTATACGGGCCTTCACCAGTAAACTTCAACTTACCCTTGATCAGCTTGGTTTTGTACATCAATGCAAGATCTCCTGCTTCCAGATCTTTCTTGTGCAATCGACGATCGTGCCATGCCTTGCAGCAGGCTTTCTTTGCTGCTAAGTCATGAATGGCCATCAATCGGATTTCACATAATTTGTGCAACGCTTCATGACGAAGTTGTAAAGACTGATCATCATTTAATCGTTCCGTTGCTGCTATGCGTATAGATGGGATTAAAAATTCAATTGGCATAACAGCATCTTGACCATAAACCAGTTGAAAAAGTGTTTGATTTGTACTATTTTTGTAAGCGGTTCTGAATGCCCATAATGCTGCATACAGTTTATGTTCCCAATCAGACCGACTCACCTCAACTGTCTTTGTCATAATGGTGTAGAGAATCTTATTGGAAGATTCAGCTTGGCCATTCCCTCTAGGATAATAGGGAGTATTAAATCTGTGTATAACAAAAAAATCTTCCAGTAAATACTTTATTGTTTGATTAACAAAGTGTGTATCCCGATCACTGACAATTTTGATCGGACATCCAAATCTGATTATAATATTTTTATATAGAAACTTGGCCGTAGATTTCACATCAGCCACTTTGACAGCTTCGGCTTCAACCCACTTGGTCATATAATCAGTTGCGACGATAATGTATCGGGCCTAAGATCCTTGCACAGCGAGATGAATAGGACCAACATAATCCAGTCCCCATTTTTCAAACGATGCTTGCAATAAAATCGGATGTAAGGGTTCATAATTCTGTCGAGTAGGCCGTCGTGCTCGCTGGCAGACATCACATGTCTGAATAAAATTTTCTGTGTCCTTATGAAGCGTAGGCCACCAACAACCGGATTGCAAAAGTTTGCGAACAATAATATCTGTAGAGAAGTGTCCTCCACCCATGCCATCATGTGAACACGTGATTAAATCTGGTACTTCATGCGGTAAAACACATCTTCGTAAAATATTATCTGATCCACGACGATACAATTGTCTTGCAATTAATCGATAAGATTGAGCCTTATGAATCAATTGTCTTTTCTGTACTATTGTCAAAGAGTCATTCGGTTGTTCTGGCATCAAGTACTCAACAATATCTACTGCCCACTCAGGTACTGCTTCAACATAGAACAATGCAGCATCTGGCAGTTTATCATCCACTTCAGTATTAACTGGTGCAGATTCAATTCGTGAAACGTGATCGGCTATATAATGTTGCTTCCCCTTTCTGACCATAATTCGAAAGTCAAATTCAGTCAATAATAATAACCATCTTGCAATACGTCCAGTATTACACGTCATATTTACCAAGTAAAGTAACGGTTGATGATCCGTATAAAATGCAAAATGCGTTTCCATGAGGTAGTGACGAAATTTCTAAACAAAAAAAATCATGGCTAGCGCTTTACGTTCTGTTGTTGAATAATTCTTCTCTGGATCTATAAGTTGTCTGCTTGCAAATTGTATAGGATAATCCTTCTTATAGTCACCTGGCTGCGTCAAAAGTGATCCAATGGCGTATTTTGAGGCAATGGCATACTGTTCTGAAGATCGACCTTCCTGATCATTACCATAGCTCCATTGCTCAGCACTTTCATAAGGTTCTGGTTCCATCAAATTGGCAGGAGGAGGGGAGTGTTTTGGTGGGGCAGGCAAAGCTAGACGTTCCGGGTATCCAAGAGTAGATTGTCGCAGCCTTGCTGCTAGATTGCCTCCATACTGTGGATCTCGATATCCCATCTGGACATACCATTGCTGAATTATCCGAGGGTTGAAGTTGCAAAAGGCAGTCTCATGGTCAGGTGAATTACACAGATGGCAAACACCGATTTCCATTCATTTTTTCAATTGAGGACAATCGTTCACTGTGTGATTTCCTGTACAAATAGAATACCAGACATTTTCCCTGGTAGGAAAAGTCTTTGCAAACTTCTCAGGTTCCTTGTTCGCTTTTCTGTGAAAATTTTCCAATGCTTTGATCTTCTCATCAAATTGCAACTGCTTTCTTGAACTCATTGCGCATCATTTCTGCAGTAGCATTGGCATTTGTTGATGCAATAGTGGTGGATGTCGTAGTAGTCTGCCCTGCTGTATAAGGCAATATACTGACATTCGGCTCATCATCTGAATCTTCATTCTCCTCCCGAATTGCATCATCCATCGCATTTTGCAAAAGTGTGTACTCGTTATGGCATTTCAGCTCATGTCTGATCCGTTTAGGTAGACCTGAGAAAAACCACATAATCATGGCATTTTCATTAATCAGCTCAGACTCACATTTAGATCTAAGACGTTTCACCCTTTCGATGTAATCTCGAACCATTTCTCACTTTCCCATTTTAATTTTACTTAAAAGTAGGAAAGCGTCTTCCATAAACTTCCGCGGTTTGAACCGCGTGATAAGGGCTCGTTTAACAACCTCCCAATCTGTACGTTCAGTTTCATCTTGGTTATAGTACCAATCTTGTGCTGCGCCTGTTAAGCCATAGGAAACAGCTTAAGTTTATCTTGAGGATAAATCTCACCATAGACCTCATAGGATTCAGCATAGATCTGAAGAAATCTAACTGGATCTGTTAATCCATTATATTTGGGTAGATCCAATTGGGGTGCTCTTCTAATAATAATTGGATTGACCTCCTGTGGAGCACCTCCAGGGGCAGCCATCTTTACAAATTTAGATCAAATCGATAATGAGATTGGATATAGATTTTTTCAAAAACTATCTCAGATTAGATCTGCTAGCTCTATTCCACTTTTTAAGAATCTGATTCTATATGATGAAAAACTACCCAAAATTCAATCAAGCGATACTTCTCAAAAATGATAAATCTCTCAGAGTCCAATTCAGAATATATCAGATTTGATCCAAATTTTGACAGAGACTTGATATGGAAAATCAGAAACTAAAAATAGGACTGGCGAAGGTTCTCTAGGCAAAGGTTGTCTCGACGAAGGTTCAACAATGCTATTTTGGAATAAAAAACTCTCTAAACACTTTTCTGGCAATTTCTTGGGAAATAACCTTCGCCTACTTCTCAGATGGAAGATCTGACATAGATAAAACTATGGACAACCAGACGAAGGTTTCTGACACAAGAAAATACAGTTTTTGTAATCTGACGAGGGTAAAAATCAAGATTTTTTGTAATCTGATCAAGAAGAATCTTCGCCGAACTCAAAAATAGGAGTTTACTATAGATAGAATGTTCTGGAAATTTGGCAAAGGTTCTGGCAAAGAATCAAGAGTAATACTGATAATTTTGCAAAAAAGTGACTTTTTTGGCAAAAATATGACAATATGACATCTGATCCTCTGAAAACCTTTCTATTTTTGGTATTATTCTTTGCTGACCTAGCAACAGATAGATCTGAATCACATCTAAGCACAGTGAATCGAGTGAAGATCCTTTTTCTATATTTTTTAGGGTTTTGATAATTTTTGGTGTTTTTTTGTGGTTTTTCTGATGTTTCTAGAAATCTGCTAGGAATTAATCTTCGCCCTTCAAACTGAAGGTTCTGTAAACAAAATAGAAGGTTTGTGCAACTCGGCAAAGGTTTCTTGAAAGAGAATAAAAAGTTTTGAGATCTGATGACGCTTTTTGCCTCTTTTTGACCAAATTTGACAGATTTGACCGATTTTTGTTATTTTCTCTGATATCTCATATTCAAATGGATCTTAAGATTGGTGATCTAAATAGCTTTTTCCTGTTTAATAATCAGATTAGATTTCAAACAAGCAAATCCACTCAATCTAGCAAAATCAATCCCAAACTAACCCTAAAATGCAGATTTAACACTATTCATGCCACGACAAGATGCCTAATGCAAGCTAACCATCAACCAAACATGTTGCAAACTAAAAAATTGGCATAGCTCCCCGGCAACGGCACCAAAATTGTAGTGGGTTTCTTTTCTTGCCTAACTTGAATCCAAGATCTAGTCAATCTAGCATCAAAGAGACTGAGTTGGTTGTCACGCGGAGGTTTGTTCCCATGAGAGCGATAGTATAGTTCAGATTTCAACATGAATGGATAATCTAACACGAACATCCATTAACACTAAGCATTAACACTACATCCATTAACCCTACTTCCATTAATCCTAAATCCACAACAATGATAGAAACTTACTCTTCTCTCTCTCCCTTTCTCTCTCACAAAAATCATAAGAAATAGCAATCCCAATAATGATCAGATCCAAACAATTAGCAAAATCCAAAGCAAGAACATTCATCAATCCATTTCTAAAGAGAACCAATCTGCTTTATTGAAATGAAGAAATGAACATGAGGAGCAACTTGAGTTGGTCCCCTTTTATAGTAGAGAGGAGGACCCTGGCCTCTGAATCCTATTGGTCCAGTCTTGCCTCTCTTTTTATTCAAATTTAAAAAAGTGTGGGAACCATCAAAATTGGAGGGAAACCCAATTTTATTCACTAACTTGACATCTAGGCCCTGCGACATTAAAAGACTCGAAAAAAGGCCTAAAGTCCTTTTATTAACTTTTAACTAATCAATCAAATAATATGTGATCATTGGGTTGGACTTACACACGCAGGGTGCCAAATCTCTCTCACTTATTAACTAGGGTTAGGGTTGCCTTGGGATCCGCAAACCCTCCAACAGAGGCGGCAGTGGTAGATGGAGGATCGAGTGTCAATCTGATCTCCACTACTTTGTACGAAAAATGGAGATTACAAGGATTGAAGCCAGCAAGATTCGCCATCAAGCTAGCAGATCAATCCTGTGTGAAATCAAAAAGTGTAGTTGCTGATATTTTCATAAAGATAGTAGGCATGTAGTATGTGATTACTTTTGTAGTCATGCATATACCTGAATCTCCATCTGCATACTGTGTTTTACTGGGTAGACCATGGTTGAGGGCTGCACAAGTTGTACACAACTGGGGTACAGGGAAACTCACCTTCGAGAACAGAGAACAGGCTGTAAAGGTAGATCCAACCACATGGGCAATGAAACCTATTGCACCCAAAGCTGATGACGGATCATCCACGACAGATCATATGATTGATTGCCCAAGGTTAGCCAAGGGAGTTCATTATCATTTAGAGACGGATGTCATGAGATGGACGGATGCATTAGCAACTATTGACTGCTAGGCATGTTGATATGAATCAGATCCAGAACCGAGTACATCTTCACCCAAATGTTACACTATGGACACACCAATCACATTTGGGGTGAATATGATAAATGTAGCATGGCTGTCAGCGGAGCCGATTGAGAACCCAATCGACGATGATCTAATCCCTTGGCAACATGCTCTAACTTATAATAAGGAGATTGAGCTGACTGATGAACAAGTCCTACACCACATGGACCCAAATTGTTACGGAACCAAGAAGGTACCAGCTCAACCACCACAAAGGTCTGCTATGGCGAAAGTCTCAAGAATCGAACCACCCAAGGCACCTGGAATAAGAAGAATCAGTTGAAGCAACGCTACAACCAGGTGATCTGATGGAGCGACCTACCTGAAGAGGCAATAGCTACAGTAGACGTTGATATTCGCAACCATGAGATGAATGTCACAGCAGTCCCGAAGTAAGACAACAAGGATGAACCCACCAAAATCACAAAAAAGGGCAAAAAGAAGGTGTTAGATTCCTTGAAGTCAATCAAGTTGGACTCAGATACAACGTCATCTTCTACACAGGTGACAGAAAATAAAAAAATGACCAGTCGGGCCAAGATCAATATGCTGAAAGAGGAATCTCGACGAGCTCCAGTTCACGAGATGCCTGATACTTTCAAGAATTAGACTTTCATGAGCACGTTACACAGGATCTTATTGGATGATTCTGCTTGCCCATTATCCCGAGGATAATAAGGCATACTGGTTCTATGGATCACAAAGAATTCCTCCAATAGGAGCTTGATGGTCTCGTTGATGAAATGGCTTTTGCGATCACTGACTAGTTCCACTGGGCATCCAAAGCGCACAATGATATTTTCATAAAGGAACTTGGCAGTGGTACTAGCATCAGGTACTCTTACTGCCTTGGCTTCGACCCATTTCGTGAGGTAGTCTGTGGCTACGATTATGTATCAAGCCTGGGAACTCCTTGCTGCAGGGTGAATTGGACTGATATAATCCAATGCCCATTTTTTGAATGGTGCTTGGGCTAAGACTGGGTGCAGTAGATCATAGTTCAATCTTGTTGGTCTCCTTGCCCTTTGGCACACATCACACTTTTTCAAGTATTCCTCCGTATCTTTATGAATCGTTGGCCACCAACATCCTGATTGCAGGATCTTGCGAACTATAATGTCAAATGAAAAATGACCCCCACCCATGCCTTCATGTGAAAGCAAAATTATCTGGGTGGCCTCATGAGGAAGAATACATCGTCGAAGAATTCTATCAGGACCTCTTCGATACAACTAGCTGACAATCAACTGATAAGGTCTAGCCTTCAAGATCAATTTCCGTTGTTCCGCCTTTGGTAGTGATTTGTCTGGTTGGCCCCGCATTAGATATTCAACAATGTCGACAGCCCATTCTGGTACTGTGTCTACATAGAATAAGACAGCATCTACTAGCTCATCATCAGGTTGGGTTGCAATCTTCTTTCCCTTGATTCGTGACACATGATCTGCCATGTAGTGTTGTTTTCCCTTGCAAACTACTATTCGAAAATCAAATTCCAACAACAAAAGGAGCCATCTGGTGATTCTCCCGGTGTTGCAAGTTTTATTAACGAGATATAGCAAGGGTTGATGGTCCGTATAAGAAGCAAAATGTGTGGCCATCAAATAGTGTCGAAACTTCTTAACTGCATAGATCATTGCTAGTGCTTCCCGCTCTGTGGTTTAATAATTCATTTCGGTATCACTGAGTTGTCGGCTTGCAAATCGGATTGGAATATCCTTTTTGTGTTCACCTAGCTTGGTTAAGACTGCTCCAACTGCATACTTCGATGCGTCCGTATGCACGTGGAACTCAATGGACCAATTGGGGGTCGTAAAAATTGGTGCTGAGACCAATGCATCCTTAATCTTCTGGAAAGCCTTTAGAGCTTCCTCGTTCCAATGTGGATCCATTGTGAGCTTGTAAATTGGTCTGGCTAATTCCGCAAAATCAAGAATGAAGATCCTATAATAGTTAGCATGACCCATGAAAATGTACACCTCGCGGATCGTCCCCGGTGGTGGTAGATCAATAATGATTCTGATCTTTGATAGATCAGTGGCGATCCCGTGTCTTGACACTACATGGCCGAGTATCAAGCCATGTGTCATTCAGAATTGACATTTTTCAGGATTCAGGGAGATCTGGTATTCGCGACATTTTTGTAGCACCTTCTCCAAATTGGATAAGTGTTCTGAATCCGGTCCATGCACGCACAGATCGTCCAAGAAAATTTTCAGAAATTTTTGCAAATAATCTTTGAATGCCACCTGCATGACTCACTCGAAAGTGCTTGGGGCATTGCAAAGTCTAAATGGCATCACTTTATAGGCATAAGTTCTCCATTCTGTGGCAAATGTTGTCTTGTGCTGGTCCTAGGGGGCTATTTTAACCTGGTTGTAGCCACTGAAGCCATCCAGAAAACTGTAGGCTTCATCGCCAGATACTCTATCGAGGACACTTTCCGTAAATGGTCCTTTTTGGTGACTGCATTAAGCGCCTTCAGATTCACGCATTTTACCATTCTTCTTGGGTACTATAACTATTGGCGATACCCATTCCGTGTGCTCGATCTCGTAAATGAAAACTGCGTCCATCAGCTTTTGCAAGTCCTACTTGATCAGTCTTGTATAATTCGGGTTGTAGCGGTAGTAACGGCTCACCTTGGGGACTGCTCCATCCACCAAGGGTATGGTATGTTGGAATACTGTTGGCGGAATGCCCTTTAGATCACTATAGCTCCAGGCAAAACAATCTTTATATTCCACCAACAAGGATCGTAGTCTCTTGAACTGCGTGGGTGTTAACTGCTCTCCCACATGCACTATCCTTTCTTCTTCTCCTGGCTCCGCAAGATTCATTGGCTGGGTTCGCGCAGGTCCCTCAAAGACTTGTTCCGCTGGTTGCTTGACTTTGATCAGGTTCTTGTTGGGCTTGCGGCACTAACTCTCGCAGACTTCTTTGCAGGTCTAGGACAGTACCCTAGAGCTGCTGCCACGGTTAATTCCCACTGATTCTAGAGATATAAACATTTGATGAGTTTTTCGGCTCTTTTTCCCTCCAAAATGCAAATTGGTGTGTTTTTTGAGTTTTTTGGATGGTTGGTTTGGGTTTCAAGCCCTTAGAGGTTGTGCAGGGCCTCCTCTACCCTCTCACACCTCCTCCGCTAGCTGTGAACAGTCCAAACACAAAAAAATACAGAAAACTAACTCTAACTCCCACAAATCTACTTAAACTACTCTAAAAAACAAGAAAATAGCTAAAATACGGCTAAACTAGTTAGTGGAAACCTATCCCCGACAACGGCGCCACTGTGGGGTCGAAGATCTCACGTAGTATAGCCCTTTCGCCTGTCAACAAAGGTTAGATCACTGGATAGGTACCTAACTAAGCATAGATGCTACTTCTATTTAGTTTTCTACTTTCTCCCTTAACTCTACTCACCACTATACTACTCCTCTTTAACTCTACTCCTCTACACTAACATTCATCATGGTTTTGGTTGAAGAGAAGGAATGGAGAAGAAGAGATTGAGAAGGGAAGAGAAAGAGAGAGAGATAGACAGTGAGGGTGGAGGTTAGCTCAAATGCACATTGTACTTACTAAAGGAGAAACTTAAACTATTGAAACCAACAAGCATGAACTTGAAAGCAAATGGAAACAACAAGAGCAATAGCAAGCATTGAATTGCAAATGAGGATGCTTCTCTTCCAAAATTGGTAGAGTTTCCTCCTTCTCATTAAGCATGAAAATAGTGTACAAATGGTGCTTTTTTATAAAATGGGAAAGGCCCTTGCCCCTCAATCTTATTGGCTAATATTCACAATGATCCTATCCATTCATCTTGGACCCAACTTCATCCAAGGGTCCACAAAAGTACATTAGAAATCACAAGATTCATGTGAGTCCCAATTTGGACCCAACTCTAAAAAGTAATCTCTAAGTATAAAAATGACATTGGGCCTCTAGTTTTATTTTAATTCCAAGGCCCAAGTCAAGTTTATTTTATTTACAACTTTAATTGCGTGCTCATTGGGCCATGGGCTTATACACGCAGGAATGCCTCACAACACATTTTATTGGAGGATTTTATTTATTTACACTTTGTTGGGAATACCCCCAACACAGAGAGAGAGAGAGAGAGAGAGAGAGAGAGAGAGAGAGAGAGAGAGAGAGAGAGAGAGAGAGAGAGAGAGAGAGAGAGAGAGAGAGAGAGATGAGAGAGAGAGAGAGAGAGATGAGATGGAGGTTAGCTCAAATGTTCAATTTCATTGCTTATGGAAAAACCTTAACTAGCAAAAACAAAAAGCATGAGAAATGGAAATAACAAGCAACCACAACAATAACATAAGCAAGAGTGATTAGCAAATGAGACGCTTAAGCTCTCAAAATGATAGAGTCTCCTGCTCTCTATTAAGCATGAAAATAGAGTACAAATGGTGCCTTTTTATAAAGTGGGGAAGCCCCTTGCCCCAAAATCATATTGGCTAATAACATTGATCCTATCCATTCATCTTGGACCCAACTTGACCCAAGGGTCCACAAAAAGTACATTGAAATTCACAAGATTCATGTGAGTCCCAATTTGGACCCAACTCTAAAAAGTAATCTCTAACTTTAAAAATGACTTTGGGCCTCTAGTTTTATTTTAATTCCAAGGCCCAAGTCAAGTTTATTTTATTTACAACTTAAGCTTGCATGCTCATTGGGCCATGGGCTTATGCGCACAGGATGCCATGCCCTCGCAACACATTTTATTAGTCGATTTTATCTATTTACAATTCATTGGACAAGTGTCGGATGTTGTTTCGAAAGACAATTACTGGGTTATTAAAAGTCAAAGTGGTTAGCATCACACAGTGATGTGTGCTGATCCCACAAATAGTGTGACAAGAGTCGTGCACTTAGCCGACTCATTATCCATAGGATGAAATTTGAGGCTGTTTCGATCTGAGGACCATACACACCCCTATCAAATCTAATGAGGGCCTCATACCTCAATATGATAAAATTCTTAGTTGGCTTATGGAAAATCTTACGATACCCATTACTATAGTGATTATGGTTTGACGCTTATGATAGTGTCACCCAAGCAATAGAGCCAGGGTCACTCGATCGGAGATCATATCCTATCATTACAAAGGTGTTAGTTATGAGACTAATCTAGCGTGATTTTGCCATTCTTGGTATTCAACCAACCCAACCTTGCTATCATGGAGGGTTTGTACTTATTAGGCACACGGTTCCTCTCGTGGATGTGGGAGTTTTTGGTGGACGCCTCCAATAACGAAGTTCACCTTGTTGAGCTAGGATCACCCCAAACTAGAGATAGTAAAGGGTTATGTACTGGCTGGTATTGGGCCGTAGGAAATGATGAAATGTCCCCTCTAGAATTAGAAGGCCAAGAACTTCTCTATGCGCCTGATAGGTCGATAGATACATCTGAGACGATGACAGAAGAAGAACTAGTTGAAACCATAGACACATTTCTGGAGACCTTTGATCAAAATGTGATTGAAAGCAAAGAACTTACATTAACAACACTAGGTAAAATAGACCTTGAAGAGAAACACGTCATATTAGAAGACCACTTGATTGAACCACAGGTTGAGCCACAACTGGCAGAGGACCCGCAATTGGATCTACATGGATTCTCATACGCAGAGCTAGATCTAGCTATAGAAATTCCATTGCATGAGACTAGTCTACTGCCTAGAGGACCAAGTCCGACCATAGATGATGGGAGGAGAGTTGCAAGAGATGCACCTCTCTTCCCATCAAAAGTTATGGAGACTCCAGAACAGTTACTACAAGACCTCACGATGCCAACTCTTCTTGAGGATCAAGAAGCTAGTGCAACCGATTTGCAAATAGCAATATGTTGAAATGGAAAAATAATATATCTTGACTTTGGGCTTGCTACAAAACATTGTACCATGCAAGTATGTTGTTCCATAAATGCAAATGACAAGTTTGGCCTAGATAGAACTCAAGCTATATGGATATGGCATATCTAGCTTGATGATTACAACTTGCATATAGATCGTAGACTTATAATTAGCAAAAATATGCTAGTAGAAGCTCGTGGCATTTCACATGCATTAATTGTAAGTGATCCATAGTGACATGCAAGGCATGCACAAAGTGAAATGGACACATGCATGATGATTTGTACATTTCTCTTGGTAAAAGTAGGTAGAGATACATGTATGAGATGTGACAAATGTCACATAGACTCTAGTTTTCACTTTAGATGTGATTGAAAGTGGGTAGATGTGGTTCTACCTCGAGCTACCTCAAACTCCATAGATATGTGTAGCTCTCCTCATAATTTTTGATGAAGAACCAAAGCTTTGTAGCTATCTCTTGCCATTTTAGACCCACACAATTTTTGCTTGATATCTCTCTAACTCATGTTGAGGCTAATGCTAATACACTAATTTCTTGTACTTTTGCTCATTTATGATTCATTGCTATCATTCTTTGATGCTTAGCATGCTAGATTGTGGTTAAGCCATAACTTCTGTACTAGACCTTGCTATTCAATCTAGAATCAGGTTATTGTGCTAATCATAAATCTTACTTAGATCTATCATACTTGTGGATCTTCCCCACACGTGTGAATTCTGGAAATTTTGTCATGGTATTAGAGCCAAATTGAGCTTTGCATGCTAACATCTAAATCAAGCAAAAAAGCAGTTATACACTTTTTCTGACCTTTCTCTAAAGTGTGTTTGGATCAAATCGAATTGGAACTGAATTTTTAGGTCTGAAAAGTGGTAGTACGGAATTCTGGAATTCCGCATCAGAGATTTTCAGTCCCTTCTAACTCCTTGCTTGTAGATCCAAAGATAGTGGTCTTATAGCTTGATGGCATTTAGGCCCTGCGACATTAAAAGTCCCGCAAAAAGGCCTAAAGTCCTTGTATTAACTTTCGAATTATCAAATCTCTATGTGATCATTGGGTTGGACTTACACATGCAGGGTGCCAAATCTCTCTCACTTATTAACTAGGGTTAGGGTTGCCCTGGGATCTGCAAACCCTCCAACGGTATGTACACAGATAGCCCTTTATCTTGATCCATCGAATATGAGGTGGCTATTTGTCATGCAAACAAAGACAAGAAAAAAGTATATTTTCCAAAATATCGAACTCAAAGATGCGACAATATACAATCATGATGAAGAAGGTGAAAGCAATCGCGATATGGGAAATCATGGAGAAGAGAATCTGCATAATGAAGAGGATGAAACAATTGATTATCTCGTGGAGCCAAATGAGCATGACGATTGAGATGTCATTGACAATGACATAAGAGCCAAAAGTCAAATCACTAAAAACATTGATGATGATACTTCTAATCTTCCAACAAGAATAGACCATCTTTTGAAATCTGTGAAAGAATTAGACTACCAGATGAGTGTGAAAATGACGCAAACGATCAAGAAGATGAACTACAGACACCTATGTCCATTTCAGGACGTATACGTAGGCTTGAACTACGTTTACAACTTGACTCAGATGAATGGCGAGAAATCAATGATGATGTGAATGAGGAATTGTCTGCAAATGAGATTGATTGAATTGTATGAAAAAATATATTCAATTGTTGCTAGTAGAGATTTTTTGTGTTTATATATCTCAACATTTCATACGATATTTCACACTTCTCTTCTTCTTTATTCCATTAAAATATTTGCAGTTAAATTAATTTCATTTTAATTATTCATCAGACATATTCTAAACGACATATCTAAAGTTTCACACCAATGTGCACAAGAGGCTCATGATCACACAATTAACATCATTTTGTCAAAAATTTTGTTCGTAGATAAAAAAAAAGAGCAATCGGGAGGAGCAATGGTGGATGGACCAGATTTTGTAGCCACCACACACCCACCATGATTGGATCGTCACGTGGTAGCAATAAACACATATTCGCGTTTAATTATTAGACAACAGTTCAGAGAGGAGACAGTTAAGCGTCGTTGATCATCGCGCGACGAAGTTATTGGAAGCATCGCTAATGCGTCGCTTTTTCATAAAAGAATTTCGGTGCCAAATGTCGTGCGGCGACAACCAGTACTTATTGTCGCTAGACGTTAGAAAAGCGACGCTTTGTCACAGAGCGTCGGATATGTTATGTTGACGACGTTAACAAATGATATATTTGTCGCTATAATAATCGTGGAGCGAAGTTTAACTTTAAAAATAAATGTCACAAACTTTCGTCACTATAATTGTTTTTTTGTAGTAGTGAGAAGGCGCCAAAATGAATTGGTGTGGTAGTATGAATTAAATTAAAATTCGGAGTCTTGTTGCACTTTTGGTTTCTGAAAATAGCGAATGACATCCACTTTGGATTGCAAAACTGCTTGGGTTTATTCAAAATAGTAACTAGACTTCAAAGTACATGATGATGCATCATGTCAAATGACAATCCCACACCTTTCTATTAGATGATTATTTCACATAAAATATCAGGCTATGAAAGAGCTTTAAAAAATGATTTCGATATTATTAAGTTAACAAAGGCAAAACAACAATAAAACAATTGTTGTTCTTGATATGCGAATAAAATACCCCATCCATTTGACTTGAGATATATTGAATGTTTTGCTTACATTGTTTTGTTTAATAGATAGGCATTGTGAAATGATCTTATTTTATTGGAATGAAGGTCATTTTGTTTTGAGTTACAGTCTAATGTCAATTCCTTGAAACCAAACACTTGGAGAGGCCTACATATATCTAACATCTTTGCCTCATGAGAATAATAGCATTTTGATTTTTGTTTTAGTGAGAATAGTTGGAGCCTAGTTACCTTATACAAACTAGGATCTCAACATTTGGAGGCATGGTTTTGTTTTTGTCACTATGTGGTGCCACATCAACATGAACAATAACAACGTGACCTAATAACTAAAATGACATTGATCACGTGACATTTTTTTTGGAACAAAATAATCAAAAAATGAAAGTGAAAGTGGAACTAACTACACATGCGATAGAATTGACTAAGCTTGCTAGGTTCATGAGCAAAACCATCTCAATTTATGAGCAAATTAAAATAATCTCATCTCGTGGGAGTGTACACATTGCACAAGGCTCTTGGGTGGGGTTTTTCCCCTACGTAATTGACGTTGGCACGATTTTTAGTCCATTTTGGGGCCTATATTATATTGCACAATATAGGGCCCCAAAAATTGCCATTGCCTGGACTGCCATGTTTCCACACACTCTACGCAGAGAGAGAGAGAGAGAGAGAGAGAGAGAGAGAGAGAGAGAGAGAGAGAGAGAGAGAGAGAGAGAGAGAGAGAGAGAGAGAGAGAGAGAGAGAGCCATACACTCTGCGAGAAAAAGAGATGTCGCGCATGAGAGAGAGTGAAAGGGGGGGAGGTTGTGGGCAACCATGCGAGCAATCCCACTTCAAGGATATGAGTACCCTGTTCACAGTGGCGATGTTGGGAGAGGCCTCTCATGGAACTCACGTGTTCTATGAATGGAGGAAGCTCATTTCTCAAAATTTGATCACAACCCATGGCTCAGGTTCATAGATGTGTAGGGAGACTGGCCAGCCTGCTAGCAAGTGAATAGGTACCATACTGGGAAAGTTGGAAAAGATGATGCTGGATTTTCAACAAGAGCAGTTCCTAGGAAAAGCTTCAAGCGCTGGCCAACCTAGATATGGGCAAATACGGAGGTCAAAAGATTGATAGAATGGATGAAGATCTATAATACTGGTTGCAACGAGGATGATGATCAAGTCAAATTTTACGAGCTTGGCTTTTATGCTTTGTTTGATTCCATCAGAGAAGTACTTCGGCAGTTGGAGAAAATAGAATATGAGCATGCAGAAAAGGCTCGATCTCATTATGCATGCTTTGATCCTTTGCGGCACAAGCGAAGACAATTACGTCCAGTCATTGACTGTGTTTCCACAAAAGTATCGCAATGACTCGGTGGTTGAAGTTCTGAAAGATGTTCTGAAAAAGCATGTGGAGAGTGTGAGGTTTTCTTTTACGTGTAACAAAATGCTAGAATTGTGCAGAGAATGCCGAAAGCTACAAGAAGAAGAGAGATGTTGCGAGAGAGAGAGAGAGAGAGAGAGAGAGAGAGAGAGAGAGAGAGAGAGAGAGAGAGAGAGAGAGGATCGTTCACAGGCCAAACGTCAAATTCACAGTCGTCAAATTAGCATAAAAATCTGCCAATGACAATTACGCATGGTAATGACCATCTCGTCGGACCATTACCATTAATAATCTGGTCCCTGGGCAGCTCGTGGACTCAGCCACTCGCTGCCAGGGTCCCACATTATTTATGGTAATGGCCCTCCCAAAGGCCATTACCTAGTACGTAAATACCTGCACATTTTTTTTTCAGTTCATTTGAAAGTTGCCTTAAATGGCATAATTTTGTATTTTTGGCAATAAGTAGCTTACACATTTCTAAAGTACACTTACTATTTTTAGAAAGTTTAAGAAATCACCTTACACAAAATGTCTATTTTTAGAAAGTCACATATATCCGAAATTACTATTTCAGAAAGTCGACTTTGTAAAAATAGAAAAAAAAATGTGCAGTTGATTTACGTAAGGGAAGGCCCACGGGCGCGGGGCCCTCCGGGTTTGGAGGCGCCCTCGGGAGTCTATTTTTAGAAAGTCACATATATCCGAAATTACTATTTTCAAAAAGTCGACTTTGTAAAAATATATCTGGGTTTGGAGCCGCCCTCGGGGGCCTCAAAAGGGGGAAGGCCCCGGCCCTAGGGCCTTCCCCCTTACATATAGAATATAGACACTTACTTTATTAGAATACATGACCATTGACACGGGGTGCTTGCATCTGGGAACTTGCGAGCACGATGTTGCTGGAATTAAAAGAAGCGCGTTTGGAATATTCATACGCGATAAACTTGATTTCCTTGCATCTTGAAGGTTGAAATGAGAGATGGGCACCGTCCAATACGTATTGTCTTCTATGTTTAGGAAGAATGAGACACAATTTGGAAGAGTTGAGAAGCGGATCTGCCTTTCAGATTCCTGTTCTTCATAAAATATCAAAATCTCGAAACCGTCAAAGATTAAACGTACATAACGGTAAAGGACTGGCAGGACAATCATGCATCATGGCTCCTTCCTGCACCTCTCCAGCGATCCATAATTTCTCAGCAAGCATATATGCTTCCTCGTCACTCGAGCGGCTCACAATTTTTTGATAAGGGGCCTTCGATTTGTTTGTGATTGAAGAAATTCTGGGTATCGGTTGTTGTTGTTGGTGTTGGTGTTGGGTTTGGTGAGAAATCAGACAAGGCAGATCAGGACAGAGGTCACGATTGTGTTTTGTCAGATCAGTTTCGTTTGTGATTGAGGAACTTATCCCAATTTGTTGTTGTTGTTGCTGCTGCTGCAGTTGGTTTTGGTAAGCAATCAGACAAGGCAGATTAGTCTGAGGTCACAAGTGTGTTTCGTTGAGCAATTAGACAGTTGAGATCATGACAGAGGTGAGGGCGCTGGAGGTGCATGTCGTGGCGGCGCAGGATTTGAAGGATGTGAAGTTGATTGGAAAGATGCACACCTATGTGGTTGCTTGGGTTGATCCAGTGAGAAAATATTCCACCCAGGTTGACAAACAAGGCGGCACCTCTCCTGTTTGGAACGAAAAGCTAATCATTCCAGTTGAGCAGAGGCTTCTGGATCTGGCAAATGGGATGCTGATGCTCGAAATCTACAGCCACGGATCTCTGAGTACAAAGAAAGTAGGATCCGCCCAAATTCCTATTTCGGAGATCAACCGCAAAAACAATCAGCGGATGGATTATCCAGTGCTACGACCTTCAGGTAAAGTCCAAGGAACTATTACCATCTCTGTTTTACAAGGAGAACAGATCAGCGTCCCTGCGCCAGCGGCCGCTCCCCCTATAACGGCCTATCCTGCATACAATTCAAATCCTGCACCGCCACCTGGGCCTTACCCACCATATCAATATCCTCCTCCGTACACCCAATACCCACCTGCAGGCGGCTATCCTCCTCAGCCGCCGCCCTACTATTCTCAACCTCCACCTCCAGGAAGGAATAAATTTGGTGGAGGTCTTTTAGGAGGTGCGGGAGCTGGGCTGGCTGGGGGGCTTCTGGGCGGTTTTTTGCTGGGAGACTTGGTTGGATCTGCATCTGACTGGGGAGATGGTGGCGGAGGTGGTGACTATGATGGTGGTGGTTATGACAGCGGTGGTGGTGGTGACTATGGTGGTGGTGATTTTGGTGGTGGTGGTGATTTCTGAGGACTAGTCATGCCAAATATTCCATGTGTTTGATTTGTCTCTTGATGCCCTCTACCGCTGTGTATTTGTGAAATATGTGTAGGCACCTAGGCAGTCTTATGATAACATGTTCACTCTCTGGATTATGCATATGATCAACAAATTTCTGTCACAATATATAAATTTGTCATAATATTTTATTTGACAAAAGTAAAATCTGGGTTTGGTTAATGCTGCGAGTCTGTGGATGAGATAGTTTCTGCCAAATTCTATTCATCCTAGAAGCAATGTTTATATGGCCTTGGTTTTGTATTCGGTAAGCTTCCGTTCAATAGTTGGCTTAGTTGTTGTTTTGTTGAACTTTTCATTGATCATTCCTGTGTATGTATTTCTAGAAGCATAACATAATTTCGATCTATGTAGAAAAGTTGTATTGATAGCTGTTAACTCTCAGATCTTTATTGAGAACTTTTTAAGCTTGAAGAATTATTCCACTTTCATATGCACTTACATATTGAAGATTAGTCTACTCGCGATCGAGAAAAGTAGTGTAGTGAAAACAAAAAACAAAACTGTGAAAGTTCCTTACAAAACTGTGAAAGTCAGGCTTCATAGATGCTGAAGAAGCTCACTCATCATAAGGATCCTGATTTTATCATTTTTGTCTCAACCTCGTTTACCATCTTTCCAATTGAGAGCACAAGAGTTTGCCTGTTTTGTCCGAGTCTCTCTCTTTCGAGGTTCCAAGATCATTTGAAGAACTAGTTTTCCAATTCAACTTTAGAGTCTTAGTAACTAAAATTTTAGTTAATCACAAATTTTTTTATGTAATGGTAAATTTTGGTGGATCATTATTATATTAGGAGATAAATTTTTGGGTTTAACTACCTAATATTGAAATTTTTTATCAAAAGAATAATATAACCAAAAAGCAAAAAATAGCCTTTGAAAGTACTACTACGTAAATAACTCACAAGTTTTAGATTCATTTGTAAGTTTGTTAAAATTGGAATGTTCATGATAGGTGTAGCCATAATGAAACAAAATTTACTTTGTAGCAGTTCTACTCCAACTCATTGCACAAATGAGGACATAAAAGCATAAGCCCACGCGCGCGCACATATGCACACACAAACATGAGGTATTTTTCAGTGACCTTTTCATTGGAGAATGATGTCTTAAAAGATGTTGCAATTTTATAACACTATCAGAATGACCTAGTGAAAAGGTCACTAATCCACTTAATATGCAAGGCATGTCATTGAGATGCTACCCAAAAGGACAAGGTAAACTCCGAATCTCTCTCTCTCTCTCTCTCTCTCTCTCTCTCTCTCTCTCTCTCTCTCTCTCTCTCTCTCCATTGTTACCTATCAATTTTTGTTTGTGAGAAGCACTATATTGCTATTTCTACATTGACAAAAAATAAGTGTCATTTTCAATTTTTTATTATATTTCAATCATGATCATAGACTTGCATTATGTTCCCACAATTTTGAAAAAATTGTAGTCCACCAATTTGCGCTTGACACAGAGACGGTGTAGACACCACCGGCCAGTGTGTGCACGACATATGTCTCGCCACATCAGCATGTTTCAACACATGCTGTGCGACACGTGTCTAAATTCTTTGTCAGCACACCACCGACCAATGTGTGCACGACATCTGTCTCGCCACATCAGCATGTTTCAAAACATGTTGCACGGCACGCGTCGAAATTTTTTTTCAGCCATACTGACACGTGTCCGGCAGAGGGTATGGCCCACATCTGGCCATGCATTGTCACGTTGCAACACGTGCCAATTGGGCCATTCTCTCTCTCTCTCTCTCTCTCTCTCTCTCTCTCTCTCTCTCTCTCTCTCTCTCTCTCTCTCTCTCTCTCTCTCTCTCTCTCTCTCTCTCTCTCTCTCTCTCTCTCTCTCTCTCTCTCTCTCTCCTCTGCTTGCTCGCTCTCTCCCTCTCTCTCTCCCCCGCTCCTCTGCTTGCTCGCTCTCTCCCTCGCTCTCTCCCTCGCTCCTCCCCTAGCTCCTCACTCCTCTGTCTCCCTCTGTCCCTTGCTCCCTGCTCGCTCCTCCGCTCCCTCTGTCCCCTGCTCCTTGCTCGCTCCTCCTCGCTCCTCTGTCTCCCTCCGTCCTCTGCTCCCTCCTCTCTCTCTCTCTCTCTCTCTCTCTCTCTCTCTCTCTCTCTCTCTCTCTCTCTCTCTCTCTCTCTCTCTCTCTCTCTCTCTCTCTCTCTCTCTCTCTCTCTCTCTCTCTCTCTCTCTCTCTCTCTCTCTCTCTCTCTCTCTCTCTCGTTTAGGGCAATTGGCCAAATGACATTTTGGCAGTTACAAATAGTAATACCAACCTGGAGAACATGTCATTGTATTCTCATTTTGTACGGAGAATTCATCTCTTGAGTTTCTATGTCCATCTCATTGATTTATCTCTTGATATCTTGATTTTTTATGTGTAGAATGTTGATTTTATGGTTGATATAGGTTTCACACATGTGAAGGACAGTCTGTTGCTGTTGTTGTATGGACAGGGACAGTACCATACTATATTTTCATCTTCATTATCAAATCTTAGCATTCAATGATGAGTTAGCATGTATTGATGGAAGCATCAAGGAAGTAGAACTTGTGCAAGTTGTTCTTAATGGCTTGTTGGATGATCATGCTAATCTTGTTCAAAGTTTTGCTATTCATTAGACTTTGCCAAGTATGGTGGATTTGCAAGAGATTTTGGTGAATGAGGAGTTTAGGCTGCATTCATAGTTTACAAGCTTAAGAGCAATTGTCCCAGGAGTACCCTCATGTAGCTTCTTTTTGATCTGTTAGTGTCATTGCTTTTGCTGGGTTGACAATGGAAGAAGCTAAACTTCTTGCCTGGGACCACAACATTGACCAAGACTACAAGATGAAAATGACAGTCATCTAGACAATTAGATTTTTTCACAAAAAATTTGGCAGAGTTTCCAAAGCTGGGGATTTTAACCAGTTGGAGCTGAAAGCACTTTGTGCTTAGGAGACATGCCTGCCATTTGATCCTAAGAATCCGACCAAGAGCCTTATTAAATATGATAATTTTTATCAGCTTGTATTTTGCAGTGACCAGATAATTACTTTACTATGCTAAGCATAGAATGTTTGTTTTAAAAGTTTTTAATTGAGATAATTGCTATACTATGCTTAGCAAGAAATGTTTGGTTTAAAAACTTTTAAAATTAATAAATGAAATTTCAAAATTTGTTAATTATATAATTTTGTTTTCGTAATGTTATTTTTTCAGGTGTGGGCTCTTGTAGATAAAATTTTTGATAAATGTGAACATTTTGAAATAAAGGGCCAACCAGCTCAAGGAGGTTCAAAATCCAAAAAAAACGTTGTTGCGACCACTCATACAATAAAACTCATACCAATTAAGATGGGTTTTTTTGAGTGGAAGAATATGTAGGGAATAAATTCCTCCGAGCTAATAATCAGTGGCCTCTCGAGGGTTGTTGATGGTCAGCTACCCCTTTTTGATACGGGCAAGGAGTTTTCGAGGTCAAATTCTCTTTTTGTTTTTAAATAACATTTTTTAATACTAATTGCTATTTGTTTTATTTTTTGTGATATTAATCACTAATTTGTTTTCTAATACAAGCATAAATTATTCATGAAAGTTCAAGAGGCCATGGTGACAGGCTTAAACTGTAAGATTCTGAGTAGTGTTAGAGGATTTATCCTCTGAGTAGTAAAAATGAAGCCCCCACTCCATTTTTTATTTTATTTAGAGATATAATATTCACTTCACTTATGCTTAGCATAGAAATATATTAATTTTTTATTTCAAACATTCATGATAGCTTCTGCTAAGTACAGAATTGTATTCTCTAAGCTAGGATCTCAAGCTTAGCATAAATTTTATTTTTTAATTATTTATTATATTCATTATATGCTAAGCATAGTTCATTCTTCATTTTTCTTTGGTTAACATCATATGCTAAGCATAGCTTCATTCTCTCTTCTTTCAACTTGCCGAAGACAAAAAGAATAATGTCCTTCAAGAGCAGTTTAAGCGACATATTTTAAAAGCGAAGATAGAAAAAAGAGACAGAGAAAGATTGGCATGGGGTGAGACCGTTGTCGAGGAGGATTCAACAGAAACATATCTTTCGAAATGTGTCGATGATCAATCGTGTTTTTACACTGTGGAGGAAGGATATTGTAGGGAGATTTTTAAGTTTTTAAAGAAAAGATATTGTAGGGATATTGTTTTTACACTCTAGAGGAAGGATATTGTAGGGAGATTTCTAAGTTTTTAAAGAAAAGACCCTACATCCCCTATGGATTTCAAATGAAAGAATCACTAAATGATGATTCTCCATTTAAATTCACTGAGATCCATAGTGTGATGCAAAGATTTCTTGAAAGTACAACTCCTCCTATTTGGAGAGTTGTAATATTTCATTCAAACTGGCAGTCGGCTTCAGTACAAAAAGCCCTTTTGATTTTTTGCAAAGTTGGAATTGAAAATGCTATTTGGTACGTTTTCAACTAAATTTTAAAACTTAATTTTATAATTGTTTTATGTGTTGAACTTCTATGCTTGGCATTGATCATTGTTTAAAATAATAATTTACTTTTTTTTTTGTAGGTACAAGCTCAATGTTTGCAATGCTGGTGGTGCACGATTGTGCAATGAGATTGAATACATAACCATTGGTTATTATTCATTGGATGGCAAACGATCTATGCTGCATTACAACACCACCGGCTTGACTAGTTTTAGAAATTTGTTCCAATTTCCAACAGTCACAAAAATCTGAAAAATCTGATGGCAGGTTCTCTGGCTTGTCCTTATCAAAAGCCACAACAATTAATTAATCATATTATTAAAAAAATTATCCACACAGCAGATAGAATGTTAGATTTGTTTTAGCGGAAACGGCACTACCAGCGCATGCGCTATGGAAAAAGACAAGTATCTTGTTGTTATAGTTCGGATCTGTCTACTGGTTTCGAGGTTATATTCTGTTTGTCTGGCCATAGAAGCAACATTGTGCCTACCACACATTCAAATTTTATTCGGGTCTTACTTATTCAAATTCAGACTTATAATACTATTTTAAATCTGGGTACTACATCAAACTGCTACTTTCACTTCTTGTTAATTTGTCTTTTCTAAGCATGTAAAATAATGTCTTAATTTTTAGCTCCAAAAAATAGGTCTCGATAAAAAAGAGATAAAGTGAATAAAGAACAAAACGAGATTGAGTAAAAAAAAACTAAACACTTTGACAGTCAAAAGTAATATTTAAAAAAAAAATTTAGTCGTATCTTGGTACACAATTTTCAATACAATCAATTTTGAGTCATCATAATTAGTCTTAAATAAGTCAAATTGCATAAGAAAACACATATTTTTCTCCGTCTGACATGAGAAAACACCTTTTCATTATGTTTTTTTTTCTATGCTAGGCATAGGAAAAAAATGTGCTTTTACTATGCTTGGTCTTTTGCTATGTTCGATATAGAAAGAAGAGATGTTTTTGGCTATGCTCGACATGCATAACAAAACATCTCTTTGTTATATTTTTTTATTATGCTTGGAATAATACAAAGCACATATAGAAAAGCACAATTTCTTCACTATATTTTTTTGTTATGCTTGGCATAACAAAAATCAAAAACAAAAAATAAAATAAAAATAAACTAAAAATAAAATTTATAAAATTACAAAATTAAAAACTAAAACTTAATAATTTTATGAATTACAATCAAAGTTTTAAATTTTAAAAAATTAAAAGATCATAAAACTAAAATGACTTTAAAAGTTAAAAACAAGTTTTTAAAAATCAAAAAATCAAAAGATGATTATTTTTTTAAATTTCTAAAATTAAAATATTAAAGAGATTAAACTTTACATGTTAGAAACAAATTTTAAAAAATCAAAAGATGATTATTTTTTAAAATTCAAGAAGAAATTTAAAATTTACAATTATAAAATTATAATATTTTAGTAACTGAAATTAAAAAATTATATGAAGATATTAAAAAAAATTGAATTGAAATAAAAATTAAATTTTTTAGACACAGTTTTAAATCTTGATATCTTTGAAAGATCTTTTGTCATTCAAATACTTCTCCTCATTCTAATTCGGTAAGGAATATATATACAATGTAAGGAATCTCCTCTTTACAAACTGAGTGCTTTCATTCGCATTGTCTTGTTGACTATTGTAAATGCAGAGCTGGTTAAAAATATAAATATCTTTCTTGATAATAATCTCCCTAGTAGTCTATTGAAGCTCTCACTATCTCTTTACGATTTTAGCCTTCTACAAATGAGTCTTGAACTTTTTAGAAAGTTGGCCACACTTTATATCTTTATAACTTTGTGACGAGTCAAAAATTACAAATGTCTAGTTATGTTTATGCTTAGCATGGTTGACATTGTTAGAAAAGTTAAATATTTTTGGATTGTGAAAAAAGACAAAATACCTATGCAAGTAAAAAATTACAAAATGTTTAGAAATCACTTATGCTGAACATGGTTGAAATTGCTATGAAATAAAAAATACTTGGATTGTGAAAGAATATTAATTACTGTTGTGAGTATTTCATGTATACAAATAAATAAGTGGGTCCCACCACTTAAAATATTGTTGGCCAAACCTTGCCTAGTGGGCCCCGCCACAGTACAGTAGAATAATAAGTGCAAGGCACTGACATCCTGTGTGTATAAGCCCACCCACCAATGAACACAAATAGCAAGTTGTAATTCCTAGGAATAAGAGACTAGAGGCTTAAAACTCCTAAATGACATTAGAGGCCCTAAGTCAAGTTGCAAATAAAAAAGCTAAAAGGGCCCAACTTAAAACTCACATGAATCATGTGAGTGCCCTTGTGCTTTCTTAGCACCAATAGATTTAAGTTGTGTTTATTTTAAAGACTTGGATTAGAATCCTTGCCCCAATGAAGTGGCTAATGAGAGTAAAGGAGGCTCACCTCTAAAATCTATAAGAGGGAGTCATTTCCTTTGTATTGTATCATCTTCCATTCTCATTCAAAGAAAACTCTCTTGGTTTCTCTCTCTCTCTCTCTCTCTCTCTCTCTCTCTCTCTCTCTCTCTCTCTCTCTCTCTCTCTCTCTCTCTCTCTCTCTCTCTCTCTCTCTCTCTCTCTCTCTCTCTCTCTCCCTCCCTCCCTCCCTCCCTCCCTCTCTCTCTCTCTCTCTCTCTCTCTCTCTCTCTCTCTCTCTCTCTCTCTCCCTCTCTCTCCCTCTCTCTCTCTCTACGTTGGGATAGAATAGCTTTGGGTAGGTGCTCGAGCCCCCAAAGCCTTTCTCAACCTAGGTGTTCTATCTCTCCCTCTCTCCACTCTCTGGTATTAGTTTTTGCCATTTTTTTGTGATTTTTTTGTTTGTTTGCACTGTAGGGAGAGATTGTGAGGTGGGAGGATCAAATCCAAGCACCCAATCCTTTCATTAATCCATAAAATCCATAAAAATCATAAAAAAAAGCTCAAAATCTGTTTTTGGAGGGAAAAAGAGAGCCAAAATCCCATCAAATTTTGATTTCTCAAAGATCAGCAAGAACTAACCTTCGCATGACTGGCAGCAGCTCCAGGATACTATCCCAAACCTGCATAGAAGCCTGTGAAGGTTACTTCTCAATAGATTTTGAAAAAACAGAGAAAAACCCATAAAAATTCAAAAATCCCTTGTAAAAATTAAAAAAAATTCAAAACTCAAACTAACCTTCGCTGAGCTCTCTGAAGTTCCATTTCACTGAGACAAGGACACAGAGAAATCTATGAGAGTTAGATCCCAAAAAAAGTGCCCCTGTGAAGGTTCCCAAGAGCAAAAACTAGTCTAGAACCTTCTCAAACAACAAATTTTTGAGTTTCCTTGGGAAGTAACCTTCGCAGAGCTCTCTAAAGTTCCATCTCACTGAGACAAGGACACAGAGAAGTCTGCGAGAGTTAGATCCCAAAAAAAGTGCCCCTGTGAAGGTTCCCAAGAGCAAAAAGTGGCCTAGAACCTTCTCAGACAGCAAATTTTTGAGTTTTTCTAGGAAGTAACTCTTGCAACTTGGTAAGCAAGTGGATCTGACTCAGATACAAGCAAATACTAGCCTACAAAGATAAGTTCCCAGAAAATCTCAAAATTTGGCCAAAAAACCACCAAAAAATGCACTTTTTTCAAGATTTTTTGAGTTTCCTTGGGAAGTAACTCTTGAATCTTGGTCAGCTGAATCTGACTGAGATACAAGTGCATACCAGTCTGCGAGGGTTTTTTCCCAGATAATCTTAAAATTTTTGCAAAAAGACCCCAAAAAAATGCACTTTTTTCATGGATTTTTGAGATCTACTAGGAATTAACCTTCTTAAAGAGTTTTTTAGATAGATCTAACCAAGATCTAGCTACTGTGAAATTTTTGTAATGATCCAATGGTTATATTTTGAAATATCTAATAAAAAGTGCCAAAAAGTGCCAAAAAACCGAGTTTTTTCAAGATCCTGACAAATCTGCCCATCAAGAACTCTTGCAGAACTCACATTGTCTAGAAATGGCCCATATATAGCTATTGTAGGAAGCTTGAATGTTATATTCACTCAGATCTGAAAAAATCTCAACAACAACAACAACAACAACAAAAACCACAAAGAACCAAGAAAAGGGGCTAAAATCACACTATTAGCCAATTGAAACTGATCAGATCTTGTCAAATCTAGGTTTCAATCACAATATCCATCAAGATCCAACATCCCTGGACTGAACCAAATGAATGAACCTCAAATCAAGTTGATCAGTACCAAGAAAAATCAGTTTCCACCACCATCTATACCAACCATTCATCATTCTTCTGTCCACACTCTTCTGTCCATCTCCATATTCTCTTGATAGTGTAACTTTTATTGCGGTTATCTGTTAAATCCATTTTTGTTTCTGTTCACATCCATACGGATCCCTCTTTTCTTGATTCTTTTCTCCTCTTCTTTTTCTTCTTCCACTTCAAAAAAAAAAAAAAAAAGGTGGAACACCAAAGTCATTGAGCAAACTTTGAAGCAATTCACCAGCTAGCTACTTTGCGACATTCTAGTGTTGAACTATGGAGACCGCCCTTGTAGGATTATCGAAATTAAAAAAGTTCTCTGCTGAAACAATACGAGACTACACCTATCGAATCTATCATCTAGTGAAGGATTGTGATCCCCCGATTTTCCAACAGATCATCATGGCAAAATACTATGTTAGACTGCCCAAAAGGATCAGATCTGGTATATGCGTCACTTGCACAACTTTGTAAGGATGCTGCCTTGATGGAAATCTCACTTGGGAAGAAGGATTTTTCCTATCCAAATGGGAAAACAGAGGAACAAAGGTCGACAATGAGCAATGATCCAACAAGAATGAAACCCCATGCAAGGCAACAATGTGCAGCAAGGTCAAGCAAATCAAGTGCAGCAGAAGACCAAGAACCTTGTAGTTCAAGCTGTCAGCAAGCTTATGCTCTCTCTATTAAGTTTCTTTAAAAGGATGAATGTACCTTTTGCTTTGGAGATCATCCAAGTACCAGGTGTCCAATCAAGAATTCGCGCTTGTTAAAAGGACAAAATACAGAACAACAGACTTGTCGACAGCAAGATCCAGCGGTTCAACAGTCAGAAGCAGAATCATGCCAACAAGGAGCTCACCAGAAGGATGGATGTCAGATTGATCCATCTAAATCACGAGTTTCTTCAACAAACAGTGGCAAGGTAGAAGTTTGGGTTATATCCTCTTGCCTGTCACCGAATTCAATGGAGGACCATAACAGCCTACCAGTCTATTTTGTGGAAGATCCTAAGGGAAATCTATTACTAGTGTATGCCTATCAACTTAGAGGCGATGGTGTATTGCACTCGGTAAGATGCTATGGATGCGGAGGGAAACACCGTCATGCTGAATGTCCACATCGAGGGGATCCATCAACATTTGATCCCTCGTGTTCACAATGCGGAGTTAATCATCCATGCCGAGATTGCCCGATGAGAAATCCACAAATAGCCAAGAGGCATTTGGCCTATGTAGACCGACATGCACTTGTGGTGACCCTTCCACTTCGAACGCACTATAAAAGAAAAATCTTAGTGCCACCGGGCTATGAAGTGACTGATGAAGAAGACAATCTGGCAAAAGTCCCAAAATACGCAAAGATACCCTTGGGCAAACAAGTAAAACCATCATAGAAGATAGAGATGGTAGAATCCATCATGCCAATGGTAACTGAGGAAGTCAAGAAATTGGCATCCGACAAAGTCCAACAGATTTTACCAAGTCTCTTGGCACAATCACTGCAAAGAATTCTTAGTGATGAAGTACAAAGGGGACTAGTGTCAACAGGGCAACTTGAAGGCAATTCAGCACAAGATCCAAGGAAAAGTGCCATCACGCAGCCTTCAACGAGGAAGTGCAGTGACCAAGGGAAGACTAAAGTTGATGATTGTCCCTCAACGAGCAAGATTCAACCAAAGTCTCATTGTTCCATAATGCAGCAGCCCAAACCAACGCCAAATCCATGGTATATCCATTCTTCAAAGGCCAAATCCAGGGAATCCAAGCCCAAATAGGCCTCCAGTACAACAAGCACTAGTGTTTACAATGACAAAGCCTTGTCCTAAATCTTTGATATTGACTGTTGAGGAAAGTCGTCAGATTATGGCATACCACGAATACCTAGACAGACAAGAGAGTCAAACAAGCATGTCATATCCACATTATGATTTGGGGGAGTCCATGACATTGGGACCAGTTGCGCCAATCTATGAGGATCCAATTTTATCTTGGGATACTCTGATGGAATGCCTTAACTACCCAATTGTTGATAAACAAGGTTATCCAGAATGGGCACCAAATCCTTATGCGTATTATTGAAAATCTGGCAAGTCCAAATTCTTGCTAATTTCCATCATCTAATAAAGCCTCAGGTTTTATGTAAGAAAATTCTATCCACGCTTTTCCTGAAGCACCATGTCCCAACAATAATAGAACCAACAACAGCGCCCTTCATGACAATTGCGGCCTAATGCCGAGGGACCAGCACTACTTTGGGTCATGGACCCTATTGTGGGTATTTCATGTATACAAATAAATAAGTGGGTCCCACCACTTAAAATACTATTGGCCAAACCTTGCCTAGTGGGCCCCACCACAATACAGTAGAATAATAAGTGCAAGGCACTAGCATCTTGTGTGTATAAGCCCACCAATGAGCACAAGTAGCAAGTTTTAATTCCTAGGAATAAGAGACTAGGGGCTTAAAACTCTAAAATGACATTAGAGGCCCTAAGTCAAGTTGCAAATAAAAAAGCTAAAAGGGCCCAACTTAAAACTCACATGAATCATGTGAGTGCCCTTGTGCTTTCTTAGCACCAATAGATTTAAGTTGTGTTTATTTTAAAGGCTTGGATTAGAATCCTTGCCCCAATGAAGTGGCCAATGAGAGTAAAGGAGGCTCACCTCTAAAATCTATAAGAGGGAGTCATTTCCTTTGTATTGTATCATCTTCCATTCTCATTCAAAGAAAACTCTCTTGGTTTCTCTCTCTCTCTCTCTCTCTCTCTCTCTCTCTCTCTCTCTCTCTCTCTCTCTCTCTCTCTCTCTCTCTCTCTCTCTCTCTCTCTCTCTCTCTCTCTCTCTCTCTCTCTCTCTCTCTCTCTCTCTCTCTCTCTCTCTCTCTCTCTCTCTCTCCCTACGTTGGGATAGAATAGCTTTGGGTAGGTGCTCGAGCCCCCAAAGCCTTTCTCAACCTAGGCGTTCTCTCTCTCCCTCTCTCCACTCTCTTTCTCCTCTCTCTCCTCTCCCTCTATCTTCTTGCTATGCAGGTGAAGGCGAGGTTGCCGCTCCTAGCGACGGACCCCTATGCTACATCGACGACACAACAATTACTTTTAAAAGACTTAACAACACTTGCTTGGCATGGACTATTACAAAACAAAAAACAAGAACTTGTTAGAAAAATATAGCAATGAACTCATCATGTCTCCAAACACATGAAAAAAATGTTGTAGTTTATTTTCATGCATGTTGTGGAAAAAAATTAGATTCAAAATATGCTTAATGGATCAATTGACCTTTGGCTAAATTTAGGTGCACATCTAGATTCATCAACAATGTAGAAATCTAGCATTTAACATGCATCTCCATGAAAAATATTGCATAAAAAACTATGAAACATGAGATCCAAGTCGGTTTTGGTCATACTAGTACTACGTAAAGTTTATACACTTTACTTCACACAATACAAAAAGAAAATATACATTCCAACTTTCACATTCCCCAACTTTTTACTTTTCCAAATATTTGCATTCCCAAGATCTGCTCCACACTCTTAGATTCCCAGATCTTATACTTTCCCAAAAAAAAAATCACATTTGTCTTTCCAACCCACATTCCCCACTACCTAGATTTGAAAACTTGATTTTAAAAGTTCACCTCTCCCAAGAGCCTACATTCCCAAAATCTGCTTCTCCAAGTTGCAACATCTTGAGTAGTGAGAGAATATAAAACTTAGATCAAGGTCCAAATCCACCATCCTCACTTCACTTTTTCTCATCTATAAATATTAAATTCTCTTTTGTACATTCTTCATTGATTGATTGTATTTCAATTTTCTCTTCTCCTTCAAAAGAAAAAAAAAAATCAAAGAAAAAGAAAAGAGAGGAAAACACTCTTGGAACACTGAGATCCAATAGAGATCTCGTTCATTCATCCATCCATTATAGAAGATATGTCGATCCCAACTACTCAATTATCAGACATTGGCATGCAACAAAAGGAGAAAATTATACAATACCTTTAAAGAAATTATCATATAGTAAAGGACTATCATCTACCAATTCTGATATCAATACTCATCAAAAATTTTATCTGAGGTATGTGGAGTGACATTCGTTATCAAATGAAGACTCTCACCTCTTATGTGACATTGAAACAAGCTCTTGATGATGCCATGAAGATTGAATCCACATTATTTGCATTTAAGAATTTTGACTCAAAATCTGAGTTGAATGAAATATTTGGATTACCATCAATAAAGGGCTCATGGATATTGCCAACACTAATGACAAGTAATAGAGGCAACAAGGGAAGGTCCAGTTTTACAAGATAGAAAATATGAAACATGTTTGTCATCAAGTCAAAAACAAGATCAAGAATACAATCCAAAGGTATATACTACTACATGTAATGTAATACTGCTTCGAAGAGATATACGTTGGCTAGTTAAGAAGTCTTGCATTGCAAATCAAGTAGCAGCAGAGCAACATCAAAAGTTCCAAGATACATCTTTGACAATAAGCAAGAAAGTAGACAAGCTCAAGGAATTCATATTTAAGGGATGAACATATTTTAAAGTCAACAAGTGAAAGATTGAAGCCAATTGTGAAGTCTCCATGTGCATCGCCAAGATTCTTAGAGACAGAAAACCATGATAATTCTCCATTATATTTTGTGGAAGAACTTAGTGGAGAACACATAGCGGTTTATGCATCTCAACTCTGAGGAGATGATATTTTGCTAACAATTCGATGCTATGGATGTGGCGGAAGACATCACAAATCAGAATGCCCACATCGTCGTGACCCAACATCCTTTTTCGCATTACGTTAAAGAGCAAAAGCACATTGTTTCCTATCAAATCATACTGGTAGGGCTTCTAATATTCAACACTCAGTCTGGACAGATATTATTGCTGCTACTCAGGACTTCAAGAAAGACGGCAAAACCAGAGTACTAAAAGTTGATGTATGGAAAAAGCTTGATAGTATGATTGCTATTTTAAGAAAAGGAAAATACTCTGATATTGATAAGAAAGCTGTCCAAAGGACTTGTGTCGATTTTGTTAATGCAGTATCAAAAGCATGGGGAGATGATCACATCACTCATTACATGGTTAGTATTAAATTCTTAAAATGCTTTCAAATTTAAATATATATTTAGATCCAAACATAGACTAACATTATGATTTTGACATATGCAGCACATACTAAGAGATCATACAGCATTTTTTGCAAATACATATGGAAGCTTGAGTGTATGGTCATCACAAGGGATGGAGAAGTCACACTGGCAAGCACGAGCAGCATTTCATCGAAATACACAACATGGAGGAACCAATGAAAAATGAAACTACATTTGTCAATTGTTTCAGTGGTTCTACCGCAGAGTTCAAATTCGACATATAACAAAGTCCACACAATACAACAAGTTTAGAAAAGCATGCAAGTTCATACAAGAAGAGAAAATTAGATGGTTGTTGAGTACAAGATCATCATTATCATAAAATCATGACATGTTAAGAATTGCTTTGCAAATTCATTGAACAAGAAAGGAGAAATACTCAATGTAAATGTATTGATTGTATTATACCAAAATACAAAGTGTCAACTATTTATCATCAGATCTTGTGTCAGATTCTATTGTCATGAAGAAATTCTCTGCTAGCGGATGCATCTAATAGATGTGCATTATCCTTATTTCCACTAAGCTCAATATAAGTGGAATACAATGAATAATGGGAGCTCCTTAAAGGAACATTCCCATCAGTAAAGCCTAAAATATTCAAAACATAAAATTTTTTGACAAAAATGATCTTATTTGTCTTTACAAATTTATGTCCTCCTAGGTAAAATGATAAAGCTTTAACTTCCATTATAAGAGTCTCCCCGACTGGGCTCAGCTTGGAATGAGCAATACAGATCTCATTCTTCAGGAAATGCCTAAGATAGTGGCCAAGTCCACTATGCCTCTGGAAAGATGATGTGTGTTGTCTGAAACCACCTCGTCTCGCAGCGAAATCATCTATTATGAGAGCATCTTGCAATAGAAAATTTGCTAGCAAAAACACATTCAGTGATTAGAAATATCGTAATGCAAGGAAGTTTAAACACTTACACATTCTTCATCATCAACAGCAACCAGATCAATATGATCAATATAATGACTACGTACTGAACTGGAATCATCCGTGAAATGCAATAATGATGGATGAGGGAAGCCCATCTGGGATTGAATTCTACATCGGATGGTCTGCCTCGCCCATCCTCAGCTATATTTGATAAAGTCTTAGTCAAGCATTCTTCAGCAGTCATAATTCTCTCCTCATCATCAAAATCAATACCAGCAACAAGATCATTTGTTTCAAAATCTACGAAGTCGAAGAATTCGAAAATTGTGCCGGATAATAAACATAGAACCTCGTCTTCACGATAGTCAAAAAATTTACATAAATCAGCAGTAGTAGAATATACGTCGTCATTAATATAATATATAGGCAAATTGAATAGACATTTAGAATCCTGTGTAGGGTTGGATTCATCAGCAGATGTATTTTGGCCAATAAAAGAATCCCGTAGAGAATCAGTATTTATATTTATAAAGTCACTTTCCATATCAGGAGTGTCGATAAGAAAGTGACTGATGTCCTTAATAGCTGACTGAACGGAGGATGATGAAAAGGGAGGGTCAGCAACAGAAATTTCATCATCATCTAGGATCTGAACTAACAGGATAAGTACGAAACCACTCTGATATTCAACCAATCGACATTTCTTGTTGCAATAAGGACACAATGAACTGCTTTTGAAAAGATCAAACAATTTGGTGAACATTCTGTCAAGTCTATGTCTAAAAGCTGGGAAGAAGTGAACCAGATCAGTATAATGCATGTACTGGAGTGAACCTATGGAGAAAACAGGCTTACTAAGTATATCTCTGAATCTAACATAATGTTGATAAAAAACGTCAGAATTCGGTTGTGCAGTCCTGAAAACATGTAGATATGGCTTGAATAGACTGCGGAAGTAGTCCAGATTTTCAGTAATCCCAAATTCACTAAGAAATGAACTCAAGCCTGAATCTCGTGAGGATCCTGAGGAAGAGGCCATCAAAATAAAGTGAATATCGCACTTGTGCGTGAGGGAGACGAGAAAGAAAACTAACTATCAAGATGGCGCACAAGAGAGATATGTACGGCTTGAGATATCGAATATCGCACTTGAGCGCAAGTAGGTGTCGTTGAGTGCAAACGGTCAACAAAGCGCGCGCACAAGAGCGATATGCCACGAATTTCGATAACGGAAAAAGGTAAAACATTAATCGATTTTCGTGCCATTTATACTAAATTTTTGCACGTGCGGTCAACGGTCAATGGAAACGTATCTACTTTGGATTCAACTACAGCTACTGGCACGTGCGAGGTGACACTTAGACACGTGTGAAATGACAATTGGACACGTGTCACATGTTCATTCGTGTGCTCAAAAACATGTGTCACACTATCATTTGCTCGTACAAATCCCACACGTGTAAAGTGACAGCATGACACGTGTTGCTCTATCATTTGTTCGTACAACTCCCACACGTGTGATTGGACATTCTTTCGCACGTGCAAACTAGGATATAAAATCACAAACTTTGATGAATTTTTTTCACTTTTTTTTTTCGCTCCGTATATCGCACTTGTGTGCGTCCTTCACACTCGAATTTCCACCTACCGCCTTTCATGCGCACAGGTCCGATACACCTGCCTACATGTCCCCCTGTATCGCACTTGTGCGCGATTCTTCAGAACTAATTTCTTTATGTTATATTCAGCTCGCACAGGTCCGATATACCGTACGTTCCTTCCGTACATATCGGTCCTCTGCGAGATTTTTGTCACCCTTTCGTTCTCATCTTTCCCATCGCGCACAAGTCCGCTATTGCATAGTACACATCCATGGATAGGAGAAAGCAGACCAAGAGGGACTTCTTCTCTCCTGGCTCATCCTCAGCCCCTGCGGTGGCCATTACCCATCCTGCTAGACATAGAACGCGCAACCGCAGCAGGTGGCTCTCTGAGATACACAAGTACCAGAGATCAATTGCGTTGTTGATCCCAAGGGCTCCATTCTACTGTGTTGTTCGAAACATAACAAGAAATGATCTCGAACAGTTGGTCAGATTTACACCCAGTGCTCTTCAGTGCCTTCAGGAGGCTGCTGAAGGTTACCTTAGTCTTTTTTTTGAAGATTCATTTTTGCTTGCCATTCATTCCAAGAGAGTCACAATAATGCCCAAGGATTTTCAACTCCTGATGAGAATGAGGGATAGGTTCTGTAGGTTGCATGTATCTCAGCCTTCTGCTCCTAGGCCAACATGTGTAGATAGGACTGATCTTCCTACGAAGTGTCCTAGGAAGCAGAGTGCCCCCAAGAGAGCTCCAAAGAAAGCAAAAATAGTAGACACCACAGATTCTGTGAAACCTGACCCAGAATCAATTGTAGATAATGTTGTTGTTGATAATGCTGTAAATATAGCTACAGTTGTTTTGGATACCGCTTTAATTCCTGTAGATACCACACATCCACCTCCTCCTCCTCAAAATTTGGAGTATTCTAAGATACTTCATAGCATTTCTAATATCAATTAGTAGCTTGCATCTGAAGGATTCAGAAACAATGTTGTCAAGAGTAGGCCACTCATCACATTGAAAACTAGGCAATGGAGTTGCTTCGAGCTTGCCAAAACCTCCATCTGTTTGTGGCGTATATAAAGATTCATAAAAATAGATACCACAATCTGCAAGTTCCTTTAGACTTCTTCCTCTGTATTGCAGCTTTTCAACATCAGAGTGAATCACGTCTAATATTCCTGCAAGTGATTGTGCGGGCTCCCATTCACTTATGCATGATGGATATAAATCTGAAAGAAAAAAACAATGTTGAGTATGTAGAACCTATGATTGTTGTAGAGTGCATATGTTTTGATATACTTACAATTACATTTTTGATGATCATGAGGATTGATATCATGTGCTTTGATTTCTGAATGCATATATACATGTTGTACTAAGACTTCTGATATAGATTGACCTCCCGGGGTAGTCTTAAACTCCAAAATTTTTGCTTTCCAATAACATTTGTAAGTCATTTTTGCTCTTTTCTTTTGTCGAAAATTGTTCTTTGATGATGGATGCAGCAATACCCATGAGTTTTTCATATATTTTGTTGGCTTCCAGTTATCAGCTTCATCTTTCTCATTGTAAAGAATCACAGAATCGATTGTAGAAACTCACTGCTATTTTCAAAGTTTGGACGCCAAAAATCTCTCTGATATGATACTTAATTTCAATTTTTTGTATCACATTTAATCTAATGTGAATGCCAACATAGTCACAGTTACTGCACATACCATATTTTATGTAACTGTACATACTATATTTCTATAACTGTAACTAGTATAGTTAGAAAATTTCATTATACTAACCAGCATAGTCAAGTAAATTTAACTTGAGGTATTGAAGTCGGGTAGATTAGCATGTGTCGGGCAGGAAGAAAAAACCAATGGTATACGTCCATGCTGTCCGGACACAAATTTCAAAGTTTTCTATATTGCATTTTTATTTTTTAGTTAATTTAAACTACGTTACGTAGATTTCAAATATGTGCATTTTGATTGGGCCTGGTGACGGTCGAAACTATAAAGATATCAAGATATCAAGATATCAAGATTTAAGTCTCCAAACTATATCTTGATTTAGGTCTCCAAACATCAGTTGGGGATTCAAGACCTTGTTTGGCAGTTTTGTGAAGTTGCCACTGTCAGACTTGGGGAGGCAGATTCATGATGGTTTAAAAATTAGTTTGAAGGGAGTTTTTTGCACTGTCTTGTGGGGGGATGATAGTTTCATGACAGTTCCTCACATACATATGCTCAAAACACCCAAACCACAAACATCACAGTCATAAAAAATTTGCAAAGTAATCACTAAAAACTAGTGACCAGTCCCTACAACAAAGCAAGTAGAAAAAAAATGAAAAAGAACAAGCGTTAGCACGCATTTGGCTCCCCTGCAACAACGCCAATGTTGTCAAAAGTAGAAAGCTTCCACCTTCTCCTCCTAAGGCATTTGTAGCATGGGAAGTAGGGCTTGATCCAACTAGGAGCCCTACTTGAAGATGCATGCAAAACAAAAGGGGTAACACTATTTCTACTTGCAAGCAAGATGCCATGAACACACAACTAAAACCAGATAGTACTAACTTTAAATCTAAAACCACACTAACTCTAACCCACTCTTCCACACCTTCTCCTCTCTACTCACTCATACACTCTTCCACAAACTCTTAAAAAACTCCACTAAATTAGAAACACATAATGATTTAGCACATATGCTAACATGGGCTAAAATAGCAAGAACTTAGAAACAAAAGCAATAAGCACAAAGCCACACTATAATTAGCCACACACCAAAATTAGCACAAGTGGACCCAAAATGGTAGCACTTAGCTCGCTTGCATTAAGGATAGAAATTACATAGAAAGGGCTTCTCTTTATAGAAGCTTGTGGAGTGTCCTTTCCACATTTACTTATGGGACTTGGAATTTCAAGTCTCAACATAGAATGCAAGTTCTTTTTTAGAATCTTGACATTGACTTTTGCATACTTTTTTAAGTCTAAGTTTAAACCTTGAGACTTGCAAAAATTGGTTTCCTGCCCCCTAGTGACTAATGGCACCACAAGTTGGACTTATGCACGCAGGGTGCCATACTTGGGGCCTAACGCAACTTATCTACTGATGGCTCTTCAAGATGGGCTTATAAGCACAGGATGCCATGCTTGGGCCATTAATTATGCAAAATTGATATTTACATTAGTTTCATCCCTGTAAGGTACTACTTTCTTGAGTTCTCCCGAGCTCCATTGAAATGCCCCTTAGGCCTTGTATTCCGGCCTCCACACAAGGAAATGGAAATGTCTTCATAATGTAGGATCTTTTGGTTTCAATAAGATCATGAATGATGTGTTCATTCATAAAGATGAAAATTGTAAGTTTTCAATCTTAAAGGCAAGTTGTAAACTTCTTACGAGAATAGATGAAGCATCCAAAGTGGACACTTATATCCATAAGCAAGTAGTTAGCCTTATTAAGATGGAAATACCTTTTGATTTCAATATTAGAAAAATCATGCCAAGTTGTGGTGATTTTTGGACTTATCTTTCTAGCATAAGTAATCTTGATAATCATAGGAAGTACATATTGTATGGTCATGGTTGTTGTGATCATTATGAGACATGGAGGTCTCGGATTTCCATCAAGAAGGAGCACCATGAAGAGGATCTTAAAGAGTCATCTCAAGGTTTAAGTGTGACAAGGATTGAGGAGGAGAGTCCTTCTCAAGGTTCACGTGTGCCAAGGATTGAGGAGGAGAGACCTTCTCAAGTTGTGATTCCAAAAAGAAACTCAACAAACATGGTTGAGCCCATGTGGCTCACATTTCAAGGGAAAGAGGAGCATATTTCATGTGGTATACATCTCATACTTACTACTCTTATGTCATTTGATGAGTCAATTTGCTTTAGTGAGATTATTGCATCTCAAGATTGGAGTAAAGCCATACTAGTTGAGTATGAAGTCTCTCTTGAGAACATAGATGATGTTCTTAAAAGTTTGAAATTGATTAGCAAAAGTGATTTGTTCAATCATAGGTTGAAAATTTGTCTTTTTTCAAGTATTGAGGCAAAATGTAAACTCTTTATGAGAGTAAGTGAATCATCTTATAAAGACATTTATCTCCATAATGAAGTATTTAGCCTCATTGGATCTGAGATTAGCATGGTAAACAAGCTTGAAGACATGATGCAAACACTTTGTTATTATAGCATGCATAGTCTTGCCAATTTGGATGAGTCTAATTCTCTAGATCATGGTAACATGATGCTGGTTCTTTGTGATCCTAATAAGTCAAGAAGAAGTCTTTATTTTCTCATGGAGGAGCATGCACATGAAGAAGGAACAAGCCTCAAGGTCAAGCATCTACATGAAATTTGGAAGGAATCAATTTTGAGGTGCTAGAATGGTGCAAAGCTCTCAAGTTCATCAAAGATGTCAATATCAAAGAAGCACTATCATGGATATGGTGATATCGGATCAACATCAAGCTCATTGGCTGATCTTCACATCTTTTGAACCAGCAAAGACCAATTCAGCCCATGGATTCAAGTTCAAGATCATCATGCTTTCATCAAGTTAGTTTTGAGGAGGAGTGTGAAAATTGGCAAAAGCAAACTTGATCAACCATTGTAAATATCATAATGACTTGTACCCATTATGATTACACATTCTAGAGCTTGTTCCCACGTGTGAAATAAATGTACTTTTCATGTAGTACTATCATATAGCTTGTACATATACTTTAAATCAAGTTCTATTGGCTAAAAAGACCAAAATCATTTTTTTTTAGTCATATGCCACGTGACATCAATCTAGAGATTGCATGAAGCCACATCATGAGATTAGGTGTCAAATCCCATGTGTAGAGGTCTTCTCACACATGTGGAATAAGCTGAGGAAGTCGAATTTGTACTTGTAGAAGAGTTCTTGCTAGTTCTCTACATAGAAGAAAAATGGACCAAAAGTGTTCAAAATAGAAGGTTTTGTCCAAGTGTCAATTTTGCATGATGAGTCATCACATGACAAAGAACCCTCACACATGTGAGATCAGAGGGATGATCAGTACCATGATCTCTCACTTTTTGTATTTATAGAGTGACATTTGGCCATAATCATTAAGCAACACCAATCTTGGTTTTGGAGACAATTCTTGTCAATTTCATCATTTGTCTTGATTTTTTTTTATAGTTTTGAGTTCCTATCATACTGTACTTTGATTTTAGGCTGGAGGCCGTACTCTAACAGGTTTTCACATGTGTGAAACTAGCAAGTACAAATCTCTTTCATTTATGATTGCTTGCAAAGGTTGCGGATGATTGTGTATCAAAGATCCTCCAATTGGTATATGTGCCCATACATCTGGTATGATTTTCATACTATTCACAGCTCTAGATATGTTAGATGCATGAGTAATGTCAATCTGAACATCCTCCACCATTTTAGCTTTACTAATAGCCTTTGCTAATGTTTGAGGACTACTCTGACGTACATTTTTAGTGTGGAATCAAAATGTGGACTCAAAAAGTTACGTTACATAGAATTCAAATTTGAGTGTTTTGATTGGTCCATGTGTAGGAAAAATTTAAGAAAAAATATAAAAAGAATCTTTACAAAGGGTCTTTTTTGGATTTAGAACTCCTCTAATGGCTTACCATGAATAACAACCCATTGGGAGTCACTACAACATTCTGGAGGATTTTTTACCCTATTACCGAGGCTTTTATGAAGAATTTTTTTTTTGAAAAAAGACTGCAACCCTCGATATACACTCTGAAGTATACCTCGGAACGAGATCCTCGATAATTGCCTTGGTAATCGAGGCTTCTTCACCTCGTTTTTGTGTTGTTTATAGAACGGGTATACTGAGGGGTGTGAAAAAAGTGGATCTTGAATGGATCCAAACTCCCAATATACTTGGTTAAGATCTTTGCACAACAAGCTACAAAAGCTAGAAATGGCAAAGCATCCTAATGCTACCTTTGATACACATAAACTTGACAAAGCATTAAAGAGACAAAAGAAACTAATACAAGGTACTGATGGTAGCCAAAAATAATAGCAAACAGGGCTCCCAACAGCAGCCTACCACTTTTGGAAACCTCTTAAAATCATACACAAAAGCTTGAAGACAATACACAAAGCAATGCTCTCAATGGAGGAAAAAACTGTGACAATGATCTATTGATCTCTCTCAACAATACAATAAGTTTTTCCAACCTATTATCCATGAATTTCAGCCTAATGCAAGTGAGAGAGATGACTTTCTCTCCTCTCTCTAGAACTTAGGACCCAATTTTAGGGCTTCAGTAGCCTAAAATAGCCAATTTTGGCCTATGTGTCCAAATAACATGATTTTGGTGTCATTTTGAAGGTCCTGAAGTTTGAGAATTTTTCAACATGAAATATATACAAAAAATAAAGTATCTAGGTCTCTTTTACACGTGTGAAAGTTTAGATCCAAAACTATGTACAAAATTTGCCAATTTAGGCCTCAAACTAGCTAGGAAATGTTGACAATTTTTAGACTCCCTCTTCAACTTAACTTGCTAGTTTTACAACACTACTTTGCTCCAACCTAAGAATGATCTCCATCATGATAATAGATCTCTTCTCAAGTATTCTAATATGTACAATATGAAGTACAACATAATTGATATAGATAACAATGTCCATATAGGATGCTTCACTATTTCTTACATCAATTTTACATAGAATGGTGAACAAGATACATGTAAAAGAACATAGAATCATAATGAAATGATTCCTCCATGTATCCACCTTTGAATTCTCTGTAAAACAGTAGCAAACAAGTTGTAAGTGAAAGTAACCAACAAGTGTTTTCAAATGCATCAAGCTTGTAAAGTCTACCTTGTCTATTGCCCCTAGCAATCAAGACATCTCCCTTAGTAATGAAGCAAACATCCCCAACAAACTTTGTCTTGTATCCTTTCTTTTACATTTGACCAACACTTAGCAAATTCTTGAAAGTGGAGGAATGTAAGGAACACCATCAAGCCTTGCATTCCTATTAGTAGAAAGACAAATAGGAATTGAGCCAATACCTTTGATCATACACTGACCACCATTTGGCATGTGAACCACTTTCTTGGTTCCAACATAAGAGACCAAAGAAGTAAAGAACTCCTTGTGACTAGTCATGTGTGAACTAGATCCACTATCTATCCACCATGAATCCTTGTCACTTCCACTTGACATTATACTTGAAGAACACATCATGAGAGAATCACAAGAATCTAGATCCTCATTAGAAGTACAAAAGTTGTTTTGCTTGCTACCTTCATTACTTTGCTTCTTATGACATTCATTTGCAAAATGACCTTTTATCCCACAATAAAAGAACTTGAACTTTGACTTATCTTTCTTTCTAAAAGAAGTAGAAGAGGAGGAGGAAGAGTGATAATCACAATCCGAGTTACCACCTTTGGACCATTTCCCTTTGCCTTTACCTTTGTCTTTTGTGAAGAAACCCTCTTCACCTCCACCTTGCAAGGATGCACCATCAAGCTTTGATTGCAGCCTATGTTCTTTAGCCAATAAGATTTCTTGCAAGTCAACCACACTTGGCAAGACTCTTTGAATGGCAAAACTTTACACAAGGTTAGCATGTTCATCTAGCAAACCATTCAACATAACCTAAACCATTTCACCATCTTTTATGCTTTCATCAATGCATGCTAGATCATCACTTAAGGACTTAACCCTCGAGACAAATGCATGAGCACTTTCTCTTTCTCTTTGTCTACTAGAAAATATTTGCCTCCTTAGGGTCAATACCCTAGATGTGGACTTTGATTCAAAGAGCTTCTTCAAGGCATTCCATGCCTCACTTGCACTTTGACTTTTACCAACTTCCTTGAGAAGTTCATTGGTAACATTTATTTAATGATATGAAGAGCCCTTTTAGCCTTCTTATCAAAACTTTGTTGCTCTTGAACTGTGGGTGGTCTCTCTTCAATTCCTGCAACTATGTCCATGAGTTCATTCAACCATTGCCGAAAAAAAGTGAGACATATATTCTGTCATCTGCTACAATTTCCAACCAAGAGCAACATCTCTAGGGAATTAAAACTTTTTCTACATTTTTGCAACTTGAAATCTATTTAATATTCCGCATTCTGAGCAAATTTCCAATGCATTATCCAAATTTGATCATTTGATCTCTCAAAAGGTGAATATAAACAACAAATATGAGAATTGAAAATCTATATGAAAGCTCATTTTATGAATTTTCTTGATCAACGGAGTACTACGGAAATAGTATCTTCTCCTTCCATGCATTTCAAGCTATATCTTACATACATATAGTGTCACTAATCTTGCCTTGTTTTTAACAAGGGCATGTCAGAGTTCTTTTACTCTAAAGACCAATAGCCAATTCTCATCGTCAAGGTGGAATCTCAATGTTGATGAATGAAATTTTTGTTCCACATGTGCTCTACAAATATCAACTCTTTGTAAAGATGGCATATTACCTTGTCTCTTTTATATGTGATTCACTTTTTTTGTGTCTCCTTCACATGTTATTTTCCTTTACTTGCATGTCATTTTTGGATTTGCTTTTATTTAACTAGGGTTCGCCATTGAACAAGAGTCATCATTGTCGAGTATCTCAAGAATGCAATTTCATTCATCTATCCATCTCCAGATCACCTTGTAGCAAGTTTAGGATTTTTTGTGCATATTGCAAATTTGAGAAATTCATGTCACTTCAGAGTTAATTCCTACATCTCATTCCCATATTAGTTTTCAAGTCAACTACAACAAGATCGAGACAAATTTAGTTAAAATTTGTTCAATTTTCAATCCCAGCATGATTCAACTACGAGTTCCAAACGACGATCCCACCTTGAGCATGCAGGTTACTAGTAACAACATCCCCACCAACAAATTTTTACAAAAGATTGGAAAGCTATGCTTATACCATAATGCCTTTTGGCTTGTGCTATGCACTAGCTACATTTCAAAGATTGATGACAACAATATTCCAGAATTTTTAAATGAAATTTTTATTGATGACTTATGCATATTTAGTAGTAATAGTGAACATTTAGCAAGATTGAGACAAACTTTACAAAGATGTAGAGAAATTTCAATTATTTAAACCATAAACGTGCTATTTGGAATGACTAAAGGAACACTTCTTGGACAAAGAATATCTAAAAGAGGAATAGAAGTAGATCAAGATAAAAGCAAAGTCATCTTTGTTTTACAACCACTAAGAAACTTAAGAGAATTTTGAGGACCTCTTGGTCATGTAGGCTATTATATATAGAAGATTTATTATGGACTATGCCATAATGGCTTCACCTCTTACAAAACTATTAAAGAAAGAAACATACTATATATGAATAGAATATTGCTAGAAAGTTTTCTAGTCATTAAAAAAAAAACTCAAAACAACTCAATTTTAAGACCCTATTCAAAAATGGAAAACCAAAAACGCTACACTTCTACGATTTAGATACATTTACACACAAAATAGTAGCACAAACAAGTCATATGCATTGATCTCTATGGCTAATGAAAACTTTTCAAGGTTTAAAGAGTGGAAGCTTTTCTAGGCCATTTTATCATCAATCTTAATAGAATTTTTGTTACCATCTCTAACCTTTATGCATAAGCAAGTCTACTTTCACATTAATTTGATAGAATGGAATTTTGACATGTCTATCTCTACTGATTTCCTAACAAGCAAGCACGGGTTAGATTCACACTTTTGTGCACATGTACACAAAAAGTGTGTTGAAAATAAATAAGCCTAGATTTGAGATATTGATCCTTGCTCATAATTGTCAGCTTGGTTCTCCACCCTTGGCATCAAAATAATTCTTGTGGGTACATTTCTTTGACTATTTGGCATATTGACTAATGTTTGGATTACTCTTATGCAATGTTCTTCTTGGTTTCATGACTCCTTTATTAAAAGTTTTTTGCTAAGGATTTAACTTTTATGACCCATTTTTCACTTCTTCTAGCCCTTTGCACATTGTCGATCAAAGAATGAATAATTGAATTTCAGACCCCAACGTGTAAAATGTTTCTTGATCTTTGCTAAAAAGATCCAATACTAGAAGGCTTATCTCTTTGACTAGCTAGCACTAAAAGGCCTACTATATCTTCTTTACTCCCCCCAATCCTAAAGCCTTCTCTACTCCCCCCAATCCTAAACCCTTCACCCACATTCTTTTCTAATTAGAGCTAACAATGCAAATTCAAAAATCTACCTACACAACAACCTCATTGATTCCCTCTCTTCGATTGGATGATCATTCAACTTCTTTGGACTTTTAGATTATTAGTTTTTTGAAATGTTCCTCTTTTTACCCTCAAGCATCTCATCCCTTAGCCAAGAGAGGATGCTTGACTATTGAGCACGTTTCTACAATAGATTGCCTCAATGAAACTTCTAATTGATTGATGGCTCTTACTCAACCTCTAGCTGAGTGACAACTCTGCTTCCCAATATTAATATGCAACACATTTGGAATATTGTGCTCTTTGCTTGATCCTTGATATATATATATATATATATATATAGATAAACTATAATGCGTATTGATGTAGTTAAATTGCTTCCTATTGTTGAAACAACATATTAATGAATTATGAAGCATGCACAATTAAAGAACTAAAATGGCATATTGTGATTATTGGTCGTAATCTAATTAATTGGATGGTATGTCATTCAATGCCTATATTTGTATAGTTCCTAAATAAATATGTTGTACAACTTGCATTTTCTTTTTCAACTTGAACACAACTCAAAGTCACAAAAACCATGATCTTCAAAAATGATGATCTTACATGTGTGTGTGTGTGTGTGTGTGTGTGTGTGTGTGTGTGTGTGTGTGTGAATTCTCAAACAATGTGATTGAGGTGTGTGTGATTGCACATAGATCTATCATTCAAAAGATACAAGCAAACTAGCTTGAAAAATCTAAGGCAAGAGCACTCCACATGCATCTATCATTGACCATTCATCATACACAATTAGAGGCAAAATATGATAAATAAGTATAGAAATGGCTTGCTCTCAGGTATAGAGAGAATGTCAAGAAAAAACTAAGTGTTGGAGCACACTACTCACACATCTCTCTTCAAAAAACTAAGTATGGACTCAATCACTCACTCTCTCATAATAGCTCGAGATCCAAGTGAGGTGGGAACATAATGATTGGACCACCCCCTCCTACCACCTCTTAAAATGATTGGACTATTTACAAATAATCTCTTACATTGATTGGACCATTTTGGTGCACCTTTAGCTATGATTGGTCCAAATTAACAAATGAGAATATGAGGCGCAATGTCACTATCCCTCTACCATCAAGCCAAGTGTAAGCAACCAATACTATCACAAGCTAATCCAGGTCTAAATTTGGCCTAATCACTTATTTACAAGTGTAAAATGGGTGTTTTTTGCATAGAACCCCCAAAACTCAAGATAGATAGCTTTTACAATTCACACAACACACACATGCACGCACGCGCACACGTGCACACACACACACACACAAATGTGTGAAAAGTACACATGGTATCTGAGCTAGATTTTGGCTTGAAAACTAGATTTTGAAAGTGTAGTCGGATCTCGATTGCTTTCAATGTGATTTTTGGATCAAGAAGGGTCCAGAACACATTGGATTGATCCATGCTGGAAACTTTACAGATTGTTCTACTCATACATGTTTGAGATCATCCAACTTTGATTGGTTAGTGTGTCTCCAAGGTAGATCCAAATTTAGTGCATGATGCTTGCTAGAGAGTAGTGAAGTCTAGTTTGTGTTGCAATTTGTTTCAATTTGTTTCAACTCAAATGGATGCGTCTTGTGGAAGTTATAGCCATAAATATATCTGTAAATGTTTGACAAAAAAGACAGATTGGTTTGCCTATTTTAAACATATTCTAGTTCATGTATTATAATTATTATGTAAGTGATTTATTTACACTTGGGTGGAGTTAACTATTTTGTGTTGTAACTCATGGTTATTATTAGCTAGCTATTGATAATGGTTATTGGTCAGTAATTGTGTTTGAAAACATCATGTTTTGAATATCACTCTTACTGCTTACAAGAATGTGTGTCTAGTGTGTTTACTTTGATGTATTGCCAATTTTTTGGCCATGTGCTACAAGCCGTAATCTTGTGGTCATGATTTTTTGGTATATTTCAGAGTTCATCAAAGATCAAAGAGAATAAAATGCAAAATCCAACAATACATGTACCTGACCTTGATCCAAATATTGAGCTCACAAATATGGTTCAAAATGTCTTTGAAACAATAGACACGGTTTCATTGAAATGTGAGATTCAAAATGACGAGGATCCACACAATAGTAACGAGTTCAAAGAATATGGAAACCAAGGTACAAGTGGTAAGGAAGGTGATGAAGATGTTGATGCAAAAAAGTTTTCTTCTCTAATGGAGGATGCAAAGAAGCTATCGTATGAAGGATGCAAAAAAAGTAAACTATTTTCTATATTATGTCTCTATAATTAAAAGGTGGTTCATGGATGGTCGCAAAGTAGTTTTGATGAGCTACTAACCTTGCTTCGTGAGCATCTATTGCCTGAAAGTAATGAACTTCCATGCTCCACCTATGAGGCAAAGAAGGTGATCAAGGAGATTGGTCTAGGCTACAACATTATCCATGCATGTGTGAATGATTGCATCCTATATCGTGGACAATATGAAAGTTTGAATAGTTGTCCCATTTGCAAGGAAAATCGTTGGAAAAACCCACAATCAAAAGTGCCACAAAAAGTATTAAGGCATTTTCCAATCATACCATGTCTTCAACGATTTTATAGGTACTCATTTGATCTCTACGTTCCTTTTATTACTCGATGTAAAATCAAATATTTTGGGACTACAAATGATTTTTTAAGAAGTTTGTATTGTTCATGTAAAATATTGACAGATTATTGTTGCAGGTGTCCCATGATTTCTACCAACATGAGGTGGCATACAAAAGGGAAAAGTGAAGATGGGTTATGGCGCCACCTAGTAGATTGTCTTGCTTGGGACCATGTAAACTCAAAGTGGCCAGACTTTGCTATATAGCCTCGAAATGTGCGTTTGGCTTTGGCTATTGATGGATTTAATCCATTTGGGAATTTGAGTAGTCGTTGGAGCACATGGCTAGTTTTGATAGTGAATTACAATTTGCCACCTTGGATAGCAACTAAACACTTTTTTGTGATGCTAAATATGCTCATTCTTGGACCAAAGCAAGTGAAACCTGAACAAATTGATGTCTATTTTGAGGTTGTATTTATTGCTAACCTCCCAAATCAAGTACAAGAAGATTTTTTTTATTAATTTGATGTTTAAAACTTCAAATAGTGAGTACTAACGACTAACAATTTAAAAAAACATTTATGCAGGTTGTTGTTGATGAATTAAGGCAACTTTGGAATGGTGTCCCTGCTTATGATATAATAATAGAGGATCCATCAAAAAGAAATTTCACATTGAGAGGCATTCTTTTGTGGACCATTCATGATCTTCCGGCATATGGTTTGCTTGCTGGACACTCAACAAAGGGATATGTTGGATGTCCTGAATGTGGGCCAAACTTTCCTGGAAGGTGGTCACATTCATTTGGGAAGATGGTATATTGTGGGCACAGGCGCTTCTTACCTATGAACCACCGTTTTAGAAGAATGAAAAGTGCTTTTGATGGACATGTGGAAGATAGAGCACCACCTATTAGGGTCACAAGTTCACAAATTATGGAAGCTTGTGCCCAAACAAATGAATGGCTAATGGACCCTCAAAGAAAAAGAAACGAAGATCCTGCAAAGTACACGGGATGGAAGAGGCTCAACATTTTCTATACATCTCTTCCATATTGGAAGGTAAGTTACAAAAGGCTTTTATAGCAAAGTTTTTTCATTGCAACTGTGAATAAGAATTTAAGAATCCTTAACAAACTACCTTTCTTCTTGTCCTAGGATCTTCTTATACGCAATACTTTTGATGTTATGCATGTGGAGAAAAATATTGCAGAGAACCTTGTGAAGACATTATTTAGAATTGGGGACAAAGACTCACTAAAAGTAAGAATAGACATGAAAGACATCAACATTCGTCCAGATCTTTGGCACAACAACAAGGAGCCAATGAAAATAGATTTTTACTTCCAACTGCACCATACACATTCACGAAGGAGGAAAAGAAATAATTTTTGGATGTCTTATCTAAACTTTAAGTACCAACGGGTTATTGTGCATCATTGAAAAAACATCTACTCAATGATAGGTTGGTTGCAATGAAATCGCATGATTACCACATTTTGCTTCAACAATTACTTCCTCTTGCGATTTGATATTCCTTATCCGAAGGTCTCCATTTCGCAATCATACAACTAAGTCTTGTTCTTAGAAAAATATGTGCAAATACTATTGATCCAAAATGTTGTGATGATTTGTACAATGAAGTTGTATATGTCCTATGTTTCTTAGAGAAGGCATTTCCACCAACATTTTTTGATATGACATCTCATTTTCTTCTCCATGTTGTGGAGCAAATAAATCTATGTGGTCCAGTAAGATTAAGATGGATGTATCCCTTTGAGCGGTACATGAAGAAAATGAAAGTTTTGTGAAGAATGTAGCAAGGCTTGAAGGAAGCATGGCAGGAGGCTATGCTATAGAAGAAGCGATTGGATTCTCAACAGAGTATTGGCGAGAATTTGATGGAACTTCCAAAAGAGTATGGGATGCAAGTGGTATGACAATAGGAGTGCAGATGATGATGGACATGAGTTGAAAGGCAAGGGAAATAGGTTCTACCTTCCTCATGAAATGCTCAAACAAGCACACTTTTGTCTTCTTGATAATACTGCAATTCTTGAACCGTGGCAAGCGTAAGAATTTTTTCTCTTTTTCCCTTGGTTGATATACATGTACCAATCCTTGATGACTTATAGATCAATATATTTTTTATGCATGCAATATTTGATGTTGATTTTTAATCAATCATTGAAGATTACTCATATTTGTAGAATTTAATACTTTTTGCTATTATGTACAGAGATTTTGAAAATGAACGTACATGTATTGAAGATCGGCTAGGAAGAGGTCAAAAGCTCAATTATCATGACATTTTCCAGGTTGGCTTTCAAAAAAGGTACACTTCTAAATTACTTGTTTTTTACTTTTGATATTAATTTCTCCTTTAAAGAATATCAATGTTGATATAAACTTATATCATACTAAGGTCTTTTTTTAATGTGTAACAGCTTTCAGAATAATCAAAGAAAGGGATAGTAGAAGTGGAAAACACTTTGTTTGAACTTGCACAAGGCCCTCTACAAGTAGCACGCTCATATCCAACGATGAATATCAAGGGGTATCATTTCAGGACCGAGGAATCTGATATTGGCAAGTTCACACAAGATTCTGGAGTTGCGGCCTACTTCAATACTTGGAGTCATAGTAGTGTCAAGGATAAAAATCCTATCATGGCAAAGCTTCAATACTTTGGGAGAATCATACACATATTGGAGCTAGATCTAGGTTCCTTTTCAACAACACTATTGTATTGTATATGGTCTAGACCAAATTTTGTTGGAAGTAATGCAACCATGAGAACAGATAAGTATGGTTTTCAAATGGTGGATACTACCAAGGTTCTAAAGGCATCAGATATTGATGACCAACCATTTGTAATGCCTAAACATGTGCAACAAGTTTTTTATGTTCTTGATGAGATGGACCCAAAGTTTAGTGTCGTGCTAGACCATGCACCTAGGCGTTGGCATAATATTATTGCAATGGAGGCTGATATCATGGATTTGTCTCTGACTAGAGACTTTTCTTGTCCAGTCATGCTTCCATATGGTTCCATTGATAACTATGAGAGAGCTCGTAAGGGTGGAATACATGTGGTTGTTGCAGAACATCAAACACAAAAGGCACATTCCAATAATGCCTTAGATGAGGTAGATAGTGAAGAAGAACATCTGAACTCTTCACAAGAGGAATAATATGAATATATGCATGCTTATTGACATTTGGTCATCTTGCACGATTTGAACTATTTCTTTCTCTCATCTTATATATGTTGAAAGTCAACTACCAGTAATAAAGTTAAATTCCACAAAACATTTTTTAAATTTACATACATAAGTGAAATACAATGATAGCTTTTTCTTGCAAAAAAACACAAGGGGAATGGAAGGGCAAGATCATTAATGCTAGTCCTCCCTAGTCCTCCCTAGTTAATCCATAGCCACACACAAAGGGAATGGAAGGGCAAGATCATTAATGCATCACTCAAGAAACAAGAATGATCAAGGAGCCCAAGAATGCATCAAACTCATGGAAGCTATTCTCATTTCAGCGTGGAGTAGATATATTTACAAAAATATCCCATCTACAAAGGGAGAGTCTCTTAAATAAGCAAGAGAGCTCCTTAGGTGGCATCCTAGTGGCATTTCCACACTACACTAATTACAAGTGGCATTATGCTCTCCACTAGAGGTCACCATCAAAAGGTGGCTCACTCTACTTTTTTAAGAGGGGTCTACTTGCATTTATTACTTTTACCTAGAAATACTAGTTCCTACATGGTCATTCCATCTTTCAAAATTCACCATGAGGCTTACACAGCTTTCAATTGTCATTCTTAACTAGTATTCCTTGGCTCTCAGACTTGGCTCTCAGTCTTCATTCACCTTGTCTTCTCAGAGACCTCCTTGGTCTAAGCTGAGAGGTGCTCTTGGATAGCTCTACCGAGTATCTTGGAAATTCGCCAGAATCAGCCAACGTCATCCCACCCCTAATGTGTTGCAGGACCCACTACAACCCATATTGGACGATATTCGATTGTCACTTGGAAAAATGTAGATCTTCGTTCGTAAAACCAAGTGCTTATTGTTGTCAGTCTTTATCACACGACTGTTTTCACAAATTGCCATAGTTTAATTAAAATGTCCTATTGCCGCAAATGGTTGACATTTTCAAAGTTGGAGAACTCCCAACAGCCTCACAACCATGCATGCTTGAGTGCCTCCTTTTGGTCTTTTTCTCTTTTTTGCATCTGCCATGGATGGTTTCACTTCTAGATTCTTCATAGATTCTACCTTCTAGGAGGCCTGTATTCTCCATTTGCCTCTGGGTGTTTCCATAGTTCTTCTCTTAGTTGAAGTTCCAACCTTGTCGATGCTCTTTTCTTGATGAGAAGAGGAAGATCTTCGATTGGTAGGTTGCACAAGTCTTGGTTAACAGTCTTCAAGGGAACGAACTTATCAACAGATTGGTGGTAGAAACAGATATGGACGGATGGGTTGGCTTGGTGGAAAGATGAAGGAACTGATAGTTCTACAGTTGCAGCCTTGGACCCTTGCAATGTCAAGCTTTGACCACCACTTGCTAGGTGAGGAGCTCACTTTATTCCGTAGGCTCGTTGTCAGCTTTATCTTCTTCTTTTCTGTAGCTCCTTCCTTTGATCCATTACTTTTGGATCTCTTCGAGCTTCATAGGAGGGGATTTGACTTTCATTGCTCTGAGAGTTTTTTTTTATTAAGATTGATTTGACTTATCTGTTGTTTAAGTTTCTTCCTTTCCTCCTCAACTTCTTGGCTTTATTTCTTTTTTTCCGTTTGCTACTTCGTCTACTTTCTTAAGTCTCTTTTCTTGCCAACCAACCAATGTAGGTGGTAGTTGGTCTCCAAAAAGACACTTGCAATGATCTCTTAGCTGCTTCGGTAAGACTATCAGGATTTGACAAAACTAGGAATTTCGTAGATGGATAACGAGATGATGAGAAACAGAGAAATGGAAGGAAGGGTGGTGGTGGTGGCATTGGTAGATGGTGTGGATGATAGAATAGGCATGGGAGTGGATGGAGAAGAAGACTGATTTTCCAATACTTGTACTTCCTATCTACTAAAGGGTCTTCGTCATGACTAGGGTACTTCTTATGATTGAGTCCCTTCGGATTGCACATTCATTTTCTTAGCCTTCTTGCAAGAACTCGAATTTGGGAGAGAGATTCAAACTCGCTGAGAAACAAGCAATCTATGGACCAAATCAAGGCTGATCTAATCCAGCGGAGCTCTGTATGGACGGAGAGCTCACATGTGTGAAATCAGCCCTCATTAATGAAGGAATGGTCCAAATTTGATGTTCTATAGCTTGTTGGATAGTTATTGAAGAGTAGAATGTGTTGCTCTTGTTTCTAAATCAATTTGATTTATTTTTAGAAGAGTTTTAGGAAATCAGAGATTTTGAAAGGGTATTCAACTCGTGGGATATGCCACAAGTGAGCACACATCTGTCTTTTTCACCATTTTCATCAATTTTCACTATCAATCAAATAGAATTGGATAGAAGTGAGTGTTCTGAGGTCTTAGACTTTTCATTTCACACATATTATTTTGTTTGAGTTGAAAGTAAGTTCCGAGTTTATCAGTACTTTGAAACTCGTGGGAGAGATAGACTTCTTGCTTGCATGTGCTTCTTCTTTTGTGACTAAAGCAAGATCCAGATTCAAGATAGATTAATTTTCTATGTTGAGAATTTGTTCTCACATCTGTTGCTAGACTTCATAGGGTGGATCAACATTTGTGTTAGATCCTAGATTGAGATAGCAAGCAACATTCCTTCAACTCCATTTTTTTCATTACCAAAATTTCTCATAGAGAAGATGTCTTCATCTGGTTCACATTTCTTAGAGCATAGTGAGAGATTAACATCTTCCAATTATGCAATGTGGAAGATTAGAATGGAATCATTATTGATTCTATAGGATGTAATGGATATTGTGAGTGGAGCTGAAGAAGAACCTGCTGCACCTAATGAAGCTACAACATTTCACAAAAGAACCAGAATTGCCCTTTATTTTATAAAAATGAATGTTGCCAATGAAGTGTTAAGAGAGATCAGTACATGCACCACTGCCAAGGAAGCTTGGGATACTCTAAAAACAATCTATGAAACCAAAAATACTTCTAGATTGATTACACTTAGAAACCAAATATTTCTAAATTATCAGAGAGTAGATGAGAGTGCTTCATCATATGTCATGAGAGTTAAGGATCTTCATCAAGAGTTAATTGGTACTAGTGATGCTCTTAAGAACACTGAACTTGTTCAAGTAGTCCTAAATGGACTTAGAGATGAGTATGACAATATTGTGCAGACTTATGATGTCAGGGAGGATCTTCCATCCTTGGAGGCACTACAAGGTGTTCTCATTGCTGAAGAAAGCAGGCAAGAGAACAAGATGGTGAGGATCAACAGACTTTCATTGAAAGATAGTGGAGATGACAAAGAACTCTTCATCAGAGACAAGTCAAGAGGCAAGGGCAAAGGACAACAACACTTCAAGAAGGACAAAGCCAAAGAAGGTGGTGAGGATCAGTCCTCACAAGCTGCAACATCCAGTGGCAAGAAGAAGCTGTCAAAGAACAAGAGTTTTTTCTGTGGCAAGAAAGGACACTATGCATCAAACTGTTTCAAGAAGAAGAAGCAATCTAAGCAAGCTAACCTTACTAATGAGGATGAGTGTGAGGGTGTTGAGAGTGAAAGAGAGGATTCATTAATGATGTCTACTTTTTCATCTTTTCCTTTTAAGAATGAAGAAGTCTGGTGGATAGATAATGGGGCTAGTTCCCATATGTCTAGTTCTAGGAACTCTTTCACTAATCTCATGCCATATCTAGGTGCAAAAAGATCAATCTATATTCCTAATGATGTAGAGTGTAGAATTGAAGGAATAGGTAGTATTCCATTGCATGCATCATCATCAAAATCTTTTTGCTTACATGATTATTGTATGTACCTAGATTGACCAAGAATCTCATTAGTGTAGGACAGTTGTTTGAAAGTGGATTGGATGTCAAGTTTCAACTTGACAAGTGTATAATCTCAAGAGAAAATGAGGTTATTGCTAGAGGATCTAGAATTGGTAAGTTGTACAAACTAGATTCTAGAGAGAGTGCTAACATTTCAGATATTGCTTATGAGACCAAGGTGCTACAGGAGGATCTGTGGCGCAAGAGATTGGGTCATCCCAATTTCAAAGCCATGCAATCTATGGTCAAAGAAGGAAAAGTTGTTGGTCTACCAAAGACACTGTCAAAGGAGCTTCTACCTTGTGAAGCTTGTGTGCTGGCAAAATCACATAGAAGGCCTTTTCCTAGATCAAGTATCAAGACAAAGCAACCATTTGAACTTGTACACTCTATTGTTCATTTCTCATCAACTAAGAGCAAAGGAGGAGCCAACTGCTTTGTCTCTTTTGTAGATGATTATACAAGATATTCTTGGATCTATATGTTGTCTTCAAAAGCCATGGTCTATGATGTTTTTCTTACTTTCAAAGCTTATGTAGAAAAGCAGTTTCCTTTCAAGTTAAAAGCTTTGAGAAGTGATAGTGGAGGAGAATACACTTCCAATAAGTGTAAAGACTTTTGTGAGAAAGAGGGTATTCAAATAGAGTTTTCTTGTTCATGTGCTCCTCAGCAAAATGGAGTTGCTGAGAGAAAAAATAGATCTTTGTGTGAATGTGCAAAAGCCATTAGGCTAGAAGCTTCTCTGCCTAAAGAATTTTGGGGAGAGGCAGTTGCATGTGCAAACTATCTTTGTAATAGGCTTTCAAATCTTGCAATAGGAGGAAAGACACCATTTGAGATGTTGTATAAGAAAAAGCCTAAGGTAGATCATCTTAGGATTTTTGGCTATGTATGCTTTGTGCATGTGCCTCTAGAAACTAGGAAGAAGGAAGATCCTAGTGTTGTAAGAGGAATTTCTGTAGGATATGCATCTACCAAAAAGGCATACAAAGTTTATTTACCCTCTACTGACAAGAATGTTGTTAGTAGAGATGTGATCTTTCATGAAGATCAGAAGTTTAAATTGGATGATGCACAAGTCAAGGAGTCTCATGCAAGATCAATCATCAATCTTGATGTTGTTCAAGTACAGGTGAGGCCGAGGCTTGAGGAGGAACAAATTCAAGCTATCACAACCCAAGTACAATATCCATCACATCTTGGAGGATCAGAAATATATATGGAAGGAACCGATTTTAGCATGGAGTTGATACAATACACAAAAAGCTTCTCTTCATAAAGAGGGAGTCTCTTAAATAAGCAAGAGAGCTCCTTAGGTGGCATCCCAGTGGAATTTCCACATTTTATCTTTCTTTCTAAAAGAAGTAGAAGAGGAGGAGGAAGAATGATCATTATAATCCGAGTTACCACCTTTGGACCATTTCCCTTTGCCTTTACCTTTGCCTTTGACTTTTCCTTTTGTGAAGAAACCCTCTTCACCTCCACCTTTCAAGGATGCACCATCAAGCTTTGATTGCAACCTATGTTCTTCAGCCAATAAGATTTCTTGCAAGTCAGCCACACTTGGCAAGACTCTTTGAATGGAAAAACTTTGCACAAGGTTAGCATGTTCATCTAGCAAACCATTCAACATAACCTGGACTATTTCACCATCTTTTACACTTTCATCAATGCATGCTAGATCATCACTTAAGGACTTAACCCTCAAGACAAATGCACGAGCACTTTCTCCCTCTCTTTGTCTACTAGAAAATATCTTCCTCCTTAGGGTCAATACCCTAGATGTGTACTTTGATTCAAAGATCTTCTTCAAGGCATTCCATGCCTCACTTGCACTTTGACTCTTACCAACTTCCTTGAGAAGTTCATTGGTAACATTCATTTTAATGATATGAAGAGCCCTTTTAGCCTTCTTATCAAAACTTTGTTGCTCTTGAACTGTGGGTGGTCTCTCTTCAATTCCTGCAACTATGTCCATGAGTTCATTCAACTCAAGTAAGGATTCCATCCTCACTTTCCAGGTAGAGTAGTTTGATGCACTCAACCTAGCATTAGTTTCTAACATGATCCCACCATTGGAAGCCAGGTTTATAATGATTTTTCAACTTTTAGGCTCTGTCCTAATGCACCTAGCACTCACTTTCCTCTCAACAAATGATGGATAAGGAGATCTCAGAAGATCTAGGACCCCAAAACACTTCTATCTTGAACCTGGCTAGTTTCCAAGCATAGAAAGGAAGATTGAAAACACATGCAACACTTTGCACACACTAAGAATGGATTACAAACTCAAACCAACCTGAACACACTCTTCATTAAGCTCTCAAACTTTTCAGCAAGTGACCAAATCAAGTTATGGTGTGAAGAGTTACTTGCATTCTTAGAAAATACAAAAGACTAGGCTGCCAGTAATACCTAGAATTGATCAACATATGATCAACATTCTAGGATATTGATTAAACCTGTAAAACCACATGTAAACCACACTCCTAAAATTTTATAAACTCCAACAAGTGATAAGTACAAGCTTTAGAGGTGAAAGAAAGGGCACACTTAGCAAATCACAATATTAGCTTCACTAGCTTGTCAAAACTTGGTGTTTAGAAGTAGATCTAAGATCACTTCACATGAGAATGTTCCTCAACCTATTAAGAACCTGAAAACACATTTGCATAATGGTTAAAACCTTTTAGCAAATGCTCCAATCAAACTACATAAGGAGAGTTACATACATGCTCAACAAAGTACACCAAAATTTATGCAAAAGATTGTTGACAATTTGTTCACCCAAAAGGGGACCTTTCATCCAAGTGGGAGTAGCCTTTTGGAGAAATACAAAATCACTCAAAGAGTACTTGCCATCCACTTAAGGAATTTGATGTGTCTAGAACATCAAATGCTCTAATAATGAGAGTTGTAATAAGCCCGGATGTGAGTTTGATTCTGGTTGTTGGTCTACTGTCGGCTATCAACAAATCTACAATCCTCTAGAACATGGACATGCAATACTGACCTATGTTGTAATTTATTTTAGCATTCAACAAGATGAAACCACTGTGCAAAATAAATAGTAAACAACTAATTACGAATAGATATCACTATGGCAATAAGGAATTCAATGACATTTAAGATTAGAAAATCATCTACATAACATCTGTGAAAAAAGTGGATCTTGAATGGATCTAAGATTTCAAATGTTATGGCTAAGATCTTTGCACAATAAGCTACAAAAGCTAGAAATGGCAAAGCATCCTAATGCTACCTTTGATACACATGAACTTGACAAAGCATTTAAGAGACAAAAGAAACTTATGAAAGATACTGATGGCAGCCAAGAACAACAACATACAAGCCCTACAACAGCAGCCTACCACTTTTGGAAACCTTTTAAGATCATACACAAAAGCTTGAAGACAATACACAAAGCAATGCTCTCAATGGAGGAAGAAACTGTGACAATGATCTAGTGATCTCTCTCAACAAAACAAAAAGTTTCTCCAACCTGTTCTCCACAAATTTCAGCCTAATATAGGTGAGAGAGATGACTCTCTCTCTCCTCTCTCTAGAACTTAGGACCCAATTTTAGGACACCAGTAGCCTAAAATAGCCAATTTTGGCCTATATGTCCAAATAACATGATTTTGGTGTCATTTCGAAGGTCATGAAGTTTGAGACTTCTTCAACATGAAATATATATTAAAATAAAAGTATCTAGGCCTCTTTCACACGTGTGAAATTTTAGATCCCAAAAATTGCCAATTCAGGCCTCAAACTAGCTAGGAAATGTTGACAATTTTCACACACTACTCACCCCTAACTCTACTCCACTAAACTAATATTCATCATGATTTTTATGAAAGGGAAGAGAGAGTAGAAACAAGAGAGAGAGAGAAAGAGAGAAAGAGGGAGGGAGAACTGAGATGGAGGTTAGCTCAAATGCTCAATGTCATTGCTTATGGAGAAACTTTAACTAGCATAAACAAAAAGCATGGAAAATGGAAATAATAAGAAATCCACAACAATGACATAAGCAAGAGCGATTAGCAAATGAGGATGCTTGAGCTCCCAAAATGGTAAGAGTCTCCTCCTCTCTATTAAGCATGAAAATAGAGTACAATTGGTGTCTTTTTATAAATGGGGAAGGCCCTTGCCCCAAAATCTTATTGGCTAATATTCACATTGATCCTAACCATTCATCTTGGACCCAACTTGATCCAAGAGTCCACAAAAAGTACATTAGTATTCACAAGATTCATGTGAGTCCAAAGTTGGACCCAACTCTAAAAAAATAAACTTCCAAATTTAAAATGACTTTGGGCCTCAAGTTTTATTTTAATTACAAAGGGCCCAAGTCCATTATTTCTATTTACATTCGCCTTGCGTGCTCCTTGGGTCACGGATTTATACGTGCAAGAAGCCATGCCCTCACAACACATATATTGACTCACTTTCTTTATTCGCTCTATGTTGGGAATACCCCCAACAGGACCCACAACTTGAAATAGTGCTGGTCCCTCGGCACTCTGTCGGTTCAATAAAGTGAGCACTTGGCTCGTCGCTGATTGATCAGGTATGTCGTTACATCTTCCATGAAAGTGATTCTGCCAATATTTTCAAGACTTTATCTGTGTGCATGGACTTGTGGACACTAGTGATCCATCGTTGATTGATCCAAGCTTGAAAATGGCTCGTCCAAGGGTGGCCCAGAAGGCCGGCTTGGTAATACACACAAGCGATTGACAGTTGATCCTCCAAGCGATCTGAGGCCAATGCCTTATTAGGATCAAAACAAATTGGTGGTAGAAAGTTATCCCACTTGGTCTCGATTCCCATCAGATATTCCAAGTCCCGGGCGTAAGTTGCTGCCGCGCGGACTGTTGGATCTGGACAATTGAAATATCTACTGAAAAATTTGTTGAGAGCCCTTTGGGCATCTACAGCCGTTGTCCAGCCATGCTTGGAGTTGATTTTTGTCCAATTGCAGTTGTTGAGCATGATTTTGTCCATTGGGGTGCCGCATTCCACCCATTTGGTTCGTCGTAGACATGGCAGAAAATGGGCATTTACCCGAAGTTACTAAGGACTTGTCACATAAGCCCTAATGGCCGCAGGGTCCTGGATGTACTAGATAAGATGTACATATTCTCTTAGATCCTATTTTATAGAGAAGATTCTCATTTTTTGTGGAGACTAGCATTTGGATTCTATCTAGTAGGCTAAATCAACTTTGATCTATGAGCATGTCTTGATCCCATTGTTGGATCTTCATGATTTATCAATACCCACATGTGTGAAGACCTGCTGGACCTATTTATAGGTCGTTCATGTACTTGATCTATAAAGAGATCACCAAATCTAATGAGAAGTTGATGAGAGATTTACATTCTAGCAATTTGCTTGAGATCTACACATTTGTTTTGTGATTTTATGCTTGTAAGCTATCAAATAAGTTTAGTACTTGCTCTTTGGTCACAATCTGCACAATGATTGTTTTTCACACATGTGAGGCCGCCCTTGTTAGTTTTGTGGTATTACATCTATTGATCTTGCTAAACAGTTAGAGATTTGCATCTAGATCAAGATCTAGTCAATAGAAGTTGATGAATCTTTTGATTTGGAAATCAATAATTCTTGTAGATTGATTAGTACAATCAATCATTGTCCTAAAATCAAAAATTGACATGCATAAGCGATACATCCAAAAATGCATAGGTTCGATAATGATGGTTTGGAGCTTGTCCAAACTTCATAAGGTGTTTTTTCAGAGAGAGGTACATACAAAATATTTGATAGTAGTTTGATTTGATAATGCTAGAATTTCAATCTTACATGCCTTCACCTTCAATAGTGTGTGTACTATCATCGCCAAAATGAACGAATTTCTTTGAACTATAAGAGATATAGGAGTAAAAATACTCACAATGATTGGTCATATGTTGAGTAGCTTTCAATCCAGAAACCAAGAGTTATCAATGTGCGCCTTTTGGTCTTTGACCATAAATGCTCATTTGTCCATGTCGATTGTAGGAGATTGAGATGATACTACAATTGCATTCACCTGTTGATCTAGTTGCTTATTGGCATTCTTTGATTTTAGAATCTTGCAATACTGGATCTCATGATTAGTTCGTTTGCAATACTCATTGAACATCTTCTTCTTCGATTGTTCTGATTCGATGCAGACTACTTAGAGCTTTTCTTCTTTTGTCACTTAGAACTTTGTTGACATATAGAACATGAGATGATGAAGTTGGAGAGGTGTCTTGACTTCTTCGATTATCTTCCTGTAACAGCATAGTGATAACTCTAGTGAGAGTTAAATCTGAGTGTGTCGATATGATCATCGCCCAATTTTCATATGTAGAAGGCAAGCTTGAAAGCAATGTCATAATTGTGTCTTGATCACCGATGTTTGATCCGACAGCTGCCATCTGCTGCAAGAGATTCTTAAACTGGTTAACATGATTCTGAAGTGAATCACCATTCGACATATTGAGTGTAAAGAATTTTCTTCTGAGATGCAAGAAGTCACGTTCCTCACATCATATAGTGAGCTCAAGATGCCCCATACTTCTTTTGAAGTTTGAGCTTCAGATACGTGGCCAATATGAGTCTATGATATATTGCGTATGATAAGTGCAAAAGCTTTGCCATCCTTTGATTTCCATTTTGAGTTGGTTGTGTCATCTTCAAGCTGCAGTTCGATACATGTGACAGCATCCCACAACTCATTCGTGATTAGCCATGAGATTGCCCCTCCACCTATAAAACATACAAAAGCACTTGTGAATCTTCTATTCACTTTTCAACCTGCAAAATCGGAGTCTAAGAAGGCATGTAAAGATAATGCATCTAGCTCATAAAGAATCTCAAAGTCTATAGTATTTGAGAGATATCTAAGAATCCTCTTAGTGTAGGAAAAATAGTAATAATTCTTCTTTAGATAACACGATGAAAGTTTGAATAAATCAAACTAATATCAGTGTCTTCAATCGGGTCTGTTTCTGGTCTATGTACTAATAGAATAGTTTTTATCTTGATTGAATAAGCGTGCGGAATTAAGAGACAACTTAAGACAATTTTAGACAATTATATATTGAGAAAACTTTGATCAAAAACAAATTTTATAATTCTGAATCTGAATCATCAGTATACATCTCTTGTTGTCTTATCTCGTTGTTGTGTCTCTGATTGAGTGAGTAGAGAGTCTAGTTACAACGAATAGTGCATATGTATTTATATTGTTATAGGACAGGTCTTTTGGCCCTTTAATTCTGTAACAGTAGATCTAATTGTTACGATGGTTGATATTCAAATAAATGCTCTGTTTCCAGGCTCGATGTTGGAAGTATTTTCTAGTTCGTACGGTGGCTAGATCTACTTACGGATGTAGTATAGGGATGAGGAGGATCGTCCACTTTCTAAGTTTCTACAACAAGCTTCAACGGAAATATGGAAATAGTCAACAAAGATGAGAGCACTAAGGCTTACCCAACTAGTGCCCGAAATGAAAATAAAACTAATTAGAAACAACGATAAAAATTCTTGCTAAGGCAACCCCAACTAGCAAGGTTGCTAAACTAAGACCTAAATTAACACCTAGAGGGTTTGAAAGATAAATTATGGCTAACCAATAAATAACAATTAAAGCATGCCACAATAATCCAATGAAATGAGGCAAGAGGAGGCCCGAGCACCTTCCCTCAAGCTGTGCACCTTCCAATGGGAACACAAAGAAATAGAATGATAATCTCAAAAGAGATAGCAACTTTAGCATAATCTCAGAGTGTTATTTACAAGGCAAATACCTCTCTTTTTATGGCAAGGAGGGTCTTCCATAAGTATCTACTAACTTATGGGACTAATCTTTTTCTAGCCTTTCTAGAACTTCTAACTTAGGATTTAGAACTTCAAAGTTTCTTAACTTAGGAAAACTTAAGATAAAAATATTTCTAATCTTAAGTTTCCTAAGTCTAAGTTATAAATCTAAGTTTAAGCTATTTTATTAATATTTAAGCTTCTACTCATGGGCTTACAAAACACATGCCCTAGTTGAAGTTTGTTGACAGATACTCATACGCGGACTTACAAAACACATGCCACAAAGTTTTTTTTTAATTTTTTTATTTTCTCTATGTTAGCGCAGTTGCTAACATTATCCCCCTCATTGGATTGGTGGTCCCACACCAATCGAAGCCTTTTCGTCCTGAATCTTTTGTGTTTCTTGGAGGCGAGACTGTTGTTGTTGGGAGTGGTAGATTGTAGTGTCGATGCCCTCCATCATTTGCCACCATAGTTTGTTCAAGAAGGGCATGGGTTTGTATTAATGGAGCATACTATAGAAAGTTATGGGTTTTCCGTAGCTCCACCATATCAACGTGCAGGGCGGAAATTAGTGCAGCATGATAATAGAGCCTTGCTACGCTGATATGGTCGTCTTGCATTTGCAATGGTTTATTGATATCAAGGGCGATTGGGGGTAGCCGTCGATCCCAAAAACCTTTGAGTTCTGTCATAAATACTACCAGGTCGCAATTATCTGCAAAATATCTGACGTCGCGATCAGGATTGCCATGGTGCTTCTGGTAGAATACTCGGCAGTTGGTGACCATGTCTTCAACTAAATTGCGGGTATTGACGTCTGTGAGCTTGGGCCAAAATATTCTATTCTTGACCTTGGTGGCAGGAAATGGCTCTCGCCTCGCTACTGGATAGTAATAAGGATTTGTGTCCATGTAGGAGGGAGCTTTGATATACCGTGCCATTGAGGTCTTACTTTGTAGGAAGAGCTAATAATGCCAAAGAGGTTGTGGATCCAGGAGTTTGACTGCTTCTTTATGTATTTGACTCTGGTCCAAATTTGACAATATATAGCCATCTCGCTCTTTTGTTGTTGGATATTTCTTGGCAAACTCCTGAGAGACGCGCAACTCCTTGCTTGGTTCTATGGGTGTGATTCTGTGCCAGATGGTTGGTGCTTCAGAGGCAATCTCATGTTGAATCTGGGGATCAGGTTCAGGAGAGAGAGGATGCGAGGTGTTAGCTTCAGCAATTCTTTGTGACTCAGGAGAAAATTGTCATGGAAAAAATGGGGGGTTAGTGGTGTCAAGAGGGTTAGAAGTGGTGGAAGGAAAAAGATAATGTTGGGAGCTGGTACCCCCAGAGCTTGATGGATTGGTTGGTGCTTGAGCTCCTTGCCCCAGGGGTTGGCCTTGAAATGAGGAGCCTTGAGTAGCAGGAGGAGGCTGTTGGAATCATGTTCCATCTCCACCATCTGGTCCATCAAAGTGGTGTCCTGAATCATGGAATTGGGCATGCTCTGCATGAACAGACAGTGTCATTGGACAGCTATCTTTAAGCGTTCTTCCAGGGTGGCACTGTGCTGGTTCAGTGCCTCGATGGAAGCAAGGTATGATTGTTGTAATTTTGTGTGCTGTTCCATTGTGGCTTTCAACTTTTGGGCCAGCATTTGATAGGCAACCACTAGAGTGGCAATTCCCTCAAGAATAGCTGGTGGTGCGAAGTCGTTGAAGTCCACCAATTCCAACTGTTCCTTCATAGCAGAACATGCTGCTTGTGCATCTGCTACAGCCTCATCCCTTTCGACTTTGAGATTATCGATGGTATGCTGCATGTTGGATACCTTCAGTTGGAACTGGTTTGGAGGTGGAGTAGCATCTGTTGCTGTTGTTGATTATAATTGGTGAGGTTCTGAATTTGCAGCTGTTGTTGCTTGTTTTCCTCCTCCAGCCTTGTTTTTTCTTTCTGAAGTCCGCCATAGTCCCATTGTCGAATTGTCGCATACTATATTGTCCCCCTAGGGCGCCGAATAGATTGTATTGGAGCTCATTCACCAACCATACCGCTTTTTGGGCTTCAAGTGATAACCGCTCCCAAGGACCAATGTCAAGGAGGGTTTGTGTATAGTTAGGATACGACATTGGGTTAAATGATAGAAAATCAGGAGTAGGGTTAGATGGAAATGGATGAAAGGCAAGTGGAGGTGATTGAGGATTGATGGGCGAAAGAGGTGGGGAGATACTGTTGCATGATAGAAATGTGTGGATTGGGTTAGTGGTGATGGCGGTTGATGGAACTACGGTTAGTAATTGTAATGCAAAATCATCTACGTTGACTGTGGAGTCAAGTAAGGTGGAGATTTGTATAGGTGAAGGCTTTTGTGGAATTGTGGAAGTGAAGCCCATGTTGAGAGTTAGTGATGGTGTAGAGGTGGTAGTAAATGGTGGGGGTGGTGGTGGGAGTGTGAGAGCAAGTGAGGGAGATGGGGTTATGGAGGTTGCCTGTGTGGATGGAACCACGCCCATAGGATCAGAATCTGAAGTGTCTGCCACCACTGAGCTGCCTGTTGCTGTCACTACTACTTGCCTGCGTTGCTGGGCCTGGTGAAATAAGGTTGTCTGCTACTCTAGGACCTCCTTTGGGACCTGAGGGGGTTTAAGACACCCTCCGGATTCAACATACTCAGTCTCGATGTCGCTGGATAGAATGTCATGAGGGAAATCAGCTTATGTGCTAATCGCCTTCCCTTTCTGCTTCTTAGTAGGTGGGATTGGTGAGACTGGTTCTGCTGTCGGTTGGGGGGTAGCTCGTTTTTTTGTGCTTGAATAGAGATCATCCAGTTCCTTGATGGCACCAGCCGCCCTAGACCCCAACTGTTTGGTGACCAACATGTGGAGGAGATATCCACATTTGGTAGTTGGTTTTCTGGCTTTCAAAGCTCCGCACAACTTCTCTGCTACCTTCTCAGCCCACTTGTAATTTTGAGTGGGATCGTCCATGGTGAGAGTCAAAGAGAAGAGGTTGCGATGAGGCATATGGCAATCTCGTCGTTGGTTTGGGCAATGCTTTTGTCGTCCTCTGTCAGAAACTTTGTAAAGTACTTGACATCATAGCTGGTGCCCTTGCCATGGATTGTCTCTCCGATATTAGGGAAGCCAATGCTTTGGAGATGCTCAAGAGAGACGTTGATGATTGTATAGCTGCCACTCTTAGATGTGAGCTTGAAAGTTTGGAATTCATCCAAATAGGTGGAGTAGGCTACTCGGATCAGGCTCTCGTTCTGCTGGTCATGGAAATGAGTCAGATCAAAGCCAAGGGTTGTGAGGATATCCTTGGCCAGGATGAGCTGCTCGGTGTAATTCTTGATGCAAATCATAAAAATATTTCCTGAATAAGGACGAGGGGGTTTACAGTGATGCAACTGAACGAGGAATCGCAGGAGGCCATAATAGTAGTGATTTTAGATTGTTCTGAGAATTTTAAAAATTTTGAAAAATTTGGCATGAACTCAAGTGCAGGAATCTAAAATGAATTCGTGGAGAGAAGGGTGGAGGTCTATATATAGACTTTTTTGGCAGGAATTCGCAACTTCATTCAGAAATTTTTCTCAACATCCACGATTTGGTAATGATGGTCGCAAATTTTGAGGCAACTTTCTGAGGGCCAGCGAATTCTTGTAAGGGATTTTTTTATGCCAAAAGAGAAAAAAATGTTTGACAGTGCAAAACTTTGTCTGATCAAAATTCGCAGAGATAGCAGAGAAATCGTGGGAATTATTTTGAGCTTCAGTGAATTGTCTACAAATTTTGATAGTGGATATCTAATGAAAAAAAACTGATTTTTTCTATTTTTAGAAAATTTTGTCTCTGAGACAGGATTCGTGGAGGCCAAAAATGAATCGTGTACTGTAAAAAAGGGGTTAGACAAATTCTATCTAAGATGGTGTGAGACAATTCTTCTGAAACTAATGGCTTTTGTGGTTTTTTCAGAGAAGACTATTGGTATACCTGATCTGATAGTATCTTGATGGTTTGAACAAGAAAGCACAGCAAAAATTTTGTCGAAATGACAAACAGGCAATAAAAAAAATAAAGAAGAACAATAGGAAAGAAAACAACTAATACATATCAAGATAAAAACAGGGTTCATTGTACTTTCTCAGTCGCTCCCATTGACCACAGTGTCGAGGATATCGCCTTTCACTATCTAGCTTGGTTCAATCATTGCTTTACTAATCACTCCAAGTGATGATCTGAACTTCATAAAAGGTGTCTTTTGAAGTGGTTTAGTAAGTAGATCAGCTACACATTCATTGCTTGGAACATGCTCCAAAGCAATCTTCTTGGCTTGCACCATTTCTCTCACAAAGTGATGGCATATCTCAATGTGCTTAGATCTTGCATGGAAGATTGGGTTAGATGCAAGGTGTTGGGCTGATATATTGTCATTGTAGATGATTGGTGCCTCCTCTGAATCCATGATTTTTAGTTCCACCAATAATCTCTTGATCCAAAGTACCTCCTTTGTAGTGGTTGTCAAAGCTTTGTACTCGGCCTCGGTTGAAGATAGAGATATAGTTTCTTGCTTTTTTGAAAGCCATGAAACCACGCCTTCTCCTATGAAAGTTGAATAGGCACTTGTTGATTTCCTATCCCTCTTGTTCCCTGCAAAATCTGAATCACTAAATGCATGAAGGTTAATCACATCTCCTCTATATAGAATCCCAAAATCCAATGTACCTGAGATGTATCTTAGAATCCTCTTAGTCTTTTTCCAATGGATATTCAATGGCTTTTGCATGCATTGGCTCAACCTACATACACTAAAGCTAAGATCTGGTCTAGTTATAGTGATCCACATTAAGGAACCTATAAGTTGCCTAAACAAAGTGATGTCCATGAAGGATCTTTCATCATCTTCATTTGGCACTTTTACATCTTGCTCCATTGGTGTGTCAACACTTTTGCATACTTCCATCTTAAACTTCTTCAAAAGACTTTGAGCATAGTTTACTTGACTTATAAAGATAAAATTAGACCCTCTAAGTACTTCTATGCCTAAGATGAAGTGAAGACACCCTATATCTACCATCTTGAACTCTAAGGATAGATCTATCTTGATTTTTTCAATACAATCAACACTATTTCCACTAATGATGATGTCATCTACATAAATGAGTAAAAGTACAATACCAACATCATCAAACTTAATGTAAAGAGTGGGATCATATTCACTTTGAACAAAAGAAAGTGAAATAAGATAGCAATGTAGTCTTGAATTCCAAGATCTCGAGGCTTGCTTCAAGCCATAGATGCTTCTTTGGAGATGGCATAATTTGTTCTCCATTCCATGCTTGATGAACCCTTGTGGCTGCTCCATATAGATATCCTCTTCCAAAAAACCATTCAAGAAAGCATTAGAGACATCCATTTGACATAGAATCCATCCAAAATGTGATGCAAGTGCAATGATTAGTCTTATTGTGATCATCTTGGCCACGGGTGCAAAAGTTTCCTCATAGTCTATCCCTCTCTCTTGAGCATAACCTTTTGCAACTAATCTTGCTTTATGTTTGTTAACACTCCCATTTGCATTCAACTTAAGCTTGAAGACCCACTTTCATCCTATTACATTCCTTTGAGGTCTCTCAACAAGCAACCAAGTTTCATTCTCAATCAAGGCATCATACTCATCCAACATAGCTTTATACCATTCTTTGGAGTTCAATGCATCTTCAACATTAGACGGTTCTTCAAAACTAGATAAAGCATAAGAAGTGGATGAGATACCCTCAACTTGCTGTCCTTTGCCTTGATATGTGAGCCTTGATGGCTCCACTTTTGCCCTTGAAGATCTCCTTGGTGTGATAGGTGGGTTTGGTGCTTGCTCCTCCATGAGCTCCTCCTCAAAACCAAGATCTTGCTCCTCGGCCATCTTCTTCTTGATTGTTGGAGCACTTGAGCCTTCTTCAAGCATATGCATATGATGTTCATCAAAGATGACATCCCTTGAAACAACAAATTTGTTCAAGGATGGGAGATAGACTTTGTAGCCCTTGCTTGAGCTTGCATATCCAAGCATGATCCCTCTTGTGGAAGATGGATCCTCCTTGGTTCTTGTTTCCAATGGCACATGCACATAACATATACACCCAAAAACTTTCAAGTGATTAAGATTGGGTTTCTTTCCATACAACATCTCATAAGGAGTTTTGCCTTCAATTGCTTTGCAAGACACCCTATTCATCAAGTAGTTTGCACATACAAGAGACTCACCCCAAAAGGATTTTGGCAAACAAGCATCTAATCTTAAAGCCTTAGAACATTCACATAATGTTCTATTCCTTCTTTCATCAACTCCATTTTTTTGAGGAGTGTAAGGACAAGAAGTCTCTTTCTTGATCCCTTCCTCCTCACAAAAGGCCTTGAACTCATTGGAGATGAATTCTCCACCATTGTCACTTCTAAGAATCTTGATGCTATGATTATGATGCTTTTCCACAAACAACTTGAACTTTACAAAAGTATCAAATACTTGAGACTTGAAGGAAAGTAAGAACACCCAACAATATCTTGAGTAGTCATCAATGAAGGTTAAAAACATGGATGAACCTCCATTAGATTTGGTGCTAGCAATGTGCACATCCGAGTGTATGAGTTCAAGAGGATGAGATGACTTTGTGATGGAGTTAGGAAACACCTTCTTATGTGCCTTGGATAAGGCACAAGCTTCACAAACCTTGTCTTCCTTCCCAATAGACCTTGGTAGGCCTAAAGCATACTCCTCCTTGATCATAGCCTCCATGGAACCCGAGTTGACATGTCCAAGTCTTTTGTGCCATAAAGTAAAGGTAGATATCTTGCTCTTCTCGGCCAACATGACAACATTAGTATCCACAAATGCATCCAGCTTATAAAGTTTGCCAAGTCTAGTGCCCTTAGCCACTATCTTACCCTTCTTCTTGATGAAACATTCATTTGAAGCAAATTCAACATTGAAACCATTGTCTACCATTTGGCCAACACTTAGTAGATTCTTTGTTATTGTAGGAATGTACAAAACACCTTCTATGTTGATCTTTTTGGAAGATCCTAAGCAAAGGGGAATGCTACCAACTCCTTCAATCTTACAAGCTTCATCATTTGCTGTATAGATAGACTTTATAGGTCCATCATAAGATAAGAGAGAAGAGAAAAACTCCCTTTTACTAGTCATGTGTGAACTAGCACCCGAGTCAATCCACCAAGGATCTTCTCCTTTGAAGCTTGTTGAAGAAAATATGGACATCATGAGAGAGTCCTCATGTGAACTCTCCTCCTCCTCCTCTTTGCTCATGTTGGGTTGTCTTTGATCTTGCTTCCTCTTGAAGCATTCCGAGGCATAATGCCCCATCTTGCTACAATAGTAGCACTTCACCTTTGATTTGTCCTTCTTGACTTTGGTGGTTGATGGAGATGCCTTTGGGGGTCCTTCTTGATCCTCAAGCTTTGTAGACTTCTTGAATGTTGATCCTTTGCCTTTGGACTTGCCTTTGCCTTTGGTGAAGAGAGCTTGGTCATCTCCACCTTGGATGGAAAGCCTATCCATCCTCTCTTGCATTTGGCTCCTTCTTGATTCCTCGGCCATGAGATTGCCTTGGAGTTCTTCAAGTATGGGTAGCTTACCCATAATTGCATATCCCTGAACCAAATTGTCAAATTCAAAGCTTAGTCCATTAAATATGAGTTGAACAAGCTCTTCATCCTTGATAGGGTCACCTATAAAGGCTAGCTCTTTGTTCAATTCCTTTACTCTTAGGACAAAAGTATGTGCACTCTCTCCTTTCTTTTGATAGCTTCTATAGATTTGATTCTTCAAAGCTAACATTCTAGTTTGGTTCTTGGATTCATAGACCTTTTTCAAAGTCTCCCAAGCATCTTGAGCTGAAGTGCAATCTCCTACCTCTCTTAAGAGTTCATTTGCAACATTCATTTTTATGCAATGTAGTGCAACATTGCACCTCTTGATGTATTTGGCTTTTTCTTGAGGATGAATAGGTTCACCCTCCTTACCATTTACAATTTCCATCAGATCTTGCATGATCATGATAGATTCCATTCTAACTTTCCATATGGAATAGTTAGTTTTGTTGAGCCTTTCATTAGTATCCAAAAGATATGCATTTATAGATGCCATCTAGTCTCCTAATCAAGGACTTGACACAAATGAAGGTTACTTCTATTGATTTGATTGAAGGTCTACCTTATCCCACTTCTTAGGGACCTGAAAAGATCAGTAATAGACTTCCTATAAAGATCTAAGAATGATCTCTAACAAAATCAAATCATAGAATACTAGAAACAATGCACTTGCTTGATTGAAGTAGACAATACTAGTAGAATTGCCCCTCTTTCTATAAAGAACATTAAAGCTTCCAAATGATCTGATCAAGAGTGAATTTCAGCAACCTAATATACTTCCAAAATCACTTGTAAAAGATCTAAATGGAACTTAATGAGGATGCAACACAATCTACTATCCAATCACAAGCAAAAAATGATCAAAATTGATGAAAAATTGATCTAATTTGGTGCATAAGTCAAGCAATGGTTGGACTGAACCTAAATCACTTTAGGAGGTGTCTACTACACCTTAGAACAGCCTTGAAGAGTCCCCAAAACTCTGATCTTCCCTCTCCTTGAATGATAGAAAGCCTCCTCTATGAAATCACCTCCAAAACTCGCTTAGAAATCAATGCTTGGAGCAACCAAAACTTGCTATCTTGGTAATATGAATTGAATTCAACTTTGCCTCTGGTTTTAGACACCTAAAAACCTGCAAATGAAGTCACACAACACCAATCTCCAATGTATTTGACTCACTTTGAGTTCTAGAATCAATAGTAGATGCTAAGATCCAATCTACACAAGATTTAGATCAAAAATTGTGATCAAATTGAATGAAAACCAAGGATTTAGCTCATTTCAGCCTTTAGGCTCTGATACCATGTAAAAATTACAGCAAATAAGGATCCTAAAACACTTGAAATGATGAGGGAAACAATATATTATGATTTCATAAGATTAGCACAAGTTGAACCATCAAAATCCATCAAAAATCTATGCTTGAACCTCACTAAATGGCACAAATCCTTGAAGAAGGCTTCACACGTGTGAAAGTACGGCCTCCCACAGTCTGAGTACTGTACACCAGACCTACATTCAATCCTATAATCATTAGTAATCACAAGTACTCAAACAATTATGAACATAGAGAGCAATTGCACCATTATGAGAGAAAAAAACATGAAATTGCTTGATTGATTTTGGTGAGATATCATCACCTATATATACATGATCCATCACGGTTTTGGGCAGGTATGAGTAGCCCTAAACCTATCCCTAATGCTAATTTTGGTGGATCTTTCATCCCTACCAAGTTAGGGTTGGAATCTTGGAGATCCCTCAACAATGCAAAAATTACCAAAAATAGCTCCTATTTTTTCTCCCTTGTATCTAAGCATAATTTGGACTCATTCCAAAGGTTCTAACACTTAGGTCTACTTGAGAACATCCTTATGAATGGAATCCTATGCTATTTGGCACGTGTGACAAGCCACATCATGACCATCTAACTATTTACAAGTCATATGACCAAAACTAGTCAAGCTAGAATTGTGAATTTTTAACACCGATAGCTTCTTAGTAGGTTGTCAGTTCCTCAGTGAAGCTATAGTATTCAACATCTGCATCCTCACTACACTGAAGATTGTGGGTATATCGGTTTGGAGGTCTTTGTCTTGTTGACCTTCTTGGTCATGTTTGTCGCTGTTGGTTCATTTCTTCTTCTACAGGCTGATTTTCAGCTTTCTACTCTAGAGTCTACGAGTGATGTCTAATCTTGATCTCCCTCTTGAATTGGCAGCAGTGTGAAGATTTCATGGTCTTTAGCTTCCTTCAATCCAAATAATGTGGATTCACCGAACTTCATGTCTCTACTCGTTACCACCTTCTTTGAGGTTGGATTGTAGAGCCTGTAGGTCTATGATCCATTGAGTATCCGACCATGACTGTTTGCACCAATTTTTCATCGAGCTTGCTTCTTTCATGTATGTTGCACATCCGAACACACGTACATATGATAGATCAGGCTTTTTACCTGTCCACATTTCATACAGTGTCTTGTTTTCCAGGGTTGTTGTTGTTGATCTGTTCAGTTGCAGCTATTGTCTCAACCCAAAATTGACTTGGCAACTGAGCCTGTGCCATGATGCATCTGGATCCTTCGACAAGCATCATGTTTTTTGTTCTGCACTGTGGTGTGTATGTAGGAGTGAACTGATGCTCTATTCCTTGCTCTTGTACTCACCACCATTGTCAAACCTGATGGTCTGCACTTTCTTGGAGGTGTGTCTCTCTGCAAATGCCACAAACTTCTTAAAAGAGTTAAACACTTTGGATTTTTCTTTAAATGGTAGATCATTGTCATCCAGTTGTAATCGTCAATGAATGTCTAAAAGTACCTTGATCTTGAGAGGGAGTCGACTTTCATCGGTCCACAGACATCTGAGTGGATGAACTCAAAGACTTCTTTCGCTCTTTTTCCCTCATGTGCAAATGGAATTTGATTCTGCTTACTCTTCTGACAAGCTTCACAGAAGTCGATGTCAGGTCTGGATATCTTCAGACCTATGACTATCTCTTTTCTGCTCATGTTGTAGAGGCTTCTCATGTTCAGATGATACATTCTCTGGTGCCAGAGTTGATCTTCATTTTTTGATGCGTTTAGTATGCTATCATAGCTACTGATAATCTTTGCTTGATACAGGTTATCTTCTCTGGACCTGATAGTCAACAGCTTGTTTGATTTTTGTTCGACCATTTGGCATGCATTGCCATCAAACAAGACTCGAATTTTGAGATTTGCCATCTTCGAGACTGATAGCAGATCTCTTCTCAGTTAGGGTACATAGAGTGCTCCCGGCAGCTCTACTTGTCCCGACAATGTGCATAGCTGTAGAGATCCGATGTCTTCGACATCATGTTGGCTCCCATCGCCTAGTATCACTGCTCTTGATCTGTTGAGTTCTCTGTAGTTGATCAAGACATTTCTGTTGCAGGTGATGTGCGAAGTTGCTTCTGAGTCGATGACTATGTCGTAGTCGTGCTGTGTGTAGCTAGTCAAAGTCTCATCAAATATCGTGAAGGCTTCGTCACATTGTTTACATCTTTTGATGATTCTACAACATTGGCCTTTTCAGTCTTTTTTTTCTTTTTGGGTTGTACCTACATTCATATGTTGAATGCTCTTTCTTCTTGTAGTGCATGCAAGAGATTGTCAGGTTGTCGGCTATGTGTCCGACTTTTGACAATGATCATAGGAAGAGGTTTGTCGATTGTTTCTAACTTTTGTCGAAGACTTCGATTGAGTCTTATCGAATCTTGGGTTGTTCTTGGTTTTTTTCTTTCCCTTCATGAAAAGGGTAGCTCATTTGAACGTCACGTCTAGTAAGCTCAAGATGAGCATTTTCAATGGTTGATAGGATGTAGGTAGAGACTTCATGAAGTACATCAACTGTTGTGGTGCTAGGACCAGATGCTCCTGTCCAGATGCAACAAGTTGAGCAGAGGTCGTTTTGATCCTCTCGACATGCTGATCCAACTGGTTGCCATCCCATCACAGACTTTGTAGTTGGTTGTTAGGTGCATCACTGATGCAGCAGTCCTCACTTTGTACTTCTACTTTAGCTTTTCTAATGCTTCATGACTACTTTCACAATCTTCGATCTGCATGAGAATTTCTTTGTTTATGGATGAAACAATGATTGCCATTGCATGCTCATCCTTTCTGATCCATTTAGCTCTCCTAGGGTCTTTCTCTGGAGGTTGTTGTTCTATAAGATCGGACACTAACTAGATCCATTCACCTTCAAGAGTATTTTGATTTTGAACTTCCAAGCTTGATAGCTTGTGCCATCAAGATTGATTACAATCCTTGTTTGAATCGTTGTAGCCATATTGTGTTGCCAAGATAATCCGTTGTGATACCATGTGGATTTTTGATTGTTTGGGGGCAGGTTTTCTGGCTGCTCCTTTGGCTAGCTTGCGGAATTTTATAGGATTCTAAGCAAATGACTATGGATCATGAAGATTTGTTTGGAGCCACAAAGCTTTAGTAGCTTTAGCACTCAGGTCCACAGAAACTCAAGGGAGCTACCCGGACATGAAGACCAAAGCTTCGAGGAGTGAAGACCTGAGGATGACGGTCAAATGTTTGTTGACTGTTGAAGTATCCCCGAACACAAAGAAGAAATGTTTGTGGACCCAAAAGGGCTCAATGGTGAGGACAAAAGATGAAGAAGACACGAAGAGTGAAAGGCGGCAGATCTTCACATTTCAAAGTACAAGAAGGACGTCATCCTCCACAGACAATCACGTGCTTAATTAGCCATTCTTGTAATCTCAGATCAGATTAAACCTTCTTCTCTATCCATCTATATGAACATATTGAAGATGAGGGAACAGGTTGAATATCACATAGATGTCCTAAACGTCCTTTGATTGAACATCAATTTGGTTGAATGCCAATGTAAGCTAAGCATAGTGTTGCTAGCCAATGTCCAAGAAGTTCACTAGTAAGCAAGACAAATATAGGCAATTTGTGAGAGAGATAGTGGCTCTCACGGTGACGTGCTATGTGGGTTTGTCACAATAGCACTCAAGAAATTCACTGATAATGCAGTAGATGTTATGTAGATGACTTTCCTATCTTAAATGTCATTTAATGCCTTATTGCCAGATTGATATCTATGCATAATAAGTTGTTTACTATTCATTCTGCACACTGGTTTTATCTTGTTGAATGCTAAAATAAATTACAACATAGGTTAGTAGTGCCTGTCCATGCTCTGGAGGATTGTAGATCTGTTGATAACCGACAGTAGACCACCAACCAAAATTGAACTTACATCCGGACTTATTACAACTCTCATCAGTGGTATCAGATGGTCTGGATACATCAAATTTTCTTCAATGGTATCAGATCCATAGACTCATATCTGAGAGATGATATAGCTTAAGAGCTATTAGATCTAGGAGAAAAGCATTTAGAACAAGAAACCAGAAAATAGACCAAAGAATAGTTCACAACAATGGCTTCAATAAGCAGCATGCAGTCAAAAATCTGCACAATTTTTGACTCAGCAAGGTCCAACTTCCTAGCCGCGGAAGGTGAGGAGCTCTCTCATACTAAAGGGAGAAGGGCTATTTCCCTGGGTAGATGGCGCCAAAGAAATTCCTACAACCACCGACAAAGGGCTACGAGAATGGAGAAAAAAGAATGACAAGGTAGTAGTCCTATTGTCGTCATCCATCGAAGATAGCCTAACGCTACACTCTCCAATGCAAGAGAGATGTGAAATACATTGCTTATCAAATTTCAGACAAAATCACATAGCCAAATCATGCTTCTTGAAGATCAGTGACAAACCTACGATGGGACGATAGAGAGACCTCACCTTCTTTATCAGAAAGATGAAGGATTTGTTCCTTTTGTTACACAATGCTGGAACAGAGAATGTAGTATCAACGGAGAAGCAATCACCTACCTGTTACGAGCTTTACCAAGATCTTTCCAGACAACCCGAACGTTGCTAGCAAAGGATCCAACTATGACATTCGAAAAGGCAGTGATCAAGATTCGAGAAGAAGTCAAAGCTCATGAGCACCTTGATCACAAGGATGCTTCTGACCAAGCTCTCTACAACAACAAAGAGAAGTCAAAGAAGCAGTTCAAGCCTAAGAGGGAGTCAGATTGAAAGTAGGATCAAGATCAACAAACAGAGAGAGCTAGCAAAGGCAGATGGAAGAACAAAGAAAAGCTGAAGCAGAATTGTGACAAGAAAGTATCCATGAGATGCAAACGTGAAGGACACACGTGTTGGCTAAATCCAAAGATAGAGTATATGCATAACCACAAGAAGGGTCATGCAGCCATGGACTATTACCAGAACTCGAGGAACAAGCAACCTCAAGCAAACAGGAGAACAATATCAGTTCATCCTACGTCGAAGAGCTAGAAAGCTCAAAGATGGGCGAAGAAAGGTCAAACAATGGAAATTAGATAGCCTATCTGTGTACAGATGTGTGTAAATAGACGTGTGTGCAACATCGACATCTGACACACAAGAGGTAATCCTTGATTCAGGAGCTACCTCACACTTCATTACATCAAGATGAATAATGTCTGACTTTCGAAGAGTAGATCCATCAAGATTCATAGTTCTTGGAGATGGATCAAAACATCGAGTGAACAGTATTGGTTCATTGTGGCTCAACGCAAACGACAGAGACAGACAACTAGAAGATGTTCTCTTCGTACCCACATTGTAGCAAGATTTGATATCAGTCGCAAGAATAACAGATGTTGGGATGTGTGTGACATTTTCAAACAAAACATGCAACATCATTGATGCCAGCACCAGTACGCTGATCACGCAAGGTAGGCGAAGAGGTGACATGTATCACTTGAGGGTAAGCCTACCGACAGATCAAGCACATCAAGCCCATGACTCTACAAATGGTCTGTGGCATAGGAGATTATGCCACATGGGCCCAATGACATTGTATGAAGAAAGCCATCATGGAGCTATCACAGGGGTAAACATCACGAATGCAACCAATCCAACAACTATGAAAATTGTCAGCATTTCCTAGCTAGTTTGAGGCCTAAATTGGCAATTTTTGTATATAGTTTTGGATCCAACATTTCACACATGTGAAAGAGGCCTTAATACTTTATTGATTTTAGTATATATTTCATGTTGAAGAAGTCTCAAACTTCAGGACCTTCGAAATGACACCAAAATCATGTTATTTGGACATATAGGCCAAAATTGGCTATTTTAGGCTACTGGTGTCCTAAATTTGGATAATAGGTTCTAGAGAGAGGAGAGAGAGTCATCTCTCTCACCTATATTGGGCTGAAATTCGTGGAGAATAGGCTGGAGAAACTTATTGTATTGTTGAGAGAGATCAATAGATCATTTTCACAGTTTCTTCCTCCATTGAGAGCATTGCTTTGTGTATTGTCTTCAAGCTTTTGTGTATGAACTTAAGAGGTTTCTAAAAGTGGTAGGCTGCTGTTGTAGGGCTGGTATGCTATTGTTTTTGGCTGCCATCAGTACCTTTTATTAGTTTCTTTTGTCTCTTGAATGCTTTTTCAAGTTCATGTGTATCAAAGGTAGCATTAGGATGCTTTGCCATTTCTAGCTTTTGTAGCTTGTTGTGCAAAGATCTAGGCCATATTTTGGGAGTTTGGATCCATTCAAGATCCACTTTTTTCACAACAACCTGTGATGCGTGCATGAAAGGGAAGATGTCATAAACTCCGTTCACCAGAGACTCCTATAGAACAACAAAATTTTTGGAGCTAGTACATTCGGACATCTGTGGACCTTTCGATATGATCTCAGTAGGAGGCTCGAAGTACTACATCACCTTCATTGATGACTACAACAAGTTCGCATGAGTATACTTCATTCACAACAAATCAGATGCACTCGACAAGTTCACAAAATATGTGAACTGGATAGAAAAATACACAAGAAGCAAAGTGAAGCAGATCAGAACTGATCGTGGGGATAATACATCTTGAACTGCTTCACTGACTTCTGCAATGATCGAGAAATCCTTCACAGAAAGACTGCATCCTATACACCACAGCACAATGATGTGGTTGAAAGAAAGAACATGACACTCATGGAGGCTGCAAGGTGCATGATGGCCTACTCGAAAGCACCAAGAGTGCTATGGGTCGAAGGCACCAAGAGTGCTATGGGTTGAAGTAGTAGCTATAGCTGCCTATATCCAGAACATGATAGGAAAATCAAGTGTTCCTCACACGACACCACACGAACTATGGTGGGGTAGAAAGCCCAATCTGACACATGTTCGGATTTTTGGCTATGCAGCTTATGCACATATTCCTTATAAGCTTCGAAATAAGCTTGATGAGAAAGTCAAATTAGGATATCTCGTTGGATATGACAATCATTTGTCATACTATAAGATCTACATGCCAAAAATGAATCTAGTGAAGACTGCCAAAGACGTCAAATTTGACGAGACCAGAACAATAGCCGACAATGATTCTGTCAACCATGAAGTCCTAGGAAAGTAGTACTATGACCTGCCAACCATGACAGAGATAGCATAGTTCGAGTACTTAAACGAAGATGTTCGAACTCCACATCAGTTGAGCGACGAGTCAGATGAAGAAAGGATCGCAAGCCTACTTGCTGCTACAACTCCTGTAAACCGAGATGGTTCCGGACCTAGCCAAAGGGACAAAGACAAGACCATTGTCCCTGAAGAATCTCCAAGAAGATCAATAAGAGAGCAAAGAGTGCCAACAAGATTTGTGTCAGGCAGCTCGGCTTCAACATTCAAAGAGTTTTGTGGATTTAGTGACGAATCACAAACATTCGAGAAAGCCATCGACAGTCGAGACAAGGACAAATGGATCCAAGTCTTGAATGAAGAAATTGAATCCATGAAGAAAAATGAGGTATGGACACTACAACCAGTGCCAGACCAGCGAAAGAAGTGCAATGCAAATGGATTTACAAGCTCAAGTATGAACCAAATGGAGATGTTTTGATATACAAGGCCAGACTTCTAACGAAGGGATTTTCTCATAAGTACGACATCGACTACACTGAGACTTTCTCTCCAATGGTGAAACATGCATCCTTACACCTACTATTTGCATATGTAGTCGCATACGACCTCATGATTTACATTGTTGATGAGAAGACAACATTCCTATATGGTGAGCTAGAGTATCTATGGTCTGGAGCAATCCGTACGACAATGGTACAAGAAGAAAGATCATACCCTGAGATCCTTGGGATTTGAGCCACTAATGGCTGATTCCAATGTCCATGTGAGGATCATAGATGGTGAAATCATCATTGTTGTCGTGTATGTGGACGACACCCTAATACTATGCAGAAGCAAAGAGCTGATTGCAGGAGTGAAGAACGATATCTCGAAACATTTTGGGATAACAGACCTAGGAGAAGACAAGTGTTATCTAGGCTTGCAAATCGACCACGACTATGATGAAGGAAAGTTATACCTTCATTAGTCAAGGTACATCCAAAAAATCTTTGATGATTTTTGGATGACAGATTGCAAAGGGGCAAATACTTGTAGGAACAATCTTGACGAACAAAGATTGTTCGAAGACTGAAGAAGAGAAAGAGATCATGCAGCGCACACCTTGCATGAGGATGATTGGATTTTTGATGTATCTAGTAGACAACACACTCTCAGCTTATGCTATGTTCAGAATGAGCCAATTCAACACGAATCCAGGCTTATCACATTAGAAGATCGCAAAGCAAATCTTATAGTACCTTCAGTAGATGAAGGACTATGGGCTGTGTTATTCTCGTGATGCAGGGTTCCAAATGCACTCCTACAGAGATGCAAGTTGGGGATCACTCAAAGACGATTGTAAAAGTGTCTCAGGAGGGTGCACCATTACAGTGAGTGCAACAATTCTCTGGGTCACCAAGAAGCAGACCATTATAACTCAGTTTTCCTGGCGAACCTAAATACGTTGTAGCCGCGAAGATGGCCAACGAAATCATATGGCTCAAACAGTTCCTTGACGGACTAGGTGAGAACACCAGAGAGCCTCTAATTTTGCAGATGGACAACACTTATGCAATACACTTGACGAAGGGATCCCATGTTTCACTCAAGAACGAAGCACATTGCAATCAAGTACCATTTGATAAGGGACCTAGTCACCAAAAACGAATTGAAGACCAACTTCATTGGAATGAAGCAAATGGTGGCAGACATCTTCACCAAGGCCTTAGACAAAGGTTTGTTTGAGAGGCAAAGGAAGAGTCTGGGAGTCATAAAGCTATCACGGTTTGAGAGGGAGTTGAAGAAACAATTTGTTTCCAGCCACAAAGCTTTGCTAGCTTTAGTGCTCAGGTCCACAGAAATGCAAGGGAGCTACTCGGACACAAAGACCAAAGCTTCAAGGAGTGAAGACCCAAGGACGACGGTCAAATGTTCATTGACTGAAGGATACCCAAACACGAAGAAGAAATGTTTGTGGACCCAAAAAGGCTTAATGGTGAGGACGAAAGATGAAGAAGACACGAAGAGTGAAAGGTGGTGGATCTTCATGCTTCAAAGTACAAGAAGGACGTCATCCTCCACGGACAATCTGGATACCGTTAGGACGTGTTTAATCAACTGTTCTTATAATCTCATTTCAGATTAAACTATCCCCTCTATCTATCTATAAGAAGGGAACATGTTGAACATCACATAGATGTACTAAACATCTTTTGATTGAACATTTGGTTGAATGCCAATGTAAGCTAAGCATAGTGTTGCTAGCCGATGTCCAAGATATTCCAAAGTCGGCAGACTCGAATATTTATAAAAAGTCTGTATCGAATTCCTTCATAATCATCACTTTTTATGTAGATGATATGTTATTATTTAGTAATAATCTGAATTTATTGAAGGATTAAAAATGCATGTTAGCTCTATCAAAGGAGCGCCATCTTAGAATTTACGACATGCTAAATCCGAAGATCCAAGTTTTTCAAGATCCACATTAGGGGGGAGCGTTGGACTTCAATGCTCAGGTTCAAAATCCATTCCTTTAACTCTACTCCTCTACACTAACATTCATCATGATTTGGGTGAAGGGAAGGGATAAAAAAGAAGAGATTGAGAAGAGAAGAGAGAAAGAGAGAGAGATAGAGAGTGAGGGTGGAGGTTAGCTCAAATGTACATTTGAATTGCAAATGAGGATGCTTCTCTTCCAAAAATGGTAGAGTTTCCTCCTTCTCATTAAGCATGGAAATAGTGTACAAGTGGTGCCTTTTTATAAAATGGGGAAGGCCCTTGCCCCTCAATCTTATTGGCTAATATTCACAATGATCCTAGCCATTCATCTTGGACCCAAAACTTGATCCAAGGGTCCACAAAAAGTATATTAGAAATCACAAGATCCATGTGAGTCCCAATATGGACCCAACTCTAAAAAGCAATCTCTAAGTTTAAAAATGACATTGGGCCTCTAGTTTTATTTTAATTCCAAGGCCCAAGTCATGTTTATTTTATTTACAATTATATTTGTGTGCTCATTGGGCCATGGGCTTATACACGCAGGATGTCATGCCCTCGCAACACATTTTATTGGATGATTCTATTTATTTACACTTTGTTGGGAATACCCCCAACATCAATATCTTAGTGTGTTGATCATATGTTGATCAAGTTTGTTGAATTCTAGGTATTCTTGGCAGCCTAGTCTTTTGTATTTTCTAAGAATGCAAGTAACTCTTCACACCATAACTTGATTTGTCCACTTGCTGGAAAGTTTGAGAGCTTAAGCAAGAGTGTGTTCAGGTTGGTTTGAGTTTGTAATCCATTCTTAGTGTGTGCAAAGATGCTTCACTATTTCTTACATCAATTTTACATATCAAGATGTAACTAGAACATGAAGAATCAAATAGAATGTAAATGAAATGATTCCACCATGCTTCCAACTTTGAACTCTCTGGAAAAATACAACAAACAAACAATAAATGTGAGTGATCAACTTTTGCTTGCATGTTCCTCCTCCTTTGTCCTTTGTTGCCTTGTATTCACCGTGATACTCCATGAATGAGCCTCCATCTTCATCTTGCCTCAAGATACCATCATACCTTGATGACTTGAACATGAATGAGTGACATAATGGACCTCCAATAGCTTCATTTCCATCAGCAAAATCAGCCAAGAATGCTAGTACAAATCCAACATCAAAACAATGTTCACCAATGTAGCTAGTTTTACCATATCTTGACAATTTGCACACATTCTCATGAAATTGCTCAAACATGAGATAGAAAGGGTAAAGTGAACTTGAAAAACACTTCCTTGCTGCTCCTTTGACCTTACTTGAGTCTTCAATATGCTGTAAAAACAGATCCATAACACCTTTGCCAATTACCTCTCCTTTGATGCTCTTGACTAGCTCCAAATTGCCAACTTCCCTTTTGACTAGTTGAAGCCCTTTGAGATCAACCTCTTGATCTTCAACTTGACCATCGAATTCATTGAACAAACTTTGTTTTACAGATCCAATACTTGATTTTACATCAAGATAACATCCATACACTTGCATATCTCCATGTACACAAGAAGATCCTCCAAAAGATGTTCAACTCTTCATAAGAGATTGATACTCAAGATCCATTGCTTGGATCCACTCCTCTTCTTTCCTTGCTTGATCTACACTTGTAGGCTCATCCAAAGAGGTTAGAAAAGCAACATAATTTTCAGAAACTACTTGCTTACCCTTTTGATCATATGTGAGCCTTGAAGGTACTGGTCTTTCTCTTGATGTTCTCCTTGGCTTTTGACTTGATGAAGGTCCATCATCACCACCATCCAAAGTAAGATCCTTCTCACATCAAGAATGTTAGATCCATCCACTCTACCGTCAATCATGCTTGAATACACCTTTGGAATGTTCCTCTCATCAAAAATGACATCTCTACCAACAATCACTTTGTTAGTAGAGGGAATGTAAACCTTATAGGCTTTACTCACCTCACTATATCCAACAAAAATACCTCTTCTTGAAGATGGATCCTCCTTGGTTCTATCATCAAGAGTAATGTTGACATAGCATGTGCATCCAAAGGTTCTTAGAAAGTGACACTCGGCCTCCTCTTGAATAGCATCTCAAAAGGTGTCCTTCCATCCAAAATAGCACTTGACCACCTATTGCACAAGAAATTGGCACACAACAAAGCTTGATCCCAAAATGGTTTGTCAAGATTAGCACTTAACCTCATAGCTTTAGAACTTTCACATAAAGTCTTATTCTTCCTTTCAGCCACTCCATTTTGTTGTGGGGTCCTTGATGTTGTATACTCGCTCTTGATCCCATGCTCATCACAAAAGGCCTTGAACTTGTTAGATATGTACTCACCACCATTGTCACCTCTCAAGCACTTGATCTTTGTAGAAAATTGGTTCTCCCTTGCATTCTTGAACTTGACAAAGACATCATACACTTCATCCTTGCTCTTTAGTATATAGATCCAACAAAATCTACTAAAATCATCAATGAATGTTACATACATCTTAGCTCCATTATTGCTAATTGTAGTAAATCCATGAATATTCGAATGTACAAGTTGAAAAGGCTTTATAGATCCAGAAATAGATCTAGTATAAGGTAGTCTATGTGACTTAGACAAAGCACAAGCCTCACAAACATGTTTGACATTACTTAAGGAACTTGGAAGACCAATCACAACCTTCTTCCTTGCCATTACCTCCAATGACTTGAAGTTGAGGTGTCCCATCCTTTTGTGCCAAGCCTCTTGAATAGAAATTTGCTCCCTTGCAACACATCCAACTTGGTTAGCAATAACACAAGCATCTAGTTTGAACAACTTCCCTTGTCTTTTACCTTTTCCAATCAAGACATCCTTCCTTTTGATCAAACAAGCATCTCCATCAAACTCCACCTTGAGGCCCTTACTTTGCATTTGACTCACACTAAGCAAATTCTTGGTAATAGATGGAATAAACAAGACATCCTCCAAATGAACATTCCTATTTGTAGAGAGAGAGATAGTAATTGTGCCAATCCCTTTGATTGCACACTCACCATCATTGGCCGTGTAGATGACCCTCTTGTCATCTCCATATGCCAACAAAGAAGTGAAGTACTCTTTGTGAACGGTCATGTGTGAACTTGCTCCACTATCAATCCACCAAGGATCTAGATCTCCATCATTAGCAAGCATACATGAAGACATCACAAAAGCATCATCATTTGCATCTTGAACATCCAAACCATCCTCATCAAGATTAAGATTGGCTTGTTTGTCTTCTTGATCTCTCTTCTTCTTGTAGCACTCACTTGCAAAGTGTCCTCTAATGCCACAATAGAAGCACTTGAGCTTTGATCTATCCTTATTTTTGCCACTTGAAGAAGCATCCACTTGATCTTGCCCTTTAGACCACTTACTTTTGGTTTTGCCCTTGAATTTGCCCTTTGTGAACATAGCATCCTCTTGAAGTGTCGATGTAGATCCACCTCTTGCTTGAAGCCTATATTTCTCATTGATCAAGATCTCTTGAAGATCCATCAAACTTGGCAAAGTCTTTTGAATAGCAATACTTTGAACAATGTTATCATGAGCATCCAACAAGCCACTTAGAATCACTTGAATAAGCTCTCCTTCCTTAATGCTTTCATCTATGCAAGCTAACTCATCATTCAATGCTTTCATTCTCAAAACAAAAGTACTTGGACTTTCTTCATTCTTTTGCAAACAAGAAAAGATTTGCCTTCTTAGAGTCAACACTCTAGAGGTAGACTTGGATTCATAAAGCTTCTTCAATGAATTCCAAGCTTCCAAAGATGATGTGCACTTACCAACTTCCTTGAGAAGTTCATGGGTAACATTCATCTTTATCATGTGTAGAGCCTTCTTGGCCCTCTTGTCATACCTCAATTGATCTTGTTGTGTTGTTGGTCTCTCCTCCAAACCTACAACAATATCGAAAACATCATTCATCTCAAGAAGTGACTCCATCCTCACTTTCCACAATGAATAGTTACTTGAGGTAAGCCTATCATTGGCTTCCAACATGACTCCAATATAGGTTGCCATGTAGCAATGACCTGAACTTCTCTTTCAACTTGCTTCAATGCACAAAGAACTCCTTTAAACAACAACAAATGCTTTCAAAAGAAATCACCAAGATTTGAAACTATCTCACAAATTCTCTTCTAGCACTTATCCAAGCAAATCAACACATAAAATCATGGAATCTTGATCAACATATGATCTATCCTCAATCTAATGACTTTTGCCACTTCCTAAGATTGAAACACACTCAAATGAAGTCCAACAACCTCACTATCTAGATATCCAATCAAAATCAGGGTTTTAACAAAATCACAAAAAATTGACTATTCCAAATCTACATGCAAATGTTGAAAATTTGATATGCAATCTATAAGCCACCACTTAGGCTGATCCAATGATCCAAAAATTGGCCAAATCTAGTATGTGAGTTCAAAAATCAGAATTGAACAAGTATATTGACCTATTTAGTGTTTTGATCTACAAAAGATCCAATCTACAAAAGCAAAAAACTCGATTTTGATGTAGAATCCTCTCTAGCATGCTCTAGACTTGATATCTTCACCAAATCATTGATAGATCTGATTTCCTCCTTCATAACCTGAAACACAAGCTCTGGTACCATGTGAAAAATTTTAGATCCTTAAGATCCAATCTACTTGAATGATCTTTGGTTAGAAAGAGAAATACACTACCAATCTCACCAATGTGAAAAAATCAGCATCTACACACAAATTGAGATGCAAACACCAATAGAACTTGATCAAACTTGAATGAAATGATTATGTACTATTGATGTCCATACAAAATTAGCAAGCTACTATATTTCACACATGTGGATCCAAAAATAACAAATATAGATCATTCTACACAGAATTGAAAGCAATCACCCAGATAGTGCAGCAATGGATAGTAGAGCCCAAGAGAACCATGTATAAGCATGAAATGAGATAGAGAAGAGAGAAGATTGATCTCTCCATGAGTTACATCCTTTTATAACAGGTCCAAACCCTATTTGGCCACTTGGCTTTACCACCAAAATGCTAACCCTACTAATTTTGGGTCTAGATTCAATGTATCCAACTATTCAAATTGAATCTACTCAAACTCGCATTCTAACTTTCCCACACTTTCAGAAAGTGTTTATTCAAATGAAATTTAGACTAATGAACTTTGAAAAGTCAACCTCTAAGTCTAAAACAAGTTTTGGCCTCAATATGCCAAATATGGAAATATTGCAAAATGTGATGAAACTAGTTGAATCTTTCACACCATCCACAGTTCAAGAGCAACAAAGGTTTAATAAGAAGGCTAAAAGGGCTCTTCATATCATTAAAATGAATGTTACCAATGAACTTCTCAAGGAAGTTGGTAAAAGTCAAAGTGCAAGTGAGGCATGGAATGCCTTGAAGAAGCTCTTTGAATCAAAGTCCACATCTAGGATATTGACCCTAAGGAGGCAAATATTTTCTAGTAGACAAAGAGAGGGAGAAAGTGCTCATGCATTTGTCTCGAGGGTTAAGTCCTTAAGTGATGATCTAGCATGCATTGATGAAAGCATAAAAGATGGTGAAATAGTCCAGGTTATGTTGAATGGTTTGCTAGCTTGTGCAAAGTTTTGCCATTCAAAGAGTCTTGCCAAGTGTGGTTGACTTGCAAGAAATCTTATTGGATGAAGAACATAGGTTGCAATCAAAGCTTGATGGTGCATCCTTGCAAGGTGGAGGTGAAGAGGCTTTTTTCACAAAAGGCAAAGTCAAAGGCAAAGGTAAAGTCAAAGGAAATGGTCCAAAGGTGGTAACTTGGATCATGATGATCACTCTTCCTCCTCCTCTTCTACTTCTTTTAGAAAGAAAGAAAAGTCAAAATTTAAGTGCTTTTATTGTGGGATAAAATGTCATTTTGCAAATGAATGTCATATTCCTTCACTTTCAAGGAATTTGCTAACTGTTGGTCAAATGTTAAAGAAAGGGTACAACACAAAGTTTGTTGGGGATGTTTGCTTCATTACTAAGGGAGATGTCTTGATTGCTAGAGGCAATAGACAAGGTAGACTTTACAAGCTTGATGCATTTGTTATGTCTAACAAGAGGAATGAAATGGATGTTGGTGGTTCTCTCAACTTTCAAAAGTCAATTCCTAGCATCAATAAGATTGGTAAATCTTATGCAAAGTCTAAAGAGCTTCCTTATGCTAGATCTAGGTTGAGATCTAATGAGCTTCTTGGAGATAGTTATTGTTGTGCTAACTTGGCAACTTTTGGTGAATCTATGATCAATGTTTTGGATCCATTGGATCTCGAAGATGGACTAGTGCTACCTACTAGTCAAATGGAGTCATGTGGTGCTAAATTAGTATCATGTTTGAACTCTTCTACTCATAGATTTCCAAGTCTTGGTGGCTCTTCAATGGAACTACATGGCAAGTGCAAAAATAAAAAAGATAAGAAGAGAGCTAACTTTATCAATGGAGGTGATGAAAACTCTTCTTTGGAAATGGTTGTTGCTAATGACTTATTTACTCATTTGGAAAAAAATGGTGCTTTGAGCATGTTTGAAGAAAAAGTTTCTTTTGCATCTTTATGTGATGAGTCCAAGAAAGTCATTTTTGCAACAAGTGGTGTCACATGTATTCATAAATAAAGTAGATCAAAAGGTTCTATCATGAGACTTGGTGAAAAAGATCTCAAGTCAAAAGGGAGAGCTTAATGTGAAGTGTTCAAAGTAGGATGTACTGAATGAAGCTTTTGTGAATGATAGTGAGGGTTCATTATCATTAGCTATGTCATTTATTAGAAGTCCAGGTTTGACAAGAAAAAGTACTTCAATCATTCTTATGTTGAAGGTACTATATGTATTCTTTTCATGGCTTCTAATGTTTGAGATTCTTCCATTTCTTATGATGCAACTATCAAGAGGGAGATTGCTAACTTTTGTGGTGTGATCATTAAGAGAGAGTCTTGTGAAGGAAAGGGCAAAGGAAGAGTGACTCTTGGGAAGATCCAAGGCATGGATCTTAAATCTATTCATCAACTCAAAGGATGCTATGATTGTGGTGGAGTGTTCATGCATGATCAAGATGGCAAAAGGTTGGATGAAGAAGACTACATGGAACAACTCAAGTGGCAATTTCTTCAAGGCAAGGAAGATCTCATTGGTGAGCTCATTGAGGTTTGGTTTGAACTCAAATGGGCTGGTTTGATTAGGTTTGATACTCAACTTCATCTACTCTACTTCATGTTGGATAGAATTGTAGAAATCTATCTTTTGGTTTATGAAGGTGACATTGTTTTCACTAACTATAGTGAAAGGTTGATGAGATCTTGTGGGATGTTAATCATGTGTTTGAGAGGGAGTATCTTCAGAGGTTCAGATCTGAAGATGTTTATAAATGCAAAGTCCTTGATGTTTTATTGGAAGATCAAGATGCTGATCTTGAATTGCTTCATCAACACCAAGAGGCAAGTAGCCATTGGAAGCTAGTCAAAAGCATCAAAGGGGAGCCACATGGGCAAAGCATTTTGGATCTATTTTTACAAGTTCTTGAAGGTTCAAGTAAGGTTATTGGAGCAGCAAGTAAGTGTCCTTTTACTCTACCTTACTTGTTTAATCTCATGTATGAACATTGTCATGTCAATGTGTTGGAATTGTCAAAATTCAATGAAACTAGTTCCATAGTTTTGCATCTTTTGGATCTTAGAGATGGAATAGTTATCATTGCTGGTTTTTATGATCAAGTACATGCATTCATTCAAATCTTGAAAGATATTGAAGTGGTCAATATGTTTACTTTTGAGCAAAGTTCACGATCTAGCATCCTAGTGTTGGCAAATTGGCAAATTGTTGACAGTGTAGGATCAAGGGTTGTATGCAAATCTTGTCGAGGTACTTCAAGTATTTCAAGTTCAGGTTTTGCTCATTCTGGAGCAGAGAACACGTCATTTTGGCATTCATTCACTCAAGGTCTTTCATGGATTGGAGATCTACAAAGGCAAGGTGGTGATGGAGGTTCATTCATGGAGATACATGGTGCATTCACTATGGGCATAGTGGAATCTGGAGGAGGCATGCAAACACTTGTTGGTTACTTTCACTTACAACTTGTTTGCTGATGTTTTATAGAGAATTCAAAGGTGGATACATGGAGGAATCCTTTCATTATGATTCTATGTTCTTTTACATGTATCTTGTTCACCATTCTATGTAAAATTGATGTAAGAAATAGTGAAGGGTCCTATATGGACACTATTATCTATATCAGTTATGTTGTACTTCATATTGTACATATTAGAACACTTGAGAAAAGATCTATTATCATGATGGAGATCATTCTTAGGTTGGAGCAAAGTAGTGCTATAAAACTAGCAAGTTAAGTTGAAGAGGGAGTGTGAAAATTGTCAACATTTCCTAGCTAGTTTGAGGCCTAAATTGGCAATTTTTGTACATAGTTTTGGATCTAACCTTTCACACGTGTGAAAGAAGCCTATATAGTTTTATTTTAGTATATATTTCATGTTGAAGAAGTCTCAAACTTCAGGACCTTCAAAATGACACCAAAATTATGTTATTTGGACATATAGGCCAAAATTGGCTCTTTTAGGCTACTGGTGCCCTAAAATTGGGTCCTAAGTTCTAGAGAGAGGAGAGAGAGTCATCTCTCTCACCTATATTATGCTGAACTTTGTGGATAACAGGTTGGAGAAACTTATTGTATTGTTGAGAGAGATCAATAGATCATTGCCATAGTTTCTTCCTCCATTGAGAGCATTGCTTTGTGTATTGTCTTCAAGCTTTTGTGTATGAACTTAAGAGGTTTCCAAAAGTGGTAGGCTGTTGTTGGAAGTCTTGTTTACTGTTATTTTTGGCTACCATTAAAACAAACATTCTATGCTTAGCATAGTAAAGTAATTATCTGGTCACTGCAAAATACAAGCTGATAAAAATTATCATATTTAATAAGGCTTTGGGTCGGATTCTTAGAATCAAATGGCAGATAGTGCCTCTTCGACAACAATTGTCGATTCTTGCATTAAAAGACAGGCAAACTCAGGAGTATACTTTGTGGGCTTTGTACGCACTCGGTTTGATCTTCTTGGAGGAAATATCGGCTGATGATCCACCTTGGATTTGTCATTGCTGAGTAGCAGCAACATCTTCGTTTGACTCACTATCGTGCAGTGACAATGGGCACGCTTGAGCTTGAGGCTCGGATTGTCATGTCAATGGCATGCGTTGAAGGTTCACCTGGAACAATGCCTTTGCCTTTGAAGTCAATGAACTGATCCTCAATAAAGATCGTATCCCGGCTGAACAAGATGTGCTGGGTATCGGGGTCGTACAGCTTGTAAGTGTTGTCAAATGAAGTGTATCTGATGAGGATTGTCTTAAAACCTTGGAAGTCGAATTTCTTTCTTGTTTCCTTTGGGATCTGTGCGTAGGCGATGCATCTGAATATTTGAAGGTTCTTCATTGAAGGCTTAGAGCCTGTCCAAACCTCATGTGGTGTTTTGCGTGAGAGGGCCTTTGTCGAACATCTGTTCTCAACTTTGCCCACTTTGCCAACTGGAAGACGAGTCTGTTGAGCACCTGTTAATTGTTGCAGAGACTTGTGGCTGGAAATTCACTACCTCCTTGGCCGCTGGTATAGTCTACCTCCTTTCACAGTTGACATTATCCTGGCTTATATGGCTGATGCGCAATCGCCAGGTCTTTGATGATGCTTCATCTCCGTTATCTGCAACGGCTTGCTATGTACTTCTTTGCTATTGATAAGGGTTCTATGGACTGCCTCCCTGCATGGTGTGCTGAAAGTCCAGTAGTTTTCCTTTTTCTCTGTAGAGTGCTCCTCAAAGTGCTCCCCCTTTCCTGTGGCTTGGGACCTGCTAACTTTCATGGCCTTGGTTGCCATTAAAGTTTTTGTACTTGTATGTTTTTGAAAACAAAATAATATTGTTAACCTTTTTGGCGCACAAGAAAAAAAGTGTTTGTGTGAAAAATTGAGCCTTTTCCATAGAAATTTTGATTTTAAGCCTTCTCATTATAAAGCCAATAGGATTTGAGCTCATGAATTTTATTTAAGCCGTCACATAAAAAAGCCTATCAATAAAGAAATTTAATAGGGGTGGATTGTGTTAATCCGTAGAAATTTTTTTCATAAGCACCACTTTGCAATATCCTTTATCTTTTAATACATTGACTTTAATGGTGACTTTTGCATAAACTCCATTGACCATCTCCAAGACATTATGCTACTTTTGCAAGGTACCCTTCAAAAGTGTATCATTTTCAACATTATATATATATTTATGCTGGAATTGATAATTAAATGGTATCGGCCTTGCAAAACTATAGTATTGATTCTTTCTCAGTTAATAACTGTTTAGTGTGGTCAAGATATATATGGTTGCATTAAGCTGATTTAAATCATTAGCCTTTGCCATCGGCCTTACTACACTAGTCTTGATTTTTTCTCAGTTAATAACTGTTGTTACTGCCGTCAATACATGGTTGCATTACGCTGATTTAAATCATTAGCCTTTGCCAAACCTAGGTATTTTAATACAGTAGATTTTATAATGTTTGCTGACACGAGGATCATGATAAATATTTATGATCCCACTATTCCAGTAAATAAGCATGCTTGTCATGAGATGGATAGAAATAAAAGTGACTTTGCCTTCTATAAAGAGCAGATGTTTGGAAGCTCAGTATGAAGAATATCCTCAATGAGAAAATTTGTGGGTCACTGGTAAGAGACATATGTAAGCACTTGATGATCGTGATACATGTTTATAATCCCACTTTTGAATATTCCAGTTAATAAGGATGTTTGTCATGAGACGGATAGAAATTTAAGTGAATTTGTCCTCTATGAAAAGCAGATGTTGGGGAAGTTCATTATGAAGAATATCCTCAATATAAAGGATTGTGGGTCATTGTGTCAGAGAGAACTTGATGAGAGATAGGAAGAACTTGATGATCGTGATATCTGTCCTCCCACTTTTGAATATTCCAGTGAAAAAGGATGTTTGTCATGTAGAAATTTAAGTGAATTTGTCCTCTATGAAAAGCAGATGTTGGAAGTTCAGTATGACGAATATCCTTAATAGAAAGGATTGCGGGTTATTGTGTCAGAGAACTTGAAGAAAGGACTTGATGTTCAGTATTAAGATCCTTAATAGAAAGGACTTGATGGTCATGATATCTATTTATAATCCCACTATTCCAGTGAATTAAGGATGTTTGCCATGAGATGGAATCTGATGCATGGAAATTTGAGTGAATTTGTCTTGTCTTCTATAAAGAGCAGATTTTCGAAGTTTCAGCATGAAGAATATCCTTAATGGAAACAAATTGTGGGACATTCTGTCAGAGAAATAATAACTTTAAGATCAGGATATCTATTTATAGTCCTATTATTCAAGTGCAATGAGGATGTTTTGTCATAAGATGGATAGAAATTTGAAGTGACAGATCTGGGAAGAAAAAATTTGTGGGGTGCGTCATTGTGTCAGAGAGAGTAAGAAGAATACAACAGAAGCGAATGCTTGTTACTCCACCAACCACTTCATAACTAGCCATTATAAAATGAAATCGTACAATAAAACTCAGATTTGATAATCTTGTTGTGCCGCAAAATGTTTGTAGTATATGAACGTCTTCAATTGGGCATCTAAGAAGAATACTACAGAAGCGAATGCTTGTTACTTCACCGAACACTTGCTAACTAGCCATTATCATATGAAATCGTACAATAAAACTCAGATTTGAGTATCTTGTTGTGCTGCAAAATGTTTGTAGTATATGAGCGTCTTCAATTGGGCATCTGTGAATAGAACTGGTAATATCGGGCAGCTAAGATACTATGTCCAGATGGCAGTTTCGTAGCTTAAGATTCAGCTTAATACGAAGTGGATTAGTCCAGCAACAAAACTAACGTCTATGAGATTTAACAAAATAAAAAGCAATAGAAAAAATAGACAATTGGTAAAACCAAAAAGTGGTACTTTGCACGATCAATAAGCATGAGAACATAGCAATACATACATTTCTAAACCAGTCAACAAAACGTCATGGGGGAGGACACTCGACAATACATATTAAAAACCTACGGAGCACATTAAAAAACATATTAACATGACCGAGGCTACCGAATATCATGCTCGGTAACAATTAAGTAAACTAACGATCGAAGAAGAAAGGATCAGATCTACTGGCTTTTGCTCCATAGAGCATGTTGCAATGTTCGAATCAGTGCCGATCATTTGGGGAAAGGATCATCAAATCCATCTTTCTTCCGAACAACTAATTAATATCAAACACTCACCACATAAAAAAGGATCAGATCCATCTGGCTTATGCTCCTAAGAGCGATTCGCACTGTTAGAATCAGTGTCGATCATATGGGGAAAGGATCATCACTTCCAAATTGTTTGCACATGCATTTATCAATCATCGTTGAAATCAAACCCTATCGCATCGCAAAATCAACCAAAACAAAAAAACAAAATCGAAACAATCACACAGAGCAAACTTTCATTGCGCTTCCTTCCCTTGGAGAGGATGATTGCTCGTCAACACTATGGGATTGGAACAAACATCTACAAGAGAAGGAAAACAAACCATTGCAGCGAGGATCGCAACTGCCATGGTGATCCCTATGGGAGAAGGAGCGACGATGACAGATATTTCTAAAGCAGCCGATGAATATATAGAAGAAGTTAAGAGAAAAAACCCTAATTTTTCTCATTCACGGCGCCGCTTCTTCTTGGAGCTCACCTAAAGTCTAAAACCCTAGCAGGATGGTTTTGGGTAATCTTCTTGAATGGGCATGGTTTTCCCATCATTTTTAATAAAAGCAGGGATAATTATTATTGCACCACACTACTAAGATGTGCGAATAAGCCCACAATAGTTTCTATGTTGAGCACAACTATCCTACTCTACCAGAGATCGTTTTCTTTATCCCTCATACTCTTACTTAATACTTAATCCACTATGTACACACGTCCAATGGGGTTGGCTCAGTTGGTTAGCTTGACATCCAAAGTTTCTTTGGTCTCAGGTTCGAGCCTCCCCTTGGAAACCAAGAAGCACTATGTATACACATGGAGTTAGAGAGTTTATTGCTTGATACAGAACTTGCAGAATTACAAGGCAATTGACAGTCTGTAAAATTACAAGGCATTCGCAACAATATGTCGAAATACACAAGTTTCTACGCAATTTGGATCCGAATCTATTTTGACCCTAAGAATCTAAATCTATTTCGAACTTGGCTTGGATCGACAAGTCAAATCCAATCGAAGTCTATTTCGATCCTTGGGGTCTAAATTTTGATCCCACCTTTTTTCGCCATATGTCTATTTGGATCTAACACTTATTTTGACTCAGTGTCTATCTTGATTCAACACTTATTTTTGACTTTGTGTCTATTTCAATCTAGGTCACAGTCTTATTTTGACCATGAGAATCGAAATCCAATTCGACCTTGATCGCAACAATGTCTGCAAAAAGAACAAGATTTCTACACAGAGAATGATTACAAAAGTATGAAGGACCTTTTACATGATCGCAACAATCACTATTCTTACACTAATATTAACATCAAGCTATGTCAAACATCTACTACTTGTACAAAATCAATGCAGCTAAGTCGGTACTTAATGCTCTAATGCCATGTGAAAATATGGATTATATGATGATCAACGATCAAAGGGTTAACTGAGCCATAACTTTGATGCCTTATCCTATAAGGTAGATATATCAAAGTTCAAACTACCTACTAGGTTTGTACATAAATAAAAAAAATTGGTAGGTTCTTTTGTTTGCTATTAGGGTATCAATTTAACTTGCTACTCAAAATCAGTTGAGGCATCATAGACTACCATGGTCATTCTAATAAGCTAGTTAAATCAATTCAATTAGTAGCAAATGTGGAATGAACAACTACAAAACTATAGATAGAGTTAGGACAATTAGAGATCGAGTTAGTTAATGAACCTTGAACTCGTTATAAGGCCAATTAATACCCATTTTAAAGTTCTTTGCAAGGAGAAAATTCCACGCCATCATTAAAAAATAAAAATAAAATATCCATGTCATCATTTTCTTGATGACGTGGAATTTTTCTCACCTTACCTCATTTAGGGTGTCTCTCCCAATTTGTACACGACCATTTGCCCTATGTTCGGTTACGTCGGTTCGGGTGCATCTCCCAATTGGGACGCTATCGCGTTTCACGTCTGTTTCTCTCTCTCTCTCTCTCTCTCTCTCTCTCTCTCTCTCTCTCTCTCTCTCTCTCTCTCTCTCTCTCTCTCTCTCTCTCTCTCTCTCTCTCTCTCTCTCTCTCTCTCTCTCTCTCTCTCTCTCTCTCTCTCTCTCTCTCTCTCTCTCTCTCTCTCTCTCTCTCTCTTCCTTTTTCTCCATGCTCGATTCCCAAGGGAAAGCCAGTCCCATTGCAGAGGCAAGACACGAAGCCGACGATGCTGCAATCTCTCGATGGAAGCTGAAGGATGGCAAAGCTTCTGTGCGATCATCCTCAACATATCAGACACGCAAATCGGCCATGTGTTTGAAGCTCAGACCTCCAAGGAAGTCTGGGACATCTTGAGCACCCTGTACAAAGTGCACGACGTAGCTTCCTAGCTACATCTCAGGAGAAGTTCTTTTTCCTCAAGATGACCAATGGTGATTCATTACATAATCACATCAACCAGTTCAAAAACCTGCTGAAACAAATGGCCGCTATCGTGGATCAGCCATAGATAATCAAATCACAGTAATGACACTACTTTCAAGCTTGCCAGGCTCATACAACAGTTGGGTGATGATCATCATGACACACCCATAACTGATTCTTTCAAGAGTCATTACAATGTTGCTGCTGGAAGACACCGGAAAGAACAAACCCTCCAGTTCCTCAACTGTCGACAACTGTTGACTCTCATGCCTTATACCCCAACAGAGGCTCGACTAGGCACAAAAAGAAAGGCTCAAAGCCATTGAAGCAAAAAACCAGAAGTTGACACAGTGTCAAGAGTAGTCGAACCTGCCAACAAGGAAGAAGTTGTTATGCAAATAATACAAACAAACCAACCTCGAGATTCAAGATTGTCACATATTACAAGCCAAGAACAAAAACAAAGGGCAATCGAGTCAAATGGCAAATGCAGCTGCAAAAGCACCATAGCCAGATCATAATGCATTCATGACTAGCCATCAAGAAGCATCAAACGACAGCTCCTGGTTTATGGATTCCAGAGCCACACAGCACATGACTAGCCATATCGGCTACTTTGAGTCCAATACGCCTCACATTACCAAAAGATATGTTCACATGGGCGACAACAGCACACAAGCTGTCAAAGGTGAAGGCACAATAAGATTAAGCTTAGCAACTAATCAATCCAAACTATTTTCTAATGTCCTACATGTACCAAACATTTCTACAAAATCTGCTCTTATAGATCTAGGACATAAAGTGGACTCTCGAATCTGATCGATGTAAAGTAGTCGATAGGATAGGCAAGATACTAGCACTCGAAAAGAGACATGAATACTTGTACAAATTAAGTCATTGCTTTTCTACCTCTAGTCAGGCTCTTAATACTTCTGTACAGACCAATAAAAGTTTACTTTAGCATTATAGGCTTGGCCATTTGAATCATGCTCCTGTATTACATATGTCTAAGCAATCTATTGTTCTTGATCTCGACTATCCAGACATGAAAGTTGAATTACCTATCTGTTGAGACTATTTAGTCGATAAGCAGACTAGGAAACCATTTAAATCAAGCCATGAGCACCATTGCAAGGCTCTTATAAGAGTCATGAGATACATACGAGCTACAATGGACTAGTGCATCTATTATGGGAAAGTCGACAACAACAATCTCCATCGGCTTAGCGAATATTTTGATGGAAGCTAAGGAGGAGATATAGATATTCGTAGATCCACATCTGGATTTACATTCTTCCTCAACATCGGTCCTATCTCTTGGAACAGTCAAAGCAAACCTCTATTGCTCTTTCCTCTACATAGTTGAAATTCCGATAGAATCTAGTGTAGTATGCAAATCACATCACACAATCACCATAGCCACTCCTCACAAGTGCTCAAAGATGGCACAACAAAAGTTTAGTCTATTATAAAAAAACACTGTACATATAGCAAAGCCCCAAACTGCATGGGCTCAACAGGTGTCATAAACTAGCCTACCACTTGCCCAGGCCCAATATGGCCACATATATTGACAAACCCAGGACATGCCCATGAGTATAGCATAACGAAGTACACTGTACAAGCTAATTTCTTCCTACGTGTGGCTACTTGGCTAACCCAAGTAGCCATCTACGGGATCAATGCCCGATCAATATATCCTAACGGGTCACATCCCGAACACAACTGAATACAACAAATCTAATTAACTATACACTAATTACAACATCACATTTAGAGCTTACATAAAATGTGTATCAGATTAACTTTTTCTAACTCTCTCCCTTAAGCTCAAATGTGATAAGAGTGAAAAACAATAATCTGCAGCAATGTCTAGAGTGTCCAAAAGATGTTATGCATGTCCTGCTACTTTGTAATTGACGCACACTCAAGCACACTAACAAACCACCAGGTTTGACTCACAAAGATCATGCAAACACCATGCCCATACAAACTTTCTGAGCAATGATAATAAGACGCATAGATTAGTTCGGCGCCGAGGAAGCCACTTATCTGAACATAATATTAGAAATGAGATACTGAAGTCTTGCAATGTTATGCAAGAAGGCTCGATTGATGTAGTGTGGAAGGCGGAGACCACTACTTTTCTGTTGTTTCAATCAACAAAGCAGTAGCATATTCATGTCTTGTTTTATATGAGCCTTGAGCTTGTTCGCAAAAGTAATGTGAGTAAGTCAGCCCATAAGAGAAGAGGCCGATTAGGATTTGGTTTATTCCACTCAGTAATGACACCTTACATTTCATCAAATTCCTCAAATAGAGTAGCGCTAGAATGAACAGTCCAGCTCCAAAATCACCCAACACAAGATATTTCTCAGTATCAACGTCATTGCGTCTTAAATGCTCACAAACATATCCTCCAATATCAAATGAAGCACAAAAGGAAAATAACAAAGAAAGAGACAAAAAATGTGTGTGTGTGTGTGTGTGTGTGTGTGTGTGTGTGTGTGTGTGTGTGTGTGTGAGAGAGAGAGAGAGAGAGAGAGAGAGAGAGAGAGAGAGAGAGAGAGAGAGAGAGAGAGAGAGAGAGAGAGAGAGAGAGAGCCGACATAGGGCAAACGTCATATCACAAGAGACATAAGAGAGAGGTGCGACAAACGATCACGTCACAAAAGACACACCGAATAAAAGGAACATAACCAAGGGGGGGAGAGAGAGAGAGAGAGAGAGAGAGAGAGAGAGAGAGAGAGAGAGAGAGAGAGAGAGAGAGAGAGAGAGAGAGAGAGAGAGAGAGAGAGAGAGAGAGAGAGAGAGGTGAAAAATTCCACGTCATAAAAACAATTTGATGATGTGGATTTTTTAATTTGGATTTATAATATCAAGTTATAGGAATCAACTCTTAATGCACCTGTTGATGACAGAGCTCATTTAAACAGGTACATTCAAGGCCTATAGTTAAAGATTTAAACATTGAGACAGTCGGATAGTAGATAGGATTGGATTGCGGATAACATTTACTACAAAGGTAGCATTGAATGCAAATTAGATCATTGCCAATATTCTTCATCTCTTTTCTAGTCCTCCATAGTAATGAATTTAACATGATCTGAGTTTGTGTATTCAGGCTGATACACACAATGGGCTCATAGCCTTTGTGAGGATCCCAATAAAAAACTCACAGACAACAAATAACACAACAACAAGTCAGACACAAATTGGACCAAAAATAGTAAATGATGTGCATTGCATAATGCATTCATCATTACAGGTCTGAAATGGGTTACATGTCAATACCAAAACACCACGTGTCACCTAACTACTTATTAACTAATCTGTCGACTGTGAAGTGTGTGGATTTACAAAGGCTTCTAAAGCACTACAAAATTTATCATCGTCACTTGTAGCAGACCAATTATGCTACCCTCATGACAATAAAGTATGAATCTAAGAAAAAAATGTCCTTCTCTACTACATCGTTATCAAATGCCAACAAAATAATCTCCTTCCATTATGCATTGTCTTCAAATGCCTACAAAATATGAGTTGTTTCATTCAGAAACCAACAACGATCCACACATATGTGCTTTGCTAAAGTAGCACAACCATTGGACTAGGAACTGGTTCCTTCGGTTCAAAATAGAAAAACTGATCTCTTATCGAATCTTCTGGAGATAAGCGAAGTTGATTATTTTCATTATGTTGTAGTTGCTGAGCTACAACATCATCTTCTTTGGAATCGTTGTTGATAAGTTGTTCGCCTGAAATAGACGAGCTAGGACCTTCAATAGGATTAGTCTTGGGAACAATAATGTTCGATAGTTTGGGAATATCTAATAGTTTGACTATATGAGCTTTGAACTTACCTTTGAGATCAATGAGCTGATCTTCGATGAAGACGATCTTCCGACTGGTGGATATCTTCGACTCGACATGATCATACAACTTAAAAGCTTTATCTGAAGTAGTGTAGCTGATGAAAATAGATTTGATACTATGGAAGTTGAGCTTCTTTCTGATATCTTTTGGTATCTACGAATTGCCCGACGACATTGTCTCTAGTTAAATATTTAACCACATTGGTTAATATGTTGGTAAATTTCAAACTACACAGGTTTACCCATAGTAAGTTATCACATGACCCCATGTTGTTTCTCAATATCCTTGCGTGGCGGTTAGACAGTAAGCATAGTTACCACATGTTATTGTGGTCCAGTTGCCCGTTCACATTTGATAAGTGTCATATAACTTTGAATTGATCTGGTTGAGAATTGCAAAACTTTGGCAACAATTGCTATGGCCAAGAGACCAAGATCCAAAATTGAATCCGTGATTCTTCACAATGAGAAGGATGAAGCTGGATTTTGGAAACCAACAAGATACATAAAAAACTCATGGGTTTTACTGCATCCATCCTCAAAAGGCATGTTTCGACCAAGGAAGAAGACAAAGATAACATTCAAATCTTATTGGAAAGCAAAGATCCTTGATTTTAGGACTTCTCCAAGAGAGCAATCAATCTTAGAAGTCTTGGTTCAACATGTCTATATGCATTCAGTACTATATCTACAAGATTTCAATATTCATAATCGCCAAAAATGTAACTATAAGTTCAAAAATTGTTGGAATCTATATTTTAACATCCATGCTTTGAAAACTTGTAGAAATCATATCAGTTATCATATATGTATTGCATTCTTGAAGATTTATATCCATGGAGCATTATTGAATGGGAGCCATCACAATCCCTAGCAGGGATGTTGGAAAATTACAATACAGAGCAAGAACTTCTAAGGAGCTTGCAGATAGTGGTATATTCCTCTATGATTCCAAGTACATTCCAGATATGCATTGAATAGGTAATGTTGCATGCTACCTATTTCAAGATTCCCTCAAAAAACTTAGCTTTTCTAACGATTTTGAAAAACGAAGTCAAATATTGATACTTTGTAATTTATTTTAGGCCAAATTCATAAAGTACAAAATTATTAAGACTCTAAAAACTAAAATGCTATAAAAAAAATGCAGTAAAAAAAAAACTGCTAATTTACAAATGAGAAAAAGAAATTGAACATTAATTTCACAAAATAATCATGTCAAAGTCTTAAATTACAAAACCAAAATTTAGATTTTTAATTATACTATAGATGTTTGAACAATTATTGTATGTGTCCCATTGGAACAAACAAACAAAAATATGCAAAATGAGTATGCTTATAAGTTTCAATAGAACTCTTACACGAACAATCAATCCAGCGGCTATTCAAATGGATTGTGTTCAAATCATGGATAGTCTTATTTGCAGTGGTGCGATATGATGGCTTATGCCAAAATGTGGCATGTGCCCTATTCAACCAAATGTACAAATGTATATATTGTGTTGGCTGACGAAATCTATGCAAGGAAAAACGAAAAATAGAACAAATCGACATACAATTCCATGAAAAATATTTGCATTTTAATTTTTTTTGTAGTAACATGTCTCATGTCAAGACTTAGTGAAGAATTCAGTAGTATTGTCTCACAGGTCAAGACTTAGCCAATTATTATTAGCCCAATGAATGGATTTTTATTATTTTCTTTAACTTAAAATATGTCAATGTGTATTCTTCAATGATCGTGATTTTGCAGCTACTTAGAGATAATGTGAAATATCAAATAGATGCAAATGTGGCAATGTTTTTATTGCAAGAATTTTTTTAGATGTCCAAACTATTCATTGTTACACATAAGGAAATATGTATGAAATATTCAATAAGAATCTGATAAAAAATGAATATTGGTGTATTTATGTAACAAAACTACTTGCAAGATACTCTACTATTAACACCAAAAATCTATTTTGAGCTACATACATGAGAAAATGTAATGATCTACTTAAAAGTGCAGGCTATATGTCAAAAGTATACATGAATGTAACCTAAGGAAAAAAATTGATACCATGATCTAGGTGAGATCAATTGATGTACTTGTAAAATTATATTTATAGATTACTTTGAGGATTTCACCACATAAACTTGTAGGAGTAGGATTAAAAACATCTTTTGACGGAACTAAATTTGATGCGGATGCCTGTTTGGAAGCTTGTTTGCTTCGAAACAAATAACTAGACAATGTACAAATCAAATTTCCACTCTACTCAAAGCACTCCCTCATTTCATTTTGTAAATGAGATGGAGTTATGTGTTGAACTGCACAAAGGATTTCACTGACACTGAATAATCTAGTCCGTCCTTTGTTTTTAGTTATAAAAACCATAACATTTGAATGATTCTCATTATAATACAAATCCTTGACTTCTCCTAGCATCCTTGACTCTTTAAAGGAGTCACCCCCCTTCAATTTAGCCATAGTTAGATTTAGCCTATCAGTTCACGACAAGGAAATGTACCAAGGAAAGTTTGTAAAAGAATAACTTGCTACTCCTTTTTGTTGTAGGATCTATATTTGCGGCCTTCATTCATAGTTCTAGGTTTTTTTCTTACACTACTTTCCTCTCGGTTGATTTTTGACACAGACATGCGCATTGTAAGCTTCTTGCTGAAAATAACATTTGGTGCATTATACAAGTTAAATTAAAAAACAACTATGTTGCCATAAAATAAACTTATTTTTCAATGTGAAAATCTATCCTACAGTTCTTGTGTTTGATCTTCAACTAGCAAAAGATATTATCAAAGCATTCTTCTGTCAATCTTCAAAGAAAAAGGAAAAATATTGATTGTACTATCAATCATTAGGAGTTATTGATTGCTTAATCCAAAGATCTATCAAGTTCTAGATGTTAGATCTTGATCTAGATGCTTTACACTATGATTTAAGCAAGAGCAATGGATCAAATGATCAAAAACATGGATGAGCGGCCTCACACATGTGGAGGACAGTACCTATACGGCTTGTTTACAGAGAGTAAAGTACATTAACATTCAAATGCATTTCATTCATCAAAACTCAAGACAAATGTGGAAATATCAACAAACTAGAATTTGCCAATGTCACATCAACTTGTTATTGATTTGGTTGATCTCTTTATAGATCAAGTACATCCACGAGCTGTGTACTGTCCAGCAGGGCTTCACACGTGTGAAGAGTGCCTAGTCATTAAGATCCACCAATGGGAGTCATATGTGCTCATTTTTCAAAGTTGACTATTCTCTTTGGCTAGAAAACAAAAAGCTAGTCTTCCACATTTATAGGAATATTCCCTATAAAATAGAATCTAATGGAATCTTCCTATCTTATCTTCTAGAAGCTTATCCACACGTGTGAATGGTATCTTGACATTTGTGAGTAATAACTCATTCACATGGAAGTCCAATCTATTTACAAAAAGTTTGACCAATTTGACCATTTTCAAGATTCTACTCAAAGGTCAATTTCACACTAGTGTAGATCAAGCTAAAACCAATCAAACTTAATAAAAATGACTTATGTACATTATTTCACACGTGGGAACAGACTCCACACATGTGAGATCCTATCAAGCTCAAATAACTTGAGATCTACAAGATACAACAAGCTGTAAGTGATATTTTAATAGCTTCTAACCAAAGTGTGCCCTAATGAGACTGGAACGTCCTCTAGAAGAACACGTAAACAAATTGAAGCTAAGCTTGGATTGCATAGAGATGAGGATTATGCTCTTGGGGATAGTGCCGAAAAGGATGGCTCATCTACATCCTCACCTTCTACAGATTCTAATAATGACGTTGACTCTGGAGGTGTTGATACCGATGATGATGCATTTTAGGTATTAACAATAAGCTCAATTTTCATGGTATTGAAATTTTTTTGTTTGCACATTTTTGCAATTTTATTTGGAGTAGATTGTTTTATTGAGATTTCTATCATGCAATTATTAGTCGATTTGGGAAGAATGTAAAAACATTACAACTTCTAGAATGAAGTGATGAATGACTATTCTTGCAAATTAGAGATGGTCTATTTCTTAAGGATTTCAAAATTTTGTTTGAAAATTTGGAGAGTCTTATCCCCCTATTTTTGGGTTTTTTCCTCTTTATCTTGTGCTCCCATGTTTTCAAAAACATGCAAAGAAATGGTATTTTTAAGTGGAATATAGGGAATATGCCAAATAGTTCCCATTTGCACAAAATATTACCTATTTCATACGCAACAATGTTTGATGAATGGCTTGCACCTGATAGTATTATGTTAGAATCTTTTAGATGCAAATTATTATTAGATTTGAAAAACTCAATGGAAGCGAGCACTGGATCAAAAGTCAATAGATTAAATTGGTTTCTCTCCTTATATGTATTGTTGATGTCTTTTCAAATGCAAATGTTCGTAGAACACCAACATTATTTGTTTGTAAGGATGTGCCAGATGACACTCTTTCAGATTTGATTGGGAATGCAAGGCAGTTGGAGATATTGAATGTAGAATTAAGAAATCTTCTATGATATTTCGTTATTGCATTGCGAGACAAATGCTTAGTCTTACATTCAGTTACCAGAGATGGAAACGAATACGTGAGACCTGGATGCCACTAGATCAAGACCTTCAACTGGATGGTTACACAGATCGAAAAGAAGTCCACATTTTCAAGAATGAAGATATGCTAACTACAACTGAAGTGGAGGATCATTGGAGCTTGAGTTATAATGCACTATGAAATTCTACTTGAACACTTTAGATTCATTATCAATGGAAAGCTGGTAATATTTTTTTGTGATGTGCAAATTAGTCAATGATTATATATGTAACTCTATTCAGAGAATACCCAATTTAACAAGTTGTTTATCTTTCATGCAGATACGAAAAAGACAGAAAAACACAACACTATGCAAAAATCTTCCAACAGATATCAACATTGTAGAAGAACAATGACAAATCATGCAATCAATTTGTAGAAACTGTATCTATATTCAATAAAATATCGTCCGAATTTGTTGATTGTGTACAACTTTACAAACAATTTTTTTTTTCTGTATTCACTATATGTTGGTATTCACTATATGTCTATATTTCTATATCAATATGAAACTATGTCTATCTATTCAGCTTGGATATTTACAAATTCCCCAGTCTCATTTAGAATTTGAACATCATCTAGCCTAGAAGGCCCAACATGAGTCTTTTGTCCATAGCAGCTGACCTGGCCAATAGACTAAAACTGAGCTCTTGTCAAAATTTGTACACTTCGCCAGCGATATAATTACGAAGGGAAAACTGCAATAAACAATATATTAGATGAATATTAATAATAAAAAATATATTACATGAAGATTAAAGAGAAAGGAAACTATGAAAACTCACCTTCAAAATATCAACATCCTCTTGAAAAATATACCATGCACAACTAAATGAGTCGTTTTGCTAGGGTGTCTACAATACATTCAACTGATTAATAATGGGACGAAGAATCTGACAGTAAACAATGATTATAAACAAAAATATGCAAGAAATGTTCAATGACTATCTCAATGCTTACAATTTCACATGTTTCTACCATGGACATTTCTATTGGAAAAACAAAGAAGAATTCCATTAGATAGATGATACAGTGATAACAAGTAAAGAAATAGACATACTTGGTATGATAAGGCATCAACAAAATCTTCACAACTGGTGTGCATGCACCAAAGAGACAATGTGACAAAATGTCGTTGTCCTCCTTGATGGCCTGTAGAAAAAAATTGCTAAGAAGCTTCAATTCATTCATAGAATCCCTTGCAATATCAAATGCAGTAGGAGGAGACCCGTGTCTATCACTAGATCGCTGATAAAAGCCCTTCTATCCTTCATCTGAATACAGTCTGGGATTCAAAAGTTAAGCTCAAAACCAATTTCTTCTATTTTGAAGAGAATTGACATGCCGATATTATTTATAACACTTGATATATCTTTCTCAAATTTTAAATAATCATCAAAATCTAAATATAATATAGGTTTGAGATTAATGGGAGGAGGGGGGAGAGCATTCACAATGGAGGTTATAGTAGTGTGCATTGCTATGTATTACCAAAAGTAAATGTGATGCTTTTTGTGCCACTGTCATGCATGAACATATGAAAGAATGTGCAAAAACAGAAATTTGTTTCTCCTTGTAAACTGCAAAGTCGGATAAAATGGATATGAAAGTGAAGAGATTTGTTTGCTTATGAGTGTAGGTAGAAACAAGACAGTGAAATGCGACAAAAACTATTGTTGAGAGATTTAAACAAATAGTTTCAAGGCATGACTCGTGTGGCAAATCGGCATGACTCGTGGAGGCCCCCATTGAGAGTGTTTGCTACTTTAGTCCGGGGCCAGGAGTCTCGTGGGCCCAAACATGAGCTCTTCCATGGCAAAAACTATAGTTGACTTTTTGCACTGCTTTGACCCATTCCAATGGGTGGTTCAAATGTCTAAAGTAGCGACGATGCGTGCCCTTCTGCAAGCCCTCACATAGTTCTTCGAGCAGTGACAAACGGCTCGTCAATTGGAGGTCGGGAACTTACTATGGACAGGAGGGTGTTTCTCATGCAAAAATTTAGGGCTTGACAAGGCCCACAAATAGGGTTATCGGGCTCATTCTTCTGATAACATGATGGGGTGGGACGTGTGGCACCTCGGCGTGACTCGTGGAAGCCCATTGAGTGTGTCTGCTACTTTAGTCCGGGGCCAGGAGTCCCACGGGCCCAAACAGGGGCCCTTCTGGGGAGGGAGAGAGAGAGAGAGAGAGAGAGAGAGAGAGAGAGAGAGAGAGAGAGAGAGAGAGAGAGAGAGAGAGAGAGAGAGAGAGAGAGAGAGAGAGAGAGAGAGAGAGAGAGAGAGAGAGAGAGAGCATTGTTGAAGTGCTGATACAAATGTTATAGCATCCACCGTTGAGAGAGAGGAACCGTGAGAACCTTGGGAATGGTTCCTTACTCTCAATGGTTCTCACGGTTCTCAACTGTTCCCCTGAGAGAGAGAGAGAGAGAGAGAGAGAGAGAGAGAGAGAGAGAGAGAGAGAGAGAGAGAGAGAGAGAGAGAGAGAGAGAGAGAGAGAGAGAGAGAGAGAGAGAGCATCGTTGAAGCACTGATACAGATGCTATAGCATCCACCATTGAGAGAGAGGAACCATGAGAACCGTGAGAACCATTGAGAGAGAGGAATTTTGATTGAGAGAGAGAGAGAGAGAGAGAGAGAGAGAGAGAGAGAGAGAGAGAGAGAGAGAGAGAGAGAGAGAGAGAGAGAGAGAGAGAGAGAGAGAGAGAGAGAGGAACCGTTAGAACTGTGAGTGAGAGAGAGGAACCATGATAGCCGCGGGAATGGTTCCTATATCTCAATGGTTCTCACAGTTGTCATGGTGAGTGAGAGAGAGAGAGGGAGAGCATCTATGAGAGAGAGAGACGACTTTTTGTCCTGCTTTGACGTGTTCCAATGGGTTGTCCTCACGGTTCCTCTCTCACTCACAGTTCACATGGTTCCTCTCTCTCACTCACAGTTCTAACGGTTCCTCTCTCTCTCACCCACGGCTCTCTCTCTCTCTCTCTCTCTCTCTCTCTCTCTCTCTCTCTCTCTCTCTCTCTCTCTCTCTCTCTCTCTCTCTCTCTCTCTCTCTCTCTCTCTCTCTCTCGGATGCTCCCTCTCTTCACTCACGGTTCCTCTCTCTCAACAGTTCTCACGGTTCCTCCCTCTCACTCACGGTTGTCCCTCTCTCTCTCTCTCTCTCTCTCTCTCTCTCTCTCTCTCTCTCTCTCTCTCTCTCTCTCTCTCTCTCTCTCTCTCTCTCTCTCTCTCTCTCTCTCTCTCTCTCTCTCTCTCTCTCTCTCTCTCTCTCTCTCTCTCTCAGATGCTCTCTCTCGGATGCTCTCCCTCTCGGCAAACTTGTGGAGCACTGGCTAGGGCAAACATTTTTTGCCCTGGGAGCCCACCTCCATAGCATGCCGACGTGCTATGGAGGTGGGCTCCAAGGGCAAAAGTTTTTTGCCCTGGCCATCACCCCACAAGTCTACTGAGAGGGAGAGCATCCGAGAGAGAACATCTAACAACATTGTGAGAATCGTGAGTGAGAGAGAGAGAGGAACTGTTAGAACCATGAGAGAGAGAGAGAGAGAACCGTGATCAAGAGAGAGAGAGAGAGAGAGAGAGAGAGAGAGAGAGAGAGAGAGAGAGAGAGAGAGAGAGAGAGAGAGAGAGAGAGAGAGAGAGAGAGAGAGAGAGAGAGAGAGAGAGAGAGAGAGAGAGAGAGAGAGAGAGAGAGAGAGAGAGAGAGAGAGAGAGCGTCGTTGAAGCACTGATACAGATGTTATAAGATCCATTGTTGAGAGAGAGGAACCATGAGAACCGTGAGAGTCTTGTATATGAAGCTTCTGTAAAGTTTAAATCTCTTGTTGAAAATCAACTTAGATCTCACATCAAAGTTCTAACATGTGATAATGGAGGAGAATATATCTCCAATAGGATGAGAGATTTTTGTGAGAGTAATGGCATTAAAAGAGAGTACACATGTTCCTACACCCCCCCAACAAAATGGGGTGGCTGAGAGGAAAAATAGAAGCCTATGTGAGTGTGCAAAGTCCTTAAGGCTAGATGCATCTCTACCCATCTCATTTTGGGGAGAGGCCATAACATGTGCTAACTATTTATGTAATAGACTTCCAGGTAGTTCCATTGATGGGATCTCACCATATCAAGCTTTGTATGGCAATAAGCCAAATGTAAAAGATTTGAAAGTGTTCGGATGTATGTGTTATGTCGACATTCCTTTTAAAAATAGAAAGAAAGAGGATGCAACTTCTTTCAAAGAAATTTTTGTAGGCTATAGTGAAAATAACAAAGGTTATAGGATTTTTTATTCTATTTCAAAGAAAGTGAGCTAGTAAGTATGTCTTATTTGATAAAGCTCGATGTTCTATCCATTCAAGTGCATCTAATCCTCTATGTGTCCAAGATCTTGCAAGATCTGAGGAGAAGCTTTATGAAGATGTGCTTTTGGAGGATCAATCTCAAGAGCCAAAGGGGCCAAGGAGATCTACAAGGAACAAGTCCAAGCCATCAAGACTTATCTATCTTGAAAGGGAAAAGCAAAGGGAAGACTCAAGTCCTTCTACCGCTTACTCTTTTCTAACCATAATGCTTGAAGAGCCATCAAGTTTTGAAGATACTAGCAAATCACATGTTTGGAGAGATGCAATGCAAGTAGATTTTGGTGCTTTAGTAGATAATCAAACTTGGATGTTTGATCGGTAGATGCATATCTACCCATCTCATTTTGGGGAGAGGCCATAACAATTAGATTGATCATTTGTATTGCTACTTTGTTCAAATGGAATCTCTTTCAGATGGATGTGACCAATGCATTTCTTAATGGCTACTTGGAGGAGGAGACATACATGTTGCAACCCGAGGGCTTCATCAAGGATGGAGAGGAAGACAAGGTTTGCCACTTGAAGAAGAGCCTATATGGCCTTAAGTAAGCACCTAGAGCTTGGTACTCTTAGGTTGCCTCTATTCTCTTGGCTTTGTGATTAGTTCTTATGAAACTTCTTTGTACATCTAGTGTAATGATGAAAAGATCATTATATTGGTTCTTTATGTTGATGATATCATATAGACATGAAATGATGGTGAAGGCATAAGAAAACTTAAAGTTGCATTGTCTAGATCTAGGACTTCTTAAGTTCATACCTGGAATAGAAGTCTCTAGAGGTAGTGATTTCACTTTTATAATCAATCAAAGTATGCTACTTCCATTCTTGAAAGGTTTTCCATGAAAGATTGTAAAGGGATTGACACCAAGTTGTTGAAATTTCTAATGAAGGTGATGAATGTAGGGTCGAAGTCCTTGCGTCGTAGTAGCCCTCCCACCTATCAACAAGGGTTAGAATACTGGAGAGGTGCCTAACTTTGAATAGATGCTCCTTTTAGTTAGTGCTCTACTTTTTCCCTAACACTAGCACCACTAACACTATGTGAAAAATGTGGATCTTGAATGGATCCAAACTCCCAAAATACTTGGCTAAGATCTTTGCACAACAAGCTACAAAAGCTAGAAATGGCAAAGCATCCTAATGCTACCTTTGATACACATGAACTTGACAAAGCATTGAAGAGACAAAAGAAACTAATAATAGGTCTATGCCTATATTATCAAGCATTACCATCTAGTTAGTAGGACTAATAGATACACCACTATTGGTGACCGTTTTTCCTATAGATGATTGTAGTGGACAAGATGTTGGAAACACATGATTATATAAGATTTTGTTTATGTTGGCGAACAAAAAAAAATTAGTAGCTTAAGGGGCCTTTTTCTTGTTTATTTCTTCATGGTTACATTATTATACTTCTTCGTATGTTTCTTTATGGTTACAATAATGTACTTTTTGTGATTTGTTAATGAATCACAAGCCACAACTATGTCATTTGTAGGAGTGCAATCCTAACACACACACACATGGGGTTGGAGAACCTAGAAATGAACAAAACATCGGCTCATAAAGGACATAGGAAAGCTGTATAGTGTAGTTCTAGAAACCATGGAGATGAGTCCTATGTCACTACAGACACTTTGAAACAAGAAGGCCTTCATTTGTGATGTGTTGATATCTTATAAATATAATTTCTTTGAGTTTACATTATGGGAGTTTCATTATCATCTTATGTTCTCCCATTAGATTTGTAGTTGTGCTCATTTATATAACTAGTTAAATAACTTGTGTTTTGAGGTAGATTGTAGGGTTATAATGCCAAGTTCTCTCATCAAAAGAATGAGCCAATATTTCTTATAATATACCTTTGAACACACATTATCGAGCATAATGTATTTTGCAAACATCTTACTTCAAATTATGTTGGGGCCACAAACATCTTAAGAGGACAAATTTCTTAAGTTTCATCGAGAAAAGCTTTGTATTTTTGGAATCCATCCACAAAGGCTGATTATTATCAAGATTCCGTTCGTGAGGGTTACTTACAACCAGTCAAATTCGTAGGAAAAACCAAGTCTCATCATCATGTATGAGGTAATGGTGGTCCCCAAACTCAATATGAACCATCAATTAAATACGTTGAGATTTGATATGACGCACATTATTGAAAAGTATGGCTCTCATGTGGTAGTGCATCACATGCCAAGTATAGAATGAAATGGTAGCCCCTGGTTAAGTTGTGAGTTGGTTGACTTCATCTTCTCTATTTTGAGGTAAGGAGTTCAAACTCAATTTACACAAATGAGGAGATAGAACTCATAAAAAAAAAACAATATAAATACAAATGTTAATCCTATGATAAGTGGTGGATTGGTAAGGACGTAATTTCGTTTACGAGAGAGATTACAATTCACAACACAAACAAGGACATAAACATACAGAAAATTGGTGAGAAATCATGTTTTTTCCATTCATTGGAAAGATTTCCAACCAAAGGAAAAAAAATCCAAAAAGATTACATATTCTATAAAATAAAATCCACAAAAGCTAAATATCGGAAGCAAAGAAATAAAATAAGATTCAGAAAAGGTAGATATTCGAGTAAAGAAAAGAAAATCTACAAAAAGTTACATATATGAGTAGGTGCACACGGGTATATTGAGGGTGATAGATGTGCTTTGGTGGCGCTTGCCCACCTAGGTTTGATTCTAGCGCGAGTTTCATGTTTGACGGTTGAGCTCGGCCACCTAGGTTTGATTCTAGCACCAAATTTCTAGGCACACTTGGGGCAAAGAAAAATACCATGGGATTTTCAAACCCCTATTATTGGAAAAGGAAACTCAAGTTATTTTTAGCATGGAACCAGCCTTCAATGTGAAGAGCATATGGGAGCGTGAAGGGCGTAGACACATGTCTGGTGACTGGTGGTGACACCATGGCAGTCGTCACTCCACCGCCTCCATCGAAATGCGGTGGCGGCTGCGGCTGCCTCCACGACCGCCACTTAGAGCGGTCGGCTGCCTGCCACCCTTTTTCCTTCTTGCGCTTCCGCGAATGCGCTCATAATATCGGCATGTGAAAAAGGAATATGGTGCATCCTGACGTGCGGACGAGCTCGCAGCCGTCAGGCCTGCAACTTGAAGTTCTCTCCATAGCCTGTGTGTGTGTGTGTGTGTGTGTGTGTTCCGTTCATTTTATTTATATAACGCGTCTTTTGTATTCCTTTTTGTGGCGTTTTCTTCACAGAAGATTCTTGTGTCTGCTGTGTATAGCAGCCAGAGTCAGAGAATACTCCTCTTATTTTGCGCTTTGAAGCAGTCCATTTCCATTCATCTGCCTTCAACCTCGCTCTTCTTCTTAAAAATCCACTCAAAGCTACCTCTAACCCATCAATTTTCATCTCTGATCAATGGATCTATCTCATTGTTTGATCCCAAACTGATCACATTTCTATAATCTCTAATTTCTGAGTGTTTGATCAGAAAAATGTCCTGGTTACAGCTAGTTTCTGACTGTTTGATCGACACTGTCATTTCAATCTCTGGTTTCTGAGTGTTTGATCGTAAGTTATCCTATCTATCTCTAGTTTCTGAGTGTTTGTTCGAAAAATGTCCTAGTTATAGCTAGTTTCTGACTGTTTGATCGACACTGTCATTTCAATTTCTGGTACTTCTGAGTGTTTGATCGTAAATTATCCAGCTATCTATCTCTAGTTTCTGAGTGTTTGATCGAAAGGTACTGTCATTTCTATCTCTACTTTCCGAGTGTTTGATCGAAAACCGTCACGTCGATCTTTTATCTCCGAGTGTTTGATCGAAATCTATCATCAAGCAACTTTTGGGTTCGTCCGATCCTCATCATTAGCAATAGTTGTAGAGTAGAAGAGCTTAAGTTTATGTTGACAGATGTTAAATTAGCGGTCGGAGGAGATGGTACAAATCAAAGGTGTCGCATTTCCTTGTCAATGAGCTTGTTATCAGATTTGTGAAGTTTTATGCGGCAAATTAGATGAATTTTGAACTCTAAGCGCGTTGATCAGAGATGGGTCTTAGTAGCTTGTAGGCTTGAAGATATAATCATCCCATTGCAAGCAATACTTCTAGTGCATTTATGCTTTCGATTGAGCTTTTCGACTTATTTTGCTTAAACTGTATAATTCATAGAAACAAATTTTGCCAGCCTCATAGGAGTTTAAGTTAGATCTGTGAAAAGCCTTCACATGCTTAAGTCATGATCGAGTTTAAGGAGATGAAAAATCTTATGCTTTTTCGAGAGAAACTGACACTACAAGGCCGCACCTATCACAACAGTCCGGAACCATACGCAAACTTGCCTGGGTGGTTTGATGTTCGAGTTTTTTACGTAAGAGTAAGCTCTTGCTTGCTAGATGAAGCACCAGATTCAGTGATCGTGCGGTTGCCACCAAGAAGTATTGAGATAGCATTGGAAGTCAATGGCGGACGCATTCCTCCTTCTGAAGAAGCTTCTCTATTGCTGAGAAGAGATAGAATGGATGCAGAGTCCGAGGAAGTCATATACGTTAATACAGACAATCTTCGTGCCTCTGAGTCCATCATCTTCGAGGTATATGACCGAGAAGATCTTTTGATCTCTGGCATTCTAGAGAAGAAGGATCATCTGCCGAATGGACTCCAGGGTTGCGAGGAGTCGGACATCATAAGCGTGTCATCAAAAAGCATGAAATCAGGATGGAAAATGGAATGCAGCTGTGGAGTTGGCTCTTCTGGCTGTGCTTTCTTCAAGGACAGACGCGGCCACACAAATATTTGTGCTTCGCCTCCATCCATGGAGATTTGTGTGGTTGGTCGCTGCATTGGCTCTCCTGTCATTTTAACTCAAACGATCCAATTGACTCCTCGTAGAAGGAGCGCGAGAAGAATACCCCTGGATGCGATACCCGAGGATACACAGCCTCGCAAAATGCAAATCAGTCTCACTGCAATTCCTCATCTTGGCCTGCAGGTCAATCTGCCCTACGACAAATAATGCTTAGTGCGGCTTCTGGTTGTTGACGTTTCTGAGTATATAGCGTGTATATAGTGCTGTTAATGCAGTGCACTTTTCAGAAACTCTATGCTTCTCAAGTCTACTGAGAGGGTTGTGCGGATCAGTACTATGTGCACGCAGAATCCAATTTTGCTAAATGTGGATGGTGTTTTCTCAGTAATCACTGTAGCTGGATCACTGACTCTCAAACGATTGTGTATGCAGGAGGAGGATGAAGAAGAAGTTGAAGACAGTCTTAACAAGAGTACATCAGCTGCAAGCCTGAGCAAGTTTTACCCCATAGAAGACGGCTTTTTGGATGGAGAAGATGGAGAATCTTCATGGTTTAATGCAGGTGTTAGAGTTGGGGTGGGGATTGGCCTAGGCATCTGCCTGGGCCTCGGCATTGGCGTTGGTTTACTGGTTAGAACTTATCAGACAACCTCTAGACCCTTCAGAAGAAGGTTTTTGTAAATTCTTTGCAAGTGTGGGTGGGCTGTCCAAAGCTAAACCCACTGCTTGTGTTAACTTTCCTTCTATTTTCTATTGAGCTGAGGTGAGCTTAAGTTTGGTGGGAGATCCTCCACGTATTGTTCATACTATGAGGGTGAGATTATCTTAAGTTTGGTGAGAGATCCTCCACTTATTGTTCATACTATCAGAAGGTGAGGTTAGCTTAAGTTTGGTGGGAGATCCTCCACTAATTGTTCATAATATCATAAGGTTTGCCATCTTTAGAGGTCTCGGATGTCTCACAAGAATCAGACGTTTCTACAAGATGGACGTTTTTTGTAAAAGAGTAGCTGAATACTGGAGCTGATCAACCAAGTGAAATGCTCTTCATTCAGTATAAATGTGGTAAGAGTCCTTGGAATGAAGAGCCTCAAATGTACAGATAAGTGGTAAGCTGCTTTGTAAGACTTCCATTTTTGTTGAATAAAAGATCTAAACTCAAACCCCTTCAAGGGACAAATCTCAAACCCCTTATGGGTCTCAACCATCTTGGGAAAGCAGGGTCTTTGAACAATAATTGCCCACTGATTAGTCTCCTTTTAGCAAATTCTCAAAGTAGAATAAATGCATTTTTGGCTTGAAATTTGAGAAATGAAGCCAATCTATGAATCTCCTTTGAACTTCTAGAGATTATGCATGCATGGGCTGCCTCTTCTATGCTTCCTGAGGAAATCTTTTTGTTACATAAACAAAAACGTTTCACCACTTCTGAAGCTTTGCATATTCTGATTGGCCAGTTTTATTTCCATGGAAGTATGTGGTTTACATTCTAGGCGTTTTTGCAATTGTGTTTAGTGGATGAAGAGAAACCAAGAGAGGCATTAGGGACTAGACCATAGCCACATGGTGGGGGTGGGGGGTGACCAATGTAGGGGCCATGATATTCTCCAATGAAGGGTTTTGTATGGTGGAAGGCCGCATCCGAGGGGGTTCGCATGCAGGGAGGGCCCTTGCTTGCCCCGACTTGCACGGAAGGCCGACGCCCACGAGCCTTCCACGACATAATGCAGGGTGAGAAGGTAGAGAGAGAGTGCACATTCCGGAGAGAGAATGACAGAATCCACAGGAGAGAGAAAGGTGAATGCACATTCCACAAGAGAGAGAAAGGTGGATGCAGTTCCACTCCTAGAGGTGCTTTCAAAATACAAAGCAAACCTAAGCACCTAGCATTACGTATTTTTGAGGTACATCCATGAGGGCTCTCTCTTTTGAAGATTCCAAGGGGCTCAACTGCACCCACTCACATTTGTAGGACAAAATCAAGGCTCGTTATCATGTCCTTTGTAACCACAAGTGCCTAAACTCAACTTGGACCATCCATCTATGTAAGATTTGAGTTGACACACATGATTGGTTCAACACAACTAGTTATTACAATTTTAAAAGGATATCTAGTCTTTGTTTAAAGTTCCCATGAACTTTCAAGCCTCCTTTATACTTACATACATAGCGCATCCTCATTTGAATTAAATACCCATGTTGTGCACGTATTTGTTTTTTTTTTTGTACCTTGCATTTACCAATAAGGGTATCTATACCTTGAATTGTAGATTACCAAAATTCCTAAAAACCACCAAGTTTGATAATCCGTGAATATTCGAGTTTTGGATATCTGTCCAAGATTGATATTTGATGGTATTTTATTTTTTTCGACTTATTGTTGATATCCGAATGTGGTTTATAAATAAGGGGTCAAGACGCCAGTTTGATCAATCTAAATTTTACCGATAGCTGGAAGATATGTCAAGGATAACAATTAATGTTTGTGTTATTTTGAAACATAATATTTGATTTCATTGAGCTTGCAAGTTCAAATTCTGGATTTTTGCATGCTGAGTTTTTTGTGCATTTAAGGATAGCCGGAATTTAATTTCATTGAACTCACAAACTCAAATTTTGAATTTTTTCTTTCTAAGTGTTTTGCATGTGTTGATGATAGTGAGAAATGAATTTGATTGAGCATACAAATTCCAATTCTAAATTTTTGCATGTTGATGGTTTTGTCCACATGTATTTGATAACCAAAATTAATAAGCAAGAAAGAATTTTGGTATCAAATCATATTAGATTGATATCCCTAACTATATATAATCGTTGATGCTATAAGCTTAGATACCTTGAGCTATTGAGAACCTCCTTTTCAAGGTATTTTTCACAAATTGATAACCAGTCGACTATCAAAAATAAGAGAAAACTCAATCAATGATTTGAAAGAAAAATTAGCACTACATATCTTGAACCATCGAGGATTATAAGAAATCAAATACCCACACAACACTGGTAAATACCATTGTTGGCCGACTACTGGCTTTTTGGTAGGTTCTCAAGTTGGGTATCAACCTAGTTCCAAAAACCTAAATTGGGGGGGTACGCAAAATTTCAAGAAAAGCTTTGTATGCAAAACTGGTTGATATGGGCTAAATTCGAAGAACCATCCAAGGTTGAGAACCGTAGATTCCCTTTAAGCCATGGAAGGGTATATAGAACCATAATGACTTGTAGAGAGAGCTATAACCCTAGCATCAATTGACCCTACAAAGCATCGAAAAGCTAAAATTTTTGACAAGCTTGTTAAAGGACCACAAACAAAATCTCTCTTTTAAAGCTCGAGCTGTTGTCAATCTTTAGCCTCTAACTTCTAACTAACAAGGAGTGTTGGCCAACATGTTCAAGTTTTTCTTCTCTCTTGAGAAATCTTCTAGACATACATATATATAATTTTTAGTACTATTTACGTAAATACTGTCTATTAATTTTATAATGGAATTGGCAGTGCTTGTAAGGGAATAATTGTCATGTTAAAAACCAACAAGATTTATTTAAGATTCTATTGAAAACCACTAAAAAAGAGAATTTTAGATGTACTTTGATACCCAAGACCGACAATTCTTGATTTTAAGAATAACGACAACACCTGGAACCGACAAGTAACTCATATATGTGGGAACCGCCCAACACTGATAAATACCATGGAATCACACATGGCGAGGCTACAACAAACCCAATACTCAATTGTGCTATTTTGAAGTATATACTGTAGTGAACCTTCAATCGTGGCATATCATTGATGATTACGTAAATGCTAAGAAACTGCTTCATATGGCCTTGCCCGAAAATTTTGTGAGACACATCTCACTTAATTTCATAGCACAAAATTTGGTTATGTCAATGGAGGGGATAAAGTATCAACATAGCATGCAATAATTTAGACTAGCACAATGTGGGGTCATAATGTGTAGCAAGAGGATGTGAAAAATATGCAAATTTTAGCTTGATTATTTTACATTTTCATGTACATATGTAAATCACACATGTGTGGAGCGCACGTGTGACTAGTAGGCCTATCTGCAATAGCTAATTTTCATGCCTTAGAATAGTGTTACCCGTATTTTTGCCACCTATCTTACACATTTCATCTCTGCTAGAGTGCAATGGGCAAGTAAAAGGAAGGATCTCCTCTATTGTAGTATATGGAGGTTAGGAATCGATCCTACGAGGAAGGTGTGCTCTAAAGGCAACCTAAGTCACTACAACGGCAGTTTGTCAAGCTGCCTCTACGCTACATATGCTCGAAGGATTAAAACTACTAGAGAATCCTAAAAAATGAAGAGAAGCTTTAAACTAAATCTAATCCTACTCTTTGGCTATTTGTGGGCAGCATACCCTTCATAGCTCTTGGCCTCTTGAGTTCCAAGGCTTAAACAAAAGAAAAATCCTACCTATTGTGGCCTAAAGCCCTTGGTGATGATCTAACACCTACGCTTGTGGACTGCAGCCAAGAGAAGAGGAGGGTGAGAGAGACATTGAGCTATAAAAGAGCTTGGAAGTCGTTCTTCCTAAGCGCAAATCCATGGCTTGGCTCTTCAACCTGCATAGCAAATCTACAAACACGAGAGGATACTGAGCATGTCCAGCAATCTAGGCATTAAGCACGCATGATAGAAAAGTAAGTATGAAGCATAAAACTTAAACACTCACTTCACAACTCTCTCTCTCTCTCTCTCTCTCTCTCTCTCTCTCTCTCTCTCTCTCTCTCTCTCTCTCTCTCTCTCTCTCTCTCTCTCTCTCAAGCATTCACAAACACAAAAGTAGGCCCCAAACTCAATTCTTTGATATTAATAATGAAATTTGAGAACATAGAATACAAAGGATTTGCCCTTTTATATTTGGGTCCAAAAGAGTTGAAGTGGCAATTTTCTATTGGCTTATTTCTAAAATTCATAGTCTAAGTTAACTTGCTTTTTCCTGTATTTGACAAGTAACTTTACTTTATAATGCTTTGGTAATAAAACTATTGAGCCACACCACAAAATATTTTATGGTGCTTCAAGGCACTTAATCGAAATCAACCGCTCATTCCATTTAGTGCTTTGAGGCATATTTGCACCTATTGGCACTTTGCGCATTACAAGTGCACCGTTATGCAATGTCTGGCTTTTATGTATTTACTATGCTTCTTTTACAAAGTGGAGGTTGTGTCCGATGGTGACTGGTGCTGGTGGTGATTGGTGTTGGTCACCGTGTTTTGGCGATGTGTTGGGGTGTTGCTGGTTCGGACTAGATGGTGATCTGCACGGGTGACTGGAGTGGGGATTGATTTGGTGCATTGATGTTGAGCTGATGATGGTGCAATGGCAAAGGTGAAGATGAAGAAGCGGAGGGGATGCTAGAGGGAAAAGAGAAGTGTAGAGAGACCTAAAGAAGGTGGGCATTTTTTTTTTGAAGCCCTTCTAAATGACATATTAGAGAGGCGATGCCTTTGATGGCAAGAGAATGTACAAGGTCCCTAATTTAAAAGAATGGCAAGATAAGAATTGAAAAAAATAAGAAAGTAAAAATAAGAAAAAAAAATAGTGCAAAACAAAAACACAAAATGAGCCCTTGTATGTCTTTTTCTAGGCTTCTTTTTTTTTTTTTCTTTTCTCTCGAATTTTTTTTAAAGAATACTGAGAGTAGAGTACATTGGGAGATAGTCCTCATTCCTTGGCATGCGCGACAACATGGTCAAGACGTTGTTTCTTCTCAGGAATTGTTCTTATTTGGGTGGAAATCATCTGGGCAAACTGTTGATGAAGTAATGCCCGCAATTGTCTCATTTATGATATTAGACTGAACGTGGGGTGCATGCCTTGCAGCCAGTTTGTGATGCACCAGCTCTCTATTCGTACTAAAAATTGAGTGGCTCGATAGAATGTATGACAAGTAAATCTGCATAGTCTCGAAACTCTTCCTTAGATAAATTTTTTGAAATCTTCAAGACTTTAGTAGGTGCAACTTCAATGGACAATGTATCATCAGGATTTATCATGTCCACTGTCATATTATTTGAAGTATAACCTTGAATTTCTCTCATAAAGCTGTTTCTTTTGTCATTATGTTGACACTTGATCTAGAGTAACATGTAATTAGACAACCCGATATAGTAACATGAATCTCAAACATGTTGATCCAAAGAAACGGGTAATTACAGTCCAAAAAGTATCCACAATGTCTCATAGACAACTCATAAATGCTTCTTTTACCAGCACTCTTAAAATTTCCAGAATTTTCTAAGGCATATCAGTTCATCTTCCGTAAATCTCTAGGAGATCCATCAAATAAAGATGATTTCAACTCAACTCTAAGTACCATAGATACTCTCATGAGCTAAATGCTCATGTTTCTAGCGTCTCATGTGAGAACTAGCAATCATCCAATCTCGATAGACTTGTATGTCTCCCAATCATCAAAGATCAAGGCTAAAAATCATACATAATTACTTATTGACTATAATCCGTAGTTAAGATTATTTCAAATCAACTCTAAGTATCACATATACTTTGTTGAGTTAAATGCTCTTGTTTCTAGTGTCTTATGCAAGAAAATAGAAATCATCCAATCTCAATAGACTTGTATGTCTCCCAGCCATCGGAAATCAAGGCTAAAAATCATATACAATCTGTCTCTCTCTGTCCTCGCTCCTCGCTCTCTCCCTCGCTCCTCCGCTCCCTCCGTCCCCTGCTCCCTCCTGACCTTGCTCTCTCCCTCACTCCTGCCCTGCTCTCTCTGTCCTTCACTCCTTTGCTCGCTCCTGCCCTCTCTCTCTCTCTCTCTCTCTCTCTCTCTCTCTCTCTCTCTCTCTCTCTCTCTCTCTCTCTCTCTCTCTCTCTCTCTCTCTCTCTCTCTCTCTCTCTCTCTCTCTCTTTTATGATAAATTCTTGCAGTCTACACTACCAAGACTTAATTCTTATCTTTCGATAGCATCGAAGCATATATCGATCACGGGTACTACACCTTCACCTTATGCTCCTATAGATCAAATGTAGAAATCGTTGTTTTCTCTAATACTATGATAGATAGTATTGGCTGTGATTGATGACGTCTCTCTCTCTCTCTCTCTCTCTCTCTCTCTCTCTCTCTCTCTCTCTCTCTCTCTCTCTCTCTCTCTCTCTCTCTCTCTCTCTCTCTCTCTCTCTCTCTCTCTCTCTCTCTCTCTCTCTCTCTCTCTCGTGTTATTGTAAACTTCTCATTTCCAAATTTCTTTTCGCAAAAGTTATTTATCTATGTTTTTTCTTACTTCTAGATACTAGTAAACTATTTGTTATGACAAGATCGAGGGTTGTCTCGCCCGAGGAACCTCGTCCAGTGAGACTTGGCCTAGTACATAGGGTGGACCCCTTTGCGTGCCCTTGGTCAGGGAAGGATGCTTCCACTAAAGTTGTATTAGTCGATTGTTATGTACTAGTCACAAAGTTGACAAAAGAATTACAATTATGTATGGTTGGTCGTTTCTTTTTTGCACCTTTGCAACCTCCTCTCTCCTAGTGTGGTCAGATGTACAAGAAGACAACCTCCATATCGGGGCACACATGTTGAAAATAGAGCCTTTTACATGAACATGTGGCCTCTGACAACAAGCAGATGTAGGCAACTTTCTAGAGTTTGTTGACATCATGTATTTTCGGGCTAATTCAACATGGCTCCTCTCGGTAATTATTCTTAGGTAGTTAGTAACTTTTAGAATATGAGTAAAAGTTTTTAATTTCATATAGTTTCATGTGTCATCTCTCCAGCTAACTTTTGTAGGAAATTAGATAATTTCTTCAAAAAGAGAGGTGAAGTGAGAGATAAGATTCCATTAGAGAACTATTAGTTGCACAATTTTCGGATAAGAAAAGTTCTCTAGGGATTCTACCAAACAATTTGGATCTAGAGGTGGTTTAAAATTGGAAATCATATAAGCAGTACTGTGTAAGATCAAATGTCATTAATCCAGTTTGTGTGGGATAGAAGTGAGTTTGATCGTAACATTGTGTTTGCAATATCTGGTTTGGATCAATCTAGTCTTGGCTTGGAAGCTAGGATCAAGGAGGGGCTGATTGGGTAGAAGAAAGTTTGTAGTAAGAGGTAAGTTGGGTTGGAAAATTCGTGAGAGAGATTAGGGCAACAATATTCTCAATTTACATAATATCTTTCAGCAAACATAGTTTTGTATTACATTATGTATTTTGAAGTTAAGTTTGATTGCTCTTTCGTAAGTAATCAATCTCATTAGTCAGTAAGCTTTAAGATTGAGTGAAAAAACTTTAGACAATTTTGGTGGTATATGCTCAAGCCACATTTGTTCTTTCAGTATACATACTTTTCTAATTAGACATCTCATGTTTTAGAGCTAAGTTAACATGGCACATGTGTTCAATAAGCTTCATGATATCAGAGGGAGTTTCTTTTTGTTAATTTGGTAGTGGTATGCTCAAGCTACATGCTTTTTTTGAGTGTATGCTCAAGCTACATCATATATTTTAGAGCTAAGTTCACAGGCTTAGGACTCCATTAAAGTTTAGAGTATGTGCGAAGTTTCTTAGTTTACTTAATTCTTGCGTGGTGGGTTCTACAATGTACTTGATTCCGACCACACTAAATTTTATGCTTGCTTGAAAAGGCATGTTATGTACTTCATTTGCATACTACAATGAATGTTGTATAGAATATCTTGCCAATTTCGCATATTTTTTCTCGTTCTAATACTCTCATGTTTTCATCAAACATTAGAATATGCGTGAAAGGTTATTAGCTTTACATTTGGTTTCTCCTTAGTGATTATAGAGTGTGCTATGTTGCAACCATTAAGTTTGTGTGTGGAAAGAATTGTCATATCTTTGTATATCAAAACATATTTTGTGATGTAGGTCGTGCTTGGCTAAGTTCACATGCGAATCATTATAGGCATGTCGAAATTTTAGACCCATTGAAAGTTGTCGGTATTAGACATGTGGTAATTGAGAAGAAATGAGATCCAGTGAACATGGGAATATGTAAGCATGCAAATCCTTGATGGAGTTGAACATAGACTAGAGACATTTGGGTTGGAAAGCTTGATGAATTACGTTTCACTATACTGATGCTATCGCATTGTGATATTGTTCTATCTTTAAATGAGTTGTCGTCTATCTCCATAGGTTTATTTATTTTTTATCTTGTTGTAAGAAAAATTATCAAATTGTTTTACCATCTAGAACATATATTAAAACTGAATTGCAAGATCTTTGTATTCCTATTATTGGCCAAGTATTTTAGTTCTATGCATCCAAATGGACGATAATATCCATTTTATTTAGTTGATTTGCTCTTTAGTCTAGGCAAAATATTGACAAAAAGCCACCTTTGATTTCTTGCCACAATAGAAGCATGGACCCTTTTTCTCGACTTTTATCTCTTGATTCCAAAGTCCTCCGCTCTTGTTCATTTTCATGTTGATCTCCATGTGCTTGCTGATGTGGTCTATTGCAACTAAATTTGCCCTTGACTTTGAAGTTTTCATGACCCTTTCCTCTTGGCAAATTTGAAGGTGTCTCAAGTGCTTGATAATTATTCCTTCACCCCTTTGTGCACCCGTTGTGCATCACTTCCTCTCAAAATAGGACTTTTGAAAAAAGTTTCAAATGTTGGTCACCTTTTTTTTACCTATCATTGTTGTTCCAAATATCTGTTTGAGGAAAAAAAATTCATCATAATACTCAAGGCCTACCAAAATATATATATCTATATATATATATATATATATATTTAAAGTTATGTACAGTTTTGCGCATGTGTATGGTTGCACCCATGCATCCTCCTCCCCTTACCCATGCATGAGCTCTTTTAACTAAAAAACTTGGGGAGGGGGATGCATGTAAAAGGAACGTGCATATCCCCATACATTTGCACATTGTGTGCATTGAGGGATGGACCCCAAAAAGATTCCTCACCCCCTCCCTCCCACTTACTAAATTCAAATACTTAAAGTTTGAAGTTAAGGTTTTATTTTCTTCACACATTTCAATGTGCTTTAAACTTTAGCCAATAATCTTTATTACTTGGCTTTCTTCTTTATTTTAAATTATTAAAGTTTTACCCATAAATCATGAACATAAAAATTTTCTTGACTACCTTAAACTGGTTTTTTTTTTTCAATCCTTTAAATTCCTATCTTGGCCCGCCATTTTCAGGAATGTTTAACCGCAAGCCCAAACTCACTAGCTTTAACTCCTAAATCGTTACCCACAAGCTTTTATCCATGGGCCAAAAAATGCACAATTAAAAAAAAAGGAAGGTGATGGGGTGAAGGGAGTAAAAGAGACAATAAAAAGAAAAAAATAGGGGGGAGGAGGGGACATTTGGAACACACATGCATGCACGCACGCACGTGAGTGAGTGAGTGAGTGAGTGAGTGAGTGAGTGTGTGTGTGTGTGTGAGTGTGTGTGTGTGTGTGTGTGTGTGTGTGTGTGTGCATGTGCGCGTGTTACTTGTGTGTGTGACTCCCGACACAACGAATGTGTGTGTGTATGTGCCTGCACGTAGGGGGGATTTGGAACACACGTGCATGCACACACACACACGCACGCACGCACGCACACACGTGTGAGTGAGTGAGTGAGTGTGTGTGGGGACGCGCGCATGGCTATGTGTGTGTGTGTGTACACCTATGTGTGTGTGCATGTGCGCGTGTTCGTTGTGTGTGTGTGTGACTCCCGACACAACAAATGTGTGTGTGTGTGTGTGTGTGCGTGCACACACACACACACACACACACACACACACACATCTCCTTTAAAAAAATCTTTTGTGGATGAGATATATTGTATGAAGTATAGAGTCTAGAGTCTTTTTTTCTCCTTCTCTCTTTCCCACGGGCCCCACTTCTCTCTCTCTCTCTCTCTCTCTCTCTCTCCACAGGCCGACCAACCACCCATAGAGGGAGGGAGATCTCTCCATGACCCTAAAAAAAATGAAGAAGGTTAAAAGGTGTGTGTGTGTGAAAATATATAAACAAGGGGATGCCTCCATTCCATTAAAAATACATATATCAATATTTACTCCCCCCCACGCACACACACACACACACTTACACATACACTTTTTCTTAAACGTAACCTCTCATAAAAAAATATATGAATGTAAATCCACTTAAAACTGTGAACTCCCACACTCTATAAAACAAAAAGTGAAAGAGACTTTTTGGCTCCCCATAAATTAAGTTTTCTTGTTTTAAAAAGGAGACAAAAACAAGTCCCCATCAAGAAAGAAATTCTCCCCCCCCCCAGAAAAAAAAGAGCAGGAGCACATCTTTTTTTAACACTCCCTTGCCCTTTTTTGTCACATGGCAAAACCCACCCACCCATCTCCCCTGAGCACTTAAACCATCGGCCTCTTGCCCAAACAACTTGCTTTTAACCATTAGGGAACACACCCGCACTCCGCCCACCCCATATGTTCTCCCCTTCTCCTGTCAATCCACCTAAAAAAACATCATCGATGAGCAGAACCGCACTAAGATTTATTATATGACTTTCGTATTTATTTTAAATTACCAAAATTTTACCCATAAATCATGAACAGAAAGTTTTACCCAAAGTTCTTTTCTCCGTCTAGCATCCATGCTCTATTGAAGAACTTATTTGCTAATCCCATCCTTGCAACGAAATGAAAAGGTCATTAAAAAATAACTTTAGCTCAATTGTAGACCACTTTAGTTTCAAACAAAGAGATTCAATTAGCCTTTCACATAATATTTTAGAGCTAGTTAGAACAGCCAAAGTGATGCTAATTAGACCTGTAAATAAACTCGAAATTTATAGAAATTGGACCAAATTCACAGAAAACAAGCTCGTCTTTCGCTTTGCTTGAATCAATTGACTGCATACCGGAAAAAGTTCGCAACTTTTACCTTATCGCCAGGTGGATAAAATTCTATTTGCAGCAAATTTTGGTCTTATTCATGGATAGATAACTGATCCTATGCATGCTTACAAAATCACTCTCTCATTCCAACAAAAGAGATGAATTCACAATCAAACAATTTAAGTGGCCTTTTATGTAGGATCTAGCCAGGGTGAGACACTACCTGATCTCGACATCCTACAAAAGCAGAAATTTTTCTGCAACTCGAAAATCATATCTACAATAAGAAAAACAACTCTTGACAATTCTGCACATTACATGCTGCTAGCAACGTTCAAATATTACCCAGTCAAAGTGGAAAGTTTGCATGGTATACTGGTAGGATGCTTGCCTGCGATTACCTTGTGTTGTTGAGCTTTAGAATCTGAAAATAAAAACTAAACACTAGTCTTAACAGCGTCACATAGAAAGAGGCTATCTAAACAATGGAAGAGAGGTTGTTGAGAATATATGTCACAGCCTACAAAAACACAAAACCTATACAAGTTGAAAAACCTAAAAACGAAATCTGATTTTGGTCTAACTATCTGAAAATCAACTAAACTCCAAATATCCAAATTTGTATTACTGATCTTCAACGTTGCGAATAATTGCGAAGTAAAAGCACGCTTGGATGCTGCAAACCAAAGGGTTTTGAAGCCCAGACAAAGGTAAGTAACAACGCGAAAGCTAACCGATTGTCAATGTTTGTAACCCAGCTTTTATCATGTTGGAAATGCGTTGCAAACCTATAACCGACTTCACAGGTTCGTTGAGGACATAGGGAGACGGAGGGCTCTGGAGGAAGGGGAATAGCAGGAGAAATCAAAGAACAAGAGAAATAGAACAAAACGAACTGATTTAAGGAAGAAAAGGAAGGAAGGAGGAAGAGAAAGCAAACCCTAAGAAATAGAAAACCAAACTCTCTCTATAAGCGCGCGCGCGCGCTCTCTCTCTCTCTCTCTCTCTCTCTCTCTATATATATATATATATATAAAAAGATCTGGATCACCAATCCGTACTCTCAAGTTTCTGCCACCCACACAAACTAGGTACGCAATTCTAGCCTTGCATTGAGTTGAAGAAACGTTTTATTGACACATTGTAAAAGTTATTACTGGCTACGCAATTCTAACTTTGCATTGAGTTGCAGAAAACGAGGCTATTGACTTATTTGTAAGAGTCGCAACAAAAATCAAGAACGTTGAAAGCTTAAAAAAAATGTATCTAAAATTGTTAGAATTACAATATGCAAAAAACCTAGTTGTTATAACATATAGCATAAGAACAAAGGAAAATTTGAAATTAACAAGCCAAAAGCTTGATTGGCAGGCATACACGAAAGGCATGTGAAAAATGTATTATGAACATAATTGTAGGAGCTTGCGTCTCTTTAAATACCAATATGCCTTTGAATCTACATGATTACATCTTAGTTTGTTGTATCCAAACTCGCTTGCTGATTTGTAATGTCGAACATAAAACCTTTTGATTCCGTTAGTTATTTTTGAATCTTCAACAACATCTAAAACTTGAACATGAAACTGCTCATAAAAAGATCGGTCCATAGAGTAGTGTTTTCTCATTTTTTTGGATGGTAGCTTTGCATGATGTTGCAATCGGCGTCGTAGAGCCGATGTAGACACCATGAGTTTCTTTGCATTCTATTTTGTAGATTGAATATTTGATCTTGGACGTTTTTTTGTTGATTTTGTTTCCTGCAAGCGAAAATTGTATTAGTTTAATGGAAAGCTTATAAATAAAGAAGAAGATCATTGTATGGTTCAAATTCACTACATACTGGATGCAGATGGCAATGCCGATGGAGAAGTTTCTTCCAGCAAGAAATTTTGTATTAATATGTAATGAGTTAAAACGGTTATCTATAATCACATATATGGAAATGTAGATGGCAACACATACTTATTGGGTTAGTGATCATTGCAAAAACTTCGCCTTCGAGAATCTCCAAAACCGTGTCAATTTGAATTGGACCATCTGTTAGCTTTGTACCGTCATCTAACAAGTGGCCCAATTTTTTTTCCAAATCCATTGTGATTGCGTTCAGTTCGGCATGATTCATGTCTTTCCAATAATCAATTGGAATCTTGTAGCCGAAGTAAAGATTTCTCGTTGTGTAGTAGTTCTTATTTAACATAGCATCAAAATGTTGTATTACTGGTCGATTTGTTGTGATTGTTGTAGGGATGTTTATGGAAAATATGTTATATAGATGTTTTAATAGAATATACCTTCAATTGGATCTCCATGATATTGATTGATGTATTGACCTCTTTCGTGCTTCTTTTGTTCAATGAATCTGCTTAGAGCTAAATTTGTTTGGAAGCCTTCCTTGTATGTGTTTGAATCAATACCACAGGAGTTTAATAAGAACATATGTTTTGTTGTTGGGAATATTTTTTCCATGGATGATGGTATTTCAGAAGAAGTTTTCAAAGAGGACACCTCGGCTTTCAATTTTCGGAATAACTGAAACAATGAATTTGATATTGTAGTTATTCTGAGAAAGGACATTTATGAGTCCAAAGTGGAAATGAAATTTGTATAATTACCTCTTTTGGATCATACTCAATTTCGGATGCCATTTTTTTTCTGATAATATGCAAATATTAGAAAGACATATTTAAAAATAAAAATATAAAATCATACATGAAGACAAAATAAGTGGGTAGAAATGATTACAGTATATCTATGAAGATATGACAATATTTCGGATATTTATGTTTCAGACGAAAATTAATATCGGTTGGAAATGTTCTAGTGTCAATTTAGTTGTTAACAACAAATTTTCACGTTTTGCTACTCGAGATAACATGACACAGACCCAACTTCATAATAAAGCCCACTTCATGAATCACAATTAAGTTATTACGAATCATACAAAAGTTAATGAGTTGATAATACTAGAAATATGAAATTGTAAGCATGTGTTGTAATTGAAATATGAAATACAAAATTGAAATGTACTAAATCACATAGAAAAATAAAAACATATACTAAAAATGTTAAAATTGAAACATTTATATATTTTTGAAATCTTCAAGCAACACAGTCATAGAATGCACACAATTCTTTAATAATAAACATCCAACAGACAACCATGATTATTATGCATTCAGCAATAGCACCTACCCAAATGATGGCCATGCACCAAAAATGAATCGACAATTAGCAGGTATAGAAAGGATTATTGAAAATTCATGAGTAGCACCTAGTCAAGTAAATGGTCGTGCACCAAAAATGAATTTAGAATATTCAGAAACTGAAGAGTAATCATGCAACAAACAACCATGGTAGTTATAGATTCATCAATAGCACCTAATCAAGTAAATAGTCGTGCACCAAAGATGAATCAATAATTATCAGGTACACAAATGGTTATTGAGATTCATCAATAGCACATAGCCAAGTGAATAGCCGTGAACCAGAAATGAATTCAAAAGAACCAGGAATTGGTGACTAACCATGCAACAAACAACCATAGTAGTTATGCATTCATCAAAAACAGCTAGGTAAATGAATAGTTGTGCACCAAGGAGAAATCAATAATTATCGACACAAAAGTGGTTATTAAAAATTCATCAATAGCACATAACAAAATAAATAGCCACACACCAAAAATGAATATAAAATAAGTACAAACATGGAAAAGCGATATTAAAAATTAAAAGTAGGAAATTGAAAATTAAACTACGTTGGATTACAAATGTGTGCAAATTTAATTACCATCAATAAGATTGAAAAACAAATAAGCAAGAGGATTAAAAAACCTTCACAAAATATCATGAAGTATCCTAAGTTGTGTTAGAATCTAGTAGAAACACGATTTATGTCCTATTGTTCAATACATATGGCAATCTACAAGGCACAACAATTCTATCTATTTATGATTATACAAAGCTATGTGATTATATTGTAAATTAAATTTGAATTATATGTGTTTATTCACACTTGCATGTGATCTCATGATACATACATTTGTAATCCTTTTGCATCTTAAGATGTGAAAGATACGGACAATCATAATATATCCATTTTAAAATGATGAAATAATGTCGATTGGATGCAAACATCTTTTTCCACATTGTTAGTAGTTGTTATAAGTTAGAAATGTTAGTATTGTGTTGTTGGCATGTTGCCATGAAGAGGTGGCAATTGTCCTCTTCAAATTTTTCAAGAAGGAGATTATGCCTATCTCCGTACAATTTCGCAGTATGAAATTTGAACTTTGAACTTTGCCAAAGAAAAGATCGTTCGCATCTAATTGACATTATTTTACCAATGTGAAATGCATATAAATAACTTGTACAATTCTTCTGGGAAAAGTCAGTAGAGCTTTTCAAAGTTGAATGATATATGCAAGTAAAATTTCGTGAACTTACATCATATATTACAAAGAAGGTAGATCATGCCTATGTGATTCATATCTCGTTCATTTTGAAAACTCTTGGTTTTTCTAAGTCTTTGTCATGCTGAAGCATTTTCTTGGTTTCGATCGAATCCGCTGCTTGTCACTCTCAATGCGCATGTAAAAATTGGTCAATCGCAAAGTCGCGACAAGAAATAGTTCGAAGATCTCTACTAAGAGATCTCAAAAGACGAAGAAAACAAAGTAAAAGATATTCTGAATTGGAAAGAAAGAAATTGGAGAGCGAGAGCCAAAGGATGGAACGTAAGCTCAATCAAATTTCGATTTTCCACTCCAACTTCAAATCGGAGAGGACTTAAAGATGTTGAACTATTTCTTGATATCTCTAAAGCCATAACCTAGACTCTATTAAGATTGAATTTGAACGCCACACAAATTCAATAAACCAGCCTCAGTCCATCGGTGCATTTCGCAGAGCGCCATGTGGCATCCTTTGCCAGAAACTAATTGAAACTAAGTCCAACCATTTACCAAAGTTCAAATGTTTTGCTCTCGGGATACTATAGATAACAATTTAATTCTAAATCAGTAGCAAAGGTCATGCCTGGGACTCCAATAGTCAATAATGAGTCCGTTGTTCGTTACCCTCCATTCTCTTATCTTCTCATCGACAATCATATATTTTTGTCTCTCAACCAGTTCACACTTTCTACAATGGTTGTTGTGAGGTGATGCTATGGATTCGGGGAAGTCAGTTGGAGGAAATAAGACTTGCATGAACTTTTGGCCTACTAGGCTCAGTCCAACTGCAAGATTTTTGGCTGCTTATAATAGCCTATTGCTATATGCAATATTCGGATTATTAATCTACGGACCAAGAGTTGATACTCTACGAACATGCACCAAAGATGTATCAATAATTATCAGGTACACAAATGGTTATTGAGATTCATCAATAACACATAGCCATTACAAAGAACTTCTTGTAACTGAATGTTGTTGAAACCACTTATTGATCGACAAATAGATATACGTAAAGATTTGAGAAGAATTTTTCTTTAGTCGCCGATAATTTTTGCGGAAAAACTTAATGGTTACTAATGTCGAAATATTGAATTTACAATAACAAATTTGTTTGCAGAACAATTGTTAAAACAACAAATTGCATATAATAAGAAATCCTTTTTACTAGTTAGGAATAACAATTTACAGACTCAGCCTCATAATAAAGCCCACTTCATGAATCACAATTAAGTTTTTATGAATCATAAAAAAGTTAATGAGTTGATAATACTAGAAATATGAAATTGTAAGCATGTGTTGTAATTGAAATATGAAATACAAAATTGAAATGTACTAAATCACATAGAAAGATAAAAACATATACTAAAAATGTTAAAATTTAAACATTTATATATTTTTAAAATCTTCAGACAACACAGTCATAGAATGCACACATTTCTTAAATAATAAACACGCAATAGACAACCATGATAATTATGCATTCATCAATAGCATCTACCCAAATGAATGGCCATGCACCAAAAATGAATCGACAATTAGCAGGTACAGAAAAGATTATTGGAACTTCATGAGTAGCACCTAGCCAAGTAAATGGTCGTGCACCAAAAATGAATTTAGAATATTCAGAAACTGAAGACTAATCATGCAACAAACAACCATGGTAGTTATAGATTCATCAATAGCACCCAATCAAGTAAATAGTTCTGCACCAAAGATGAATCAATAATTATCAGGTACACAAATGGTTATTGAGATTCATCAATAGCACATAGCCAAGTGAATAGCCGTGACCAGAAATGAATTCAAAATAACCAGGAATTGGCGACCAACCATGCAACAAACAACCATAGTAGTTATACATTCATCAAAAACAGCTAGGTAAAGGAATAGTTGTGCATCAAGGAGAAATCAGTAATTATCGACATAAAAGTGGTTATTAAAAACTCATCAATAGCACATAACAAAACAAATAGCCACGCACCAAAAATGAATATAGAATAAGTACAAACATGGAAAAGCGATATTAAAAATTAAAAGTAGAAAATTGAAAATTAAACTACGTTGGATTACAAATGTGTGCAAATATAATCGCCATCAATAAGAATAAAAAGCAAATATTAGGAAGCAAGGGGATTAAAAAACCTTCACAAAATATCATGAAGTATCCTAATTTGTGTTAGAATCTAATAGAAACACGATCCATGTCCTATTGCTCAATACATATGGCAATCTACAAGGCACAACAATTCTATCTATTTATGGTTATACAAAGCTATGTGATTATGTTGTAAATTAAATTTGAATTATATGTGTTTATTCACACTTCTATGTGATCTCATAATACATACATTTGTAATCCTTTTGCATGTTAAAATGTGAAAGATACGGACAATCATAATACATCCATTTTAAAATGATGAAATAATGTCGATTGGATGCAAACAACCTTTTCCACATTGTTAGTAGTTGTTATAAGTTAGAAATGTTAGTATTGTGTTGTTGGCATGTTGCCGTGAGGAGGTGGCAATTGTCCTCTTCAAATTTTTCATGCGTGTTGTTGTCGCGACTTCAATTTCAATCAGAATGTTTGTAGTTTCAAAACGACATACATCAGAAATTCAAAAGTGACAAGTTATAAGAAAGGTAACCTGAGCAGAATGGAAAAGATCGAATCTTATTTGCGAAGTCTGAAGACAGATGAGCCACTTGATTTCTGTAAGATTTCAAAAGTTTTGTAGAAGTGTTTCCAACACCCAACTAGCAATGATTCTGCTCTCCCAACACACGTAGGATCCTTCCAACAACGTTTGATTTTCGTAGCAACCAGCAATAAGTATGCTCTTCTGTTGATGATCTAAAATCATAAAAGGATCTTGGGTTAGAAAGCTAGCAAATCACCAATCTTGCCAATGTAAAAAAAGCAACATCTACACTATGAATGGTATGTCAGGATACAACTGCAGGAGCTGCGATGGAGCAGAGGCTCCCTTAGGCCATTTTTAGTAGCGTTTGCCGAGGAATTTCATGTTCACATGAATGCCTCGAAATATGCCATTGGATAAGTTTTGACGTAGCCAGGTGACTATAAGAAGGACTATCCTATATGATTTGCAAGCAAACAACTTACAGATCCGGAGAAGAACTATTCAACAACAGAACGTCAAACGTTAGCCATGATTTTTTCTGTTCAAAAATTTTGTCATTACCTCATGGAGACGCACTTCGCATTTTATACGGATCACCTTGTTCGCTGAAACAATATCTCATTGGCTAAAAACATGGTTTGGTGGTTATTGTACTTGGTAAACAAGACGTGCAATACTGGACGTATTGCAAGGTGGTTACTGTTATTGACTGAATTTGACTTTCAAATTGTGGTTCGAAAGGGCAAGCAACATTATCTAAACGACCATGTTTTGCAAATTGAATCCGCACTAGTTAATATTGAAGTGGATGATGAATTACCAAATGTTGCATTGTTCTATGTAGAAGCAGTACCTGAGTGGGCAATGGATATTGTTGAGTACCTAATGCTAGGACAACTGAATGACTCTTTGACAAAAGTACAGAAGAGACAATTGTAAGGCTCAACCTTATCAATTGATTGTAGGACAATTATATCATCGTGGATCAGACAATATTCTACGTAGATGTGTTTTACCGCATGAAATACCAGATTTAGTCATGTTTTCACATGATGGCATGGGCGGAGGACACTTCTCTACCAATACTACGGTTCGCATATTTTTGCAATCAAGTTGTTGGTGGCCTATGCTTCATAAGGACACATAAAATTGTATTCAAACATGTGATGTTTGCCAACGAGCACAACGGCCTACTAGACAGAACTATGAACCCTTGCCTCCGGTTTTATCTCAAGCGTCGTTTGAAAAATGGGGACTGGATTGTGTTGTCCTATTCATCCTGTCGCACAAGGATCTCAGGCCCAATACATTATCGTAACAACTGATTATATGACCAAGTGGGTTGAAGCCAAAGCTGTCAAAGTTGCTGATGTGAAATCTACGGCCAAGTTTCTCTACAAAAATATCATTATCAGATTTGGATGTCCGATCGAGATTGTCAATGACCGAGGTACACACTTTGTTAATCAAACGATCAAGTGTTTACTAGAAGATTTTTTTGTTATACACAGATTTAGTACTCCTTACTATCCCAGAGGGAATGGCCAAGCTTAATCTTCCAATAAGATTCTCTGCATTATTCTGACAAAAACAGTTGAAGCAAGTCGGTCTGATTGGGAACATAAACTGTATGTAGCCTTATGGGCATTCAAAACCGCTTACAAAAGTAGTACAAATCAAACACCCTTTCAACTGATTTATGGTCAAGATGTTGTCATGCCGATTGAATTTTTAATTTCATCTTTACGCATAGCGACAACAGAACGGTTAAATCATGACAAGTCTTTATAACTACGTCATGAAGCGGTGCACAAATTATGTGAAACACAATTGATGGCGGTTCATGCCTTAGCAGCAGAGAAAGCCCGCCACAAGGCATGGCACGATCGTCGATTGCACAAAAAAGATCTGAAAGCAGGAGATCTCGCACTGATATACAAAACCAAGCTGATCAAGGGAAAATTGAAGATACCGGTGAAGGCCCATATAAAGTGAAGGAAATCCTGAACTATGGAGCAGTGATTCTTGACCACTTGGACGGGAAACGATTTGATACTTCTGTGAATGGCAGTTGAGTACGCAAGTTTTGGCAACCTGCTCCACCAATTTAGCAAGCATGATCTAAATGATTTTTTATTTTTTAATTGTTTTCAATATTTAATTGTTCAGTTTTATTTGGAAAAGACAGAAAAAAAAATGAAAAAAGACTGATGAGCAAAAGTAAGAAAAGTCATCAGAATGGAAAAAGAGGAAGGAAAGTATTTTCAAAAGATAATTTTTGATGGGAAGTGATTTATACGATCACTGTTTCGGTCATAAGTTGCCTATACAGTATTGGAAACCTTCGCTGAGCTTTCAGATTGTACATCCACTTCAAATATATCTATATTGAGATGAGTGAAGGTTCTTTTCTAGAAAAAGTCTCTTTTTTGAGTTAGGGAAATGATAAGCAATATGCCATTTTGAGAACCTTTGCCAAGCACCTTACTATCCTTAGAAACCTTCGCTGACATGCTAGATGGTCTTAAAATGTCAAAATTAGGTTGGCCATAGGTTCAGATCTTGAAAATTTGCATTTATGACAGTACTTGGGCAAAGGACCCTCTTGGGCGAAGGTCCATCCTTTGCCAACCCTGAAAAACGTTCACCGGATGGCTTCAGAGCCTCAAAAACCTTCGTCAAATTTTTATAGCCTACTTTCATAGTAGTGTACAAGCCTACAAATTTCTATTTAGAACTGATCAACCAAACTAGTATTAAGTATAATGGACCCTCCAAATTCACCTAGAAGTTGGTTGAATTCGATTCATTCTTCACTTGTGCTAGCGAAGCTCTTGCCAAATTTTCCAGCGATCAAAGCCTTCAGAACTTTCTGAACTGTTTTCCAGATATACACTCGCGCGTATTACTTTCCATTTATGTTCATCATGTTTTCCACATATACATCTCAGTCACCTCGTTATACTATCCATCGTGATATCATGATCCTTCCTAGCACAAGCATGGTCACTCAGTGGATGACCCTTGCTGAGCCTTTGCTTACTGCAATGGGTATTCATGAGAAGGCCTTCTCAGGGAGAATAAATATGGATTTTATCACTCTTGCCTTCAATACTTGGGAGGAGAAATCCAAGTTTTATATTACTTTCCAAGGAGCCACACAAAAGGTGCGCGTGACTGAGGCCGTCCAATAGCATCTGGTACCCAAGCCTCACCAAATCATAAGCAAGCCAAACAGACTATTAAGCCTTATATTGATATTACAAATGATTTGCATTGGACCAATGACGACTACCTCCTAGAAGCCATTACCGAGCCTGCAACAATTTCCTGATGGTTGGCACATTACCTCTCATATATTGCATAGGATAGTTGAGTCATATGTTAAGATAGCCAAGGCCCCTCTGGAACCATATAACTGGTTCAAGACCGTCTTGGAGAGCTCAAACGAGCCATTAAGAGCAATGCCAAGCAACAGTTTCTTGTTGGCTCCTTGTTATCTCTCCTAGCAGCCTCCCACCTTGAAAATAAAATCCATGGGTTTCGCCTGGATTCTATGCTTTCTATTTATGAAGAAGCACTGGTCAAATCATCTCAATAGGCCTCCAGCTCTGACTCGCCTTCCGTGTCACGACGTCGTACTAGGCAGACATCGTTAACTGCGCTTCCACGATTAGATCTTGGGTTGAGGTTAGGCAAGGAAAGAAACCCACTACATACAAGAAGAGATGCAACATTGCAATTCATTGTATTAAAATGAATGTTGCAAACGATTTGCTTAAGGAAGTAGGGGCATGTACTGTGAGAAATTTCAATTAGTTTAGTCAAGTTTAGTCATATTTTGGTTAATTGTCATATTAGGCCAAAATGCATTTTAGACTAAGAGATAAACTTTATGAGAGTTATTTTAGTCAAAGTTCATTTGAATCACTATTTTTGGAAAGCGTGGAAAACTTATGAGGTTGAGTTTGGACACATTCAAATTTGGATGTTAGATGCATTGAATCTAGTCAAATTGTTGATAGGATTTTTGTTATGGAGGAAAACCAAAGATTCATTAATGAGCCATGGACCTGCTATAAAAGGATGTAAACCCATGAGAGAAGGTAATATTATATCTCTCTCTCTCTCTCATTTCATGCTTATACATGAGTTCTCTTGGGTTCCTACCCATTGGTACACTATCTTGATTATATCTTGCAATCTTATGTATAGAATGCTCATATTTTGCTATTTTGGGATCCACACATGGGAAATACAGTAGGGTACTATTATTGTATGGAAAACAACTTCATATATTTGATGTTTGATCAAGTTCTTATTGAGTTTGCATCTCTTTCATAAAGTGGATATTGATTTTCTACATTGGCAATATTGAATGTTGTGTTGACTTTCTAACCAAAGATTAAGGGACACATTTTGGACCTTAAATGATCTGAAATGATTCACATGTACCTCAGAGCTCTTGTGTTTTAGGTTATGAAAGGAACATCCACATTTAGTACATGCTAGATTGATTTCTACTCAAAAATTGAGCTCTTTGCATATGTAGATTGGATCTTTTGTGGGTCAAAACTCAATTTAGGTTTATGAACTTGAGAAATTCTAATTTCACAAGTGGCTTACTAAATTTGGGTGATTTTTAAAGCATTAGGAAGGTCTCATTAGAGGCTACAAGATTCTATATCAAGATTTTTGCAATTGCATGTAGAAATTGGAAGATTCAATTTTTTTGTGATTTTGTCAAAATCCTAATCTTGATTGGATCTCTATTTTTTGAAGTTTATAGACTTTAATAGATCATGTTTCAATCTTGAGAAGCGAAAAGATTCATTATATTATTTGTAGATCATAGGTTGATAAAGGATTCTTCATTCTATGTGTTGATTTGCTAGTTATAGTGCTAGAAGAGAATTGAGAGTTTCCATATCTTTGTGATTTTTTTTTAATACATTTGTTGTAATTCAAAAGAGTGCTTTGAGCATTGAAACAGGTTGAAAGGAGAAGTCACTTCAACATGACTACAAGTGGAGGCTTCATGTTGGAGAGCAATGATAGGCTTACCTCAATCAACTATTCTACTTGGAAGGTGAGGATGGAGTCCTTATTGGAGATGAATGAGTTGATGGATATTGTTGCATGTGTGGAGGAGAGGCCTCGAGCACATCAAGATCAAGTGAGGTATGACAAGAGGCCAAAGAAAGCTCTACACATGATCAAGTTGAATGTTATCAATGAGCTACTCAAGGAAATTGGTAAGAGCAATTCATCACAAGAGGCTTGGAAAGTTTTGAAGAAGTTTTATGAATCCTAGTCTACATCTTAGAGTGCTAGACAAATCTTTCAAAGTTTTCAAAAGAAGGAAGAGAGTACTCATGCTTTTGTTCTAAGGGTTAAAGCATTCAATGATGAGTTAGCATGTACTGATGAGAGCATTAAGGAGGTAGAACTTGTTCAGGTTATACTTAATGGCTTGTTGGATGATCATGCTAACCTTGTTCAAAGCTTTTCTATTCAAAAGACTTTGCCAAACATTATGGATTTGCAACAGATTTTGGTGAATGAGGAGTTTAGGCTTCAATAAAGAGGTGGTGGATCTACATCAACATCTCAGTATGAAGAGGAGGCGAAGTTCATCAAAGGCAAGTTCAAGGGCAAAGGCAAAGGCAAGTGGTCAAAGGGTCAAAATCAAGGTGAGCCTTCCTCTTTTGTTGGTAGGAAAAAAGATAGGTCAAAGTTAAAATGCTTCTATCGTGGAATCAAAGGGCATTTTGCTAATGAATGCTTGAAGAAGCAAAGAGATGAAGGTAGCAAGCAAATCAACTTTATTACTAATGATGAGGATCTAGCCTAGTTGTGATTCTCTTTTGATGTGTTCTTCAAGTCCAATATCATGTAAAGTTGACAAATATTCATGGTGGATTGATAGTGGAGCTAGTTCACACATGACTAGTCACAAGGAGTTCTTTATTTCTTTGGTCACTTATGATGGAGCCAAGAAAGTGATACACATGGCCAATGGTGGTAAGTGTGTGATTGAAGGTATTGGTTCAATTCCTATTTGTCTTTCTACTAATAGGAAAGCAAGACCTTATGGTGTTCTTTACATTCCTTCACTTTCAAAGAATTTGTTTAGTGTTGTCAAATAATAGAGAAAGGATACATGGTAAAGTTTGGTGGTGATGATTGTTTCATTACAAAGGAAGAAAACTTGGTTGCTAGGGGCAATAGACAAGGTAGACTTTTTAAGCTTGATGCTTTTGTTATGGCTAACAAAAAGGATGGAATGGAAAAGGAGATTGGTCTCAACTTTCCAAAGTTCCCTTTTAGCATTAGTAAGATTGGTGGATCTTATGCAAAGTTTGAACAAGCTTCCTTATGCTAGATCTAGGTCAAGATCTAATATGCTTCTTGGAGATGTTCATCTTTGTGCTAACTTGGCTAGTTATGAGGATAATAAAGGTTCTTCAATGGTTCTTCATGGCAAGTGCAAGCATGCAAAAGGTAAGGAAAGAAATAACTTCATCAATGGAGGTGGTGAAGCTTCTTCCTTGGAAAAGATTGTTGCTAATGATTTCTTTGATCATATGGAAAAAGATGTTGCTAGGTGCATTCATGAAGGAGATGGTTCTTCTACAATTTTGGCAGTCCAAGAAAGTCATTTTTGTAGCAAATGGAGTCACATGTCTTCATAAAAAGAGTAGATCAAATGGCTCTATCATAATACTTGGTGTAAGAGATAGTCACAAGTCAAGAAGAAGAGAAGTATGTGCAGTATCCAAAGTAGCATGTACTTTGAATGATGTCATTGTGAATGATAGTGAGAAAGAACCATTATCATATGAGTCATCACCTAAAACATTAAGTAGAAGTTTTTGTTTAAGAGAGTACTTCAATCATCCTTATTTTGAAGGTACGAGAGATTTTTTTCATGGCTTCTAATGTTTTTGAGGTTTCTACTTCTTATGATGCAATCATTAAGAGGGAGTCTTACGAAGGAGAGAGCAATGGAAGATTGGTTCTTGGGAAGATCCAAGGCATGGATCTCACATCTCTTCATCAACTCAATGGATTTTATGATTGTGCATTGATCACTCATGATTGAGATGGCAAAAGGTTGGTTGGAGAAGACTACATGGAGCAAATCGAGAGGCAATTTATTCAAGACAAGAGAGATCTCATTGGTGATCTTATTGAGGTTTGTTATGGACTCAAGAGGGCAGGATTTATTAGGTTTGATACTCATCTTCGCCTATTCTACTTCATGTTGGATGGAAAGTTTGGAATCTATCTTTTGATTTATGATAGTGCCATTGATTTCACTGACCTTTGTGGAAATTCGAGATCAAGCATTGATGAGATCTTGTTGGATCTAGATCATATGTTTGAGAAGGAGCATTTCTAGAGGTTCATGTCTGAAGATATCCATATGTTTGATATCTTTGATGTTCAAGAGAAAGGTAAGCAAGTGGAAGTGACTCACCTTGCTTTACTCATAGGTTTTGGAGAATCTTCTTGTGTAGATGATGCTATGCAAGTGGATATTGGTTCTCATGGTTTTACAACAACTGATGGATCTGGAAAAGAGGTCTTAGTCCATGGATTTATGGTTAAGTGGAAGATCAAGAGGTTGGTCTCAAAGGGCTTCAACAACACAAAAGGGAAAGTGACAATTTGGAGCTAGTCAAGAGCATCAAAGGAGAGCCACAATTAGCAAAGATGTTTTGATATATATTTTTGCAGATGTTTAAAGACTCAAGTAAGGTCAAAAGAGCAGCAAGCAAGTGTTGTTCAAGTTTACTTTACTTGTTTATCTCATGTTTGAGCAATTTCATTGTGCAAATTGTCAAGATATGGTAAAACTAGCTACATTGGTTTACATCATTTTGATGTTGGAGTTGTACTAGAATTTTTGGCTGATTTTGTTGATGGAAATGAAGCATGGAGTTTTATGGTGGAGACATATCAAGAAAGGACAAAGTTGGAGGAGACAAGCTAGCAAATGGTCATTACTCACATTTATTGTTTGGTTGCTATTATTTTCTAGATAGTTCAAATTTTGAAACATGGAGGAATCATTTCATTTATATTCTATTCGGTTCTTCATGTTCTAGTCACATCTTGACATGTAAAATTTATGTAAGAAATAGTGAAACATCCAATTTGGACACTATTCTCTATATCAATTATGGAAACTACTTTAGAACACTAGAAAGGAAATCTATACTTAGGATGGAGATCATTCTATTGTTGTATCAAAGTAATATGGTCAAAACTATGCCAAAACAAGTTGAGGAGAGAGTGTGTGAAATTTCAACTAGTTTAGTCAAGTTTAGTCATATCGAGTTGTCATCTAAATGTTGTCATTTCATTTTTCAGGATAGTATCTTTATCTTGTGTTCGGGAAAGCTTTTAGAGGTTTTCCTCCAGAAAACCACATGTGAAAGAGTTCTTCTGCCTCTATCGAGTGACAAGCTCTTACTTGCCAGTTTTCCCCTTATGACATGAAAAATCTTGTACAATTTTTTCCATGCCAGGTTTTAGGAAAAGATGTCGGTTCCATTCTTGGACTATGTCGGCTTTCCCGAATAAATTTTGATGCATCGTATCATGATAAGTTAACTTAACCGAACAATCTGTAATGGGGTTTCCAATACGCCCAATTGGAATCCCTATTCAATCTATCTCAAAATCAGGAAAAAAGCAAAGTCGATCGTAGTATTGCAATGCTATATTTCAAATTTTGGTAAAGCCAAATGGCTACGAGAGTGAAAGTCCCATGTAAATTTTTGTATGTATTGGTATTAGCTCAAGAAGCGCCATATATGTCTGGACATTTTGTGAAAGGCTACCTATTAATTTTGTAAAATAGATAAAATCAAGACATTTTTGTTTATAGTTTATTGTGTTAAAATGCATGTTTTTGAAAATAGAGCAAATTTTAATATGTTTCAACTTTAAGTTATTTTATTTTAAATTTCATTATGAAAAGTGACTTCCAAACCAAGTCCTTTTCAAAGTTCAAAAATCTTGAAAATGTGCAAAATCACTCTTTTTTTGGTCGTTTTTCAAACATGCTTTATATGTGCGCAAGGTGTTTTTGATAAGCACCCTAATTTCAGACACTTTTTGAGAAAATTTAGGAGAATATTCCAAAAGTTTCTCTTTTGGTTGCAAAGTTTCTCATTCAACTCGCAATGGTGTTTTTTGTTGATCCTAACCAATTTGTGATGGGAGCGAAGGAGAGCAACATGACCACATTTGATTCGTGGCACAAGTGGCTTGGTCACATCAACACCAAGTCAATGAAAGCCATGTGCTTGGCATTCCAAGATCTTTGGCAAAGGAGAAAAGGGTATGTAAAGCTTGTGCCTTGGCTAAGGCACACAAGTTACCTTTTTCAAGCTCAATCACAAAGACAATATGGATGGGTATATCTACTTTCCTCTAGAGCACATGTTTTTGAAAGTTTCGTCAAGTTCAAGACTTTTGTTGAAAAGCATCATGATCACAAGATCAAAGCTTTTAGAAGTGATAATGGTGGAGAATATATCTCCAATGAATTTAAAGACTTTATTTTTAATCAAGAAGGGATCAATAAGGAGCTATCTTGTCACTACACTCCTCAACAAAATGGGGTGGCTGAGAGGAGGAATAGGACTTTATGTGAATGTTCTAAGGCTCTAAGGTTAGATGCTTGCCTATCTAAGTCATTTTGGGGAGAAACTTTCATGTGTGCTAATTTCTTATGTAATAGAATTCCATGTAACTCTATAAATAATAAAACATATTATGAGTTGTTGTATGGAGGCCTTATTTCGAATTTATGAGCCTTGTGTAGCGATCTACGTTACTCAATTTGAATTTATGAGCCTATGTGCAGCGATCTACGCCTCACATTTGGATCCAATGGTCTACTAACAATTAAGAGAGACTTCAGCCTGCAGTGCACAGGTTTGACAAAGTTGAAGCGTTGGACAATAATCAAGATACTAATTCTCCTTAAAACAACCAGTGATAGCTAAAAGGTAAAATACCTTCTAATAGATATCATCATATTGCTGGACAGAGCCTACCATGATCCCCTTCATGGATGATGGATCATCCTTGGTCCTTGTGTCCAAAGGGCCCCATGTACATACCAACAGCTTGAAGATTTCATAGCAGATGTTGAATGGAGGCTCTAATCAGGAAATGTTATGAGCAATAGTTATTGGCGATTGGAATAGCTGGACTATCAGGAAGGTTTGAATTCTAACCTTCGAATTGGCTCCATACTTTTTTTGCGCCTGCAGATTCATTTATGAAGTCATCCATGTCGATTCTATAGTGGAAATGAGTAAGTTGCTTTTATAGTTACGAAAACCTGTTGGTAAAGGATAATACTAGAAATGGGCCGAAGTAACAACGATCCAGCTCGTAGCAAAACTCGTCCCCCGTCTAGTAGCAAGTTTGCTCATTTGTCACTCTCTTGCTATTGGGAATTGCATTGCCACCACTTTCAATCAAATTTCTGTCTTTAGTTCCTTTCAGAGCAAATCCAACCAGTCGCTAATCTGCATTTTGGATGTAGAGGTCCGATTCAAGAAGGTGGCCATTGCAATCCCGGTTGTCTCACCATCAAATTGACACTTGATATGGAGGTGTCTTAGAAGCGATCAAGATAGAGTTTAGTCATGCAAGAAAGGCCTGGGTAGGAAAGAAGTCGATGTGCCACAATCTTTGTTCGATGCAACTTGCAGTTTGAGGCCATGGTCTGAGAACCAGACTTGTAGTGCGACTGTCCACAATAAGCTTGTTGCTTTGGCCATAGGAGAAGGCTCTCCATCATGAAGTCTCCTGGATTTGAGAGAGAGATGACATCCGGGTAATTTAAATTTGGAGTGGGCCATTACATGTATGCATGGGGAGGAGGGCCATGCATCATGTTCCCCATACATGCATCCCCCTCCTCATCATTTTAAGTGAAAAACGTGTGTATGCATGGGTGAGGGGAAGAGGATGCATGGCGTCTCTCACCCATGCGCAAAAGTGTATGTAAGTTTTATATATATACTAGTAAAGAGTGCCCGTCGTTGACGGGCAATGGAGGCCGATCTTCATAGAAATGCATTTTTATTTTAACCTTTTCCGTGGAAAGTCTGATAATATAAAAAAACCTTAGAGCACATTTCAAACTTTTGATAATGAAAGTCTCATTTGTTTAACACCTTTCACCATGAAAGTATGTACATGCACTTCAAAACACTTGTGTGTTGGTAAAGGATAATTTGAATTTGGAGTGGGCCCCTTAGATGCATGCATGGAGAGGAGGGCCATGCATCCTTTTCCCCATACTTGCATCTTCCTCTCCAAGAAAAAGCTCATGCATGGGTGAGGGGAGGAGCATGCATGGTGCACCCATACACATGCACAAAACTGTACATAAGTTTAAGTGTGTATATATATATATATATATGTCCTTGGAAAATTCGAGTCTCATGAAAAAATCGAGTCTTCAAAAAAATTCGAGTCTTTTGAAAACTTCGACTTGACAGTACAAAAGGTCCTTCGATCCTTTGAAAAAATTAGAGTTGACAATTCGATCCTTCGGAAAACTTTGTTTTTGAAAAAAATTTGAGTCATTGAAAAAATTCGAGATGTTCCAAAAAATCGATGTATTGCAAAAATTCGAGTAATTTGAAAAATTCGAGTATTGGAAAAATTCAATCATATGAAAAAATTTGAGTCTCAAAAATTCGAGTCTTCAAAAATTCGAGTATGCAAAAATTGAGACTCAAAAATTTCGAGTCTCCAAAAATTCATGTTTAGAAAAATTTGACTATCCAAAAATTGAGTTTCCAAAAATTTGTGTCTCCAACAATTTGTCTCCAAAAATTGAGTCTCCAAAATTCGTGTCTAGAGAAATTTGGGTCTCCAAAAATTGAGTCTAGAAAAATTCGTGTCTAGAAAAATTCGTGTTTAGAAATATTCGTGTCTCTAAAAATTGAGTCTAAAGACATTCGAGCCACCAAAAATTCGTGTCTAGAAAAATTCGTGTCTCTAAAAATTCGAGTTTAGAGAAATTCGTGTCTCCAAAAATTCGAGTCTCCAAAAATTTGTGTCTCCAACAAGTCGTGTTTCCAACAATTCGTGTCTCCTCTCCCCTATAATATTGGACATTCCAAGACAATCCTTTAAGTTCCATCAATCAGATGTTCTCAACAGATTTTTTGTGCCCAAGAATGAAACACCAGTAGGCTTCTCCAGAAGTTAAAAGATTGGCACTCGTGATTGTCAAGGAGGAGTCATTTCTTATGAATAGTATTTCATATTGCAGTAGTAAAAACAAATTATGTATTGAAGCAAAAGAGCTGTAAAATTTCATAGTTTTGTTAATTATATACTGCTTGTTTTGTTTCCTACTTTATATTCCGTCCAGAAATGGACTAAACGGATTTATAAGTTATGATCCTAGGTACAACACTGTGACCAAAGTATGCAAATGTTGTCTTTCCTTGGATTCTGAATTCTTGATTCCAGAGTGCTAGAGATTGAAATTTGACCGTAACTGGCACAAATGCTTCTGTACATTCTATACATTCTGCAAGCAATGGTGGATAATCTCAAGCAAGCTATACACAAGAAAAGCCGTAAGTGCTGGTTTAAGCCCTTTGTTAGAATGTTGCACATGCATGGGGGAGTAATAAAAAAGAAGAAAGACTGTTGTGACTTATTTGATGGAGCTTCTGTGACTCATTGTGTGATGCTACTGGAGGGGCAAATGTAAGAAAAAATATCAGAATCAGTTGATTGAAAGAGGAGAGATTGAACAGGAAAAGGCACTGCTTTTATCACCTTGTTTGAGCCTAGATTGATTTAATCTTAGGAAGTGAGTATAGGATTATGTCTCTCCATTCTTGCACCTAACCAGTGGACTTGGCAGAATTGCTTGATTTAAGCTATCATTTGCTTGTTTTTTGAAACAAAGTACTCTGTAAGTCAGCAAGCAAGATGAATGAGCCTTTTTTTTTCTAAATGTAATGTCTTTCGGATTGTTTAAAAGAATAATAGAAACTAATGAACTAAAGAGTTGAAGACCTTAGTATGTTTTGATAAAAGAATGTCAGTAAATAGATAGGATGTGGAGCCTTTATCCGACAACTACCTCAAATTGAACGTGGAGCAATCCTTATATGCATGTACGTTTTGATTAAAGAATTTCAGCAATGAATCATGTCAGAGAATTCTTCTCTGTTTTGAATAGAAGAATATGCTAACTTGTAGTCCACCAGCCCAGCGTGGAAGGCTATTTACACTTACATGAAGCTGAAAGTTGGTGTATAACCTGTAGAAGAAGAGAGACAACCTATTTCTGATTGCTCACTAGTAAATTAACCTACCAAAGATGGACCTCTAGCGCATTTATATCTCCAGAGAGCCCATTACCTACCTGAAGGTGCAGTGAAACCCTCCAGCGAAAACCCTCAACACTCACTTTTGGCATTTGAAAGGGTCGTTTGGCTTGAAGAGATTTTCTTGCACCTGCTGATGACTTCCAGTACAGATTCTGCGCACTCCAAACATCATCCTTTGGATTCTACAAATCCAGCGTTGCTGCTTTTGAACGCAGTGTGATAGTATAACTATTAGCAAGCTCTTTCTTTCTACTGCAATTGTACACTCCGACATTTTCACACAAGCGATTCACAAAAGCATCTTGGGTTTCTTTCGAGTGTAGTTGGGTTCTCAGTTAGATTTTGGTTTTTATAAATTGCGTCAATCATATTTGGTGTTTATTGGAACTCAATTAGTGCTTTTATTTTGAGATTAGTGAGCAAGCACAGAAATTAGAATCCAGATAGATAGAGCAAATTAGACCAAAAAAAATTAAATTGAAGCCTGCACTGTACATACAATGGAGGTCAATCATAGCAACACATGAATTGTCCAAAAAGTAGTGCGATTAGAATCCGATGGCCAATGAGGCTTGGAAATCCTTGAACAATGCCTTCAGCAAACATACTCTCTTCTTGATTTTTAATATTGTGGTGTTGCTGGTCTTCGTTTCTTCTAGCTTTTCTTTTCATCTCGGGAGGCTCAAGGAGATCCGACAACAATCCAAAATAAAAAGCTGCGACCCGCAAGTAAGCATTGGAAGAGATCAGATAATGGTTGATATCAAAACAGGCTGAGTCTTTTGGAACCAAAAACAGAGGGGTAAGATTTGAGCCTTTCTTTGGTTGAAATGACTCGTAAGAGAGAGATCCGCCTGCTCACGAGAGAGAGACCCGCCTGATGCTTGCGATTCAGAGAGGGAGAGAGCCAAGAGAGACCCGCCTGATGCTATAGAGAGAGCTTACAATGAGAATATAGAAAGAGGGAAATGGATAGGTTCATGATTTGAATTAGAACATGGAGAGCAATGTGTATGCATGGGAAAGGATGCATACACCCTCTCCCCATGCATGCAGATAAAACTTTTAGTTAGTTTTTTGAAAAAGTGCATAAGGTAGGAGGCTGCACCCATGCATCCTCCTACCCCATGCATAGGCACAAATGTGACACACAAATATATATATATATATATATATAGAGAGAGAGAGAGAGAGAGCATAGTCTTTCAAAAGGATTGCAAGTATTCTGATGCATCAGTGCTTTGAGAATGCTAAGTATCATGACCTTGGAGGCTATCATAAAAATCATTTCTGAGGGCGGGCTCCATATCTTAGTGCCACACAATGAACTATATGTTGTTGTCATTAATAATATTGTCCTAAGAAACATAGGCCTAAGTCGAGGTATCAAGGCCTTTTGTTGGTAGGTGCTCCGAGCTCGGAAGACAACAAAATATTCCTAAAGGGCTTAACATTGCTAGTTTTGACAAATGCATGTTGTATCAACAGGTTATCTTCTTGCCTAGAGTTGACTACTTTAGATATTGCCACATGCGTTACCTCAATAGTAGTCTTCTTAAGCTTAAAGATACAAGGTCAAGAGACAAAGTGTCACTCTATCCAAAAGAATGATTCCTTCTTTAATTACATTCATGCACCTATTATTCAGACTTGCTTGTGTGCCCATTAAACAATTCAGATGAGTGTAGCTCTTTGAACAATTCAGATGAGTGTAGCTCTTCGCTCTATGTGGAAAACAATCACACTGATGAATTATAGAGCTTGAGAGAGTTCCTTTGTGGTTGTCTCTAAGAAGATGTGCTCAACCAAGGCCATCAATATTTGTCCCCTGGAAATCCATGGATTTAGTTTCTCAAAATTTTCATCTTTTTTAAAATCTTTGGAAAAAGCATAATTTTGCTCTCCTCTACTTGCAAAACTTTTTTTGTGCTGTTGTTAGAGGGCAGAGAGCAAGTATTTGTGTATTTTGCTTGATATGCAAGTTGAGTCATGTAATTTGTTTTGTTTTCAAAAGTACTTACAGCTATTGAAATGTTGGCTACAGTTTCATGAGTATACTTGTTGGGAGAGGGGCTATTGTAATGGGAGCAACTTGAATAGCCATGCTAAGCATTTCAATGTATTTTGAAACTTTCAAAATGAAACTCACAACTTCGCTTGATTTCAAGGAAAATCAATGTCTGAAGGAATATCTATGACAACAAAATGCTTAGTAGCCCAACTAAGCAAGAATTCTTTACTCTCTACTATGCTCACACTATTTTTGACAAGCAGATTAGCAAGCAATACCCAAACTCCCTAGCTTTGATCACTCTTCATTGTTCAAGAGTAAATTGGACTATCTTATTGGATTGTGCTAATTGAAATGCACTGTCATAGATGTTTTTCAATTGCTCTTTTAAACTGTGCTCATAACTCACACATGTGTGCCACATTGACATGACAACGACCTCATTACCACAAAAGTGCACTTGACTACAATATTCATATTGAATAATAGTAGGCCAAGTTATCAACATTTGAAGCTTGCACATAAATTTTATTGGAAGACATTGATAAGGCATGTGTTTAGTGAGTCATCTAGATGCGATGTTAATATTGTGATTTATCATGTGGATATGTGATGAAAGTAGAAGGTGAAGTGATTCCAAGAATATTGAGTGGTTAGAATGCACACCAACAATCACACGCTTTGGAAAAGTGATGTGCACTCAGTCTAGAGAGCTTGATGAACCATAAAAAAAATGAAACAAACACCAGTTGTGCACTGGATTTTTTGAAAAATAGACATGGAACACACTTGGGAAGAAAGTGGAATCATGCTTTTGTTTGAACACCTGCAAGTATGTTGTTGCAAGCTTTTCACATTTTAGATAGAGCCATTCACATTTGAAGTAGAAAAACTAGAATATTTCGCAAATTGTTCGAATAGTTTCACGACAAGTGAGCTTGAAGAACAGTCTAGAATATTTTGCGAATTGTTCACGACAATTTCGCTACATCTGAGGCTTGAACAAGAAACAGAATATTTTGTGACAAGATTTTGTTCATGAATCTTTCGAGCTTCAAGGGGAAAGTCACGAGCTTCTACAGGTAACTGTTTCGCGAATCTTTTGAGTTGACTGCAAGACAGTTTGCGAATCCTTCGAGGTTAATCACGAATAAAAATATTTCAAGTTCATGTTTGTTTCTTATCCTTTGTCAAGCAAACTGCGCGCTTTGTTAGTAAAATCAAGATTTGTTTGATCAGTTGTTCTATAGCTCCCTCTCAAAGTGGGCAGTTGGATTAATCCCAATCTTCTTCGCTGCTTCTCAAACAAAACCTTACTGAGTGGCTCCGTAAAGATATCAGCTGTCATTTCCTCTGTAGATATAAAGACTGTCTTCAGTATCTTCTTCTCGACTAAGTTCCAAATCTCATGATATTTGATAGCTATGTGCTTCGGTTTCGAGTGAAATACAAGATCTTTCATAAGATAGATTGTTGAGGTGTTATCCATTAACAAGACATAAGGATCAAAAACAGATTCATCAAATCCTTCCAACATCTGTTTAATCCATATCAGCTTGTTTGCCATCTTGGCTACTGTTACATATTTCACTTCACAAGAAGATTGAACTGTTGTTGTTTGCTTCTTGCTTATCCAGAGCATGGTTGCGCCAGATGCTAGAATACAACCTCCTAAAATACTTTTGCTATCATCCTTCATGGATGCCCAACTTGCGTCACTGTAAGATTCGATGCAAAATCCAGCTTCCTTCGAATAGCACAGTCCATAGTCTTTCGTTTACTGGAGATACTAGCACTATATAGTTCAATTCGATTTAAATAGAAAAATTCTAGACTCTTGCCTTTGTTATATGCTTGCAATTATGATGTTGCAGACTTCCAATACTCTTAAAACACTAAGAGTTTTTAAATCAAATTTAGCAAATGGTGAGACAAGTTGTAAAGCATTTGAGAACACTACACTATGGTTGAGTTAAGTAGCACACGTAAATTATGATAAAATCTCAAATGTTTCAAGTAAAAGAAAAACATAAGAATGAACATGAGAATGTGCTTGAATTTTGTTTATGGCAATTTAATAAAATTATGAAAACTCATTGTTTTTTTGAAAAATATTATGGTAACCTTCAAGAACTCGACACACTTAGAACAATTTAGTCTTTCTTTCAAGCCTAAAACATGCTCAGTTCTTTCAAGTTTAGAGATGATGACAAAGTTATACTAGCTCATGAAGTAGGCAACTTTCCTACTGTCTAACAAACATATTTTTCGTCGCTCAAAAACAATATGTGAGAAATCCAATCCTAATGAAAATTTTTGCAAAAGCAAGACAATTGTTGCACTTATGAGCTCTATTATTCAGTCAACCCTTCTAAAAATAAAAGCCCTTAAGACATGCATCTACCTCACAGTTGGGCAACTTTTCTCATGCATTTGACGATTGCATCTTGATCTTTTTTTAGTAGTGACTTTGGTTGCTTCATCACAAAAAGCACATCATTGCTATGAATGGAGAAGAAGCTCTTCAATGAGGTAATGAATGACCATCCGTCCCTCTTCCTTGCGAGACTTAACTCCCCAAAATAGATCAAAATATTGCACTTTCAAAGGCCAATCGCCTCGAGGAGCAACTCTTGATGAAGTCCTATCATCCCCTATATTACATCCATTTCCATCCTTGCTATATTATCAAGTTTTGTCTTTTATATTATCAAGTTTTGTCTTTTATAACATGTTTATTATGTATTTTCAAATTTGAATTTATTTCTAGATCGAATCATTCCTTAGCTCATATTAAGATTGAAAAGGTACATGGTTAGAAATCGCGTGCCCTACAACGTTTTTGAAGGGCATTTGAAAAGCCATTGAAGTGAGAGAACACGAGCTTCAGAAACTTTCAAAAAGAGAAGTTTCTAGAGAGAGAGAGGGTAAAAAATCGCTGCAGGAGAGAAAAAGAGGAGTGCGAGACGAGAGTGCGAATTTTATGTTTTCCAAGGTTTTTAGGGTTTTTTAAGGGTAAAATAGCGATATATAGTGAGGTGTTGGAGAGAGAGAGAGAGAGAGAGAGAGAGAGAGAGAGAGAGAGAGAGAGAGAGAGAGAGAGCAAAGTTGAAAACAAGGTAACAAAATATGTATCATGCCAATGCGAGACTTTCCCGATACATGGATTTTATGTCGAGGATAATACCCAACATAGGCAAAGAGACATGCAATCTTCAACCCTATGGAGTCCAACAACAAATTCATAGACCATCAATTTGACCTTGCATAGCATGGACCAAATGCCTACGACATCCTACTCACTTCATCAAAGAGTAGGTGCAGGTCAGAAGCACAAATACATGTTCACATTAGCTTTCATGCATTTGTACAAAGACTAAAATACTAAGTTTCTATCACATCTAGTGCAGACTCAATCATGATGAAGGCTAGCACTAAAGAGCACGGTATCTATCCAAACCTACTTAATAGAAATCCTTAATAGATCTGCTCAAAGAAAAAGAGCTTGCATTTTAATTAAAGCCAGCTCAAAATCCCAAAGACCAGAAGCCTTGGTCGATTAAGCCCAGAAATAGCAAAGTTGATGAGTGCAACTAAATCATGTGCTGCTCCTGCTGAGTTTATAATAAGACATAATTATCATCGAAAAAGTACAAAAACACTTTTTCCTTGGTAGATTCTTAACCGAGCTAGCGAAAGTTTATAACAGGAATGACACAGAAGAACGATAAGAAAAAAGTTGAGACTTTTTCTGAGCTATTCAGGAATCACGAGAACGGGCTTCTGGGCATTCAGAATTTTAAAAAAAATTAAAATTACAATTAAAATTTCATTGAAAAAAAAAACAAAAAACAAAACAAAACAAAAAAAACAAAAAAACAACAATAAAGTTCCATAGAACCAACGGTTCTTGGAACCATGGGTCCCAAGAACCGTTGGGTGAACCATACCACGGTTCATGAACCATGGTACGGTTCTTGTATTTGATTAATTAATTAATTAATTTTTTTTGTGTTGGACCCTTTTCCCCCCAAAACCCATTTCACTGTTTTTGGCCCCCATTTCACTGCTTTTGGCCCTCATTTCACTGTTTCTGGCCCTCATTTCACTGTTTCTGGCCCTCATTTCACTGTTTTCAACCCTCATTTTCACTGTTTTTGGCCCTCATTCTGATTTTTTTGGGCTTTTTTTGACCTTTTTAATGGGCTGTTTTTGGGGGTGGGAACTAAAAAATATATAAATTAATTAATTAATTGATTAATTAGTACGGTTCACCACGATTCACCATTAAAATCTTTGTGAACCGTACGGTTCTGAGAACCGTGGTGAACTGTTCACGGTTCTCAAATTCTATGAATAAACACAAAAAAACAAAAACAAAAACAAACTACTTACCAAGAGAATACAGGCATAATAAGGCCCTAGTCTGAACCCTTTAAAAAGTAGTAAATTGATGCTGAAGATGATCAAAAGCCCCCTACAGTTTGCATCAGGCAATCTGAGAGATCTGCAGTGCCTGTTGAAACAACAGAAAATTGAACCATTCTCACATCATAGACAGCCGGTAAAGAACCTCTGCATGTGTTGAAATAGAGTGTGACACGAACTTCAGAAACTCAAATTCACACCAAACTGAGTGACTTAACAGAAAGTGTCACGCTGCCCTTTTTAATAATTCTTCATTTTCTAAAGTGAAAATTAATAGTTGATGGTTGGATAAGGGAATGCTGAATAGAAATAACAAATGGAAGTATGGGGTGGAAAAGAAAAGAAACCACCCTTTCGACTCCATCATTTGATCCAAGTTCCAGACCTGTGAAATTTAAAAAAAGTATTGCATTAGAAATAAAAATTTGAGTTCTAAACTTCTACTATTTCATAAAACTTAACAAAAAACACCCCTTGGGTGTATTTGGAAGCATTTAACCTGAACTGAGAGTCGAGCCTGTAAAATTATGTGTTTAATTTTAAATTTTTTATGACTATATTTGTCGTTAGTAAAAGCAGCCTCTTTGTGGTAACTAACACATAAAGCTTATTTCGTAGAGAACTAACAATATAGAACTCTCATTTTAAAGCACTTAAATCCTTTGCTTCTTTGAGATGTTCAACATTTTAACCTGGGCTGACACAAAAACCTGAATGTAAAATTTTTATCAATTTGCAAACCCTAAATTTCTATAGAGCATTGTCTAGTGGCCCAAAAACTGTGTATCTGCTCAGTGTCAAAGGAAAGTGTCAATTAACCCCTTTCCCCCGCTAAGGCAATGGAATGATGATATGAAGTTTGAACCTAAGAAGCAGAAATCTTTCTTCCATTATAGTTCCAAAAGCAGTAAATGTGCAATTAATAGAATCAAATAAGGGCCTTTCTGGAACAGGTAAACTTCTGCAAACCACTGTAAGTGCATGGGCATGTGAACTGGGACCTTAGTTGCCCAACGCGTTCCGTTCCGGAACTTGACCAAAACATTTTTTCAAAAAATACGTATTTCATTAACAAAGGAATTGAGATATTAAAGATCATTGGCTGGCTTGTTTCGGGATGAAGTAAGAGCTACAATTCTTCTCCAGCAACCAGACTGCAACGTCACAGTATCCTCTCGATCAGCTTCAACACCATCAACTCTCACATCTATGTTCTCAACCTCTTTCTTTCTAGATAAATTTTCAGGCTCTTAATCAAAACAAGTTATAAAGTATTGCATTTCAGGAGCAGCCCTCACATTTCTAAAACATTTACCTTCGTCTTCCATGCTATACACTCTGATGTTGATAACAAATTCATGCCAAAAACTAAAGAGCCTGAAGCATCGTTTCATGTTTAAGAGCTAAGAGAAACCTGTTTTTTTTTTAAAAAAATGTTCCGACCCAGTACGTTTCGGAGTGTACAGTACGTTCCGACCCAAAAGGGTCAGAACGGGTTTCTAAGACTGGGACAATGAAACTAATCATGGTCTCAGGAAAAAAAATGGTTTATAGCTCTCTAGCATTTTGTCCTTTCAACATCAAACAATCTAAAGTGGCCCTAATAAGGTGTTGAAAATCGCTGGAAGATGTAAGCAACATTCGACCAACAAATATTAAAAATTGGAACACCAACCGAGGTAAGCATTACAACAGTTGCTAATTTGCTCAAAAAGCACCGGTTTCAATCTAAACATTAACTTGCGAAAGTGTGTACTAGTAAAGATTTTAACATTGTTCAGGCACTAGGCTGCAAAGGCCGAAATAACCTGGATTGATTTTAAATTTTAGCGTATTTGGCCTCTGCCTGGACATAAACTTAATGGGATTTTCCATGCAAGGCTTATGCCGACCTGTAGCAGAAATCAGCTGCACATGTACCAAAACACAACCACAACAACAATGAAAATTCTGAAACATGTAAATCATCTTCTGTAGTCGGGGACATTTGTTACCGAAATCACAGTTCTGTATTTCATATAATTACTTTAAAAATAATGCAAACCACAAGATCCATCCAAGAACAGATCATTCAGAATAATTTACCACATAAACGAAATCCAATCCAAAAAAACGATCAGGTTAATTTTTTTGGTTCACATGTACAAAATGCTCAATCTCCCTCAAATCAATTAACAGCAGTTTTCACATGCAAAGGAAAAACCCAGCTGAGGTCTACAGTGTAACATGCACCAGTCAAGTAGTAAACAGCAAAAGAACTTAAGAGGAAGAAACAAAGCTACAGCTCATTAGCATTTGCAAACCTAAAGACAATTCTCTCTCTCTCTCTCTCTCTCTCTCTCTCTCTCTCTCTCTCTCTCTCTCTCTCTGATCTGCTGCCTTGCGGATCTATACCTAAATGGAATCCTGCAGGTCTGAGCAGCCTCCTCCATCGCAAATAACCTGAGCGGAAATCAGACATCTGGTCACTACACGGCTTGCTGTCTAGCAGATCAGTTCCATTGCTCTTTCTGTTAGGGACCCAACTCCCTTGGGTCCCAAACCCAGACTTGAGACTGGACGATGACTGGGCCTGTAGACTTGACCGGTGACTCGTGAACCTGCATGGTTGCCATGTGTCATGATCCAGGAGTGCACATGGCTTGGAGTCTCTCTCCTTGGAGGTATACAAGGGGAGGAGGACTCATTTGCCATCCATTCTGTCTACCTAGGAGGAGGTGGATGAGTGGCTCTAATACCATATGTTACAATCTCTACTTACTGCAAACCTCCAAGTGCTGGTTAACCACAAGAGACCGAACGATTCACGTTCCACCCCGCCATAGGACTTTATCCGGGTCCACCCACCGTGCCCTGGCCTGTGACTGTATCAAGCTGGATCCGACCTCCCTCCTAGACGGCGTCCCATACCACTGCCTAGGCTCCTGCCTCACGCTAGCAAACATCCTGGCCGTGCACACGCTCTCCATCCACCTCCTCCTAGGTAGATAGAATGGATGGCAAATGAGTCCTCCTCCCCTTGTATACCTCCAAGGAGAGAGACTCCAAGCCATGTGCACACCTAGATCATGACACGTGGCAACCATGCAGGTTCACGAGTCACCGGTCAAGTCTACAGGCCCACTCATCGTCCAGTCTCAAGTTTGGGTTTGGGACCCAAGGGAGTTGGGTCTCTAACAACTGTAGTCTGTAAGTCGATTATCTAATATCAGGATTCAATAATTACTAATGGTTTACCGTTTTACAGTTTTGATTTTGGTATTTAATGTATTATGTTACATATAGAATCTTCAATGTTGAATGATGAATCTAAGTTTAAAGTTTCTAACCTAAATTTTTTTGGCTTTCTCAAACATTGTCATAATCTTCTTGTTTATTCTTTTCTCCGATCTCGACATTGCAAATATGTTTGAACTTCAAATTTCAACTTTGAAACAAAATTACAATCTACGGTCCTACGGTCTACCTACTAGCTACCATATCAGACTAGTCACTACTATCAACTCTGAGCTCAAATTTCAGTTATACTCCGAAACCCTAAGTTCGAAGTGGCAAGTTCCAACTCCACAATCTCCTTAGCAAGTAGATCCTTGTACCCAGGATATGGTTGCAACTTACCGCAGTTCTCTTAAACTTGGGTCATTATGTTTTAATACGACAGGTCACAAGAGATCTGATTATCCTGATATCTTTAAATTTAGAGGAAATTGTTTAGCTATTAAGTATCTATATAGTGAATATATGACTTGTACATCATAGAAAATATTGTTTTTTACTAATATCCAAGTGCAAGAACGCAAGAAAATTTCTCAAGAGGCTAAGGCATCAGGTCGATTTGCCATTTAGCAAGATGGTTAGGTTAGATATCTGGATCGTGGTCCATCTGCTTCTAGTGCCTAGGGAATTGGGGTTCTCGGGCATAAGAGCAGCCCAAGACCCCATCCACATCACCTACATCCACATCACCTACGTATTGGATTATGGAACTATAAATGAATTCATTCTTCAGCAACGACAAGAGATTTAGCAGATATCATCTCACAAGGAGATATCCTTCTTTTCACACAGACTCATGAGAGTCAATTTAGGGGATTACCAGAGTTTTAGGGCTGCAGGTGGGCCTTAGTTTTTTGTCTAGAGACTAGATTGGTGGGGGGCAGACGTTCTGGCAGGGTAGCATGCTTGCAAAGGGACTCACTACAGCCTATTATTGATCTGATTCAACAAAACGAGCAGGCACCCTATCTGTGGACTCGATTATTTGTTTGAAGTATGGGGCTTGACAGGGATGTGTATCTTGCAGTTGGCTATTTTCCACTTGAGTCTTCGGCTTTTGCTGATAGTATGGGTTCCTCATATGTTGATCTTTCTTCATATATTCTTCTTTACTCTAAATGTGGTCATATACTTTTGGTCGGAGACTTTCACAAGATCATTGATGATCCTTTGAGGATACATGCCTTGGATAGTATGGATATCGGGATTGACAAGATCTTTGTTGATGATGGTGGACCGGTCTCTACACATGGTGAGCATTTTCTGTCAGAATTGGTCATACAAATTCTAGATGGAGTTACTAGTCCTACTAGCACTCACACATACCAAGCATAGAGATTAAAGAGAATTCAGATTATAGAAGAATTGAGCAAAGCTCTAAACCACTGGAATGAGATTGTGGTGGGGCCCCAGCCTACATATATAGTTTCTCTAATCTATGTGAAAAGCTAAAAGCATATAGCTAATAGCAAAGGACAAAAAGCTAATTGCTAATATTACTACCTATATTGGGTAATGACCCAAGATGAATTTCTAAGTAATAAAAACAAGTCCTAATCTAGTAGTAGTGCACCCACCTACATGCATAAGCAATAAAAAGCGAATTTCCTATAAATAGTAATGACTCCTATAACACAACTTACTAAAAATAGTAATGGCCCCTATAATAGCACACGCAGGCATGGCCAAACTCACACTAAGGGGAATCAAATAAACATTAATTCCTAACACTCCCCCTTAATGTTTACTTTGTTATCTATTACTCCTAGAAGTTCTCTGAACTTCTGAAATTTTTCTTTGCCAAGTCCTTTGGTAAAGATCTTGCTCTTCCGTAGGGCAATAGATAAGCTCCACTTCACCACTCTGAATCTTCTCTTTAAGGGAGTGTTGTTATACTTCAATGTGCTTTGTTCTGCCGTGGAAAATTGGATTTTTCGCCAATAATAAAACTCTGATTGTCACACTGAAGTACCGTAGGTGAATCTTGTACCATGTAGATCATGTAGACTCCTTTGAAACCATATTGCTTCACTTGCCGCACTTGTAGTAGCTCGGTATTCTGCCTCTATAGATGAAAATGCAATAGTATGCTGCTTCTTTGAACTCCAAGAGATAGCACCAAAACCAAGACTAAAACATAACCTGTAGTAGATCTTCGGTCTTCTGCATCTCCAACCCAATCAACATCTACGAAGCCTTGTAACTTCAAATCATCCCGTCTCCCATAGAGAATACCAAACCTCAATGTAGCCTGGATATATCTGAGTATCCGCTTAGCAGCTCTCCAATGAATCTGCTTAGCCATAAACTGACTAACCATACTCACAGCATATGCAATATGGGTCTTGTAGTGGTTAGATAGATTAAGCTTCCAACAACCTTTCTATATAACATCTCATCTACATCCTGATCCTCAACAACTTTAGTAAGCTTACATCCACTATCATATGGTGTAGAAATAGGCTTGCACTCTGACATTTTTCAAGAAGTTCATGAGCCTACTTAGATTGAGAAATAAATAGCCCCTGTGCTACTCTCCATGCCTCAATCCCAAGAAAATATTGTAGTGAGCCAAGATCTTTCATGTCAAACTCCGATGAGAACCCTAGATCATACTATGACCTGATCCTGTACATCACTACAATTACAATATGATCATCCCTGATCAAAACATAAAGTTTATGCTCCGAACTACTCCTTTGAAAGCCAAGCTCCTCAAAGTATGTGTCAATCCTCGTGTACCATGCCCTAGGTGCCTGCTTAAGTCCATGTAGTGCCTTGTCCAACTTGCAAACCTTCTCTTCATGTCCTGCTACTATGCATCCCTCTGGCTGCTCCATGTAGACTTCCTCCTCTAGAAATCCATTCAAGAATGCACTCTTCACATCCATTTGTTAAATATCCCATCCAAACTGAGTTGCCAATGATAAAACTGTCCTCATAGTAGTAGACTTAGCAACTGGTGCAAAAGTTTCTTCATAGTCAATCCCTTCCTGTTGAGCATAACCTTTTGCCACCAATCTTGCCGTATGTTTATCTATAGAACCATCTAATTTGTACTTAGTTCTATAGACCCACTTGCGTCCAATGGCCATTTTACCATAGTAGGTAACCGAACAAGTCTCCAAGTCTTGTTTTTCATGATTGAGTTGTACTCCTCATCCATAGCTTTCCTCCAAATACCCTCTTTTTCAGCCTCTTTGAAAGTAGATGGATCCTTGGTTTCTAATACTATGGCCATATATGCAAAATGTACACCCCCATCTTCATGATGATCCTCCTGTCGATCTTGATCTTCATGATGATCCTTTTGTCAATCATGATCTTCATGTTGCTTTCTAGCCGATCTCCTAGTCCCCTGTGTACTGGACTCTCCTTGTTCCATAATGACACTATCCTTGATAGTTTCATAGTACCATCTCGGTAATCTTCTAGCTTCTGATGTAGGATGCTTCCTGCCTGGTAAATAAGTATCATATACTTGATCTCTCCTTCCTTTTTCCTTTCTCAACCAAGGTCACTCTAGGTACTTGGATTGGCGTAGGTGATATACGTGTCGGTTCAGGTTCCTGTAATAACTCGTCACACAATATAGGGATTCCTATCAAAAGGAATCTCTGTATCTTTATGAGTCGCCTCCTCATCAAAGATTACATCCTTACTTATGATGACTTTCTTACCCTCCAAGTCATACAACTTGTATCCCTTCTCTTGACTATCATATCCAAGGAATAAACATTTGGTCACCTTACAATCCAATTTACTTCTGGAATCCTTAGATATGTGAGCATAAGCAATACTACCAAACACTCTCAAATGACTTACATATGGTTTCCGACCCATGTAAGCTTCCTCTGGAGTCCGATTCTCTACAACCTTTGTAGGACTTTGATTCAAAAGATAAACTGTTGTCTTAACTGCTTCACCCCAAAACATATTTGGAGAATTTTTACTCTTGAGCATACTCCTCGCAGTTTCCACTATAGACCAGTTCTTTCTTTCTGCAACTCCATTTTGTTGAGGTGTGTCTGTGTTTGCAAATTGTCTCTTTATACCATGATCCTTGCAAAACACTTGAAATTCCGTAGAAATATACTCTCCCACTTTGTTCGAGCGAAGTATCTTGATTTGTCTATCACTTTCTTTCTCCACTTTTGTCTTAAACCACATGAAATACTTGAATGCTTCACCCTTATTCTTGAGAAGATAGATCCATGTCTTCCTAGAATAGTTATCCACAAACACCATGAAGTAACTTGCTCTCACATAAGACTGAGTTCTCATAGGACCACACAAATATGTATGAACAAGTTCTAGAACATTTCTCGCCTTGAATGTACTAGACAAATATTTCTTCATATGATGCTTGCCTAAGACACAGCCTTCACAAACCTTGTGATCAGAAACAACTTGAGGTAAACCTATAACCATGTTGCATTTCCTCAAGACTTGCAGACTTTCGTAGTTCAAATGTCCAAACCTTTCGTGCCATAACTCACTAATCCAATATGCAACACTTGCATGATCATCCACCACCTAAGCCTGAAGTTTGTACAACCGGCCTGCAAGTATGCCCTCAGCTACTACTTCATTATCTTTCCTCTTGACGAGACACCGCTCTTCATCAAACTGCACCACCATGTGTTGCTTTGCAATAGCTGATACTAAAAGTAAGTTCTTGATTCCTGGTACATAAAGCACGTCCTTTATGTCTCCAATCTTCCCTGAAGGTAGTTGAACTTGTACTTTTCCAACTCCCTTTGTATCATATTTGTAGTTGTCTCCCAACTTCACATTTGATCCATCATCTAATATTTGAAAATTAGACAGCCACTCCCGCCACTCCTGCCTAGGTGTCATATGCTTCAAAAGCTCCCGAATCAATAAACCCATAGTCTTCTCCCTTCGAGAAGCCAGCACCAGAAGATGTAGATGCCGAAAACAACTCATAGTCTTCAAGATCCAAAGCATTCAATTTTGCATTAGATGCTTCTTTTTCTTCAACAAAATTCCCATCCTGCTTTTTCTCCATCCGGTGTATTAACTACAACTTCTTCTGCAACTAGAATCTTTGCAACATCTAAATTATGTACAAGAATCTCATCTCCAATATCTTGTAGCCAATAGCATGTATTTGTGTACACGTCTACATAAACCTCTATATCATCATGTGGCAACTCTCATATGTTAGTTACGACATAGGCAACATCTTAAGAATTATCTAGTGGACACATAGCATTAAACAGATTAATGGCAAGCTCATGGGCGTCACCCAGTAGAAGAAAATGGTAGGAATTAATATTTATTTGATACCCCTTAGTGTGAGTATGGCCATGCCTGCGTGCTATTATAGGGGGTCATTACTATTTTTAGTAACTGTTGTGTTATAGGGGTTATTACTATTCATAGTAAATTCGTTTATTTATTGCTTATGCATGTAGGTGGGCGCAGTATTACTAGATTAGGACCTGTTTTTATTACTTAGGAATTCATCTTGGGTCTTTAATATTAGCAATATAGGTAGTAATATTAGCAATTAGCTTTTTGTCCTTTGCTATTAGCTATTTGCTTTTAGCTTTTCACATAGATTAGAGAAACTAGATATGTAAGTTGGCGCCCCACCACAGTCTCATTCTAGTGTTTTAGAGCTTTGCTCAATTCTTCTATAATCTGGATTCTCTTTTATCTCTATGCTTGGTTTGTGTGAGTGCTAGTAGGACTAGTAACTCCATCTAGAATTTGTATGACAAATTCTGACATGGTATCAGAGCAGGCTTTTTGGTGAGAGAAATAGAGTTTGCGAATTTGTATGGCAAATTATGACATGGTATCAGAGCAGGCTTTTTGGTGAAAGAAAGAGAGTTTGCAAATTTGTATGACAAATTCTGACATGGTATCAGAGCAGGCTCTTGGTGAGAGAGAGAGAGTTTGCTTTGTAGGATTGCAAAAAGAAGTTTGAAGGAGTGGATCGCTGGCTATAGCTGCGTGTTGGATCGCTGATTACTTGTTGATCACTTCACTGGACAGAGAGCCACAAAGCGTTGTTTCTGACCTGATCGCTGCTACAAAGAACTGTTTCAGAACTGTTCGTTGTCTACTGTTCTGTAGAACCTGTTTACTGTTGTCAGAACTGAGACCTACTCGTTGCTGTCAGTACATCTTCTATTGAAGTTTCTGATCGCTAGAAACAGACAAATTGCTAGAGAAAAACAGGTTGATTGCTTCTGGAACAGATCTACAGGGCGTAATTTACTGAATCAGGCTGATTGCTGACAGGAATCAGATCAGGTTGCAGGTTATACAAGACAAATTTCTAAAGTCTGAAGAGATACTGATTGATGAAAAATCAGGCTATAAAAAGCAGGTTGCTAAGAATTGTTACAGATCAAAACAATGGCAGGATTGAACGATGCTGTATTGCCGAAGTCTAGCAAGCTAGATGGAACAAACTACAGTATATGGAAGTTCAAGATGCAAAATATTCTCTAGGATCGAGAATATTGGGAGATCGTCACAGGTGTCGAGATACCTCCTAACACTGACAGTTGCAGGAGTATCAGAGGCATAGAAGAAAAGCTCATCATATCATCAACTTGTCAGTTAGAGATATGAGCATTCCTCACATCAGAGATGTTCTTGGACCAAGGAGTCTTGGGATATACTGAAGAACTTATTGCGGTTGGAAAAAGTGTTCAAGATTCAGTCTTAGTATCCATTGTGCTTAATAGTCTACCTTTGGCTTATCAAAACTTTGTAATGATGCTATCGTTACGGGAAACGAGGCCTTCTTTCCATGAACTGAATGCCATATTACTACAGGAAGAAATGAGACAACAAAATATTGTCACTAGGGACGATTTCAAGGAACAGGCATTCTTGGCAAAGAAGCAAGAGCAAAGTTCCAAGAAGGGTGGCAAAGAGAAAAAGAAGAAGCAGCAGTAAGATACGGAGGAGAATCAATCAAATCGATCAGAAGATGGAAAGAAAGTAGTTCGAAAGGGAAACTGCTTTGTTTGTGTTAAATCAGGGCATTATGCAAAGGAGTGCTGGCACAACAAGAATGATGTTTATTCTCCTATTGCTTCTAAGTGTGCTTGGATACATCATATTCTTAGTCTTCATCCATTTTTGCTATTCTTTTACATGCTCTAAAAAGGCTTTGAGGTTCTTATGAGGCACACGTAGATTTTGATTAGCCATATTATGTATGTGCAAAACAGTTTTAAAATCTGATAGTTGTTTCACATCCTCTAGTTTATCCTCCTGATGCTTACTAGTCCTATTTTATGTGGTGTTGCTATGATTGTGGAGCTAGATCTTGTTGGCTGTATGTATCACAACTGGTCTACATCTCTCTTATGGGATGCATTTCAACCAGTTCTTGTGGGTCGCTTGGGCTTTATGGATTGCTTGGGATCTCTAAACATCTGCATATCCAAATATTTCCATTACTACTATTTGGCAGTCTTGGTCTACTGACTCGCTTTGGGATGTAATGATGACATGGTCCATTGATGTTATAGGCCTTACAGATTGCTTGGGACGTGTACATTCCTGGAAGCTCCAATAATTACTACCTATGGACAGACATGCGGCGACATGCAAAGCAAAGTCACATAGCCTAGATTGATTGCATATATTGTTGCCGTGGAGACATGGTGGAGCATATACTCTGATAAATTCTTTCAGTTCCTGTGGATTGTTTCACGTTGTGTCTCATTATACGTTGCAGAACAAGAGATAAAAAAACTCCTTTGTCTTCACCTCAACCATTGTACACAATTGACAAATAAAGACTTCCCTAAAAATGTTATGCAACGAAACTCCCAAAGTGAACCTAAGGTTGTAAGATAGTCCTACCCTCATAGGCGGCTGTTACGAGCTCGTAACCAGTGTCGAACCCTAGAGGACATAGATAGGTCAGATACCACAGTCAGGGTCGTGTCCAGCGTACACGACCAACAGGGCAAGACAGTGTGAGTAGTGTGCCCCAGCACGGTCCATAGCCATGGCGGGCCTAACACAGCCTAGGGACCCTGTCAGCAAGACAGGGCCTCCAGTTGGGTCCCGACGTGCAGTCGGCCACGTCAGTGACACGTGGCCGACACTTGGCAGTTGCATGCTACCAGTCCTCACACTGGGCTAGGAGGGGCTTACTCTATATCAGGGAGTAGGCAAGGTTGGGTGGATCAGTTAGTGTTTGCCCTACTGTGGTGTTAGGATCTATTACACTGGTATCAAAGCCATCTCCATCCTAGGGAGTTCAGGAGCAGCAGTAGAGAAAGCTATCAGAAGATAGGAAATATTTCTCAGTTTCTTAGAGGAGGAGAATCGCTGTAGGTGCAGCCTTCAAACCCTTGAAATTCACTGAGAATTTACAGTTGTAGGAAGTAGAATTCCTTTTGTAGGTAAATCGCTGGAAAGGCAGCAATCTATATCAGATTTCAGACATCTGATAGGAGATTTTAGAAAGGATTTAGAGTAAAAACCAGCGAGCAGGTCCAACGCTGTAGGATCATAAATCTACCTCAAAAATTTCAGAGAAATCCAAGGAAGTTTGGAGTATTTTCAAGCAAATTTTCCTAGCAGGGCCAGCGCTGGACAGGGAGTTGAAAAAGTGGATTTTCATCCCTGTTTTTTGGGATTTCTCAGTAGTTTGAGTTTCAAACTAGTTTGCCACAAACCAGCGACCTACTACCTAAGTTCAGATCAGAGATTCAAGCGAAGATTGGGCCTTAAATTTCAGAAAATTGGGCCAGACAGGTGGCTGTCCAGCCAACGAGGGCAGGGATACAAAAAATTCCGGATTTCTTGTTGTAAAATTCTGGTTTTCACTAGGTTTGTTGGAGCCCCACACCTGAAATCAGATCAGTCAGCTACTCAACTCAGGAGCCGGGAAATTTGGCACCGTTTTGAAGCTTCAAACAAGAATTTTCCGGGACAGCAGGTCTGAAATCTTGGGAAAAAGAGCTGAGAGGGTTCTTTGTAATTTCTTTGGAAGTACAATCCTCAGAAACAGCTAAGTCATCTTTCCTTTCCCTTGTACAGTTATAAATTAGTCTTTTTGACTTTTTTTCATCAGAAGTTAAGGTACCTCTCTTTCAGTTTCCAAGATGACCACTCCTCATGGACCTGATCAACCCCCGGAGAGAGGCTTCGACGAACTTGAAACAGAAGCCTTGGCTTACAGTAAAGGGAAGAAACCCATGGAATTGGAAGAACAGGAACAGTTCGCCGAAGAACTCGACGAACTAGTTACCAAGGAGCAAATTCTCCAGTTGGTAACAGAAGTGGATGAACTAAAGTTGGCATTAGCCAATTTCAAGTCCAGTGTGGATGACTCGTTCGCTGAACTCAAGAGCTTGATTTTGAGTTCCGCGAAAGGAAGCCTTCCCTCCACTTCTCAGTTGTCCCCTTCTCCACTTCCATCAGTTTCGGGTGAGACTTTACGGTCTCACCCCAGTGCTTTTAAAGATTTAAAGCCTCCTACTTTTAATGGGGAAGAGAAGGATAGAAAGCAGATATTCTACAAACCTTCCTCAACAAATGGAAGAACATTCATGCTCTTAAACAGACCCCAAACCATTTGCAAGCTATTGAGGCCAGTCTTTCCTTAGGGCCTATGGCCTATAAGTGGTGGTTAAATCTCCAAGAGACTGAGCAGACTCCCCGGTCATGGAAAGCTTTTGAAGAGGCCTTCCTAAGAGAATTCCTACCTGAAAATGAACTTGATAGAGCCTGGGAAGCCTGGGAAAGAACAGTAATGGACAAGTCCCTCATCCAATATATCTCGCAGTATCGAGAAGCAATTTTAAAGATTAAAAATATGGATGATTATCAGAAAATCAGGGGATCTGTCCGTGGCCTCAAAGATGAATATAAAGTAGAGGTCCAGAGAAACTCGCCTACTACCCTTGAGCAAGCTCTCAGATATGCTCAAATTTATGATGATTCAGTGGGTAGGAAGAGGGCGAGACAGCAGCCACTTTCTGAGCAGCCTCCTCAGAAAACTTTCAATTTAAAAAGAAATTTTTAAAAAGAAAGAAAGAAGATAAATTTAAAAGTGAAGCTCCTCAGAAACTCCCTTCACTCATACAGCCCTTAAAACCAGATGATTTTGAGAACGCCAAACAAGAACGTTTATGCTTTGTGTGTATGCGCAAGGGACACACAGTCAGACAGTGTCCCAAGGGGCCTTTCACTAAAAAAGATAAGAAAGATAAGAAACAAGTCCATCTTGTTCAAACTGTATGTTTCCCCAGTGACTCGGCATCTTCCGAGATCAAAGTGTATCATGAAGATCATGAACACTGTTGCCAGCTGACCTCTGCAATGCTAGCGAGACCCTTCAGCTTTGGGCCGCATGACCTAGTACGTATGCATGGGAACCAGTCAGTAAGAGTTATGGTTGATGATGGGGCAACCCATAATTTCATCAACTACACCCTGGTTAAAAAGCTTAAACTACCAGAAGTACCTAGTCAGCATACGTACATAGTTTCATTAGCTAAGGGTGAAGATAAAAAAATATGGGAAACTATGGTAAGTAATTTGAATCTTGGTATTCAGGGGTACCAAGATGAAATAGCCATGTGGCAAATCTTCAGGAAAAACATCTTTAAATTTAGACAATAAAGTTTCTAATTTACTGATTTTCTGCTGAATAGAACTGGAAATAGAAACTTCAGGAATAAACTGAAAGTCACATAAGAATACCTGATGGTCTTCGTCTCCGATTAGCTGATAGAGCTCTAAACTGCAGACCATAGGACTGTTGGGAACATCATGCTCCCCATGCAACTGGATTTCTCGGCCTTTATGCTGAAAGCTGAGGGTGTTCTCCTGATAGTTTCTGTGGAGGGAAGGTCCTAAACTGTAGAGCCAATCTCTCCCGAGAACAATAATTGTACGATCCAGGCGCATTATCTGCCACCTAGCAGAGAGGTAGATCATGTAATAAACCTAGTACCAGGTACAGCACCTGTTTCTAAACCTCCGTATCGGGTCAGCCGAACAGAGGATGAAGAAATAACTAGGCAGTTAACAGATTATCTTGGGAAAGGCCAAATTCAGACCCGTAGTTCACCATGGGCCTCACCAGTCCTATTGGTGAAAAAGAAAGAGGGGTCTATGCTTCTTTGCGTAGATTACAGAGCCCTCAATAAAGTCACAATTAAGAATCAATACCCTATGCCTCGGGCAGACGAGTTGTTTGATCAACTCGACGAGGCTAAGTTTTTCAGTAAAATAGACTTTAGATCGGGATATCATCAAGTCCGTATTAAGTCGGAAGATGTCTCGAAAACAGCTTTTAGGACTCGTCACGGTCATTATGAGTTTAAGGTGATGCCATTTGGGCTCACAAATGCTCCAGCTACCTTTATGACCTTGATGAACAGTGTCCTCAGACCATACTTGAGTAAGTTTGTAGTGGTATTTTTAGATGACATCCTCGTCTACAGCAAAACGAGGAAGGAGCATCTAAAACACCTCAGAAAGGTGTTTCGACTCCTGAGAAAGCATAAGCTCTATGCTAAACAATCCAAGTGTGAATTCTTCGTTGAAGAAGTAGCATATTTGGGTCACATTATCTCTTCAGATGGGATTAAGATGGACCCAAATAAGGTTAAAGCCATACTCAGTTGGCTGAGACCTCAGAATATTTTGGAACTTCAAATCTTTCTTGGTATGGCGGGATATTACAGACGATTTGTCAAGGAATATGCTCAGATAGCAGTCCCTATGACAAATCTCCTTAAGGGAAAGGGAAAGGAATTCATTTGGGAGTCCGCACAGCAGGAGAGCTTTGATGCTCTCAAAACAGCCTTAGCTACAACACCGGTTCTAAAAGTCGTCGACCCCAATCAGCCATTTGTGGTCGACAAATGCTAGCGACTTTGCAGTTGGTGTTGTGCTAACTCAGGGTAGACGACCAGTTGCGTTCGAGAGTAAAAAACTCGAGCCAGCTCAGACTAAGTACAGTGCCTATGAAAAGGAACTCTTTTCTATAGTCCATGCCCTTAAGACTTGGAGGCATTATTTGTATGGTGCCAACTTTGAGGTCCTGACAGACCATGAGTCTCATATACCTTTGCAATCAACCTGAGCTTAGAGGTCGGAAAGCTTGTTGGGCAGAGTTGATGCAAGAGTTTGAATCTATCAAATATAGACGTGGAAAATTCAATACAGTAGCAGATGCCCTTAGCAGAATGCCTATGATAAACGAGTTGAGTTTTACTCAGATTCGTAATGAGTTACTCGAGTCCTTGAGAGGGAAATGCCAGCATGATGCATTCTTCTCTACTATCTGGAACTCAGTCCAAAGCAGACAGTTACAGACTCCAGAACCAGTTCCTGGGCTTGGTGCCAGTTCATCCAAAAATATGGCAGCTTCCGTTGAGGATGATGATGAGTCCGAGTATACGTCGTTAGATGACGTTGAGGATTCTGAGCCTGTATTACCCAAGCAAACCCCAGTGGTTGAGGGTCAGTTGACTCAAGGATTCAAATGGAAACAGTATTTCATTCAGGATGAGTACTTGCTCTATAGAGATAGAGTATGTGTCCCCAATTCAGAGGATTACAGGCAGCAGGTCCTATATGAATGTCATGACAATCTTAGTGCGGGACACCCAGGCATACAGAAGACCTATGAGCTTCTTTGTAGGCAATTTTTCTGGCCCAGTATGAAAAAGGACGTACACCAGTATGTAACCAGTTGCCAGAAATGTCAAGTAAACAAAGCAGAGCGTTTAAAGGCAGGAGGGTTGTTGCATCCCTTAGAGATACTAGCTGGTAAATGGGAGAGTATCTCCATGGATTTTATAGTAGGCCTGCCTAAAACCCAAAAGGGTAATGACGCTATCTGGGTCACAGTTGACCGTCTGACCAAAATGGCTCATTTCATTCCGACCAAAACAGCCGTTAGAGCTCCAAAGTTAGCGAGGTTGTTTGTAGACGGGCTATTTAAATTGTACGGTCTACCTTCCGACATAGTCAGCAACCGGGATAGTAAGTTTACTGGAAATTTTTGGAGGGCAGTATTCCATCATCTCCATACTAAACTTAATATGAGTACCACCGACCATCCACAGATGGACGGTCAAACAGAGAGGGTAAATCAGGTGCTGGAGGATATGCTTCGTGCATACGTCAGCAAGAAGCAGACTAATTGGGAGGAGTATCGCTCGATATTAGAGTTTGCTTACAACAGTACCAAACATTCAGCTTCGGGATACAGCCCATTTATGCTGATGTACGGTTTTCAGCCACGCTCACCCAGAACTGTAGGGTTTAAACAAGAAAAAGTTGAAGCAGCCAAAAACTTTTTAGAGGAACTAAACCAGATGATAGAACATGCTAAGCGTAGCATTAGGCAGTCCCAGGATCGAGCCAGGTATTATGCAGATCCACACAGACGGGATGTGCAGTTCTCCACTGGTGAGAAAGTCTACTTGAGAGTCCCAGTCGACTCCAAAACCCTCAAATCAGGAGTGTGTGCTAAGTTGTCTCCAAGGTATTGTGGTCCCTTTATCATCAGTAGGAGACTAGGCTAGGTCACCTATGAACTAGAACTCCCACACAGCAGTAAGGTTTTTCCAGTCTTTCATGTAAGTCAGTTACGAAAAGCCTTAACCAGATCAGACAATCTGGTAGGGGACAGTGTTCTAGTTCTCCCATTGGATCCTCAGCAACCTCCACATGAACCAGAGGAGATTCTTGATAGTAGAGAGACGTAGACTCGTCATACTCTATACCGAGAATATCTGGTTAAGTGGAATGATCAGCCTGTTGAGAATGCCACTTGGGAAAGAGGCAGCGTCCTTCGCAAGATTTTGTCTTAGAGGACGAAGACGGTTCTTAAGGGGGAGGGAGTGTTACGAGCTCGTAACCAGTGTCGAACCCTAGAGAACATAGATAGGTCAGATACCACAGTCAGGGTCGTGTCCAGCGTACATGACCAACAGGGCAAGAGTGTGAGTAGTGTGCCCCAGCACGGTCCATAGCCATTGCGGGCCTAACACAGCCTAGGGACCTTGTCAGCAGGATAGGGCCTCCAGTTGGGTCCCGACGTGCAGTCGGGCTGACACGTGGCCGACACTTGGCAGTTGCATGCTACCAGTCCTCACACTGGGCTAGGAGGGGCTTACTCTATATCAGGGAGTAGGCAAGGTTGGGTGGATCAGTTAGTGTTTGCCCTACTGTGGTGTTAGGATCTATTACAGCGGCAATGTGAACTTGTCATTACATGTAAGATCTCGACACGTTGAAGAGCATAATCCTAGTCTTCATCACATTGACCTCCAATCCCCATGCAATACAAATGCAACGCAAAGCATCTAGAGAATTCTTCCTCTCTCGTTGGGGAGACCAAAACTACATCATCAGCATAAAATAGCATCAATAACAAAATATCACAAAGTCTATACCCTATCCACCATCTTTCTTGACAACACTCTCTAGCTCATCAAATATAGGGCCCTAATAATTTGGAAGATAAACAACAACCCTGCTTCACTTTAATGGTGTTATCATTCGATTGAGATAAACTCTTCTTTGACCTGAAACACTCCATAACTCTCTCGTACATTGCCATAACAACTAACGCCATGTTAGTGAAAAGTCAAGATCCCTCAATCTTTGAATGAACATGTGACATGGTATTTAGTCAAATGCTCTCCTAAATAAAGTCTATGAAGCAACGATCAACTATCTCCTGAATTTTGCCTCCTCAATAAGTAACTCAGAGCAAATATGTGATCAAATGTAGAGTGATGTGCACTAAAGCCAACCCATCCCAAAACATGTAGTTGTGTAGATTTAGCATCGCAACTCATTGTTGCCTATAAGATGGTTGCATAAAGCTTGACTAGGATATGCCCAATCATGATGGCACAATAAATTCTTATTCTCAAAGGGACACCACTGTCAGATGGATGATATTCTTACACCAAAGAGGATGGAAAACTTGAGACAACACAACTAATGAGGAAGGTGGAAAGCACTAAGAAAATGATGTCCATACCACCATGGATAAGGAGCTCAACCTCAAGGTCCTCAGCATCTCATGCATGATTACATTTCAGCAGATCAATGGCTTCATGTACCATCAAGGAAGTATATAGTGAAAAGAGATGGGAAAGTTGTCTAAAAGTGTAGTGGGAGAGATGGCAAAACCTGATACAAACGGGGGGAGAGAGAGAGAGAGAGAGAGAGAGAGAGAGAGAGAGAAAGCTTTATTAATGTCTTTTCCATGCCAAAAGGCATATAAGACTAGTAATTGTACATGTCAAGTATGTGGTAACCATAGAAGCGTATGAAACGTCTCCAAAACAGTAACAAAAGTAGCAAGTCTAGAGCTAAAGCTATAAACTGAAATAGATGTGATGCTATAAGAAACCAGTGGGAGCATGTATACTGCTAACAGTCATGAGTGAGGTATGATGCTATCATCTAGTCCTGTCCTGCTGGTGCTGATGGTATAGAAGGATGTAATACGGCCTGTGGCATGAAGGGCCACTGGTGGTCTCTGACGTCGTCTGTGAGGATGAAGAGGTCTCCTCGTGATAGGCCGAGTAGCTCGTGCTGCAACATGGGTATGTGTGGGACGTTGTCTCTGGTCTCTGTGAGCAAGTAGGTCATCATCGTCGTCGTCGTCATCGTCATCAAATCGTCCTCTCCTCCTGGAGAAGAAAGAAGTGATCTGAGGCTGAGAAACCTGACTCGGCTGGGCTGTCTGATACAAATCCTGTCGTAGTATAAACATCTCTCGTATCATGAGTGTCGTGCATCGGGAATCCTCATAAGCTATGAGCGATCATAAGGTGACAGGTGTGTCTCGGAACAAACAGTGGTATCGCCCTCTGATCTCGTAATATATCGGGCACCTGAAGATAAAGTGCTCCTCTGATTCCATGTTACGAGCTCGTAACCAGTGCCGAACCCTAGAGAACACAGATAGGTCAGATACCACAGTCAGGGTCGTGTCCAGTGTACATGACCAACATGGCAAGACAGTGTGAGTAGTGTGCCCCAGCATGGTCCATAGCCATGGCGGGCCTAACACAGCCTAGGGACCCTGTCAGCAGGATAGGGCTCCCAGTTGGGTCCCGACGTGCAGTCGGCCACGTCAGTGCCACGTGGCCGACACTTGGCAGTAGCATGCTACCAGTCCTCACACTGGGCTAGGAGGGGCTTACTCTATATCAAGGAGTTGGCAAGGTTGGGTGGATCAGTTAGTGTTTGCCCTACTGAGGTGTTGGGATCTATTACACTGGTATCAGAGCCATCTCCATCCTAGGGAGTTCAGGACCGCAGTAGAGAAAGCTATCAGAAGATAGAAAAGATTTCTGAGTTTCTCAGAAAAGATTAGAGGAGGAGAATCGATGTAGGAACAGCCTTCAAACCCTTGAAATTCACTGAGAATTTACCGTTGTAGGAAGTAGAATTCCTTCTATAGGTAAATCGCTGGAAAGGCAGCAATCTATATCAGATTTCAGACATCTGATAGGAGATTTTAGAAAGGAATTAGAGTAGAAACCAGCGAGCAGGTCCATCGCTGTGGGATCAGAAATCTACCTCTGAAATTTCAGAGAAATCCAAGGAAATTTGAAGGGTTTCCAAGCAAATTTTCTTGATAGGGTCAGCGCTGGACAGGGAGGAGAAAAGGTGAAAATTTATCCCTGTTTGTTGAGAATTCTCAGGAGTTTGGACAAATCGGGCCGGATAGGTTGCTGTCCAACCAGCGAGGGCAGGGACTTCAAAAATTCCGGATTTCCTTTTGTAAATTTCCGGTTTTTACTCAGTTTGATGGAGCCCCACACCTGAAATCAGATCAGTTAGCTACTCAACTCAAGAACCGGGAAATTTGGCACCGTTTTGAAGCTTCAAACTGGCATCTTTCGGGACAGCAGGTCTGAAATCTTGGGTAAAAGAGCTGACAGGGTCCCTCTTCATTCTTTCTTTAGAAGTACAGTCCTCAGAAATAGCTAAGTCATCTTTCCTTTCCCTTGTACAGTTGTAAATTAGTCTTTTAGACTTTTTTTCCTTCAGAAGTTAAGGTAGCTCTCTTTCAGTTCCATAGACGACCACTCCTCAGGGACCTGATCAACCCCCGGAGAGAGGCTTCGACGAACTTGAAACAGAAGCCTTGGCTTACAGAAAAGGGAAGGAACCCATGGAAGTAGAAGAACAGGAACAGTTCGCCGAAGAACTCGACGAACTGGTTACCAAGGAGCAGTTCCTCCAATTGGTAATGTTTTTCCTGAAGATTTGCCACATGGTTTACCACCTAGCAGAGGGGTAGATCATGTAATAAACCTAGTACCAGGTACAGCACCTGTTTCTAAACCTCCGTATCGGGTCAGCCGAACAGAGGATGAAGAAATAACTAGGCAGTTAACAGACTATCTTGGAAAAGGCCAAATTCAAACCAGTAGTTCACCATGGGCCTCACCAGTCCTATTGGTGAAAAAGAAAGAGGGGTCTATGCGTCTTTGCGTAGATTACAGAGCCCTCAATAAAGTCACAATTAAGAATAAATACCCTATGCCTCGGGCAGACGAGTTGTTTGATCAACTCGACGGGGCTAAGTTTTTCAGTAAAATAGACCTCAGATCGGGATATCATCAAGTCCGTATAAAATCGGAAGATGTCTCGAAAACAGCTTTTAGGACTCGTCACGGTCATTATGAGTTTAAGGTGATGCCATTTGGGCTCACAAATGCTCCAGCTACCTTTATGACCTTGATGAACAGTGTCCTCAAACCATACTTGGGTAAGTTTGTAGTCGTATTTTTAGACGACATCCTCGTTTACAGCAAAACGAGGAAGGAGCATCTAAAACACCTCAGAAAGGTGTTTCGACTCCTTAGAAAGCATAAGCTCTATGCTAAACAATCCAAGTGTGAATTCTTCGTTGAAGAAGTAGCATATTTGGGTCACATTATCTCTTCAGATGGGATTAAGATGGACCCAAATAAGGTTAAAGCCATACTCAGTTGGCTGAGACCTCAGAATATTTTGGAACTTCAAATCTTTCTTGGTATGGCGGGATATTACAGACGATTTGTCAAGGAATATGCTCAGATAGCAGTCCCTATGACAAATCTCCTTAAGGGAAAGGGAAAGGAATTCATTTGGGAGTCCGCACAGCAGGAGAGCTTTGATGCTCTCAAAACAGCCTTAGCTACAGCACCAGTTTTAAAAGTCGTCGACCCCAATCAGCCATTTGTGGTCGAAACAGATGCTAGCGACTTTGCAGTAGGTGCTGTGCTAACTCAAGGTGGACGACCAGTTGCGTTCGAGAGTAAAAAACTCGAGCCAGCTCAAACTAGGTACAGTGCCTATGAAAAGGAACTCTTTTCTATAGTCCATGCCCTTAAGACTTGGAGGCATTATTTGTATGGTGCCAACTTTGAGGTCCTGACAGACCATGAGAGTCTCATATACAAATAATGCGGTAAGACCGGAAACCCTGCTATGTCAAGCTCAATAAAATGAGTCCAGTAGTAGTCGGGTTTAACCCCAAGCTGTCGCCCCCAAGTATGGTCGAGATATGCCCAATATAAAATGCGCCTGATATACTGATGAGAGAGAGAAAGAGAGACCCCATGAGATAATCAACATATGTGGTTGCGCTATCTCTATCAACCGATATTCTGAGAATGCCTAGCTCCTTGTTGTCAAGTGCATGGACATGTAAAGGATTTGCAGCCACACAATAAGTATCAATCAAATGTCCCCCTTATTCAAGTAATAAAATTACCCAAAAGCTATATAGCCTCTCTTCGAGTATGATATGAGATCTGATGAATAATCCTCGTATGGAGAACCTAGACACTCCACAAATGTAGAAGTCTCAAGAGAAAAGCAGCATGCCCCAATATACACACCCCTCTCAAGGCCAATATTTTGGCTATAAAATCTTACACGTGTATAGTGTCATGCCCATGACTAGTCTCGGGTAGTGTGTCCACGCTAGGGACCGGTAGACCAACAACCCGTAAGTTAATTGTGACCAATAACCTTATTTTCTTTGGCTCTTATCTTTTCCTTGGGTAACTTGACATGTTCTGCTTTCATTTGTGGCTAGTTTATGGCATTTTACGGCCATGTCCTCCTATGGATGATGCTCCCGCTATTGCTTGTACATATTTTCTTTTAGGTCTTATGCACCCATGGGTGCCCAAAAGACGTTAATAAAGCTTTTTCTCTTTCTCTCTCTCTCTCTCTCTCTCTCTCTCTCTCTCTCTCTCTCTCTCTCTCTCTCTCTCTCTCTCCAACACCTCACATTATGGCTATTTCTCATTCTAAAACCCTAAAAAATGTGTAACCCTAAAAAAGACCTTTTTTTTTTTAAAATGCCTCTCCCTCACCCTGATCACGCTGGCTCCTATGCGCTCTCTTTTTCCACGCATATATATATATCATTTTCTCTCTCTACGGAACGTCTAGATTTCTCTCTCTACTCTTTTTCTGGAAATTCAAGATTCCATAAAAAGAAAATAGAATGAAGAGACTATTGCGTCAAACTTTTCCAAGCCTCTCCCTCTCTCCATAATCAATTATTCACAAATTTCTCTCTATAAGGGTCTCTCTTTGAAACTATTAAATTTCTGTCCACAAGGGTCTCTCTCTGCAACTATTAATTTTCTTGCCATTAGCTGCATCTGTTTACAGACTTTAACATAGTCTGACCATCTAGACTCAATTTAACTATCATGAATGTCTATACTAGTGATTATCTCTATCTCAATATCCCACTTGGTGCAAATCCCTTTCTTGTCGGGGGGCAGGGGGATATCCATTTTGACCCCCGAGTGCAGAGCCATATGTGTTTGATTTTGTTATCTGATAAATCCTTACTACATGCATCTGCTTATTATTTGGCATAGATGTAGTGAATAGAGAGTTTTCGATGAGACTTGTGTTACCTCTTCAAAACCTAACCATAAATGAATACAAACTCCAAACAGGTCATAAAGCATTGGTATAATGAACTTAACCAAGTGTTACCTCAAAGTAGACTTCAAATAAGTCAAAAAGCATTGTTATAATTAAATTAAGCAAGTGTTACCTTCTCGTCAAAATGGAACAATGATTGGTCAAAGTAGACCGACGGGCTTTGCGATTGTGAACAAAATGGCAACGAGTCCAATGTCATTCTCACAACCTGCTTAAGTCGAACATCCAAGTATAAGCTCTCTCTCTCTCTCTCTCTCTCTCTCTCTCTCTCTCTCTCTCTCTCTCTTATGCATAGCTTTTCTTGGAGACGTTTATATATCTTCCCATGGTTTTCACATACTTCACATGTACTCCTTTTGGTCTTATATGCCTTTTGACATGAAAAACACATTAATAAAGTTTTCTTTCTTTCTTTCTCTCTCTCTCTCTCTCTCTCTCTCTCTCTCTCTCTCTCTCTCTCTCTCTCAACTCACATTATTGCTATTTGTCAACTCCAAACCCTAAAAGTCCTTAACCCTAAACAATACTTTATCTCTCTCCCTCCACCCATCTCCCTCCTCTCTCTCTCTCTCCTTCACCCTCCATATCTATCTCTCGCGCCTACTTTAATCTCTCTCTCTCAACCCTAAAAATTAGCTCTCTCTCTCTCTCTCTCTCTCTCTCTCTCTCTCTCTCTCTCTCTCTCTCTCCCTCTCCGACTCCTTCCCCGCTCTCCCTCTCACCACTCTCTCCTTCACCTTTACTCGCCATCGCTCCTTGTCCACACCTCAAACCTCTCAAAACAATCTACTACAAATCTCACACCACTCACTGAGCTAGTTTAAAGAATCACAAGAAAAAACTACTGCAAGCAAGCGACCTCTTGCAATTTGCTAATGCTAGCAGCTAAGCTACAGGGATGGATGAACTTGTATGGATTCTGCCCAAAAAGATCACAACACAAGCTCAGAAAAAGTACAATCATCGAAAGCTTTCAATAAGCAAGGATACATGCATTCGCTGATTATATACAGCTTTGCAGGAAAATTCTGGTTGTTACTAAAAGATATTGTTTTTGTCGTCAAGAGAACTGAGTGACGTTCAAATTCCAATGCCTGCACCAGTCTCTTGCTTTGGTACCCCAGACAATGCCCTCGAACATAGATTTTAGCCAAAAACAAGCAGCATCCAGTAAGCAAATACTCCTACAGTCCTATATCCTAAAATTTCACAAACACTACCAACAATGCGCACGCCCATCCACGGAACTGGATGGGCCAGTCGAACCAAAACCAAACTGCAATCAAGAAGGGAAATACAAATCCAGAAACGCTCAAGGATCCACAGACTCCTCACGGCATTCGATGCTTCATCATCATCCATCATCATCTTTTCTTCTTCTGCTGAGCTGTTATGTCTGCTTCCGGCTCACCAGCAATGGCTGCCAGGAGCACTCCAATGCCCTCTCTCTTTCATACCAACAACAATTACTTTAGCTCAATCGTGCATTGGATATTCAAGATTTCTATCCTTTCGCTGCTCTCTCTAGTTTGTTTCCAGAACCTTCTAAAAGCACACGTTCTCTTTCTAGAATCAACCTCTTTGCCTTTCAAACACCAGTTCAAATCCATTTCAACTGCCCATCAATGACGTTTTAGGGCAAACGTGGACCAATGACAATTTTAAAAACATGTTTTCTCTAACTGAGGTGACGTTCTCTCTCTCTCTCTCTACTATTTTGGAGCTGTACTATTTTGGAGATCTTAGATGGAGATTTGCCTGAGCTATCGGCGGCTATTGATATTCATATAGTTTCTTAGTTGGAGAATGCTATGTTTAAGGACCTTCATTGAAGGACTAAGATCTGCTATCTCTTTTCTCTCTTCATCTCTCTCTAGTTGGATCTTCATCTTTTGGTGGATATTCAACTCTCTCTCTCTCTCTCTCTCTCTCTCTCTCTCTCTCTCTCTCTCCCCCCCCCCGAGGAGCGGATCTCCTGGAACGGATCTCTCTCTCTCATCACCTTGAGAGCCATATCAATGGGTGCACAAGGGAAAGGCTAACCCAGCTTTCTACTGCTTTGTGGATTTCAAGAAAGCTGTTGATATTGTGCCAAGGCAAAGTCGTAGGTTGGAATGGAAGAGCTGCTGGTTCTTGAAGAGCTAAGAGAGGCCTTAAGCCCTACAAGCAACTATGGCCTGAATTATAAAGACTGCTAGTGGATGGTACAGGAGAGGACAAAGCAGAAGCTTTTACAACAATATCTATATCCGCTCCTGCTGACCCGCTCCTGCTCCGCTCTTGGCCCTGCGATGGTGGTGATGGCACCTGATCTATACCTGGCCTGCTCCTGATCTGCTCCCGATCGTGATGGCACCTGATCCGTACCTCCTGGCCCGCCCTTCATTGATTCGCACCTGATTTGCCCTGTCCGTCCGCCCTGCAAGTCTGCCCTGTCCGAACCTGTCCACCCTGTCCGCCCTGCCTTGCCTTACGGCTCCTCGTGGGTCTGTCCCCCCTCGTGCCACAGCCCCTCTTCCTCCACGGCGGACCACCCGCTCCCCGTGCTCAAAGGACGCTTGACTTAGTAAAAAGAAACTTTTACTGGCCAAATTGAAAAAGTCAAGTGGAGACATATGTTCGCAAGTGTGTGCAATGTCAAGGTTCCTTGCGGCGTTTGCCACCCCCCCCCCTATTCAAATTGAGGCAGCCTTCCAGCTTATCAAGTACATCCAGAGAGCTCAGGCACTTCCTGATACCGAGCAGAGATATACGCGGATTGCACTCATGTCCTCTCATCACCTTCAGACTCAAGCATATCGGCTATCATGGTTTCACGCTCCACTTCTTACAGCGCTGGATATAGGAATTACAAAAATACGTCTCAATAGACAATGGTCTACCATGGCGTTCTCAGGCATCACACTTCCTCATGGAAGCATTTGGTATCACTATCACTGATCTCCCTTTGGGAACACACCAGTACATTAGACGTTTTTTATACAGAGCATATCTCGACCGTACCTGGCGTCACCAGCTGGGGGTTAAGCTTGACTACTACCGAACTCACTTCCTAGAGCAGGATGCCACTAGTCTTCCAGTTTTACCTCGCTATTTGTCTTCTGGACTATCACACGGTCTCCGTTTCACTTTGGGACAGTTCAGAGTCTCCTCACATCAGTTCGCTATTGAGACAGGCAGATTCCAGGGTACACCATGAGAGGAGAGACCATGCCTGTTGTGTCCCCTACATGAGATAGAGTCCGAGGAGCATTTCATCTTCAAATGCCCCATATATTATGAGATAAGAGGGAGATATCATTGTTTATTCCGTGACATGCCTACTACACTCAGAGCACTGATGGGATATGAGGACTCTCGGTGTGTCGCACTTATGCTACGAGAGATGGTCTTGCTGCGCCAGGATATGTACCAGTCAGCTCACCAGCCACATCCTAGCTCTCAAGCTCAAATTACGTCTTTCTTCACCAGGAGACGAACACGGCCCGACGACGATGACGACGACATACCACCCCACCGATGTCAGAGACAGTGTATCACTCATAGTCATGCAACAGTTCACACTTCTCGCCTTGTTATGAGAGCACACAGTTTTCACCCTCCTAGACGACGTCAGCGATGGTCCATACCTCCTGATACAGCTCGTATTACGTCCTTTTTCAGCAACAGCACTATCTGATACTACTCTACTCCTGGCAGCTATTCTTGCTCCCACTTATGGACAGTTGGCAGCTTGTAGTTTACAGTTATATTACTCAGTTCTCTTTTATGCATAGTTTTTCTTGGAGACGTTTATATACGCTCCCATGGTTTTCACATACTTGACATATACTCCTTTTTTTGGCATGGAAAAGACATTAATAAAGCTCTCTCTCTCTCTCTCTCTCTCTCTCTCTCTCTCTCTCTCTCTCTCTCTCTCTCTCTCAAAAGCATTTTGGCAAGACATTAATAATGCTTGCTTTCTTTCTTTTGCTTGAGCAAGCCAGGTTATGAAAGGTGACCTTAAGATGTAATATTGTTGTCTTACATTCTTTTTTTAAATTGATATACTTGGTTACACATTGCAAATTTCAAACTTGTTGGCTACTAATACACTTGAAAGCTAAAAGAAGCGAATAAATCTTTATTACTGCTTTGTAGATTTCTACAAAACCTTTGACATTCGTCAAGACAAAATTTATGGGAAAGTATGGAGGAAATTCAAGTGCCAATTGAAATACGCCAAGCACTTGGACAGATCTAAAAAAAATGAATGGAAAGGTACGATGCTCAAGAGGTTTTCCAATAGATATTTTCAGCAATATTCGAGAAAACAAGGTTATCCTCTCTCTCCTACACTTTCTGGCACCTTCATAAATAAGCCTAGTGATTGTGTACATGAGGATGCTGGAGGCGGTGCTAAGCTTCTTCAAATTGTCATTAAATTGTTACTTTATGCAGATGATGTGCCTTTATCTACAAATTCTATACAATGCTTGCAACAGCATTCCAATGTTTTAAAGAAATTTTGCAAGAGGTCCGATCTTTCGATCAATTTGAACAAAAGAATAATTATGATCATCCCCATGGCTAGTTAATACATTGCATTTTGAAGGTGGTTGACATTTGGCGGAGAGAGAGAGAGAGAATAAAGAAAAAAAGGGTTTATTAATGCAAGTCCAGTGCCCGTAGTCACAAAAGACAAGTACAAAATATACATAGTAGGAGCAACGTCCGTGTGAGGACTTACTTTACAAACTATCTCTCTACCAAAAGAACTAATTACAAATAAACCAACAATCTCACTTTTTTCAAGAAAGAGATGCAAGACCTTAACCTCCCGCTCTGCTAAGGTATAGATGCCAGAGCTTGGCCACCCGCTCTGCTGAGGCAATATTCTAAAAAACCATATAACTAAGTAGTTGATCTGAAAAGTGAGTGATAGACTGTGAAGCTAGCACTGGAGGCTGACGAGCAACTCGAGTAGAAGTTGAAGGCCGTTGTGAGGATCGGGCTGCTGATGATGAACGCATGTCTAGGTCTGGTAGGTGATCGCTGAGTCTTCAAAGATTTCTACCATATCGAGATATCAATCTCATCATCTAATACCTCCTCTCTATCGCTCTTCCATAAGAAATGTGTGATGAGGGTCTGACTATGAACATCGGCCTCCAAGGGTTAAATAGATGCTCGTAGAGTAAACATCTCTCTCAATAAGAGTCGCACACACCTGGGGTTTAGATATGCCAAGAAGGAGCTAAGGGAGAGAGGAGGTGTCTTTGTAGAGGCAGTAATATCGGCCCCAGATCTCATAGTATTTAAGACATCTGAAAACGAAATGTGACTCATCCTCTACTTCTTGCATCGAGCATAACTGGCAAATCCGTTGTGCTTTGGGTGTGTCAGTATACCGGCCGGTCTCAATAGCAAGTTGATGCTGTTGGAATGTAAATGGAATTGCTTACATTACCATAGGTTACTTTGACCCAAAAGGTCGAGAGTTGTGTAACCATGGTCATTTATTATATTAGGCCTGCTAAACTTAGAGTTAGCTAAGTTAGTATAAAATTAACTTGGTAGGGACTCATGGGTCCACTAGGCCTGATTGTGACATTAAGTACCCCAACTTGACATATTGGAGGTACCTTATTCTTTCTATCTAACTTATAGAAAGTTGGATAGTCAATAGTCAAGTAGTTGGATAGCCAATAGTCATGAACTTAGATAGTCATCTTGGACTATATATATGTGTGCATCCCATTTGTATGAGACACTTTTGTAAGCGATACTGACTATTCTCCTTGGCTGTCCACGAGTTTCTACAAGAGGGTTTCTAGCCATCTCTCTCTTTCTTTTAAGAATGCTTTGTGTGAATGAATAGTTAAGATCCTGGATCCTTAGGCTTCTATTTTCTACATGGTATCAGAGCCTTTAGGTGATCATATTGCTTGTAGGAGGGCGCCCAATAGGAAGCTATCTTCTTCCCCTTTTGGTTGCAGAAAATCATCAAGCTGCTCATTTTTGCAGGAGAAGAATCTGTTCATCTTCTTATAGCTTTTTTGCAAGGAATTGTAGGGCACCTTCACCTATCTGAGAGCTAGCAGTAGGGCGCCCATGCTCAAACCAATTGCATGTGATCTTGACTCAATTACATGCTGAAAATTTCAGATTTACTTCTTAAATGAAGATACATGTGTTTTTGGACACATTTCTTGTTGAAATTTCCCTGTTGGTGAGCTTGGAGTAGGGCGCTACCATCAGCTCTATATGCACATAGTGTGCACTCTTTTCAGCCACAAATTTCTGGTTTTGGTTTTGGCTTCATTCGAAGTCTAACTATTTGTGAGCATTCTGTTTTTTGTGGAGAAATCAGCCACCTATTTCATTACTTGTTGAGCAAATTGCATGTGGAGTATTGCAATCTATTGTGCTCATAATTTCAGCTTTGAGGTTGCTGCCCTTTGAGTAGATTTTGACTTGGAAAGTCTATTTCCTATCTACTACAAGCTGATTTTTCTGTTATGGCTAAAGAATCGGAGTCTATTGGCTCTTTATTTAATGAAGATAGGCTGGATGGCACAAACTATTCCTTGTGGTGCTACATGATAAAGAACCTTCTAATTGGAGATGCACAAGCACATTCCGTCATTGCATTATCAGTGAAGAGATCTATCCTTCCCCATATTAGATCATGCAAGACTTCCAAAAGTGATTGGGAGACTCTTGCAAAGATGTTTCAAGTAAAGAATGCAGCAAAAGTGGTATATCTTCGAAATCAACTTTCTATCTTAAAGATGCAAGAAGGTGATTTGCTTACAAACCACTTGACGAAGATCAAGGATCTTCGAGAGGAGCTTCTTAGTATTGATGAGGTGATTGAGAACTCACAATTTGTATCTATTACTCTCAACTCTCTTCCTAATTCTTATCTTCCATTTGTGTCATCATTGAGTATTTCTCTTAGGGGACAGCAAATCTCCTTCGACGAACTTGTTGGCTTACTTCTTCAAGAAGAGCAAACAAGGATCAACTTTGGTGAACAAAAAGATCAAGCTTTCTTTGCAAAAGGCAAAGGCAAAGGCAAGTGGAAAGGGAAGCCTTCTTTCAACACTTCCAAAGATGATCAAAAATCTAAGGAAGCTCAAGATCAAGGCTCCAAGAAGAAGGGTAAGTGCCACTATTGCAAGAAGATTGGGCATCACATCAAAGAATGTAAGAAGAGGCTTGCAAACGAAAAAGAGAAAGGTAACGATACAAGTACCGCAATTATTACTTTGGAACAACAATTTGGAAAGGAGGATAATCTTTTCAATAATGATTATGCTTTTGTCACTAATAATCTCATCTCTCCTCAAGACGAGATTCCTGCCACTTCAAATCTTGCTAGTTTTTCAGCAGAAAACAGCTCATTTTCAGCTTTACAAGTTGCAGTTTTTTCATCTATTGATTGGGTGATTGATAGCGGTGCCACACGTCATATGACTTATCACAAAGAGGTCTTCACAAAGCTTGTGAAAGTGCATGATGGAAGCAAAGTTCAAGGTGGTCCTATCAAAGGTATTGGAGTGATCCCCATTATCTTACCCAATGGTGAGGAAAAGTACATTCGTAATGTACTTTATGTTAAAAAAGAAAAAGAATCTCATTTCGGTGTCTACAATTATGAACCAAGGATTGGTTGTGGAATTCAAAGAAGACAAGTGTCTTATCAAAGACCCAAAGAGATCTCTTATGATCATTGCTTCGGGAACATTACGTGGTGGATTGTTCCTTATGGATACCTATGAGCGAAGAGCTTCATCATCTTTTTGTCTTGTTGCATCAAGTTCACATTCTTTGGAGTTGGCTGAATTATGGCATGCCAGGTTTGGACATCTCAACTTTGCTAGCTTGAAGATGTTGAAGAGATTCAATATGGTTGAAGACATTTCCTAATATTGAGCATCCCGAAGGACATGTATGCGAAAGATGCGTACTTGGAAAATTTCAAAGGCAAGCTTTTCCAATTGATGGAACTATTAGAGTTGATGGCAAATTTCATTTGGTTCATAGTGATGTATGTGGTCCAATGAGGACCGAATCCATTGGAAGGTGTAAGTACTTTGTTACTTTTATTGATGACCTTTCAAGATTTACATGGATTTACCCTATGAAGGCAAAATCTAAAGTTTTTCAACGCTTTAAAGATTTTCTAGCAATGATAGAAAATCAATTTGGGCACTCTTTAAAGATCTTACGTACCGACTGAGGAGGAGAATATATAAAGAATATGTTCGGTACTTATCTTCAAAGTAAAGGTATCCATCATCAAATGACAACCCCTTACACACCTCAACAAAATGGTGTTGCCGAAAGAAAGAATCGCACTATTATGGAGATGGCTCGATGCATGCTCAAGGCAAAGGGCCTACCTCACAAGTTTTGGGCTGAAGCGGTTATAACGGCGGCTTACATTAGTAATCGGTGTCCTACTAAAGCCTTGAAGGTATTAACTCCTTATGAAGTTTGGTATGGTAAGAAGCCTACTATTTCTCACTTACGCATCTTTGGTTGCACGACTTATGATTTCATTCCCAATAAGCTAAGAACCAAGCTTGATGATAAAGGAGTTAAATGCATATTTGTTGGCTATAGTAGCGAAAGCAAACATTGGACAGCAAGGTCCAAGTTCGGAACACTTTGGACAGCAAAGTGTTGACAAAGGTAAGGCTGTTGGACAGCCCAAACCAGTCCCTAAATGGCTGTTGCAGACTTTGCAGGACAACAAAGTGGATCATTTCTATGAAGGGAAGACTCGTGCCTCTACTAAATCAGTAGAATTTGCTGATTTTTTTGATTTTGCTCTTATTTCTATTGAGGATGGTGCAGTAGAACCTGTTTTTTATGAGCAGGCCAGAGGAGTAAAATGTTGGGAGGATGCGATGCAAGAGAAGTATAACTCACTCATGAAGAACCACACTTAGTCTTCCACATGGGGCTGGAACCTTCATCTCTCAACAACGATACATTGACCAGATGTTGAAACAATCTTCTTTTTTCAAGTCACCGCAAGTTGATGCATATGATGGATGCATTAGTGAAAAGTTTCATGCGAAACCTTTTCAATTTGATGTTTTAGCAAAGGCTGAAAAATTCAAACACTCTTTGGAACCTTTTGTCCAAAGAGGAGGGAGTCAACATGTGTCAATTAGTACTTTTGTTCGAAGTGTTAAGAGTGAGCATTTGATTGGAGAGAATTTTTCATTACTTGAAGAATCTTCTATGTCATCCCATACCTCTTCAAGGGACAACTTTGATGACGCCATCGTTGATGCATCTCTTGATAGTTTGCTAAATTTCTATGATGAAGATATTGGACAGCAGGTTCAGTCATCTTCTTTTGGTCATTTACAGCCCATTTTACATCATGAGCAGTCCATTATGCTTTGGGAACAACCTACGGAAGATTATGGACAACATGGTCCATGTTGGGAACACTTTGGACAGCAAAGTGTTGAACAGCCCATAACAGTTCCTTGTCGGCTATTGGAGACTTTGCAAGACAACAAAGAAATATCTTACTACGAAAGGAAGGCACATGCCTCTTTAAAATCAGTACCTCTTGCTGATTTTTTTGGTTCTACACTTACTCTTCATCATGATGTTGGTACATCGCCTATTCTATGTGAGCAAGTCATTGATGGTAAGGCTCGGGAGGATGTGATGCCAAAAGAGTTTGGTACTCTTTTTTATTGTCTTTATGATAAGAAGTATTTTCGAATGATGTGGGAGCCTATGATGGATTACAAGTCCATGTTTCGACTTATTATGTTGGACATGATTGGGGATGAGATTTCGACTACTTCGATGCGAAGTTTATTTGGCGACATGAAGTTCGGACTGCAAGTTGCATATTTCTCTTTCGAGAAGTTACTTCATGTTATGTTATGCATTTCCATTTAAGGAGGGTGTTGGAATGTAAATGGAATTGCTTACATTACCATAGGTTACTTTGACCCAAAAGGTCGAGAGTTATGTAACCATGGTCATTTATTATACTAGGCCTACTAAACTTTAGCTAAGTTAGTATGGAATTAACTTGGTAGGGACTCATGGGTCCACTAGGCCTAATTGTGACATTAAGTACCCCAACTTGACATATTGGAGGTACCTTATTCTTTCTATCTAACTTATAGAAAGTTGGATAGTCAATAGTCAAGTAGTTGGATAGCCAATAGTCATGAACTTAGATAGTCATCTTGGACTATATATATGTGTGCATCCCATTTGTATGAGACACTTTTGTAAGCAATACTGACTATTCTCCTTGGCTGTCCACGAGTTTCTACAAGAGGGTTTCTAGCCATCTCTTTCTTTCTTTTGAGAATGTTTTGTGTGAATGAATAGTTAAGATCCTGGATCCTTAGGCTTCTATTTCCTACAGATGCGAGGTGGCACGAAGCTGCCCTATATGGTATTGTGTCTGTGAAAGATACAACGGGAGGGTAGGTACACCCATATCACCCAACTGTAGGAGGTGGTGCCATAGAAATGCATCTTGACCTCTCTGGATCTTGGCTATGACCACACTGTCTAGATGTAGCTATCAACTTTTGACCATTTTTCTACATGCGTTCTTTTTTTTTCTCACAAGTGTGCAATATTTTTTTCTTTTTTAGCTAATAATGAAGGAGAATGATATTTGGCATGCACCACTTGCTTATGCATAAGATAACACTATATCATACCATATATTATGTACTCCTCTGTGGGTGGGATTAACCTTTATAGGATAAGGTGGGGCCAAGCATACTTAACCGTGACCCATGAGCTTAACAGAGTCTCAGTTACACAGGCCATACCTAAGAATTGCTAATGGGTTGGTGGGAACAGGCCCTAAGCTGCATTGACCCTAGTGGTGACTGAGCACTCAACACTAAGCCTATGTTGTTTAGGAATCAACAATAAGGACTTAGGTGTCGAAAATCAAGAGAGAAGATGCAATAATCAACTGATTATAGTCTAAATCGCAGATAAATGTAATTACACCCTAGACACTAAACCAGCACTACTTTATGCTACAAAGGAAAGCCAAGAATAAAACCCCAAAAAGAAAACTGAAATCTAAGATGGTTCGAACTTGGCTTGGCCGATTTAAAGAATTCAAATGTAAGTCAGTCAACACGACAACTAACACAAATACACTTGCAAAACAATTACAAGGCATTGTCAACAGAGATTACTCGTGAAGAATTTCCAGGTTTCTTATTTTGATATGCTGATTTTTGCTTTTGATATTGTTCCCTTGAAAAAGCATTATTGGAATGTGAACTTATGTAGCTCCGAGGAACAATGCGAAAATGATCATAGAAGTGTTCAAAGGACTTGAGGAACGAATTCGATGAATTCTGCAAGATGCAACCAATTTCACATCAGTGACAAAGACCTAGTCAACTAATGTAACATTGTCAAACATATTTTTAAAAGTACATTGACATGTCTCTTCCAACAAATAAGCCATCTAGATGCTATGTACATGAAAGCTACTAAAACGAATCACAGAACTGTATAAAATGAAAGAGAATAGGAGAGATGAAATAAACTTTGTAGTGATGTTGGCCAGTTATGCAAAATGAACTATGGGGTCTATACAATAGAATGAGAATAAACCAAACTCTCTGTGTGTGTGTGTGTGTGTGTGTGTGTGTGTGTGTGTTGAGAGAGAGAGAGAGAGAGAAGAAAGAAAGAAAGCTTTATTAATGTCTTTTCCATGCCAAAAGGCATATAAGACTAGTGAATGTACATGTCAAGTATGTGTAAGCATAAGAGCGTATGAAACGTCTCCAAAACGATAACAGAAATAACAAATCTAAATGTTGTGAATTGAAATAGATGTGATGATATCTGGAACACGTGGGAGCATGCATACTGCTAGATGTCATGAATAAGGTATGACACTATCATCCAATCTTGTCTTGCTGATGCAATAAAAGGATGTTATGCGAGCAGCAACATGAAGGACCGCTGGTGGTCGCTAACATCGTCTAGGAGGATGAGGTCTCCTCGTGATAGGTCGAGTAGCTCGCGCTGCAACGTGAGTATGGGTGGGACACTGTCTCCGATCTCTATGGGCAGGTAAGTCGTCGTCGTCGTCATCATCATCAAATACTAGGTCTCATCCTCTCCTCCTGGAGAAGAAAGACGTGATCTGAGGCTGAGAAACGTGACTCTGTTGAGCTGTCTCTGACACAAGTCCTGTCGCGGTATGAACATCTCTCGTATCATGAGTGCGGCACATCGGGAGTCCTCATAGGCTAGGAGGGATCGTAGGGTGACGGCGTGTCACGAAACAAACATGTCTTAACGTCTTTTCCATGCCAAAAGGCATATAAGACCAAAAAGTACATATCAAGTGTGTTTTCCCAAGATGGACCAGTGCCATCAGTCCAAAACTCAAACCACAAACTAAAAAGTACTATCTAAAAAACCCATGAGGAGATAAAATACTTCAGGAAAATTATAATACTGTGACCATTTACAAATCAACAAAAAACTCCTCATTTCTCTGACTCTACTACTACAGTCTCCACTACCTCTTTAACTCTGTTTTCTACGAAACGTATTATCATGTCTCTGTAAATGAGATGTTACCCCAAATCTTTTGTTTCTGGCGGGCCTGTTTCCGTTCTTGTACTTGGACGAAAGTTAGGTCTGCATCCAAGAAAGTACAAGTATCTTTCAACTTAACTCGACGACGGAGAACATCTCTCCTATGTGTTGATGATGAGAAGCGGATAACTAAGGTTTCTGCATCTTTCTTGGTGCGCCAGGCCTTGTCCAAGCCAACATCATTGTGCTGGAGCGTATCCGTCAAAAACAATTTGGCTTTTCCCCAATTGCATCCTGGGACCTATGTATTGTGGATTCCACGCACTCGAACGTTGAGGACTTTTTGTTCACGAAGCGTCGCAGATATAAAGGAAACCGGAGTATGTCCACCTTGACCCTTGAGAACATCAGCCCACGATTTCTTGTGTTGTTCTTCTTGATGATATTGATCTTCGACTTCCTGGACCTCTTCTATGAGAGCAGCCTGGTCCTTGACTTGGCATTGAAAATTGGCCAAAATGTGATCCATGTTTCGAATGTGTGGTAACTCGGTGGCGTCCTGATATTGGATAATGTGTGCGATCTTTTGGTCCTGTTCATCCACTTTCGCTTGTAGCTTTGACATGTTCTTGGAGCTGAGCAACCGTCGTCTGAAGGATTGCTATCTCCTGTAGGCAAAAGCCGTATTCCCATCCTGGAGTTAAGGCAGGTGTTTCGACTGTTAGAGCAGCAAATGCATTAGGTTGAGAGGAAAGAGAGTAGGGATCTGTGACAGGTGTGACAGGTGCAGTAGAGATCTCAGCAGGAATAGGAGGGGCAGCAGGTTGCTGAGCAACCTGCACCACTGCTCCACCTGCTGCATCATGAGCTGGAGCTGCAAATGTAGGCGCTCCTTTTGTTCTTGGCCATCACCACAGCTTTCCAGCAGGCAGGGGCACTCCACAGTAGGCACAGGTGCGGGCAATCAGGATCTTATTAGAAGGGAGGAGGAGACCATAGCTGGGAGGTTGTCATCGCTAGAGGCAGGCGCACTGGGCGCTGGGCGCTGGACGATGGCAGGCGGGAGGCGTGAGAGACAGGTGCGAGACAGGCGCGCGCGAGAGAGAGTGATCCTACATATCACAAAACTTTGTTCACTTAGGAACCAAATCTGTCAACCTACACTAATCAAGGCACTTCAGCCTATTTACCATTTACTACTATTCGTGACTACATTTCATAACTATTCTAAGAACATTTGTATGCTGATCAAGCTAGGATTACATTATTTAGTATTTCTAGCCAACATGTCATCAAACACCCGAGCACACTTTCTCTAGGTATCTACATATGATTATTGTCTCCACTTCTTGTGTGTCTTCGAGCTATGCATTTCTATGTATTGTAGGCATTTACTCAATTAAGCACCTCTACATAGTTTATGTGATATCCTGCTTTGTGATATCTTAAAGAACAACTGTTTGCCATTCTTTAAGATTACTCTTTTGCCTTACACTATTGGTCAGATGTTGTCACAATCAAAATCACACCAATAATTGGGTGCATACATCCAGTCTTTAAGAAATGGATTCAAAGTTAACATGACGGTTTCTCTTTTCAAAAAAAAGGTTGGATTTAAGGCCTCAACCTTCCACTTATGGGTTGAACCAGCATTTCTAAGGCACTACCCTTCAAACAAGGGTTAGGCCATTCAATTTAGGATTTGAACCTTGACAAGGGGTCATCTCTGTCACTAGACCCTTGGCAATTCTCGACAATATGCTAAGATTGTCTAATCCACCCAAACCCTAGGATTTTGTCACGTCTTCCTCAAAGCATCACAGGATTGTTTCTCCATAAGATTTTTTACAATGAATTTGAGTAATTTGTGGGCCGCATTAATTTAACACAATGCCTCCATGTTGCCCTTCACATAAGGCATGATCTAATTTCTAAGGTCCCTCATGATTTGAATGTCTCTTGAATACCACCATGGCACCTGGTTGGTTTCTTTCACCAGAAGGGAAGCAAGCCTCATAGCCGTGAACAGTGATAGGACCAAGTGCGTCAGCTGAAATCCTGATAACTCCCATATCATCAGAATCAATGGCCCGTATGCGTAGATGGTCATCAGCATCATGGAACTCCACCTGTCTCACAACTGTTTTGGCGTTGAAATCACCAGTAAGAAGAATAGAGCCGCGATTTGAGAATCTGATAATATATGTGGAGAGATCAGTGAAAGGAGAGCCAATGCCCTACGCGTAAGAGGAGGACTCATGAGGAAAGTAGCATGCAGCAATGAAGAGATCTCTGGCCAATCCGATATCACGTTCGATGAGACGGACACATATATAACGTGCGTAGTCATGATTGATAAACTCTATAATCGAGTCTAGTGACTCTCTGTATAAACATGCGACCCCTCCTGAACCTCTACCACTCATGGATCTCACCTCTGCCCTGTATACTTAATCCCATCATTAGCCCGAGAATGTGGGTAGCCCTCGGATCTGGCTCTCATGCGTCTCCATAAAGACAAGAATATCCCTATCCGTAATGAAATCCATAAGGTCGCCGGCAGTGGAGAGAGAGAAGGGGGTCGTTCGTGGCCGTCTCTCACTTTGACTAATTTGCACGTTATTGATGTTGATTGCATTGGTCAAGGTCTTATTATAACCAACAAAAGTGTGATGGTTTGCAAGACCCAACTATGGAGTATCTTTATTTCAATACCAGATCAACTATGAAAGCTTGAGAAACATAGCTATGGAAAACATCACATACAAGGAGCATTGCATAAGCACCTCACCAACTCAAAAGTTAGAAGAAGAAATGAAGTGCTAGAGAGAGAGAGAGGAGGGCGTGGGTCCTCCAAATCCCTTGTAAGGCAAGCACCTCCTTTACATGCATGGAAAGTCTAGGTGTCAACCATAGGAGTGAGCTACTTGGCCAAGTGAGCCACTTGCACTAATTTACTCAACTTACATTACGGGGGGTCTCATGCATTTAATTAAACACCCCCCCTTAATGGCAATTTTATTCAAACTGACACCTAACAAAGTTCTGAACTTTTCAAACTTATCTTTACTAAGTGGTTTAGTAAAAATATCAGCTATCTGGTCGTTGGTGTCACAATAAACTAGCTCGATCTCCCCACTGTGCACTTTCTCTCGTATGAAATGCTGGTCCACCTCTATGTGCTTAGTCCGTGCATGATAGACTGGATTCCTCGCAAGCTGAATGCAACTTTGGTTATCACAATGTAACAATGTAGGTCTTACTTAAGCGATCTGCATGTCCTCAAGTAGACGGCGTAACCAAATGGCTTCACAGGCGGACCTCGTAGTCGCCCTGTACTCAGCTTCAGTAGATGATAGAGCAATAGTAGGCTGCTTCTTGTTGCACCATGATATAGCCCCTGAATCTAGGCTGAAACAATAGCCTGTCGTCAATCTCCGATAGTCTCTATCACCTGCCCAATCAGAATCTGAATAACCCTCCAGCTGAAGGTCCCCGTCATCTGTGTATCCAATCCCATAAGTCATTGTCCCTCTCACATATCGTAGCTCTCACTCACAGACTCACGGGCTAGACAACCTGCTCTGAGACCATGATGGTTTGCAAGACCCGGCTATGGAGTATCTTAACTTCAATACCAGATCAACTATGAAAGCTCGAGAAACATAGCTATGGAAAACATCACATACAAATCTAACTAAGAAGAGATTTTATAACCATGATTATAAGGTACGTAGACCATTTACAAGTTCAACTAGACATCTCTTCATTTCTCTAACTCTAATTCTATCTCAAAACTCAAACTCTCGTTAATGGCAGTAGGTTTACGATCTACAAATCTGATCAAGATTGATCAGTCGCTTGCCTTTTTCCATTCTTGCACATGGATGAAGGTAATGTCTTGCACATGGATGAAAGTAATGTCTTCGGTCCAAGTTAATTGGGTATCCCTCAACTTCGATCTCTGCCCTAACACTTCACGACGGTGAAGCACTTAACAAGAGTATTTGGATCCTTCCCGGCAAGCAGTTTCCATACCTTTGTTGTAATCCTGAAGATTCTTTTACAAAAACTTCTTAGCCTCTCCAGAAGCATCTTGGGAATTCAAAATAGCTGTAACTCCAGGATCGTAGATTCATGAAAAGCAAGTCTTTCTCGATTGGTATTAAGGTACTGGAATGAACGTTCTTGATCGGCACGAATAACGGAGATCATGAACGATGGAAGCACAGATGCTTCTGGATTATTCAGTCAAAGGTAGAGCTAGAGTAAGTTCACTATTACCAAGAATAGGATTTGATGGGGAGATAAGAGCTGCAACAAGCATAGAAGAAGCCGCCGAGAGAGAGAGAGAGAGAGAGAGAGAGAGAGAGAGAGAGAGAGAGAGAGTAAAGTACTTGTACATGCAACAGATCTTTAAAATCGAATTTACTCTTGATTACAAACCTGCTGAAACTCGAGCATTTTGGTTGTCTCCATGTTGTATATTGCTAAAAAGGATGTTCGACTCGAAGCATTTGAATGTCGAGAAACCTGCTTGGGGATCACCGATGTATCAACACAGCTACTAGAATGATTAACTAATGAGCGTGTTGTTCCTTCAACGTAAAGACATGATTTCATTGGTAAAAGAGTTCAGGGACAAAAATATCAAGTTGAGAACCAGCACTGCAACTGAAATGTTGAAACACTACCACACAAATCCATGAAGGACCATAAATAAAATGCGTACCACACTTTCAGCATCGCCAAACTTGATAAGTAGGTGAAAACGATCCAGAAATTGCACCTGGTACCCAATTTCATCCATCTGACGTAAGACTCAGATCATCCACCATTGTGTGTTATGATTATCTAACTTCGATGCTAACAAATTTTCTCCTAGAAGACCGATAATAGATTACAATTGTCACCAATTAAATTCAGTAAGTAAACTCAACATAGCACTACAGGTTCTAACAAACTTAACAAAGCACCGCGAGCACTGAACTAAATTGTGTGGCGACACCTTTTCATCAAGTCATCAGAAGCAACAAACAGCATTTAATAAATGTAAACGGACAATTATTCTTCTTCACCTTCTGTATCACCAAATCAACGTAGTGCTGAAAATGATAGTAGAACCGCTTCATTTGCTGTCCCTTCTACATAACAAAAATTCACAAGTTCTACTTGAGAAAAACTACATGCAGGTGATTGATGTCCAATAAATAAAACTGTCTGACAGATGATACGAACATTTTTTATTCTCTTTCCACTCCCACAACTTTTCCGTCTTACCCGACTTTGTAATCCATAAAAATAGTAAGGTAATCATGGTTTTAACAGATAACTGAAAGCAGATGGTTACTGTCCAGAAAGTAAGACTTGAAAGTTGGAAAAACTAAAAGAGACTTTCATTCTTACTGAATTTATTATGTCAATGCCAGCAGGCTACACACATAGATAACGGACTTTTTGGAGGTTTCTATTACCTCCAGGGAACAAGTAGGGACCAACATAGAACACACAAAAGTTATACTTACAAAAACAGGATTCGTATCTTGATTCCAGAGACTTTCGAATAGAAACGACAGCAGACGTTGTTTGATGCCTCCAAGCAGTTGGTTTCCTGGCCTGTACAGTTCCTGAACAGCTCTCTCACTGGTCTGTCCTTCCCTTACTGGTAAACTCAATACATTCTCCCCAACATGATGTAATCTCTGACGAGAGTGAGGTGTATCGAATCGCCACCTGGCATTTACAGTTGACACTGGTGCCGTAGTGACCACATCGTCTGGGTAATCAGCAGTCCGGTGAGGAAAACGTGTGCTACCCAAATCTAATAATATTGTGCTTCTATGTGTTGACTCCAGATCAATTGCACTTCGAGTATCGTCTGGCCCCTCCACGGAACAACTCAATCTCTCAATAACAGAGGTTTCTCCTATTTGTCTCTGTACAGCAAATCTATCATACCCAGTTACGCTGGCAAATGCAACAGGAGAGCTTCCAGTTTGCATCAACTCTTTCACACTTCCATATTGCTGGGGGGAACATAAAGATCTGCTGCTCACAATATACCTAACATTTCTTTCTGAGGAGTGGCCAATTGATGAAGCTTCACTAGGTTCAGCATAGCTGTTACCTCCTCCATGTACACATAAATTCCTGAAACCGCATTCACTTCCATTACTGCTTCCCATGTTTGTGCTGCCACAATCAAAACAAACGCCAATCTGTTTAGTGATTCCCAAGTTTTCACTCTCCTCACCAACAATTATATTCCTTTCATACCCATTGATAGCAGAATTACGGTCCGGAAGATTTGAGCACCTTGAAGTCCCTATCTGTATCCCAATATCGCATCCACCAGTTGTACTAGGCAATGATCCTGCTCGATTGTTTGAAGACAGGGCCTCCATCCCTGGATTAACTGGAAACATATCAGGTGCCTCTAGCCTTGTTGGGCTAAAACTTGATTTGAGCTTTGGTGAGAATTCTGCACTGAATCTTCTCACAAAGCCTTCATTCTGAGACCCCCCACTACTTTCTGGACTACCAAACAAGCCTCCAAAGTAACCTTCATACTGGATGTCAATATCTGTACCAAGACTTTCAACCCCTCTTTGGATCATATTATTTTGATCATGGTAGGCTGCCCTAACTACAGGGTCAAGGCCTCTACTGATACACTGTGAGACCAACGCCTTACCTTTGATTTCATGTGGATTTAAGGCCAAAGAAAATCCTACTTCCGATGGGATAGATTTAACCTTTTGAGCAGTTGCGTGTCTCTGAAATAAAATCTCTTCCTGTGCAAATTGTTGAGCCACAATCATGACCGTTCAAAAGTAACCATTCACTTGTACAAACCTCAACTTCAAAACTTTCATACACTAAATCTTCTTCAAATTTAAGATTTACTTCTCATAAGAGGTGAGGTTGACTTCACACATCATGTTCACAAGCTCATGACAATTATACTGGGAAATTCATCTTGCAAAACAAAGATAATTGTTGAGCCACACTCACGAATGTTCAAAAGTAGGCCAACCACTTCTACACCAACTGCAAACATTCGTACACTAAACTTCTTCAAATTTAAGATTTTACTCTGGTGTAAGGTGACTTTTCACATCACGTTCACAAGCTCATGACAATTACACTGGAATTCTCTTGCCAAACGAATGTAATTGCTAAATAAAACAAAACAACACACCTGCTCTTGTGAGTTGATGACGAGCTCGTCGTCTTCCCTGCAAGATGTACCAATTGTACGCACATCGACAAACATCCCAGTCTCCCGTATTTGCACAATATGAATGGACTGGTATTTAATGGATAAGATTGCCAGAAGATCGTCATACATACACACGCCTGCATTATGGGAGAGATGAATAAAATCATCGCGATAGACACGCTCATCAACAACAACTCCATCTGCCAATCTGTGGTCACAATTTTCCATTCTGTCAATGATTCATTGAGACAAGCTTCAACAATTTATTATAGAGCATTTTGTGTACCCAGTGATATTTATTAGATAACACAAGTGTAACATAATGCTTTCAGAGAGAACAGATATGCGGCTCATGTAATATTTCCAAAGAACTATATTATTATTTTGAATAAGAAGGATCCGGCTGAAAACTTCCTCTTTATATTGCTTAAGTATTCAAAAAAAAGGCTTCTCTGATACTAGCCCATAAGTGAAACGAACCTCACAAGGTGTAGAGCAATCCTCTCTATAGACGGCACCCCTGGTGGAGCACCGGGAGTAGCTGGGGCATCACTGTCTGGCCCTGTTCTTGTTGCAAAAATTCCAAAAGAACTATTTTCAGCTGAGAGGAAAAAATCTTGGCAAATGAGTTCTGTTGCTGAACCGAGAGTGAGGGTGTAGAGCTTTATAAAAAAGCTTTCAAACTGTTTTGCTTTGAGTGGAAGCTCCTCATTTATGTCGGAATCTGGTCCTTCTGTACAGTAGCTTAACCAATTAAACCGATAGACAATCAGATCCTCACAGTTCCTGCTAAAACAAATGAGATACTGCCCATCATTTGTGAATTTCCGGAAAATATGGTCAGGATGCTCAATGTCATACAAAGTGTCACTTGGTACAACGTTCTCGTACAATTGCCTCGCTCGATGAATCTGTCAATCAAACATAGGCAAAATTGAAGATATCTATCAGAAACTATCCAACCGAAATGAATAACGCCAAATGATTGCCAAATTTGGGGCCCTTAAAAAAAATATATAAAATTGATCTTGAGAGCTGTCCTTGCATACCAAAACTATTCAAACCACTAAAAGATTCCTTCATCACATTTATAGATGCACCGCGATTCTGAATTGCGATTCAGAATCGCAATCAGAATCGCGTTTCAGGTTTTTCAGAGAATCGTGCAGAATCTAGATTTTTTTTTTTTTGAAATTTTTTTAGGCAATATGGGTATCAGATGAAAGCTCTGATTGAGAGCATTATGACTGTGTAGTTTGCCGACTGTTTTGGGTGCAGGATGGTCCAGTTTAGGTGTATTAACTCTCAGGCTCTCTGATTCTCCCTCTCCCTCCCAGGCCCGAAATGCACAGATATTATTTTTTTTTTCAACGATTCTTTGCAGCGAATCGCGATTCGCGAATCGCAAAACCAGCGAATCGCGATTCGCTGCATCTACTGCAAAACGGGAAAAGACTCAGAATAACACAGGCATTGCTTTCAAAGATGGATCATCTGAAAAAAAGGGAGCCAAAATCAGTTATGAGGAGATAAAAGAAACATGTACTACGCCTTCGAGAAGCCAACAAGTTCAAAAGCTCAGATACTTTGAGCAACAAGCCACGAGCATGACTTCCCTAAAAAGAAAAGAATTGTCAATCAACTTGTAAGGGTCTTTGAAGTTTGGTCATAAGCTTTCTGACAACTATGATTTTGATAAGAAGGAAGCAATTATTAAACTTACAAGGTCTTGGTCATAGATTCATTAATGTCTATTATTCTGAGGAAAACCAAACAAAACAATTCCAATGACCTCATAAACCCAATTCACAACAGAAGAGGCAATATTTGTAGTGGGAAGCAGTCTCTTACAACATGCCCTATACAAGGCCAGATTGTGGCTTGATAAGAATTTACCAAGACCATCAGATTTCAATATATACATGTGCAGGTTGCCCAAACCTTCCATGAAGACTTGAATGTTAAATACTCTTTAGTATGTCTTTTAGCACATATTTACAACAATGGCGACGGAACATTTTAATAACATGAAGATGTTCAAGATTGGGACTTGGGCCAAAAATGTATCGGTTAGAGCTTAGTTAGCATTGAGGTGATTACCTACCAAAGAAACCCATAACAAAGGGTTTTCGGATGCACAAAAGGGCCTATTACATGAAGCACGCTCACTGATTGTGAAGCAGCCTGCCTTGACATAGAAAATCTTTACAACCGGCAATATCATTAATCTACATTGTCAAGTTATCGCATTATGTATGGATTTGGTTACAATTGGATGCACTGAAGTTGGACAAGTGCATACACATCATTGCACATATTTCCCACCAGACAACCACTACAGCGGGTCATCCTCCTTTGTCGATTCATCTAAAGATAGAGATATATCAAAGTTCTAGGAGATAGCTCAACCCTTTTACTAGGGGACTCGAATCCACATGACGTAGGGAAACAAATAACAATTGACAATCAATAGGAGGCATAGTTACCTAAGAAAGAATTCCCCCTCTTGGGTGTGGGAACACATTGCCGGTAAAGTTTCTCTTCCCAAGACCCTTCCTAGGTGTTTCCTGATGGTGGAATTACGCACCCTTGGCCATGCAATCACCTAGACCTTGAGGCCTGATTTCACCATGGGCCTCGAGGATCAAATATATATGAAGTCAATTTATTTTTTTTCATCAAAACTTCTTTGATAATGTCAATCCCTTGTGTGATAGGCTTGCTTCGGGTTTCAAGTTCACAATAGCTCTAAATTGGAGATCAAACTAAGCCTTGGTAGAAAGTTCCCCATTTTGAGAAAAGAACATGGTAACATAGCAATCCTTTGATTACCCTACCCTCAAAAAACATGTTGGGGGTCGATATGATCCACCGTTCATGCATATAGTTATCATCTTTTGTGTATGTTTGCATATCATTTAGGACCGATGACATCCCCAAGGAGAGTGATCACTTCAACTTGGAGAGGCACATTAGATCAACAAAAAAATATGAAAGAATTTTGCAAGCAGGTGGTCAGAGTACTTTTTGACAGTGTCAACAATGGCTAGGGGTGTAAAGGATAAGGTATTTGATGTACTTTGTTTTGTCCCACATACCGTGATGGGTCTCTAGGCTCCAGCAGACAATAATAAAGGATTTCATCTCATTTCTCTCCCCCATAATATCAACATCATAGTGTCCCTTGCCAATTGGTGTTTTTATCACTGCAATAGTATCTGGCTACTAGAGTTAATGTTCCGATTGTTACTCCTAACGTTTTCATCTAGGATTATTAGGCCATGCCTGTATGCTAATTCTCGGGGCCTTTACCTATATTTAGTAAAGTTAAGTTAGAATCTAGTTAGACTCAAGTTCGAGATTAAGGTTTCTTTTAGAGTGGCATAGACTATTGTCTATAAGTATGTAGTGCAACCTAGTTCATAACTTCATAGGCAATGGGACATACTTGGAGTACATCTCATCGTCATTGCTTCATCATTGTTTGTGTTCTCTTCCATGTATGTGTATGGCTATTGTCTAACAACAATAGGAATCTTATATTGCTTGCTTGTTACGCACAAGTCGGTTTTCTAACACTGGCTTCCCGCCTTCCTTGTGTACTTTTATATTAACTACCTAAATGTTTATGGAGACAATCCTTAAGCCATCTTCGAGCACAGGTCCAAGAAAATCGACAGCTGCATGTATTGGGGTTGCCAAGCTACAGAGCACATCGCTCTAGTGAGCATCATAATTCTACTCAAGAGCTATTATTGAGGATGCTAACATAGGCAGAAAGAGTGTTGTGAATCAATTACATTTTGCTAAACAACCAAGATCAACCATGTGATAAGTAGTGAACAAGAAGCATCTTCACAGACCGACTTGTGAAGCTGCAACAGGTGGCATATTGCACGCTGCAACAAAACCCAAACATGACTATTAAAAATGAGTGCAGAGGCTTTTCCAGAAACCCTAGTTCGTCTAAACTCTCAGCGGCAGGACTTTTTTAAGTTCAAAAGTAAAGTTTGATTTTGAACCTGAGTTTAAGCTTCAGCTTACGGTAGAACAGAATACAAACAAAGCAAGGAAGATATAATACATGCGTGTTGGGAACAGCCCGGCAAGTTTCACGAGAAAACAAGCGATGTAGAATGTTATCACTCTGTTTCAACATGGCTGCAAACTGCAATTGCTGCTTCCTGCCCAGTGGATTTTAGAGCATATTACAAAGGCTGAACACAAATGCGTGGCCTGCTCGCAACCCCAGCAGCTGCTTCATAGCGATTCTCCTGCATGCTTCGGCAGCCTATGCTTCTAAGCATCGCGAATCGATGATAGTCTCGATGATGTTCAACAGCACCGCACTTGGATGTTTGCCACATGTCAGATGCCACTTGTTAGCACGTGGCATAATCTAAATGTTCTTGACAGTATCCAACGGTGGAGGGCTTAAACACAGACGGGGACCATGGGAAGCCTTGTAGCACGCACCTCCAAGTGGGGTGTGTTTGGGCCGGGCGCATCACATGGCATTGCTGCCCAGGTCACTCACTACCCATGAAATATTTGCACATTCATGAGCCTTGTAGGCACACACCTACAAGTGTGGTTGTTTGGGTGCGGCGCATCAGTGATGTGACACATGGCGTCGCTGCCCAGGTCAGCACCCAAGTTTTTCAATGCCCATGAAATATTTATTGGTCAAAGAAACTCTCAAGCACCTACCAACACAAATCCACACGTGCAGGTTTTTTGCGGGCACCCATATCCGTGGGCCCATCATCCCACATGATGGGTTTCGGTTTTATGAGGCAAAAAAATTTGTAAGCATTGCTTATGGGAGAAACATCCCAAGCTGCTCGGTCACCGCTCCACTCATGGCTACCCAAGAGTAAAAAAAAAAATTAACTTAAAAAAACAAAAACAAAACAAAACAAAACATGTGGTTGAGCATGCCCCGCGAGCTTCAACCGATGCATGCTTTCAAGAGACGAGCCCCCCATCATGTCTTTGTAGTTATTATCTCTTAGTCATTGTTTGTCATCCATCATCAATAAAGAAAATTTTAAGCTCTTTCTTGTCTAAGAACACATAATTCTCTTTGCATCAACATGTATTGGGAAATGGTCAGAGGCCTTTGTGCCTAGTAAAGCAACCACAATTGAAGAACCGTTGAACTGAGTGTAAAGGACACTAAAAAGACCTTTCTTGAGCGTGATAATGGTTAGGGAAAATTCTTTTACGGCTAACAATCTTTTACGAGTCCTACTTACTCATCTTTATGAATCTTATTCTCCCTTCTCAAACCTCTTCAAGACCCTTTTATGAGAATACTATTCTTGCGAGAATTTATTCATGAGCTTAGAATCCATAATATAAAAAAATCAAAATAATAATAATAATAAAGGATGTGAGTTCACTTTCATATCTCATATTCTTCCGTTCGATATTTTGCGGTGTTCTCAATATGTCTATGCAAGAAGTTTCCGTGTTCTGGTGAACAAGCTTGTAAAGAAACATGAAGTCATAATTTCTTCAAGCAATGCAAAGCTTTGTATACGATATATATATTGTCAAGCACAACAATCACAAATTTTGCCACATCCTAGGTTGGTGGAGGGCTTACAACTCACATCATTTAGGAGGCAATGATGGCTTACTATACAAGACCCTGAATGGAGGTTTCATGTTGAGGCATGACATTGTTGTTACATGCCATCTCTACCATTAAAATACTTCTCTCACGGAGTTTTTTTATCAAAAAATAGCAAATTTGACCAACTCTCATTTGTTATTTTACTCTCACCATCAATATTTGGATGATACAAAATAAAAATTAAACTCATTATGCCCACATTTTGAAACACACCTCTCCAAAAATTGCTCATGGATCTAGCATCCTTATTTAAAACAATACATTTAACGAGCACACGGTGCACAAAGATATACCTCATAAGCAAGTGTGTATCTTCAAGAGCCTTCAGAATCTTTCTACATGGAATGAGCTTGCTTACAAAATTGATCCACTATCATCACCATGTTCTCTTGATTCATTCCTAGAATCCCTGTCCCAAAATCCATTATGGTGTGCTATCAAGATGCATCAAGGTCTCGAGGAAAACATAACAATCCTTAAGCCTTTCCTCTGTTATGTTTAACTTGATGGCACACGAGAGATGCTGCTACAAAATCTTGTATGTCCTTACGCATATTGGGCTTAAAGTAAAACGTATTCAAAGACTCACAATCATTTGATCTTCTATGCTCTACATATTGTGTACTGACTTTCTTGAAACACTTTAGTCCTTAGAACTTTCAAAACACAAAACTAGCCATTTCTAAGAAAATAACCATCTCAAAGATCAAAGTCCTTCGATACCTTGCCATCCTAAATGGAAGTCGTAACATGAGAGAGAAGCATAATCATCATATGTCCCCTTCATCGTAGTAAAGTCTTCATAAAAATCAACTAAGATACATGTTTGTTGACATGATGCAAGAACTCGAAATGAAAAGATTGTAGCCATGTTGTGCATTTCTCTTTGATAAGTTGTTGAGTCATAAAATACTTCAACAAGGATTTCATCAAAGAAGCTTCAAGTGAAATGCATGTGATTTCTAAAAAGTTTAAATCAACATATTATTGAATGTTGCAGGTGCGTTTGTTAAATGCAAGGGAACATTCACATATTTACATAAAAACTTGTGCAATATGCAACTTTATAAACATGCTCAAGCTGATATTCATATTAGATGATATACACTCATGAGGTCAATCTTGCTAAATATAGAGGCTCATTTCATTCTTTCAAGGATGCTTCCACTTCAGAAATGGGAGATGTATTCTTGATAGTTATCTCGTTTAAGACTTCAAGCTCACCATTCTAGAAGACCCTTTGCACTGAAAGAATGGGAGAACATTAAAGAAAGTTGCTTGTTTTAAGCCTTAATTTGAGAGTCTTATATTATACCTATTTATAGATTTTCTTTCTATTTGAGTATAACTCAACCCATAGCTCCCTTCATTAGGTACATAACTTCCAGGAGTAATATGGATGTGATGTTGGTAGGCTAGTAGGAGAAGATAATCTTATGTTTGAGCATAACTCGATCCATAAGGTCCTTCATTAGGTACATAACTTTCGACTATAAAATCAATGTGATGATGCTACTCTAGCAGGAGGAAGTAAATTAATTAGCAATTCATCAATAAAACAATCAAACTAACCATCAAAAAATCCAATAAAAATTACATTCCATCTAGAAAAGAGCATTTTTTGCGAGCAATTATAATACATGAGATTAAGGCATATGCTAGCATATAACACCACAAGATTGACTAAAACCAATACAAATGTGACTAGTTCACTAGACACGTTAATATGGTAAGGTTATATGAGCCTTGGACTTGAGGGACATAGTCATCATTGTCTAGCCAAATCTATTTTCGCTTTAGGGTGTCAAAAATATATTTCAATGTATGGTAAAAAATCATTTCTATGAATAGCTTACTAAGATGAATAGTAACTAGCATTTATAATGTATAATTAGAAATTGTAGAAATTCTATACAACGACTTTTACATAGTTGAAAGTACATCCACAAATCATACGTGCTCCTTATTTTGGATAGAGAACTAATGTGCATATCCCAAGTAAGAGTACAAGAATATGCGCCCTTGGAACATTGGGAGATAAGTTTTGCTTGTTTGCTTTCAATTGCCTCCTACTCCAACACATAAATTTCAATAGGGCAAATATGAAATTAAATACATTAGATTTAAGATTGATCTAGAACTGGGTTTTTGGTCGTGTGACGACCTAGCTTGGAATCTTGGCATGCTTGCAATAAAAAAGGGCACATGAAGCATGCATCCATTGAATTAGGAAGGACTAAGGACATGTATAGACATTGAAAGGAAAGTATATGAACTAAATGTATCTATTGGAAACATGCAAATGGGAGTTGACAAAAACCAACAAATTTGAGTTTAAACATAAGCTTGTCTAGGTTTAAGTACTTATCAATTCTAACACAAATTTATAAGTTAATTGCTAGTTAACAAAAACATATATGCACAAAGTGCATCATAAAGAATAAAAGCAAATGCATTTCCAAACAACTCCTAAAAGGGTTAAGAGGTCTATCACGCCCTCCCACTCCAATGTCATGCAAGGCAAACGAGGTTTTAGGTTTTGACCATAGGGTTTTATACTCACTTCTTCCAACAATCTCAACATTCGTTCTTTTGCTAATAGAAAAGTCCTTGCTAGTTGTAATGAAGTCAAAGCATTTGAGTGTGCAAGAACTTCCTAATTAATCAGTGTGAACTCACAATCACCATCATCACTGTGAATATGCTTATTGTCTATAAAACGACTATGAACATCGTCATTGTCTACAAAAAGACATTCCAACTTTCATTACTTGTTGTATGCAGCTAGAGTTCTTGTCATTGTTTCAAGATAACATAACAACTCATTAGCATATTTTAACATCTAAGGCAACACATCATTCTGCAAAGATCAAAGTGTGTGAGGTTGTTAAAACTTACCATCTATTTGTCTCCATCTCATGAGTCGGAGCTTGGACCTGTGCAACAATGCTCATGTTAATGATTGTTAAATAGATGCCAATGGTCGACTTCTAGCAGTACATGAATTACATAAAATATGTAAGTCAACCAACTCCTCAATCAAGCAAATTTCCAAAATGCAAAGCATAAAAATTACAACCTTGCCAATGTTTTATCGTAACTTTCGAATTGTCTTTTCGAACCGTGTTCGAATCGCGTTTGAATAGGGAAAGAATCGACTTCTCCAAGCTAGGACCGGCGAATCGGTTTTAGGGTTTAAAGTAACATGTCCATTATGGTTCGTGATTAATCGCTAGTGAAATTTGAATCCTGATGTGCAACTCCCGAGTCTTGTGACCTAACAATACTTGTCACTTGTGGTTTAGGATTCTTGATCTATCCGTTGCTCACAGTTTTAGCTATGATCTATCTGATATCATTTGTGAGATTAGCTAGTAACTACCAACTTCCATACATGAGTAGAAAGATTGATCATTGTTACTCGTCACTCAAAACATTAATGTCACACCATACATATTACAATGTACAATGAAATACTCAAAAAAACCCTGAAGAGTCTCTCTCTCTCTCTCTCTCTCTCTCTCTCTCTCTCTCTCTCTCTCTCTCTCTCTCTCTCTCTCTCTCTCTCTCTCTCTCTCTCTCTCTCTCTCTCTCTCTCTCTCTCTCTCTCTCTCTCTCTCTCTCTCTCTCTAGAAAATGCCAAAAAAAATGGTTCAAGCCGTTTTTTCTTTTTAGAAAAAACAAACTTTGAACCGGTTTTTCTTTAAAAAAAAAAAAGGAATTTAAGTTTTTTTTCAGGTTCGAACCAAAAAAAACGGTTCGAACCGGGCCTATTCGAACCACGGCTCAGCACAACTAAACCCTAAACCCTAAACCTTACTAATCAAATCAAGTTCATATTACAAAAAAAATGGCTCATGATTATTTGAATCTTCTCTATGCCACCATGAACAAGAGTTTCCACGCTACCATCGACAAATCACACTAAATGTAGAAGAAAATGTGTCCATCAATCCAAACCTTTGTCGAGAAAAATAGTGTCCACCATCCTTGCTAATCGTGGTGGATAGATAAAGTTTTTTCGTGGTAAAACATATAGATCTAGGGTATTTGGTTGCTGATATTTATATCAATCTTTTAGACATCCTTTTATCAATAAGACCAATAATAGATACAATCATGACAATCTTTTAGACATCCTCTTATAAACAAGACCAATAATAGATACAATCATGACACACACTCCATCATTAGTAGCACCAAATTTATCTACAACACAACCTTGAACAAGTGTAACAATGGAGACAATGTGCCATACTCCTCTATCAAAAACCTTTAATTGAATGGGCAAATAAGAAGAGTTGTATCCTTTATCATCAACAATCAATAAACTATGCCTAGCGCTATATGATACTCGGCATCCTCTCCTTATTTTTTGAGTGATTTTTGAGAATGTTTTTCACGCATTTAAACGCATAGAAAGATTGTCATAAGTAATTTCTCAATATTTGCAAAATATCTCAATAGACCCCGCTGACAAAACTGACGTGTATGTAGTCAAGGAAATGTACTTTGTGGTCCTAAACTCATTTGCATCTCTTATCCACTTTATGGTCCGACACACATCCTTTTTTCTTTTAATCTAGTATAATGACTTTAACAATCATTGTAGTTACTATGTCTATCATGACCATACTCATCCTCAACATCCGATCCTCCTCCTGATGTACATAATGTCTCAATTCACTAACAAGACATGCTCCCTCTTTGAAGCCAATACATCATGTTATTATTTAGTCTCCACTTACTAATCCTAGCTTTCTTAGCAGCAATCCCAACTATTGTCATTAAATGTTGCTCTTTCAACAAAAGATGCTCTCACATATTCATACATGTGGCACATCATTAAACTTTTCTTTGGTGTACAAGTGTGAAAAAATACTTACCATTTACATGTTAGTGATAGCAAATAACTTTGTTCTAAGAATCTCATAATAGAATTAAAATGAAACACATAGAGACAACTGCATCCAAACAAGCCTCTTCTCAACCACCTTTCGTTCCTGCTTGGACTTTGCAAATAAGTCCACTTCTTAGATAGACTCTAATGGTTGGAACGACTCTCACCTATATATTTACTTCCAAGACTCTCAATACTTGACCGAGTCGGGGTTGTCAATAGATTTCAAACAATACCAATAGAATTTTCCACTAATATTGAAGAAACACACATTGAATATCCACTCTACCTCTATTAATGTGTTCTCATACAATACTTCCCTCAAAACCCATAGGCTGAATAGTTATCACCACTAAGCATGGTTTGTGGGTCTCTGGATAGATATTCATTGCCACAATGCATTCATCAAACATCCATTCTCTCTATCTCTATTAGTGTGTTCTCATTGAGTACTTCCCTCCAAACCATTAAGCATCACATGTCAATCTCTCATCACATTATACCTTGCCACAACAATAATCACAGCATTCTATATCATTGGAAACGTCTAGCTTTTAAACTCAAGTGTCATAAACCTTTCTCATTGACATTGTTTCTTGTCAAAATTTTATACTATTTCTCACCCCATGTGGATTCACAATCCATAGCAACTTGCTAACAAATTTCGATACTTCATTACCTTTCTCCTTGCATGTAATGTGCTTTCTTGTGTCCCATTTGTATGTCCTCTTTTCTTCTTTAGTCGCTCCTTGGGCTCTTGCTCAATCATTCTAGAAAACACCCAAAATCATATTCCCTATTCATATGTACTTTATGTTCAAGAAACAAAATTGATTTGATATTCTAAAGTGCAAAATTTTGATTTTGAAAATCATAATAACCTTAAATGTAAGTTTTGGTAACATGTATGGCCTCTTGGCCCACTTTAAATTCCATCACTACAAATCTTGTCTCAAAAATTTGGGTCACTCTCTCCAAGACTATGATTACATGAAGTAGAACACATTCATAGCATATGGTATGAGATGCATGCTCGAAAAAAGTATGGTTTGCATGAAGTTGGGGCATGCAATTCAGGCACAAAGAATATATGACAGTTCTTCAAAGTAGTGTGATTGCATAATGGAGAAAACTAGTTATACAAATCATGCAGCGCAAGATAAGTAGCAATCGATTACGAATAATAATACAAGCAAGTTTGTCAAATTGCAACCAAGTAAAACACCAATTTGATGTAAGTTGACGTGTAAGGTCGAGTTCAAAAATGACGTTAATGCAACAAAGCATAAATGGTATCTACATGTTAGGTGTTTTTCTCAATGAGGCCGTTGATGATGCAAATACTTTGTGCCAATGCTAAAATGTCAACATCTGATCAACGAATGCATCAAGTGGATGAAGTCTATTGTCTCAAATGGTGATCTTATAGAAGATTTGTACTTACAACGACTAGAGGTTTCTTCTGAATGGATGAGAAGACAGATTGCAAATTGAAAAAAACATTGAATGACTTTGAGTAACATTTTTTAACTCCATAACACTTTATTAACAATAATTAAAAAGAAATTACTCGAATCAAAATCTACGTGTGTGATGATAGCTTATAATTTCTTGTATTGTATGTTATTGTATGTTCATGACATTTTCATTCAACACAATAAGCATCTTAAATAAACATCTAATGTGATTTGTCAAATGGTTTTCGTATGAAGGATTTGGGAGCATTACATATGTTCTTCTGAAAGAAATCAAGTTTACTTTGTTAAATATTGACCAGAAGTTTATCAAAAATGATAGAATTCAATCCATTATTTTTTTTAGTATTTTAGTACATTAATTATGCAATCAATATTGTTGATCACTTTTTGTCAATCCAAGTATTTTACATTGAAAATTACTCAATAGATTTTTAGATATATCAAAGGGAAAAATCAAAAATCAATTTGAATGAGACTGTTGATTTTGATGTGCATAAATCTACCATAGGGTTATAGCTTACTTTTTCTAAATCGACAAAAATAAAAGTCACATTTGCTCTATCGTAAAGTAAGAAAGAATGTACAGCTACGACAATACCAATGTTTCATGGGTCCATTTCATACGTCGCTTCGAAACGGGTTTGAAACGCATATGAAACAGGAGGGTCAAGTTCGATTCGGGAAAAAAAATTAGGGTTTTTTTTTTTAATGTGTTTTTATGGGTTTTTTGGGGTTGACGTGTCATAGAAAGACTAGTACCAAGTAGATACATCTAATTTCATGAGAATGCTCTCGAGAATGCAATTTCAAGAGGACAAACTATGCATGGTCACTTTCTTCAATCAAAAAAATTTGCACTTTTTTAAACAGACGCATTTCGAACGGGGCATTTCAAGCGCGTTTCTTTGTTCGAAACGCATTTTGATGAAACATTGAACAATACTTTGTTGAAAAATTTTAGACTTACTCAGAAGATGTAAAAACTATTATATGCAACAAGTTGTGTTCTATTACTCTTTCTAAAAACCCAATGTTCCACGTAAGAACAAAACATATCAACGTTCAATATCATTCATTTATGAGAAGCTTGAATATGAGTCAAACTCTACTACAATATAAATGAGATCTTGTTAATATCTTTACAAAAAAATTAAATAAGCATTTTGAAAAAGTTGGGAAATGATTGTATCTAGTAGAAAATGCTTCTTGGTTTCCAAGGGGAGGCTCGAACCTGGGACCAAAGAAACTTTGGATGCCAAGCCAACCAACTGAGCCAACCCCGTTGGGTATCTAGTAGAAAATGAATTAACCATCAAGAAAAAGATTTACAATAAATGCTTAGCTTGTACGATCATCTCATGACCAAATAATTAATTACACTACATTGACAGCAAATGATGTAAAAATATCCAATGCATGCTTGAATGAAGGCTAGCTTGCTTGTAATTGTTGTATGCAATCCATGCACAAGTGTATAATAGCAACATACACTTGTTTGAAGCACAATAATTGCATTATAGAGCAAATTAATTATAAAATCAATAGAGCAATCATCCTAGTGTAGATGGCAAATGGAGAAGCCCATATGGGTGAATACATTAAGATTTGCTACCACTTCTCACATTGTACATCAATATTTCATATGCTTGATAAACTCTTTGAGCTTGTGCATTCTTTTGCAATGAGCTCGTGAATCCATCTCTTGATAATAAGTTGATGCTACATGACAGCTTCTTTCTAGCAACATAAACTTATCAAAGGTGGCTAGGTGAGCCTTGTCTCCCAACCTAATCTTCATATTAGCCAATGTCCTTGCTCAAAATTGATAAGGCAAATTTTTGGATCCTTCATCATCCATTTTCTGTTTTGTGTTTTTCTCGTAATCCATATGAGGATCTTTTTCACCTTCATATTCAACCCTATAGAGTCTTAAGGTCCTTGTGGAACCTTTAAGCACCATGTCATCCCCTGCACACAAAATACATGTGAACACTAGTCGAGATTAACAAAAGACATATCCAGGACGAGAATCAACTAAAGATGCAATAGTTTTTCCAAGGCTGATCATGGTTTTTTCTTCGTTGTTTTGGAGATTCTAGACCATACACTTGGTCAAACCCGTTATTAACATATGACCATACATATACTAGAACACCTAATTGTTTGCCAAAAAAAATAGCCTTCAAAATGTTCAAAGAACAATCTACACCAAACCAAAGATTTATAATGCTCTTTAAGGAGTCATAATCTCTCTAGATCACAAGTTGTTTGCTACCATCGTTGCATAACAAAAGTAATCACACGAGTGCTTTCTAGCACTCGTTATGTGTTCCACCTCGTTACTTCCTCAGTGGCATGCACAAATGCCTCTATGACTAATCTTGGCCATAAAATTTTAAGCATTGAACCGAGATTCAACTCCTTGGCCATTTACTAGCCTCGTTAATCTTTCAGCCTCTTCTAATCAAAAGTAGGTCCAATAATATCTAGCAAAAACCATATTCACTTGATAATCAAAAAAATCACGTGCTTTTTCAGTTAGGTGCTAGAGAGATAGCAAATTTGCTTTGCCTTTTTTTTAACAAATTGTGACAAAGTTGCGTCTAGGAACTGCCCTCCTATTTCAAATATGAGACCCCTTGAAGCAACATAAAACCATGCACGTATTATCAATCTCAACTTCTTGAATAGTAGATCCGACATTGATATTCACAAACAAATCTTCTCTTAGCCTTCATGGCATCCAATGTGTAACTATCCATTGTTAATCGTTGCAAAATGCAAACATTAAAACTAGTGGTCAGCCCAACTTTCAAGGACTTACAAGTAAAAGTTGAAGCGTGATACACTAGCTATTCCTCAACTTTCATCCTTTCCTGTTAGCCCACATCTTCTAACTAGCTCAAGAAAAGAAATAATGCTAGTTGCTCATATTTTTTCAGCTCAGGTTTGAACTACGGACATTACAAACTTGAAACATAGTAGCATGACAATACTCAAAAAATTACTCGAACATCCAAGAATTTGTTAACTAAAAAACACATCCACAACAAGTTAATGGCTAAAACATGCAACCAAGGTAGTGTATTAATGTGCTATGGAGGTAAATATTTATGTGTCCTATTGGCATAGCTTGCAGTTGAAGGCCTACCAAATATATATATATATATATATATATATATATATATATATATATTATTCCTTGGCATGAACCAATTTGGACCAAAGAATCTTCCAACTATTTAAGGAGAGTTCAAGACTCCCATATTCAATAACCCTATTTAGTAAAAACCAACCAATTGAACAGCAATTGCAAAGAGGACGTTTCATAGGATAATTTGTGAGAGGAAATGAAAAGGTCATTAAGAAATAACTTTAGCTCAATTGTAGACCACTTTAGTTTCAAACAAAGAGATTCAATTAGCCTTTCACATAATATTTTAGAGCTAGTTAGAACAGCCAAAGTGATGCTAAATAGACCTATAAGTAAACTCAAAATTTATAGAAATTGGACCAAATTCACAGAAAACAAGCTCGTCTTTCGCTTTGCTTGAATCAATTGACTGCATACCGGAAAAAGTTCGCAACTTTTACCTTATTGCCAGGTGGATAAAATTCTATTTGCAGCAAATTTTGGTCTTATTCATGGATAGATAACTAATCCCATGCATGCTTACAATATCACTCTCTCATTCCAACAAAAGAGATGAATTCACAATCAAACAATTTAAGTGGCCTTTTATGTAGGATCTAGCCAGGGTGAGACACTAGCGTGCTACCTGATATCGACATCCTACAAAGGCAGAAATTTTTCTGCAACTCGAAAATCATATCTACAATAAGAAAAACAACTCTTGACAATTCTACACATTACATGCTGCTAGCAACGTTCAAATATTACCCAGTAAAGTGGAAAGTTTGCATGGTATACTGGTAGGATGCTTGCCTGCGATTACCTTGTGTTGTTGAGCTTTAGAATCTGAAAATAAAAACTAAACACTTGTCTTAACAGCTTCACATAGAAAGAGGTTATCTAAACAATGGAAGAGAGGTTGTTAAGAATATATGTCACAGCCTACGAAAACACAAAACATATATAAGTTGAAAAACCTAAAAACGAAATCTGATTTTGGTCTAACTATCTGAAAATCACTAAACTCCAAATATCCATTTTTGTATTACTGATCTTCAACGTTGCGAATAATTGCGAAGTAAAAGCACGCTTGGATGCTGCAAATTAAAGGGATTTGAAGCCCAGACAAAGGTAAGTAACAACGCGAAAGCTAACCGATTGTCAATATTTGTAACCCAGCTTTTATCATGTTGGAAATGCGTTGCAAACCTATAACCGACTTCACAGGTTCGTTGAGGACATAGGGAGACGAAAGGCTCTGGAGGAAGGGGAATAGCAGGAGCTCGAGAAATCAAAGAACAAGAGAAATAGAACAAAACGAACTGATTTAAGGAAGAAAAGGAAGGAAGGAGGAAGAGAAAGCAAACCCTAAGAAATAGAAAAACAAACTCTCTCTATAAGGCGCTCTCTCTCTCTCTCTATATATATAAAGATGTGGATCACCAACCCCCTACCCTCAAGTTTCTGCCACCCACACAAACACACAAACAAGCAAGTGCTCCAACACCGTTATCCTTTGAACAAGGTCATTCCAAAGACCGACCCAACGGGGTTGGCTCAACTGGTTAGCTTGGCATCCAAAGTTTCTTTGGTCCCAGGTTCGAGCCTCCCCTTGGAAACCAAGAAGCATTCCAAAGACCGAATCAAGGGTGCTGGCTCAATTGGTTATTTTGACATCCAAAGTTTCTTTGGTCTCAAGTTCGAGCCTCCCCTTGGAAACCAAGAAGCATTCCAAAGACCGCAACAAAGCTTGGTGCGCACACATGTACGCTAAAATGTAAATAAGCATTGAATTGTTGGGAAATGAAGTGATCAAAAAGCAAAAGCAACAACAAAAACGAGGTGATGTATAGATTACGTCCAGCCCTAACATGCAAAAATGGGAGAAAAAAAAAAGTTGTGCAAAAATTTATTTGACAAAGACAATTTACATAATATCTTTCAGTGAACATAGTTTTGTGTAACATTATGTATTTTGGAACTAGGTTTTATATTGCTCTTCTTGTAAGTAATAAATCTAACCAGTCAATAAGCTTTAAGGTATGTGTGAAAAACTTTAGACGATTTTGGTAGTATGCGCTCAAGCCACAATTTTTCTTTCAATATACATACTTTTCTAAATAGACATCTTGTGTTTTAAGAGCTAAATTTACATGGCACAAGTGTTCAATAAGCTTTAGGATATGAGAGAGAGTTTCTTATTGATAATTTGGTAGGGGTATGCTCAAGCTACATTCTTTCTATGAGTGTAAATAGTTTTTTCTTAAACATCATGTATTTCAACACTAAGTTCACATGGCTTAGGTCTCCATTGAAGTTTAGAGTAAATGTGAAGTTTCTTAGCTTTACTTGGTTCTTGTGTGGTGGGTTCTATAATGTACTTGATGTGGTGTGTTGCAGCCACCCTAATTTTATGCTTGCTTGTTAAAAAGGCATGTTATGTTTTGTACTTGTCCGACCACACTTCATTTGCATAATACAATGAATGTTGTATATAATATTCTGCCAATTTCATGTGGCTCTTCTCGTTCTAATGCTCTCATGTTTTCATCAAACATTAGAATACATGTGAAAGGTTATTAGCTTTATATTTGGAATTTCCTCAGTGATTATAGAGTGTGGTGTGTTGCAACCACACTAATCTTTAAGTTTGTGTGTGAAAAGAATTTGTCATATCTTTCGTGTATATCAAGACATATTTGAAGATGTAGGTCATTATTGGCCAAGTTCACAATTGAGAAGAAATGAGCTCCATTGGATATTTTCATATGTAAGCATTCAAATCCTTGATGGAGTTGAAGATAGATACGTGATTTGGGTTGGAAAGCTTGATGAGTTATGTTTCACTACACTGATGCTATTGTCCTTGTGATATTGTTATATCTTGGAATGTGTTGTCTTCTATCTCCATAGGTTTTCATTTTGTAGCTTTTTGAAAGTTTACCATCTAAAAAATATGTTATAACTAAATTGCAAGGTCTTTTTATTCCTAGGGTCGACCAAGTATTTTAGTTCTAGTTGATTTGCTCTTTATTACAGGTTGAATATCGACAAAGAGCTAACTTTGATTTCCAGGATTGGCATTTGACATATTTAGTTTTGAGACTGATCCTCGGTCCTACAATGTACCACATCAATTTTTTTGGATAAAAGCTTTTCTCTAACGAGGTGATACTTGATTTCGATATTATTAGTGCTTGCATGGAAACAAAGCATTCATCGTAGCCATACCTACCTCTTGTGTTGCCAAACATAAAGCTTTATATTCCATTTACTTAGTGAATAGAGCAATTGTTTCCTACTATTTATTTGACCAAGATAAAGCACCATTACCAAAAGAAAATTATAACTGGTGCTAGATCTCCGGTCATCAATATTTCCTACCCAATTAGTGGCCAACCATTTTGTTTCATACAACAAACTATAAGTATTTTTGCCCTTAACATAATGAAGAAAAGTAACAAACATTTTTGCACCTCGATTGTTAATTGTGCTAGCAAAATGTACGTCCTAATGTACGAGTTGAAGAGGCATGCTAGCTAGACCTTGCTTATGGAAGTCGATGTGACTTTGACAACTCACAAACTTTATTGATGCTAGAAAGAGATTTAGGAAGACCAAGCACAACTTCCCTCTTTGACATTTCCTCCATTGCCTTGGAATTGGGATGACCTAACCTCTTGTGCCATATCTCTTGCATTGTCATTTTCTCCTTTGCCAAAAAACATCTTGCTTAGCAATAACGCAAGCATCAAGTTTGGGTTTACCTTGCCTCATGCCATTGGCAATCAATGTTCCCTTTCTCTTTATCAAGCTAAAATCAAGAATCATCAGCAAATTCAACCCTTATTGATCATTCGCTCTACACTAAGTGTCAAAAATCGGTGGTGTAGCAAAAACAAGTTCTAACACAAGGGTAGAATGTAGTATCTCGATGGGAATCGAACAATTTGTTCCAAAGGTAGAGGTCCAGAATCAAAATTTGGATCAATTACAATGGACATATGTGGATCGAAAGTGTGTTAGAGTAGCAGCAACAATCAAGATGTAATGCAATCTTCTATAATAATGCACAAATGAACAACAGTTGTGTGTGTGGACAAAATTCCACTCTTGATTAACCAAAAATAGAGTACATGAGCATGAAGCTGTGCACTAATCTAGGAGGTGTAAAAATAGAGCCTCAGATGCTTGATTTTTGCTACAGGATTCTTAGTTCTGTCTGAAAAACGGACCAGAAGGAAATGACTAAAAAATTGAATAAGAACCAGATCGATCACTAACTGCTAAAGGTGTAGACTTTATTCTAAATTCACTTGACTTGTTGGTGATTGCAGTTCAGTGATCAGTACTTGAAAGTATAAGTTTGAATATACACATCAGTAAGCTGATAATGGAGTGAAATGGATATTATTTCATTTCCTCCTTTTCTACCTCCCCTCGTGAGAACATTGTTCCTCTGATAATTTCAGATCAGGCTCGAGTGGAAAGTAGCTTGATTTGCAGTTGGTCATTCCATATTTTTCCAACACGTTAGTGAGATATCATTGTTGACTAATGTAAATTCGTCTGTTGAATCGATTTCGATATATCTAAATTTTGAAACAGTAATGGACTAGACCCATATCAATCATCTTATATTCATGGGCTAGCATGCAATTTATATCTTTCAAGAAATTCATATTGTTACTAAATAGTAACGTATCATCTACATATAAAGTGATGATTATGAAGGAAGCAAAAACAGACTTGAAATAGACATTCGAGTCTGCCGAGTTTGGAATAAAACCATTCTCAATTAGAAATGCATTTATTTTCTGAAACCAGGCTCTTGGTCACTGTTTCAAACCATATAGAGCCTTGTGGATTCTGCAAACAAGATGCTCCTTACCCTTGAGCTCGTATCCCTCTGGTTGCGTCATGTAGTTCTCCTCTGCAATAGTCTCATTTAGAAAGGTTGTTTGGACATCCATTTGGTGGACTTTGAGATCGATTGCAGCTGATAGTCAAATTGAAGTATGTTTATTAACAGGGCTGAAGGTCTCTGAGTAATCTAGATCTGGAATTTGTGAGAAACCTTTGGCGACCAGTCTAGCCTTGTATCAATTTAGTTTTCCTTCAACATCATACTTCGCTTTGAATATCCATTTGCATGGAATTGGATTTCAATCCTTTGGCAGCTCTTACAGTCCACGTATGATTCTCAATTAGAGAATCGAATTTTGTGTCCATAGCGGCTTTCCATTGATCAATATCTCGAATTGACATTGTCTCTTATATAGTGCATGGTTCTTGCACAAAATAACAGGCTGGATCATCCATGAATCGGGATGGAGGTTTTCTTGATCGATTTAATCTTCTAGGTTGAACTTCGATCCTCTGATGCGATTCGACTTGTTGAAGATCTGACTCATTGTCTGAGTCTATATCAATTTTCTGATGTTCGATCCTAGAATTGGTTTTGATGGAGCCTTTCCCTTGTGGTCGATGAACTGATCTTCCACAAAAATGACATCTCTACTTATGAACGAGTTTTGTGTGTTCAGACTGTAGAGTTTGTATGCCTTGTGGCGTGGAGAATAGCCAATGAAAATCGATTTCTTGCTAGTATCATCTAACTTCTTTCTTAAATCAATAGGGAACTTAGAGTAAGCAATGCATCCAAACTCGAATGTGCTGGACTTAGGGTTTCAATTCTATTTTTGCCGTAGAGCTTTTGTAATGGATGATTATGTGGATAGGCAGCAATCGTAATAGCTTCTCCAAAATTTCTTTGGAAGAGAAACATGGACTAGCATGCTTTTGGCACTTTCGATCAATGTCCAATTCTTTCTTTTAGCTATACCATTGGAGTGAGGTGAATAACTAGTTGTAAATTGTTGGTGTATTCCATTTGCCTTGCAAAACTCCTTGAATTCGGTGGAGAGCCTTGATTTTTCTCTGTGTCTGATTTTCAATAAACACCTTGAACTGTTTGAAGAATTTGAATGCCTCACATCTGTTCTTGAGAAAGTAGGTAATAGTTCTTTGAGAAACAAAAAATTAATAAAGGTTAGAAAGTAAATGGCTCCCTCCGTGGAAGCAGTCTGCATAGGGCCACAAATGTCACTATGTACAAGATCTAACAAACCTTTAGATGAATGGACTGAATCAAAATCAAATGGACTTCTAGCATGTTTGTTGATAATACAACTTTCACAAAGAGAAGTTGATTTGATAATAGATGGTAGATCTTGCACTAAATTCTGATTTGACATTTGTCAAATACTTTTGAAATTTAAATGGCCTAGTCTGAAATGCCATAGCATTAAAACCGATTCAGAAGTTGAAGTATGTTGAGAATCGATGAAGTCAGATAAGTCGAGTCAGTCAATGGAGTCGAATGTTGAGTGTGGAGTGTTGATGGAGTGAGTCGAGTGTCGATTGAGTCGATGGAATCGACGGAGTTGATTGTCGAGTAAGTCAATGTGTTGATGTTAAAGTCGAAGTCGATGGAATCGATGGAGTTGGCTTTGACAGATTTCAAGATGCTCATTACTGAGCAGATTTAGTCCTGAGCATTAAATTCCAACACTAAGAAGGATTTTTAGTAGTAGAAGAAATGAACAACACATTCTCCAACTTTGTACTCCTAATTGTAGAAACAAAAATAGGTAAAGGTCCAACTCCCTTAACTACGCATTCACCACTATGTGTAGTTTAGATTACCTTCCTTTCTCCATCATAGTCAACCAAGAAAGAGAAGTATTCATTGTGACTAGTTATGTGAGAGCTTGCTCCACTATCAATTCACCAAGGATCAACATTACCCTCATTTGCCATCAAGCTAGAAGAAAATAATAGAGAATCAAAATCATCTTACTCATCCTCATCGACAATTAAATTACCTTGCTCTCTCTCTCTTCTTCTTTAACTAGCAAAGTGTCAATTCAATCTACAATGAAAACACTTTGACTTATTTCTATTCTTACCACCAAAAGAAGAAGCCTCACCTTACCCTTGATCCATATTACCTTGATAGAATGCTTTTGCCTTTGTCCTTGAACTTGCTTCTTCAGAAGAATGCCTCTTCTCCTCGATCTTGTGTAGAAGTGCCACCACTTCTAGCTTGAACATTTGCCATCTTGTGCTCCTTAGCTAACAAGACTTCTTGCAAGTCCTCAGTAGTTGCAAGCTAAGATTCACTAGCTATGCTAGAAAGCAGGACTTAAGCTAGAAAGCGGAAGAGAATGCTTAAGGAGGCTAAAGAGGAGCAATCATCATAAACTGAATAAAGGAATACAATGCTGCCCTACTTATACCCTCTTCCTGAATCAAATGGAGGATTCAAAAAAAAGGGAGGGAAAATAGTGCGCCCTCCCAATAGGAGGACCCCCACTCCAAATCAATGTGACCAAGTCCTAAAATATAACCAAATAGGGCCCAAGGCCAGTAGATGAATAAAAAGGGCCCTTAGGCCTGCTTATGCATAATAACAAGAAAAGAATGGATGTGGCGAATGTAATGAGCCAAGTCCATAACTCTCCTTTGCAGAAAAACAAAGCCCTCCACCGGCTAGCAAGCATAATGACTATCTAAAACAATAATGTAAGCATGCTAAATACTGAAAAACCATGAACTAATGGAAATACTGATGGAGAGGACATAAGTCATCACAACAGATACCCCAAAAGCATCATAACTGTGTAAAGCAAGTACTAAGCAAATACGACAATAAAGAATAGTCATAGCTAGCTGAATCATGAAGCAGAGGAAACATCTACAATGACATCTGTAGTAGAGGAGAGAACTAAAGCCATGAGTGCTTGAGCATGATCTCCCAATAATGGTGTGTGATAAAACACATCAATAGGCTCCCAAGTGGCCTCCTCAAGAGGACGACCATCCCACTATACTAAAAACTAAACCTGTCTGCGATGTTGACTGTACTGAAGGCGAACCTAATGGATGGCGGCTGGCAAAAAAGAGAACAGCTCTGGCTCTGTAGGAAATGTGAGATCGCGAGGAGCATCATCCTCAATGGCAGCTCGTAACAGGCTAACATGAAAGATATCACAAGTTTGTGTAGAATCAGACAACTGTAACCGGTATGCAACAGGGCTGAGGCGATCCAAGATACAGTAAGGCCCATAATAGCGTGGTGCAAGCTTCTCAGTAGAAGCGTGACCCTGAACAAAGTGATGACGTTGAAAACGTAACCGGAGGTAAACCATATCACAAACCCATGAGCCAATAAGAAAGGTGAAACTCTAGTGCTGGTAATAAAAGAGCTATTATAGCTATACTCTGCCAAACATAAATGCTGGTCCCAATCCTTCTCGAAAGGAGAAACAAAATGTCGAAGGTAATCCTCAAGGATCCGATTAAGGACCTCAGTCTGCCCATCAACAGTAGAATGATAAGTAGTACCCATCAGAAGCTGTACATCCAAAATACGCATAAGCTCTGTCCAGAACGTAGATGTAAACTTACTATCCCGATCAGATAGGATAGTACGTGGCATACCATGCAGGCAAAAAATATCTGATAGAAAAAGACGTGCGCACTGCTCAACTGTAATAGTACTGCGGACCGGTATAAAGTGTGTTTGTTTCGAGAACCGATCTACCACCACCATACAAGAGTCATGACCACGACAAGTATGAAGAAGACCAAGGATAAAGTCCATAGAAATATCTGTCCACTGGCGATGAGGAATGGGCCAACTCTAAAGCAAACCAGCAGACTTAGCACGAGAGTCTTTATTACGGGCACAAAAAGGACAATCACAAATAATATGGGCTAGCTCAGACTTCATGGATGGCCAATAGAAATTGTCTTTAAGACGTGCATAAGACTTTTGAAAACCAAAATGTCCACCAATAGGGGAAGCATGAGCATCAGACAACAACTGAGGACGAATGGAAAGAGAACTGGGAATACATAAAGCACCATAGTGGTATAAACGAGCATCAACAATGGTATAAACCTGGAACTTCCGAGAGGACAAAAGGGGACAAGTATGATAAACATCAAAAAAGTCAGAACAAGACAAATATGTGGCCGGTAAATCATCAAACCAAGAAGGAACTGAAGCAACAATACTAAGTAACAATGCAGGAAGACGAGATAAAACATCAGCGGCCGTGTTTGCCTTGCCTGGATGATACAAAATATCAAAATGAAAAGACTGTAAAAATTTTTGATATTGACGATCATTAAGATCACGCTGAGAAAAAAGATAACGGAGAGACTGATGATCAGTAATAATATCAAAGGGAACACGATACAAATAATGACGTCATTTCTTAAGAGCATGGATGACAGCAAGTAGCTCTTTTTCATGTACAGAGTAACGTTGCTCATAAGAGCGCAAACGACGAGACTCATAAGCAATAACACACTCGGACTGATGGAGAAGAGCGCCTAAACCAATAGCACTAGCATCAGTCTCAACAATAAAACGTTGATCAAACTAGGGAAGACACATAACAGTAGCAGAAACAATGGCATGACGTAAAGCATCAAAAGCAGTTTGACACTCAGAAGTCCAAACAAAGGCATGAGACTTCTTTAGTAACGAATGAAGCGGAGCAGCCAGAGTGGCAAAATACTTAACAGGACGACGAAGATGGGTTGCCATACCTAAAAACATACGAACAGAATGAACATCAGTTGGGACAGGCCAATTCTCAATAGTCTGAACCTTCCGAGGATCAAGACGAATATGTCCACCACAAATAAGAAAACCCAAAAATTAGATTTCAACCACGACAAAAGAACATTGGACAATTTGGCGAACAGTTGATGCTTAATAAGTAATTCAAACACAAAAGATAGATGTTTTACATAATCAGACAAAGAAGTACTAAAAACAAGAATGTCATCAAAATAAACTAAGACACAAACACCTACCAAATGGAAGAACACGAAATTCATACAAACCCAAATGAGTACGAAATGCAGTCTTATGCTCATCAGAAAGACGCACCCTAATTTGGTAGTATCCAGAATGTAGGTCAATTTTGGAAAAGATGGAAGAAGTGCCAAGCTGATTAAAAATGTCATCCATGTGAGGTATAGGATACTTATTATGGATAGTCAGCTTGTTTAAAGCACGATAGTCAATGCAAAGGCGTTTGGTTCCATCTTTTTTGGCAACAAGGAGGACAAGAGCACCAAAAGGACTATGGCTAGGAACAATGAGGCCCTGATGTAAAAGGGAAGCAATTTGGAGTTGGACCCCATCACGTTCATCTTTAGACATACGATATGGAGCACGAGAGGGTGGGGTAGCACCAGGAATAAGATCAATATGGTGGGTGACATCTCGTAATGGTGGTAGAGACGTAGGTTCAAAAAAGACCACAGAACACCGATGCAATAAGTCAGAAATCACCTGAGGAAGAGGACCCATGGATGGAACAGGAGGAGCAGTAACTGATGTACTCTGAATGATAAAAAGAGTTGCACCCTGAGCCTTTGGCAGGCTACGCATAAACTGCTTCCCGGTAACCAACTGATAGTCACCTTGGGAATCAATACCAAAAAGTAAATGATGCCGACCAGCATGTGTAAAAGACAATGTCTGCTGAGAAAGATCCACAGCATCACTACCAAGGGATGAAAACCAATCTGCACCAAGAATAATGTCATAGCGCTCCAGAGGAATAATATGGAAATCTGCCTATCCAGGAAGTCACCAATGCTATAGTCCAAGCCCTGAAACATCTGAGAGTTGTGTAGCAAAAATAGGTGTGCACGAATCCTGGTGGAAATGTAACTACTAATAAATGAGTGTGTACTGCTCGTATCCACCAAAGCAATATACTCGTGTCCCAAAATGCGGACACATAACCGAATAGAACAAGGACCATAACCGAATAGCTGTGCATGGCAAGCGGCAGAAGCAGGATCATCAGAAAGCAGGTCAGTCGGCTCATCAGCAGAACGTGGGTCAGGAGTATCAAGAATCTGGATATAAACATCAAATTCATCAAGAGTAAGAACCTCATGGTAAAAACAGTGGTAGGAGGACCAGGAGACTGTCCGCAATCATGGGCGAGATGATCTGGACTCTTACAGCGATAACAAAGGCGCTTTTGCTAAATCTCAGCGAACTTTGCTGCTGAATAACGACAAACAAAGGCAAGGCGAGGTGTAGAAGGGCGAGGGGATACGGTAGTAGAAGAAGCCAAAGTAGGAGAAATAGTGGAAAGAGGGCGAGAAAAATGAGAAGAAGTGGACAACTTAGGATACTTATGCTGCAGGGTAGTAGCCAAGGAGATAGCATTTGAGAGAGTAGGAGGCCGAAAAGAAGAAACATCATATCGTAAGGAGCCTCTAAGACCAGCAATAAAACGTGAAATAAGCTCTGTAGGATGAAGATCAGTAAAAAGGTAAGAAAGCTCAGTAAATTGATCAATATAAGCAGTCAAATAACTAGTATGGCGAAGGCTACGAAACAAATCACGTTGGCGAACCAACCACTGTGGATCAATCGTAGCCATACGAAGATCATGCCGAAAAGTAGGCCATATATGTAATCCCTCACAAGTAGGCTCAGAGCGACAGACCCGCCACCAAGTCTGAGCTCGACCATCTAAATGTAATACTTCCAACTACACTTTCTGGGTTTCAGTCTTGGGATACATAAGAAAATAGGTCTCTAACATAGAGAACCAATTTTCCAAGATATTCCCATCAGATGAACCAGAATAAGTAGTAAGCTGGATGCGATCACGAAAATCATGAGCAAAATGAGGCTCAGGGTCACCTGAAAAAATAGAAGAAAGAAATCCTGGTGGTGCGGAGGGAAATCCAGGTGGTGGTACAGAAGACCCCAAAGAAGACCCATAAGAACTAGCACTATGTGAAGGGAGACCAAATGTACTACCAAAAGCACCTCCTGAAGATGGAGATGAAGCCGGAGCAGGCGTACTCAAAATAGGAAATAAAGGTGCTTTACCAGGACGATGAAGAATGTCTTGGGGGGGTGGTATCCCCTCATGGTAGGATAGTCTCAAGGCTAGAAAGAATACGATCAATACGACTCTCAAGATGATCCATGCAGGAATCAATATGTGTAAAACAATCATCTAAAGAGCTCTGCGGAGGGTCTTTTGATGAAGAAGTTGCCATAGGGACTAAGGAAGAGACAAAAACCTGAGGGAGAGGACGTTTGTCGTCACCCCAAGTTAGTCTAACTTCCAAAATCACCGAAAATGGCACGTAAACAGTCAATCAAGATGGATAATAATCCGAAATTGAGGGGCTGAGAAAGTATAAGGTTTCTAATAAAATGAAAAAATGGAAAGAGGAGGGTGTGAGGCAACAAATATGGACATGAATAGGGGGCCGAAAAGAGCAGTATATGAGCAGAAAAGACAACAAGTAGGTGCAAATAGTGTCCCCTCCCAATAGGAGGACCCCCACTCCAAATCAATGTGACCAAGTCCTAAAAATATAACCAAATAGGGCCCAAGGCCAGTATATGAATAAAAAAGGCCCTTAGGCCTGCTTATGCATAATAACAAGAAAAGAATAGACATGGCGAATGTAATGAGCCAAACTGGCACCATAACATGGCAAGTGGCAGAAGCAGGATCATCAACAAGTGGGTCAGCCGACTCATCAACAGAATGTGGGTCAGGAGTATCAAAAATTTGGATATAAACATCAGAATCATCAGGATTAAGAGTCTCATGGTAAAAAACAGCAGTAGGAGGACCAGGAGACTATCGGCAATGACGGGCGAGATGATCTAGACTCTTACAGCGATAATAGAGGCACTTCTGCTAAATCTCAACGAACTCTGTAGCTGAATAACGGTGAACCAAGGCAGGGCGAGGTGTAGAAGGGAGAGGGAGAACGGTAGTACAAAAGCCAAAGTAGGAGAAGCAGTGGAAAGAGGGCGAGAAAAACGAGAAGAAGTGGACAACTCATGATACTTATGTTGTAGGGTAGTAGCTAGGGAGATAGCATCTGAGAGAGTAGGAGGCCGAAAAGAGGAAACATCATATCGTAAGGAGCCTCTAAAACCAACAATAAAACGTGAAATAAGCTCTGTAGGATGAAGATCAGTAAAAAGGTAAGAAAGCTCAGTAAATTGATCATGTCAAAAAGTAGGCCATATATGTAATCCCTCACGAGTAGGCTCAGAGCGATAGACACGCCACCAAATCTGAGCTCGACCATCTAAATGTAATGCAGCCAACTGCACTTTTTGGGTTTCAATCTTGGGATACATAAGAAAATAGGTTTCTAACTTAAAAAATCAATTTTCCAAAATATTCCCATCAGATGAACTAGAATAAGTAGTAAGATGGATGCGATCACGAAAATCACGAGCAAAATGAGGCTCAGGATTACCTGAAAAAGTAGAAGAAGAAAATCTTGGTGGTGCGGAGGGAAATCCAGGTGGTGGTACAGAAGACCCGAAAGGCGACCCATAAAAACTAGCACTATATGAAGAGAGACCAAACGTACTACCAAAAGCACCTCTTGAAGATGGAGATGGAGCAGGAGCAAGCGTACTCAAAATAGAAAATAAAGGTGCTTTACTAGGACGATGAAGAATGTTTGGGGGGGTGGTATCCCCTCGTGGTAGGATAGTCTCAAGGCTAGAGAGAATACAATCAATATGACTCTCAAGATGATCCATGCGGGAATCAATATGTGTAAAACGATCATCTAAAGACTACGGAGGGTCTTTTGATGAAGATGTCGCCATAGGGACTAAGGACGAGACAAAAACCTGAGGAAAGGATGTTTGTCATCACCCCAATTTAGTCTAACTTCCGAAATCACCAAAAATGGCACGTAAACAGTCAATCAAGATGGATGATAATCAGAAAATGAGGGGCTGAGAAAGTAGAAGGTTTCTAACAAAATGGAAAAATGGAAAGAGGAGGGTGTGAGGCAACAAATATGAACATGAATAGGAGGCTGAAAAGAGCAATATATGAGCAGAAAAGACAGCAAGTATGTGCAAAAAGGAAGTGCAAAAAGGACGCAAGCAATACCTGGATGGGTGCTGATCCGTCGTTCACTCGGTAGTGCCAACAAAGAGAGGTAAAAGCTGAAGATAAAAGGGCACTGGGCAGCAACTACCAAGATCCACAATATGTTGAAGAATAGGCTGAAAAAAAGGTGCTGAAGTAAGGTGCCGAACAGCCTCCAATCAATAGCCGAAACAGATAGCAAGTCGGTGAAAAGAACAGCTGAAAGTGAGATGGTAGTAAGGCGTTGGACAATAGCTACCAAATTTGCAAAAACGATGAAAATTTGTCGAAAAAATCAACAAAAGTGATGGGTTATCGCTAAAAATGAGATGGTAGTAGGGCGCTGGACAGCCTCTAATCAGTATAAAAAATAGACAGCAAATCGGTGACAAAAAGTGTGGAAAATGATGAGGTAGTAGGGCGGTGGGCAATAGCCACCAAATCTGCAAAAACAATGAAAATCTGCCAAAATAAATCGACGAAAGTGATGGGTTAGCAGGGCGCTGGACAGCCTTCACCAAAACTGCAAAAAATGATGAAGAAATCGTTGAAAGTGATGGGCAGTAGGGCGCTGGACAACCACCACAAATCTACAAAAATGACGGAGAAAAATCGATGAAAGTGATGGGTGGTAGGGCGCTGGACAGCCTCCACCAATCTGCAAGAAAGTGCTCTGATACCAAGTTACAAGCTAAGATTCACTAGCTATTCTAGAAAGTAGGACTTCAGCTAAAAAGCAGGAAGAGAATGCTTGAAGAGGCTAAAGAGGAGCAATCATCATAAACTGAATAAAGGAATACAATGTTGTCCTACTTATACCCTCTTCCTGCTCTTCCTTCAACCATATGTGACCTAGCCCTATAATCACAACCCTAAGATGGCCCTTTAGCCCTAATGTTGACCTCATGAGAGTGAGATCCCTCAACAATGCAAAAATTGCTAATTTGGCCCTATATTATTTCCAAGGCTAAAATGGCCTTTTGTTCTCACATGAAATGATGCTATAAGACCTCAAATGAGGAATATTAACATTGTGAGTTTTTTTCAAACATCTATCCATGTGACCAATGCCACCTCATTTCATACAAGTGGAATTACAACAAACTAGTCATGCATTCTCCCTACAATGCTAATGTGGATTTTGTACTCATTAGTAAAGATGCTAAATGACCTCCTGTAAGAAATTTATATGATTAGACATCGGGATAAGCATCTATACACGTGTCATCATGACCTACAATTGGAATTTTATCAAACTATACAAGCTAGAATTGTGAAATTTCAATACTCCTCATCACAATCTAGCTAGATGACAATGTAGCTTTACTAATTAAGCCAAGGGCTCATCTAAGCTTTAAAAAAATAGCCTTTTGAAGAGGCTTTGTGAATATATCAGAAATGCATTCTTATCTTGAAACATGCTCCAATGAGACCTCCTTATCTTGGACCTTCTCCCTTACAAAATGGTGAGCAACTTCTATGTGTTTGCTCCTTGCATGGTAGATTGGGCTCTTGCCATAGATTTTTCAAGTAATCTATTCTCTGATCAATCTTGTGCAATCACAACACCCTTGGTTGTGGTTGTTAGAGCCTTGTACTCGGCCTCACTTGATGAAAGAGATATTGTTTTTTGCTTCTTTGATAGCCAAGAAACCACACCTTCTCCCATGAAAGTTGCAAAGGCACTTGTTGAATTTCTATCCTTCTTGTCCCCTGCAAAATCTGAATCACTAAAAGCATGCAAGTTAAATGGAGTCACCTATAAGGGAAGCTCCTTAGATCCTACTTACAGATCCTAAACACAAAGGATATCACACTGTGGAGAAACCACCCAACCAAGTAGAAGCATCCAATCAATCTCTAGAAGCCTCACCCCCAAGCCAAGGAACAAGAAGCATGAATGTAGAGTGAGAGCCTGGCAATGAATCAAGAACCATGATGTGTGTCAGATGGATAGCCGAGATCAAGTGCTAGGGATTGTTAGACATGTATGAAACATATGTATAATTCAAGTGTCCTAATTGATGATGCCATCGGCATTGATTAGACTCGAACTCTACCTTATGACCTAAATCAATGATCCTACTTACTGATAATAGATTCCTAGAGAGTTTAGGTACATACAAAACATTTGATAGTAGTTTGAATTGATCATGTTGGAATTTCAATCTTACAGTGCCTTCACCTTTGATAGTGTGAGTGCTATCGTCACCAAGATGAACGTACTTCAAGGCATATCAGAGTGAAAATGCTCACGATGACTGGTCATATGTTGAGTAGCTCCAAAATCCAGAAACCAAGATTTATCCAATAGTATCTTTTGGTCTTTGAACATAAATGCTCCTTCGTCCATGTCGATGTTGGGAGGTGTTGTGACTGCATTGATCTGTTAGGTTGCTTATTGGCATTCTTTGCTTTGAGTACCTCACAATCATGGATCTCATGACTAGTGTGCTTGCAATACTTACAGAACGTCTTCTTTTTTAGCTATGGATTTGATCATTGTTCTTGACTATGCGTCAGTCTATGATTTGATGTGGATTGCTTAGAGCTTCTCTACTTTTGTTGTTTTGAGCCTTTGTTGACATATAGAGCATGAAATGATGAAGTCGACGAAGCATCTTGACTTCTTCAATTATTTTCCTACATCAACATAGTGATAACTCTAGTAAGAGATAAATCTGAGTGTGTCGATATGATTATCACTCAGTTCTCATATGTAGAGGGCAAACTTGAAAGCAATGTCATAATTGTGTCTTGATCATCTATGACTGATCCGATAGTGGCCATCTGTTGCAAGAGATTCTTAACCTGGTTAACGTGATTTTGAAGTGAATTACCATTCGACATCTTGATAGTGAAGAATTTTTTTCATAGATGTAACTTAGAAGTTACATCCCTCACATCATATAGTAGCTTCAATTCAAGTGAAACAATTAGCTGTCATTCATCCGAAGTAGCCAAAGTGACCGGGGTCTCCAAACTCACCAAAGTTTATCGAGGTCACCGAAGTGTCCGAAGTCTTTCAAGATTGTCGAATGGCGTCCAATATGTTGGATCCACCTGTGGTCACGAGGAAGAGACGTGTTCTTGCCATGTTCCGGATGTTCAGCCATCTAGACCTCCGTAAGCCAGCCCCCACACGCTTTGCATTCGACTTGGTGGTCATCGACCGTCTGATCAGGTGTAGGGCGCAGCTTCTACAGATGGTTGCCAGTGATCTTTGGTGTGCCAGTACATTTCCACGCACTGAGGATGGGGAGCACTTTTCTTCCACGGTGAGGGGAGACCAGTTTTGGAGGGATGCACAGACATTGTCAGGACTGCTTCGACCACTTTACATTGTGCTCCGCATGGCTGACAGCGAGGGGTTGACACTTGGACTGGTATATGAGCTCATGGACCGGATTGGACAGTTCCTGCAACTGCCCATCTTGCAGCCAGAGAGGTAAGCGGTATAGTAATGTAATTGGCCTTTATCTTTTTAGTAATTGCTAGTTTGTTTTTCTATCAATGTTAAGTTTTTTCGTAATGCCCTACACCACATGCCTCTCACCTGCAGGATGACAGAGCTGACGTTCATCTAGGAGACGTGGTGGAACTACTTCCACAGGAGTATCCACAGTGTTGCACACATGCTGCATCCCCTCTTCCTCTCTCCGACACAGATTGCAGACATGGAGCTCGAGGCCGATTGGCTTCAGTACATTCATAGGGTGGGTCCACACATTGGTTTGGATCCTATCAGGCTCATGGAGGAGCTCACTGCATTTCGTTTTGGCATGGGCACATTCGGCCACCCGACTGTTCAGGATCCAGAGAGGAGGCAACTACCCATTACCTGGTGGACCATGTTCGGTAGCACATACCCATCTATACAGCGTCTTGCACTGCATGTCCTTTCTCAGGTATGCATCTCATTTTATCCTCTATTGTTGTGTTTCGTTGAAGACAATGTGCTGAAGTATTTCAATGCACGCACCACAGGATTGTGCTGCCTCCGTGTGTGAGCGTAATTGGAGCACATGGGCACTCATTCACATGAGGAGAAGAAACCGGTTGTCAGTGAGTCAGTTGGAGCGGTTGGTGTTCTGTAGCACCAACGCACATCTCGCCAGGAGGCTTCCGACCATTACGAGCGCATTGCAGGTGATAAGCTAATCTTTCATAGCATGTTGGTTGACTCCTGGTATGTTGGTTTCATTTCTTGATAAAGTTGTCTCTCTGACATGCAAATTTTAAACCTTGGAGACGAAGATATCCGATTTGGAGCGCCAGGTTGACTTGCCTACGGACAGCACCCATCTCATGCCTGCAGATGACCTGGGCACATAGTTGATGGCAGAGAGAGAGAGGGAGCTTGCCGAGATGAGAGAGAGAGAGCTTGGGCTTGAGCACAGAGAGCCTCCATTGTACGAGGCAGATGAGCCAGTGTCAGAGGATGATCAGGATAAGGATGAGCCTATTCGGGTTGTGTTTGCCAGATCAGAACGGGATGAGGCATATGATACAGGTGTTGGGCACACGCCTAGAGCATGGGTCATATGTGCATCACGTGGTAGAGGTGGAACACATGCCACAGATTATACCGGGAGATGGACAGGGCACACAGGGGGGGCCAATGGCATATCTTCTTATGTTGATATGATGGAGGAGGCTCTTGATAGGGGGCAGAGTGATTTGGGTTTACCTTCCGCAGCTGCTTGGATGCGTGCATCACAAAGCCATAGGCATTTCTATGACAGCACACCAGAGGAGTCACCAGATGACTTTGATTGTACCGATTGGGAGGCCATGCCGGGTCCGCATGGTGCACATGATGAGGCACGGGATGTTCCCGAGGATGGTGCTCATGATGAGTCCCAGAGCCCAGACCATTTGTATTCGGATGCCCAACTGGACGACTTGATTGCAGACTTGGATTCAGAGGCCCAGCAGATGCCGAGCGTCAGGGCACCCCCATCCTTTCTAGCCAGCATGCCCTACACAGAGTCTCAGCTAGAGCAGCTACACGAGGTGCCTGCAGTTCCTCCAGTTCCTCAGAGGGTGTATGTGCACCGCACAACACCTCCAGTGCCACCGATACCGTTGAGGCCTGCAGTCCCTTCATCGCCATCCACTTTTGCAGCAGCTGGTCTCCATGGCAGGCCACCATCTGTGCCCAGATCTTCTCTTGCAGCACCTACATCTACAGACGCTCCTCCAGTGGCAGCACCCACGACACATCCTCCTCCATTGGCAGCATCCACGACACCGGCTCCTCCTTTGGCAGCACCCACATCACATCCTCCTCCTTTGGCAGCACCCAGGATGTACCAGTACCGCCCACCACAACGCCCCTTTCAGTACTTATCGCCGCTATACTTGCCTCCTACAGGGACGGCCCCTCCACATCTAGTTCCTCCACCAGCAGCAGGCCCACGAGCACACACTCCTGGGACCTATCCTCCACTATCAGCTGCACAGGGACACCCATCTTTGGCTACTCTATCCCAGCCGGCCGCAGCTTGGGCTCAGCCTAATCAGCCAGGTGATCTACATGGGGGTGATGAGGCATTGACGGCTCCCCTCGTCCGCAAGAGGCCAAGAAGGCCCAAGGGTGCACCGAACAAGAAAGGCAGGGCACAGAAACTGCCAGGGAAGAGAGGACGACCTCGCAGGGCTCCAGTTGCTGGTAGAGGAGCTGTATTACAGCCAGCTGCAGCAGGTGTTGTTGGTTTAGCCTGCTTGGAGGCTGATGCGGAGGCAGATTGGAAGGATGAGGATGACAACTCTTCCCCCTCGGATACACAGCCCATGCCAGTACCAGACAGACATAGATATCAGTTGCGAGAGTCAGCTCGGGGCCCTGAGTTGTCTCCGGAGCATTCATCTGAGTTTGAGACAGAGCATTGATTGTAGCTCCGTCATTTTATTTTTAGCAGTCTGATATCATGTTCCATGTTTGACGGCCAGATGGTCGAACACTGTATTCAGACCATTTTTCATATTATATTTAGTGTTGGACGTATTCTATTCACTGCACAATGTGTATTTGTCAATTTGTAATTGTGATGTTCTACTTGCAGTTTTACTTCAAATGGTGTGTGCGTGTTTTCAATTAGTTTTCAGTACAGAGTTTGAGAGCATATGCAGAACACAGAAATACAACCCCCCTGATAGCATTTCATAATCACATACATCAGATTGCAATACACAAGGCACGCATTGCACAAAAAAGACACCGTACATTAATTCAACAGATGTATCAAAACTACAATACGTATTCCCGCCGCATACGGCTGGGGCTGTTCTTTACACCATGCCAGACACTAAATACTGCCTCATCTACCGATGAACATTAAATAACAACAGTCAGCCACATACGGCTAGACCCCATCTATGCTAAACATTTCTACGGATCCTCCACAAACTCCTCATCCTCGTCAGGTGCATTGTTTTGTCGCTCTCGCTCTGCCTCCCGGTTAGCCTGAGCTGCCTCTTGGTCAGCCCGACGGCGGGCAGCCCTTTCCCTGACCATGATGAGCTATCGTCGTGTGAAGTTCATTCCGATCTGCTCATCCAAATCCAGCTCGATAGCGGGGGCGGGGATCTGCAGCTCTGGGTTTCTCTGCGGAGTCTCTCGAAGCATCTCTGCAATGTCTGTTTCTTGCTTCCGATGCCTTTCGTTGTGCCTTCGGACATCTTCCTCGAGCTTCCTCCTGGCTTCGCCCTCCGCCATCTCACGACACCCTGTTGCTCGAAATGACCCTCACCTCTCACAATGCCTCTCTCTCACAGCCTCCCACTGGCTCTCCCTCACAGCTTCTCACAATGCCTCTCACCCCCTCTCATTGGCTCTCTCACTGTCTCGTGAGTGCCTATTTAACCCCAAAGCCTGTTTCCCAATTTGCTTTTGTTGATGATCCCATGTGCTACTGTACCTGCCCCATGTGCTGATCCCCCACATGCTGCACTGCGATTGGGTCCATGGTCTGCTTCTCCACAGTGCCCATGTGACGGTGTACCTGTCCGGATGTATTGCTCCCCCACATGCTGCACTCCGATTGGGTCCATGGTCTGCTCCTCCACAGTGCCCATGTGCTACTGTACCTGCCCCATGTATTGCTCCCCCACATGCCGCACTCCGATTGGGTCCGCTCTCCCACAGTGCCCCCAGTATAGTCCTCCTGTACAGTAACATCTTAGTTTTTACCTAGTTTTAGCCTGTTAAAAGGGTTTTTTTTAAAAAAAAATAAAAAATAAAAAATATTATTTTTGTGGTGCCGCCCTGGTACCGCTGGTCTGAGGGCGGCACCATAACCGCGGTACCATAATGGCGGTACCACGTGCCACTATGATATATATATATATATATATATATATATATATATATATATATATATATATGTCCTTGGAAAATTTGAGTCTCATAAAAAAAATCGAGTCTCTGGAAAAATTCGAGTCTTTTGAAAACTTCGACTTGACAGTACAAAAGGTCCTTCGATCCTTTGAAAAAATTGACAGTTCGATCCTTCGGAAAACTTTTGTCTTTGTTAAAAATTCGAGTCATTGAAAAAATTCGAGATGTTCCAAAAAATCGATGTATTGCAAAAATTCAAATATTGGAAAATTCGAATCATTGGAAAAATTCAATTATATGAAAAAATATGAGTTTTTGCAAAAACTCGCGTCGGTCTCAAAAAATTTGAGTCTCAAAAATTCGAGTCTTCAAAAATTTGAGTATGCAAAAATTGAGTCTCAAAAAATTCAAGTCTCCAAAAATTCGTGTCTTCAAAAATTGAGTTTCAAAAATTTGGAGTCTCCAAAAATTCTTGTTTAGAAAAATTCGACTATCCAAAAATTGAGTCTCCAAAAATTTGTGTCTCCAACAATTTGTGTCTCCAAAAATTGAGTTTCCAAAAATTGAGTCTCCAAAATTTGTGTCTCCAAAAATTGAGTCTAGAAAAATTCGTGTCTAGAAAAAAATCGTGTTTAGAAAAATCCGTGTCTCCAAAAATTGAGTCTAAAAGCATTCAGTCACCAAAAATTTGTGTCTAGAAAATTTATTTTTGGTTCCAAAAGACTCAGCCTGTTTTGATATTGACCATTATTTGATCTCTTCCAATGCTTACTTGCGGGTCGTAGCTTTTTATTTTGGACTGTTGTCGGATCTCCTTGAGCCCCACGAGATGAAAAGAAAAAGCCAGAAGCAGCAAAGACCAGCAACACCACAATATTAACACATGATAGTCCAAATGTAAACACTTATTGTGTCAAACATAAATATATAAGTGGATGGAACTACAAACGTTCCTATTTGTGTGTTCATCAATGCGCTCTGCTCCACAAAGAACGTGTTCATTTGAGCAAACATGGCACCATAAATGACAATTGCTATCCACACAGGAAGAACACTAAGTAAGCATTTAACTTCCTCCACTTGAGTGACAGTGCACAAATGCCATGTAAGTTGATCTGTTTCAGCAGCGTTATCACTCGCTGTCACTGTTGCTGCCTTGTCAAGAAACCTAGAATATGGAAATGTTAATACCTCGTAACAAAATAGCGAAAACATGTAAAACAAAACAAATTACACAGATTCTTAATGGAATCTCGATAAAAGCACTGCATTTGTTACTCATACTCACAAACTGTGGTCAATGGCACAAGCACGCAAAGTCTAAGGCCCTGTACTCAATGATAGTTAGCTCCAAAGTGTATGACAATGTATAGAAGAAATCAGAGCCAGTAGTTGTATATATGTAATATGTATCAATACCATTAAGATGATTGGGAGCATTTTTCCACGTAGCAACAAATACACATCTGTATAAAATTGCTTAAAAGAGTGTATATATGTATATCCCTCATTTTGGAACCAGTGCTTTCAATAGTCCAATATCATGGTCAAAGTTTGGTTCCTAGCTCAAAACTCTGCGACAAATGCCTACTCATCAAAGTTAAACTTTGAAGCTTCCTAAGCATATATCTTCAAGAATTGAATAACTTCTTCAGATATTTTTGAGAGATTCAACTAACATGACCATAAATCCTAATCTGTAGTTATGCTCTCTTACCATAAAAAATTAAAACTGAATGCAGCCAAGCTTTCATGGAACATGCTGGTACAGAAGATAGCTGGAAAGTAGATGACAACACAAACCTAAATCTTCTGCTATGTATCCTTTTACGGCTCCTTTTCGAGGCAGAATTATCTTCATACAATTCATGTAGGTTGTCCGTGGAAGGAGATTGCACATGCCATTTCCGAACTGTCGCAACAACTACCTGTCCGACTCGTAAGAAAGCATTGCCTGAAGGTCGATGATGACGGTAAAGCGGTGTTCCAAGTAAGAAGAAGCCAACCGCTAAACCAAGTGCCCCACTACTCAATGCAAAACCAAGTGGGTATCCATAGTTGTCCTCAATGTAAATGATCACAACATTTGCCAGCATGAATCCTGTGTTGTAACAAACGTAATACCAATTGAAGAAGGCTACCTTGTGTACCTTCTCCTCTTCATAGCCATCGTCAAATTGATCTGCTCCCAAAGCTGTCACACAAGGTTGGTAACCACCAAGACCAAGTGCGGATATATAGAGAAAGATGAAAAAGGTATTCTTCAGAATAGGGTGTAAGCAATGTGCTGACACACTTGTGCAATCAGAGGTGAATGCAGGAAGATATGTTAATACAGCTACTGCAAGGCTGCCCTGCATTCAAAAACACTTTTTAATAAAACTCTTGGGTTAAAAATCTCATGGACTTGCCAAAAAACTCAAGACACTACTACTTAAATTAGATGTATCACATTGAGATGTATTTAGATAACTCATGTCGAATTGTCCTGCTATTTGATGTCCAGGCAGGCAGAGGAGGGTCAGCAGAATCTGTGAGCGTTTAGGCATTTCATGAACCCATTCAGTTAGTTGTCCGAGTAGCCTGAAAGGTTAGTTAAGTGGTGGGGGGGGGGGGGGGGCGGGGGGGGCAGTCGTGATACTTAAAGGGGATGGGTGCTCGAGACTGGATTTCTTTTCAGATCATCATTTGCCTCCCGTGTGATTGTCATCTCATCGTTATTGTTTTCCTTTATTATCTTGATTATCATTGCTGCTGTCGCGTGTGTTTGTCTAGGTGTTATGTGTGCTTGCAGGTACTGAACCAACAGAATCTAGAGTCTAGTGGAAAATAGGATGATAGAAGGAGAAATGTAGGATTCAAGATAAAACATATGAACAGATACAACTGATTAAAACAGTCCATCAGTTTTTAAAAGGAGAGGGCCAGGCTATTTAAACCCAGCTACAGTATACGAGACGTATGAAGGAACATCGACCAACAAAACTTGGCGTAAAGACCATTCCAATGTTCCAAAGAATGTTTCTTCACAAAATTTGCTTGCATCATTCGCTCTCCAAGAGAAAAGACAGGTCATGAATTCTAAAAAGTGTCTTCTCAGGTTCTCAAATGGAAATTGCATTATCAATTACACATATCATACTCAGGTTTTCAAGTCCAACAGTAATTTGTGTTCGGCTTAAGATGATAAATAATAGTGTGGAACTGAATGCATATGCATCAGGAAAGCTTAGAAATACTATACACAAAAGCTCCTTCTGAGGGTTCAATCTGAAGCTGAATACCCTTTGCCACCAAACACACCCAAGCTTACTGGTAGGCAACTGAAATTGACTTGTTAAACGGTTTGCTCATGGCCGTTTTGAATGCTTGTGTTTGACAGAGTTCTGAAAAGTACACTTGCACAGTAATCTTTTGTTTCGTAAATTATATTTCACTTTCAATTAATCAAGCTACAGCTTATCCTGTACAAGCAATATGTGAGCCTGGCATTCTACTTGCATTAGAAAATGGCATCTGAGGGAGCAACCCGAATAGACAAAAAGTTTTACTTTAAAACATTATAGTCTAGTGGAAGAGCACAAGGTTCTTACAAGCAAGTAGATGCCCAAAAATAAAGCACCAGACCAGTATCTTCCCAAATAGGCATCACCAATAAAAGCTCCAAACAGGGAGGTTACATAGCCAAAGCCAGCCAGGCTATTCACGGTCATTGCTGCTGAAGCACTGTCTTCCTGTAAAGATCCTTTCAAATACAATACCAGATTTATGTAGACACCAGCATACGCTAGTGCAGCAAAAACCGTAGATGCTGCCATCAAAATAAGCAAATACAGCAATTACAATCAGACTGCATCAACACGACTATGACATCAAATCCAAAAACCTCGATTTTAGGCACGAACGATCCTAAAAAAGCTAAAAAGGGAGATCACTCCGCTCATTATTTACAAAAACAATGGCTTCTCTGGCATATTTTTTTGTATAGAAGCTCACAATTGGCTACGCATTGACTGCTGTTATCATGACAAACCGTGACTTTTATTGGCTTAGGCTTTCATCAATGTCTTGATCTCTCATTCAGATTGCCCTTCGTAACTATCTGCAATTTTAAGCTTTAGGTTCTTGGGATTTAAAAAGTGGAGTGAACCTAAAATGAGGACAGAAGCCTTAAGCCCTCCAGTCTTAGATTTGGATGCCTGCCTTCCAAACATGTCAACTGTGCCATCCCTTGTAAGATCTTGCTTTAGCAGCAAGCTTTCATCCTCCGAACGAATCAATCCAGAGGTAACTGTTGTATTCGAAAAGAAATCCTGAAGCCAAAGTAGCAAATTACTTTCGATTAGAAAGCTTAGGGAAGCGTCAGGTATAAGCATATTTTCCGCGGATATAAAAAAGTGCTACCATTCTGCATAATAAGAGATTTTCGCCCTGCATCCTCATCACGACGGAGAAGCGTTTCTTCACATAACCATTGACCGTTACGATCACAGGTCTACAATAACAGAAGGGATGCCTTATGTTTATATGCATTAGAAACTGACCATTTCCGTGAAAAGTAGCTTGTTATTCAGGCGATAACTCAGCAGCTCGATTTCTCATGCAATTGCTAGCGTAGTCTTGAGACATAGTGAACTGGAATCACAAACGCCAACCCGTAAGAAGTGAAGGCTCCCAAGCAGGCCAGCCACTATCCAACATAGACAGATGCGAAATTTTAACAGCTGAGTCTGTTCAAAAACAAGCTCCGGCAGGTAGACGTAAAGACGAAAAGCTTGATCATGATAGATAGCTCTTATCAATCTCCTTTGTTTTGGAAAATGAAAGCTAGCTCTGATCTTGGCCTCAAGGCAGAAGCTCCAAGAATCAAAACCCAGAAAAGTACGTGACACTAATTAAAGCCAACAATTTTGCCTGCTACTCCTCAGACACTCCCCAACAAAACAAACAACCAAATTGCATCAAATTGCTCATCCACAATGAGATCTCATGCTATAATCTTTCCAATCATCTTCTTTCTGATGCTATACGCTTCAGCAACACTGCTCTTGAGTCTCAGGCTTCAGCTCGTCAAAACCCAGCTGCTTTCAACACTGTCGGAAAGAAAGCCACTTTTTCACAAATATTCACGAGGAACTCGTTGGCTCCTACCTGCAAACAATGCTCCCTAATAAGCCTATAGGCTAATTTGGAGTTGGTCCAAACCTTAGACAAAATGTGCAACCCTATTCCTATGGTGGAGCCAAATGCCACCATAAGCTCTCTTGCCACCATGAGTTGTGTGCCACAGTGAGGTGCAGCCTTATACACCGAGTCATTCAACCTATGTGAAGGCATGAGAACTTAGTAGGGTATGATTCCAATATATTTGTTTGAGTCTTAGAGAAGTTTAGCATTTAGCTTAACACGTTAAGATGTTAGTTTGAGTCTTGAAGAAGTTAGTTCCAAAAGGCATTTAGCCGCATAAGTTAGCTCTAGAAGACATTTAGCTCAATTGACATGGATCAATCATATTTGTTTACAACTTCTCTCATTCACAAAGTCAATTCGCATATAGGCATCTAGGAATGGACCACCAGCATGAGGTATGAGAATTTCGTGAACAAATTTAAGAAGAACATTGCATCTTATGACAAGTGATCCAACATCCATTCAATAATGGTGAGGCTATTCCACAAGGTCTCCCTCGTCATCTTTTATGTTTGAGAAAGGTCTAACTAATGACCTTAATTAATCACACTTTGTTCGATCACTTATGGCCTGGCCTAACCTCATGACTTTGCTAACCAAGTGCAAAGATCACTTCAAAGACCATTTTCTAGTACAATTACGTACAAGAGAAACCCGCAATTGTGGCAAGCCACATGGCCTTGCATTATTGCACTAGAAGTTTTCTTGGCCATGTTTTGCTTTGCAAGAAAGTCTTAAGAATCATGTTCAACATTGACTCTCGATTGTGCTTTTTATTCCAATGATCTAAACAATTTTATGGCCATGTCTTGCTTTGCAAGGAGGCCCCTTCAATTTGATTCAACAAAAGATGCTAATCACGTGACCTTAAGGGCTCTAAGGAGGCAGCAAATGCCAAGTGCATGTTTCCAATGTAGAAGGATGCATGACAAAAGGCCCATCCCATTGTCAAAGACACGTTATAAAAGATGTTTGGTATCGTATATATAATAAAAAAGTAAAAATTTTATTTTATTAATTCCATTTACTTGGAAATTGACAATCTTGCTATTTTTCATAGAATTTGAAATAATCAATTTGTTGTGTGTTTGTATATTGCATCTTTGTCACTCGATAATGGGAGTAATCTATTAAATAAGTGAAAGATTTCATTACAAATATTATCGTTGGCTAAAGTTGTGGAGTCAAAGCCACTCTTATGGCCCAAGCCACTTTCAAGATCAAAGTTACAAGCATAGCTCAAACCACCTTTGGCCCATGCCATTTTGCAACTTCAGTAGGAATAAGCGACTCATAAAACCAGATCAGATAGATCTATGGTTGTCTAAGATACCTATTGGCTTAGCTATGTCCACCATGATTTGCAGCTTAATGAAATGATCCTCTTGCTTGCCAATGTGATTTTTCCATGCCTTGTGATGACCAGATACTTAAACTCATATACTCTCTTGCAAAATAAGTAGCATGATGTAGAAAGATGTGCTACAAACATTAGTTGATATTAGTTGGTATTGCACAATATTAAAAAAAAAGCTATGAAGAACAAAATCACCAAAATCATAGACCATTATTATGTAATGTGTAACATGATCTTTTTCCCAATGGTCTTGTACAAATCTGACAAATGTGGTGCAATGCTTTTGCAAAATACTAATATCTTATGATGATAAGTTTTCCTTTCTAATAACACCTATGAGTGTGTCAAAGTTCTTCCACACTTGTGCCTTTTGCATTCATGTACTTCTTTTGATCTCAAAATCTTGTGTAGTTAAAAAAATTTCTTTTCAAATACCAAACATGTTATGGCCATATTTAGCTAAGGACATGGAATAGTCCTAATATGGTAGACCGGCCCTCCAGTGTTCGAGTTTATTGGTCACGCCTAGATTTTATTCCACGTCGAGGCATGTTGGTGACTAATAAGCTTGAGAGGACCCAGACACTCTAATTGAGACATATGGAGTAGTGCATGTACATGTGACTGATATAGGCAGGAGGTATGCATGAAGAGCTGTGATCTATTTATAGTTGACCTGCATGGGGATTGCATGGACTCATGCACAGGATCCTACTCTCTATATATTGAGGTAGTGATTATTCCGTCGACAACTTTGGTCTAGGTTGTCTGATGAGCTCTTCTCCTCTTGCTATCACATGACATGGCTTGGGGGCTAGATCCAGGAGGATTCTCTAGGAGAGATCTAGGATTGGTTCGGTGGTTTTGCCCCACAGTCTCTCTTGTGTTTTCTTATCCTCATCTTAGGGGTTTTCCTTGGTGGTCATTACATTGGTATTAGAGCCCGGCTAAGATACGGAGAGACTAGTTCTACATCAAATCGGAATTGGAATGCACTTGGATTCAAGTCCTAGTTGGAGTGCTTTTGTGGTTTCACTAATTCCGGTTTGGTGCATACTTTTCAAAATTGGTAGAGTGCATTTCTACTTGGTGATTTCGGTAAAGTTGTTGTGAATTAGTTTGAATTCCTTTGTAATTTCATGTTTCTTGAGGAATCTTCCAATTGCTTTTGTTTGACCTACTTTGTTAGATCTTGTTGCTTGCTTGATGGCAAAATTCTGCTTGGCTAAATAGTTGAATAACTCGCATGTGTTCCAATTGTCCAGAATTTTGTTATGTAACTTTTATTCATTGACGAATTGATTGTGTATCAATTTATCCTGTAGAATGAGTTGAAAGTAAATGAGTAACTGGATTCTAATAGTGGTATGTGAGAATTGGAACATGCATGTGGACAGAAATTGGATACCGGATCCTAATGGTTCCGAGAATGGTAAACTAAATTTTGAGAATTCAACAGAACTTTGTAATTTCTAGATGCTATTCTAGGTACTTGTATAGAATTTATTTTGTTAAAGACATGTGTTATAATGGTCTTTAATTACTTGGATGATTGTAGAATTTGGAGCTCATAATCTGGTTAAAAATCGAATTGGAAGAATATTTTTGGAATCCTATTATTTTCCTTGTGGAAAAGATTTCAAAATGATTCTTTTATTTCCTGAGTTGTATGTTGTACATATACTCTAGTATCTTCCAATGATTTAGTATGCTTTTGGAATCTTGTAAATTATGATTGACGAATCATAAGATTCTAGGTGTTTATGATTGATAGATCATAAATTGATTCTTAGGGGTCATTAGAAGCTTATAAGAAAATGTGAGGATTCTTAAGATAATGAGTAATTTTTGATCGATTGGGTAAGTCAAGGATTTAGATCTGTTGCATGAACTCTAAATTACTCCAGCACATACTTGCGATTGTGTGGATCTCACAGGCATTTTCAAGTAACTACTTACTTATGAGAAATTTGCTTATCTTTCAGATTATAGTTTGTAAGTGCTTGTGTGCAAAGTTCAGTCTATATCTCCATATTTATAGGAGATAGATAAATCTATTATTATTAAGATATGGATAGATGCTGATTTCTTGCATATCGTGCTAGAAATGGGGCTGTTAACTCATTAGAGTAACTGCAATACTCTGGATTGAGTTATAATTGTCTGAGACTTGATGGATCTCCTAGAGATTTTAGATGATTGAATTGTGGAATTTTAGAATATTTGTATATTCTATGAATATTTGTACCAAGAAGCCTTATTTTCTGCAAGATAATTGGAATGAAATTTCTTCAGCTTTTGGATTTGATTTCTGAAATAAAGTAAATCAGTGTTTCATGTAATTGAAATTACATGAAGGTGATATTTATTTTGGATAAGATCTACCCATTTGGAGGATTTATAGCTTAGTATATCTTTTGGAGTTTGAGTTAGTATTCATGAATAGGGGCAATCAATTGAAGAATTGTTCATTTCCGAGTACTTATTCAGATGGAAAGGTCAGACTAAGAATTATGATTCATGGGAAAGATTTGAAAGCTTAAGAAATAGTTTCATGTACTTTTTTTCTCGTTTTGAGAACAGAACCTGTTTAAGGGAGGAAGAATGTTACGGCCATATTCAGCTAAGGACATGGAATAGTCCTAATATGGTAGACTGGTCTTCCATTGTTCGAGTTTATTGGTCACGCCTAAATTTTATTCCACGCCGAGGCCTGTTTGGGACTAATAAGCTTGGGAGGACCCAGACACTCTAATTGAGACATATGGAGTAGTGCATGTACATGTGACTGATATAGGCAGGAGGTATGCATGAAGAGCTGTGATCTATTTATAGTTGACCTGCATGGGGATTGTATGGACTCATGCACAAGATCCTACTCTCTATATATTGAGGTAGTGATTATTCCATCGACGACTTTGATCTAGGTTGCCTGATAAGCTCTTCTCCTCTTGCTATCACATGGCATGGCTTGGGGGCTAGATCCAGGAGGATTCTCCAGGAGGGATCTAGGATTGGTTGGGTGATTTTTCTCCACGGTCTCTTTTGTGCTTTCCTATCCTCATCTTAGGGGTTTTCCTTAGTGGTCATTACAATACCTGACACTAGAATCGTTTCATGTCTGATTGGATAAAAATTTCCTTGCTTTGGCACCTCCAATTGATGCCTGATTATGAACATTTCCTGATATTGCAGACAATCTGCCACTTTTTTCAATTGTGACATTTCCTTCATGTAGTCATGCTTTTGAAAGAATTTCTTCCAACCTCTTGATAGTCGATTTGGCCAAAGACTCTAGTTTACGGTATTCCAAGAAAATAGAATATGAAGATAAATAAGCTTTTCAATAATACGTACCTCAGCATGCAATGTCCATAGGTGTACATATTTTAAGGGAATCGACAAAACACTTTTAAGATTTGGATTTTCTAGTTCTCTTGTTGAACCATTGTTTGGTCGTTCCACGTTCATATCGTAGCAATCCTTCATGCAATAAAGACATGGATGCTTTGATATTTTTCCATGAGAGACTTTATACATACATTTCGACATTTTCAAATCACATGTAAGGTGCCATTGAATTTGAAAACTTTCATGAATCTCCACAGTTAGTTTTTGACCCTTCAAATGTTCTTTTATGATATTGCCAAAATTTGTGCTTGAAAATATCCATGAAAGAACTCCATGATTTTCTTTCAAAATTTGTAGAAAAGCAAGTAATGTATGCTTGTGTACATAACCTGGTATTTGGATCTTCAAGATAAATTGATCCCTCCACCGACAAATCTACATGCTTATGATTATTTTGTCCCAAATCTTTCATTAGTGCACTTTTTACAACTTTTGAATTTTTCTTTAAAAATGGAGTACATTCCATAGGAAGTGCAACATGCAAATGGAACTTTTCCATTGTTAAAAACTATAATATGTCAAAAGATTGATCATCCGGACCTTACCTATGTATTGGCTATGTCGAGCTCATTATTCTCCCACCTCATATTTTACTATCAGCATACAAAGATTTCAAAAGTGCTCATAGTGCTCCGCTACATATTTTGCAACGAGTACACCAAGATTTCAACTTGTAGAGCATGCCGAGAAATTTCAGCTTAACTTATTACAAAGCACGCTTAAGTAATTAATGTCTAAAGTTAACCATACTAGTTAGAACCATTCGCATTCTCTCTCTATGTGACCTCTCTCTAAAGTCAAATTTCTTAGATGGCCCATTCTGAGACCATTCTTCACCTAATGATATACTCATCTCTTTTGCCTCAGATCTTGGTCAAGGACATTAGAGGGTCCTCTTGTATTTGGAGGGCACTATCATGTTGGGTTTATTGTATGAAGTTACTAAGATCCAATTTTCAATCATAACGATGCTTTGATTGGGCTAGGAATTTGGGCAATCTCTCTATCATGCTGGGTTTATTGTATGAAGGTACTAATATCAAACTTTTTAGTTATGTTGATGCCTTGATTGGGCTCGGAATCTGGAAAAAATACCCTAACCCATAAACCCTAAATTTCTCTCTCTAGATGAGCTGGTACAGTCTCTCTCTAAGCTGTCCCAAACTCTCTCTGTGATCTGAAATGCCTAGACCCTGTAAATAGAGACAATCAGACTATCGTGTTGGGTTTATTGTCTGAAGGTAGTAAGATCAAACTTTTCAGTCATGTTGATGCTCTGATTGGACAATCTAGAGTGGCTAACACTGCACCGCTTGTCATTGGTACAATGCCTAGCAAACTGTTGTAGCATTATCAAACATCGAGGCAAAGTACATTGCTACTTGCCAAGCAACAAGGGAGGGGCATATGGTTGCATAGACTTTACAACAGCCTTTGATAGAGCCAACTCAACCACAATCAGGGCTCACTTTTCTTGGAGGAAAATCGAATGTTTTATGAGCACTCAAAGCACATCAATCTTCAAACCAAGAAACGCACGTCCAACATTAGCATTCATGCAAATTGTACAGCGACCAACACCACGAGTTTCTTCCTCATTATCTCATTTCTCTGAAGATGAAGATCACAATGATGGCAATGTTTACCCCTGCATGTCTTCTGCCTCTCCCATGTCCACATTGGTGTACTGGTAAAATTGAGCACAAATAACAAAATAAATACAGTTCATAAGACAAATAAAGCTCAGAACCCAGAAATAAACATCAAGCTTGCCTTCATTAAGGTTTCTTGGAAGCCATCCAGGACTGTGTTGGCTACTGGTTGCTTTAGTAGTTATGAAGATGATAGTGTTACTCAAATAGCTTCCACCTGCCATTGCTGCCAAAGAAATTGCACTACCTATGCCACGGAATGCATCTGGAGCCTGATCATAAAAGAACTCCAACTGGCCCATGTAAGTGAACACTTCTGAAGCACCCACCAATGCATATTGAGGGATTTGCCACAGCACACTGATCTGAGCACGATAGTCAGTTTCAAGGTTCATGGAAGACCTCATTGAAAATTCGCGCCGGAACTTTTCAACTAAAGCAGCAGCTGCCATTGCAAGCATTATGAATACCAATCCTATTCCGATTCTTTGCAGGCCTGTCAAACCCCTTGATAAGCCTGATCTTCTGCTAGCAACTGGCTGTATGATATTTTCATAAATGATAGTCCAAATGTAAACACTTATTGTGTCAAACATAAATATATAAGTGGATGGAACTACAAACGTTCCTATTTGTGTGTTCATCAATGCGCTCTGCTCCACAAAGAACGTGTTCATTTGAGCAAACATGGCACCATAAATGACAATTGCTATCCACACAGGAAGAACACTAAGTAAGCATTTAACTTCCTCCACTTGAGTGACAGTGCACAAATGCCATGTAAGTTGATCTGTTTCAGCAGCGTTATCACTCGCTGTCACTGTTGCTGCCTTGTCAAGAAACCTAGAATATGGAAATGTTAATACCTCGTAACAAAATAGCGAAAACATGTAAAACAAAACAAATTACACAGATTCTTAATGGAATCTCGATAAAAGCACTGCATTTGTTACTCATACTCACAAACTGTGGTCAATGGCACAAGCACGCAAAGTCTAAGGCCCTGTACTCAATGATAGTTAGCTCCAAAGTGTATGACAATGTATAGAAGAAATCAGAGCCAGTAGTTGTATATATGTAATATGTATCAATACCATTAAGATGATTGGGAGCATTTTTCCACGTAGCAACAAATACACATCTGTATAAAATTGCTTAAAAGAGTGTATATATGTATATCCCTCATTTTGGAACCAGTGCTTTCAATAGTCCAATATCATGGTCAAAGTTTGGTTCCTAGCTCAAAACTCTGCGACAAATGCCTACTCATCAAAGTTAAACTTTGAAGCTTCCTAAGCATATATCTTCAAGAATTGAATAACTTCTTCAGATATTTTTGAGAGATTCAACTAACATGACCATAAATCCTAATCTGTAGTTATGCTCTCTTACCATAAAAAATTAAAACTGAATGCAGCCAAGCTTTCATGGAACATGCTGGTACAGAAGATAGCTGGAAAGTAGATGACAACACAAACCTAAATCTTCTGCTATGTATCCTTTTACGGCTCCTTTTCGAGGCAGAATTATCTTCATACAATTCATGTAGGTTGTCCGTGGAAGGAGATTGCACATGCCATTTCCGAACTGTCGCAACAACTACCTGTCCGACTCGTAAGAAAGCATTGCCTGAAGGTCGATGATGACGGTAAAGCGGTGTTCCAAGTAAGAAGAAGCCAACCGCTAAACCAAGTGCCCCACTACTCAATGCAAAACCAAGTGGGTATCCATAGTTGTCCTCAATGTAAATGATCACAACATTTGCCAGCATGAATCCTGTGTTGTAACAAACGTAATACCAATTGAAGAAGGCTACCTTGTGTACCTTCTCCTCTTCATAGCCATCGTCAAATTGATCTGCTCCCAAAGCTGTCACACAAGGTTGGTAACCACCAAGACCAAGTGCGGATATATAGAGAAAGATGAAAAAGGTATTCTTCAGAATAGGGTGTAAGCAATGTGCTGACACACTTGTGCAATCAGAGGTGAATGCAGGAAGATATGTTAATACAGCTACTGCAAGGCTGCCCTGCATTCAAAAACACTTTTTAATAAAACTCTTGGGTTAAAAATCTCATGGACTTGCCAAAAAACTCAAGACACTACTACTTAAATTAGATGTATCACATTGAGATGTATTTAGATAACTCATGTCGAATTGTCCTGCTATTTGATGTCCAGGCAGGCAGAGGAGGGTCAGCAGAATCTGTGAGCGTTTAGGCATTTCATGAACCCATTCAGTTAGTTGTCCGAGTAGCCTGAAAGGTTAGTTAAGTGGTGGGGGGGGGGGGGGGGGCGGGGGGGGCAGTCGTGATACTTAAAGGGGATGGGTGCTCGAGACTGGATTTCTTTTCAGATCATCATTTGCCTCCCGTGTGATTGTCATCTCATCGTTATTGTTTTCCTTTATTATCTTGATTATCATTGCTGCTGTCGCGTGTGTTTGTCTAGGTGTTATGTGTGCTTGCAGGTACTGAACCAACAGAATCTAGAGTCTAGTGGAAAATAGGATGATAGAAGGAGAAATGTAGGATTCAAGATAAAACATATGAACAGATACAACTGATTAAAACAGTCCATCAGTTTTTAAAAGGAGAGGGCCAGGCTATTTAAACCCAGCTACAGTATACGAGACGTATGAAGGAACATCGACCAACAAAACTTGGCGTAAAGACCATTCCAATGTTCCAAAGAATGTTTCTTCACAAAATTTGCTTGCATCATTCGCTCTCCAAGAGAAAAGACAGGTCATGAATTCTAAAAAGTGTCTTCTCAGGTTCTCAAATGGAAATTGCATTATCAATTACACATATCATACTCAGGTTTTCAAGTCCAACAGTAATTTGTGTTCGGCTTAAGATGATAAATAATAGTGTGGAACTGAATGCATATGCATCAGGAAAGCTTAGAAATACTATACACAAAAGCTCCTTCTGAGGGTTCAATCTGAAGCTGAATACCCTTTGCCACCAAACACACCCAAGCTTACTGGTAGGCAACTGAAATTGACTTGTTAAACGGTTTGCTCATGGCCGTTTTGAATGCTTGTGTTTGACAGAGTTCTGAAAAGTACACTTGCACAGTAATCTTTTGTTTCGTAAATTATATTTCACTTTCAATTAATCAAGCTACAGCTTATCCTGTACAAGCAATATGTGAGCCTGGCATTCTACTTGCATTAGAAAATGGCATCTGAGGGAGCAACCCGAATAGACAAAAAGTTTTACTTTAAAACATTATAGTCTAGTGGAAGAGCACAAGGTTCTTACAAGCAAGTAGATGCCCAAAAATAAAGCACCAGACCAGTATCTTCCCAAATAGGCATCACCAATAAAAGCTCCAAACAGGGAGGTTACATAGCCAAAGCCAGCCAGGCTATTCACGGTCATTGCTGCTGAAGCACTGTCTTCCTGTAAAGATCCTTTCAAATACAATACCAGATTTATGTAGACACCAGCATACGCTAGTGCAGCAAAAACCGTAGATGCTGCCATCAAAATAAGCAAATACAGCAATTACAATCAGACTGCATCAACACGACTATGACATCAAATCCAAAAACCTCGATTTTAGGCACGAACGATCCTAAAAAAGCTAAAAAGGGAGATCACTCCGCTCATTATTTACAAAAACAATGGCTTCTCTGGCATATTTTTTTGTATAGAAGCTCACAATTGGCTACGCATTGACTGCTGTTATCATGACAAACCGTGACTTTTATTGGCTTAGGCTTTCATCAATGTCTTGATCTCTCATTCAGATTGCCCTTCGTAACTATCTGCAATTTTAAGCTTTAGGTTCTTGGGATTTAAAAAGTGGAGTGAACCTAAAATGAGGACAGAAGCCTTAAGCCCTCCAGTCTTAGATTTGGATGCCTGCCTTCCAAACATGTCAACTGTGCCATCCCTTGTAAGATCTTGCTTTAGCAGCAAGCTTTCATCCTCCGAACGAATCAATCCAGAGGTAACTGTTGTATTCGAAAAGAAATCCTGAAGCCAAAGTAGCAAATTACTTTCGATTAGAAAGCTTAGGGAAGCGTCAGGTATAAGCATATTTTCCGCGGATATAAAAAAGTGCTACCATTCTGCATAATAAGAGATTTTCGCCCTGCATCCTCATCACGACGGAGAAGCGTTTCTTCACATAACCATTGACCGTTACGATCACAGGTCTACAATAACAGAAGGGATGCCTTATGTTTATATGCATTAGAAACTGACCATTTCCGTGAAAAGTAGCTTGTTATTCAGGCGATAACTCAGCAGCTCGATTTCTCATGCAATTGCTAGCGTAGTCTTGAGACATAGTGAACTGGAATCACAAACGCCAACCCGTAAGAAGTGAAGGCTCCCAAGCAGGCCAGCCACTATCCAACATAGACAGATGCGAAATTTTAACAGCTGAGTCTGTTCAAAAACAAGCTCCGGCAGGTAGACGTAAAGACGAAAAGCTTGATCATGATAGATAGCTCTTATCAATCTCCTTTGTTTTGGAAAATGAAAGCTAGCTCTGATCTTGGCCTCAAGGCAGAAGCTCCAAGAATCAAAACCCAGAAAAGTACGTGACACTAATTAAAGCCAACAATTTTGCCTGCTACTCCTCAGACACTCCCCAACAAAACAAACAACCAAATTGCATCAAATTGCTCATCCACAATGAGATCTCATGCTATAATCTTTCCAATCATCTTCTTTCTGATGCTATACGCTTCAGCAACACTGCTCTTGAGTCTCAGGCTTCAGCTCGTCAAAACCCAGCTGCTTTCAACACTGTCGGAAAGAAAGCCACTTTTTCACAAATATTCACGAGGAACTCGTTGGCTCCTACCTGCAAACAATGCTCCCTAATAAGCCTATAGGCTAATTTGGAGTTGGTCCAAACCTTAGACAAAATGTGCAACCCTATTCCTATGGTGGAGCCAAATGCCACCATAAGCTCTCTTGCCACCATGAGTTGTGTGCCACAGTGAGGTGCAGCCTTATACACCGAGTCATTCAACCTATGTGAAGGCATGAGAACTTAGTAGGGTATGATTCCAATATATTTGTTTGAGTCTTAGAGAAGTTTAGCATTTAGCTTAACACGTTAAGATGTTAGTTTGAGTCTTGAAGAAGTTAGTTCCAAAAGGCATTTAGCCGCATAAGTTAGCTCTAGAAGACATTTAGCTCAATTGACATGGATCAATCATATTTGTTTACAACTTCTCTCATTCACAAAGTCAATTCGCATATAGGCATCTAGGAATGGACCACCAGCATGAGGTATGAGAATTTCGTGAACAAATTTAAGAAGAACATTGCATCTTATGACAAGTGATCCAACATCCATTCAATAATGGTGAGGCTATTCCACAAGGTCTCCCTCGTCATCTTTTATGTTTGAGAAAGGTCTAACTAATGACCTTAATTAATCACACTTTGTTCGATCACTTATGGCCTGGCCTAACCTCATGACTTTGCTAACCAAGTGCAAAGATCACTTCAAAGACCATTTTCTAGTACAATTACGTACAAGAGAAACCCGCAATTGTGGCAAGCCACATGGCCTTGCATTATTGCACTAGAAGTTTTCTTGGCCATGTTTTGCTTTGCAAGAAAGTCTTAAGAATCATGTTCAACATTGACTCTCGATTGTGCTTTTTATTCCAATGATCTAAACAATTTTATGGCCATGTCTTGCTTTGCAAGGAGGCCCCTTCAATTTGATTCAACAAAAGATGCTAATCACGTGACCTTAAGGGCTCTAAGGAGGCAGCAAATGCCAAGTGCATGTTTCCAATGTAGAAGGATGCATGACAAAAGGCCCATCCCATTGTCAAAGACACGTTATAAAAGATGTTTGGTATCGTATATATAATAAAAAAGTAAAAATTTTATTTTATTAATTCCATTTACTTGGAAATTGACAATCTTGCTATTTTTCATAGAATTTGAAATAATCAATTTGTTGTGTGTTTGTATATTGCATCTTTGTCACTCGATAATGGGAGTAATCTATTAAATAAGTGAAAGATTTCATTACAAATATTATCGTTGGCTAAAGTTGTGGAGTCAAAGCCACTCTTATGGCCCAAGCCACTTTCAAGATCAAAGTTACAAGCATAGCTCAAACCACCTTTGGCCCATGCCATTTTGCAACTTCAGTAGGAATAAGCGACTCATAAAACCAGATCAGATAGATCTATGGTTGTCTAAGATACCTATTGGCTTAGCTATGTCCACCATGATTTGCAGCTTAATGAAATGATCCTCTTGCTTGCCAATGTGATTTTTCCATGCCTTGTGATGACCAGATACTTAAACTCATATACTCTCTTGCAAAATAAGTAGCATGATGTAGAAAGATGTGCTACAAACATTAGTTGATATTAGTTGGTATTGCACAATATTAAAAAAAAAGCTATGAAGAACAAAATCACCAAAATCATAGACCATTATTATGTAATGTGTAACATGATCTTTTTCCCAATGGTCTTGTACAAATCTGACAAATGTGGTGCAATGCTTTTGCAAAATACTAATATCTTATGATGATAAGTTTTCCTTTCTAATAACACCTATGAGTGTGTCAAAGTTCTTCCACACTTGTGCCTTTTGCATTCATGTACTTCTTTTGATCTCAAAATCTTGTGTAGTTAAAAAAATTTCTTTTCAAATACCAAACATGTTATGGCCATATTTAGCTAAGGACATGGAATAGTCCTAATATGGTAGACCGGCCCTCCAGTGTTCGAGTTTATTGGTCACGCCTAGATTTTATTCCACGTCGAGGCATGTTGGTGACTAATAAGCTTGAGAGGACCCAGACACTCTAATTGAGACATATGGAGTAGTGCATGTACATGTGACTGATATAGGCAGGAGGTATGCATGAAGAGCTGTGATCTATTTATAGTTGACCTGCATGGGGATTGCATGGACTCATGCACAGGATCCTACTCTCTATATATTGAGGTAGTGATTATTCCGTCGACAACTTTGGTCTAGGTTGTCTGATGAGCTCTTCTCCTCTTGCTATCACATGACATGGCTTGGGGGCTAGATCCAGGAGGATTCTCTAGGAGAGATCTAGGATTGGTTCGGTGGTTTTGCCCCACAGTCTCTCTTGTGTTTTCTTATCCTCATCTTAGGGGTTTTCCTTGGTGGTCATTACATTGGTATTAGAGCCCGGCTAAGATACGGAGAGACTAGTTCTACATCAAATCGGAATTGGAATGCACTTGGATTCAAGTCCTAGTTGGAGTGCTTTTGTGGTTTCACTAATTCCGGTTTGGTGCATACTTTTCAAAATTGGTAGAGTGCATTTCTACTTGGTGATTTCGGTAAAGTTGTTGTGAATTAGTTTGAATTCCTTTGTAATTTCATGTTTCTTGAGGAATCTTCCAATTGCTTTTGTTTGACCTACTTTGTTAGATCTTGTTGCTTGCTTGATGGCAAAATTCTGCTTGGCTAAATAGTTGAATAACTCGCATGTGTTCCAATTGTCCAGAATTTTGTTATGTAACTTTTATTCATTGACGAATTGATTGTGTATCAATTTATCCTGTAGAATGAGTTGAAAGTAAATGAGTAACTGGATTCTAATAGTGGTATGTGAGAATTGGAACATGCATGTGGACAGAAATTGGATACCGGATCCTAATGGTTCCGAGAATGGTAAACTAAATTTTGAGAATTCAACAGAACTTTGTAATTTCTAGATGCTATTCTAGGTACTTGTATAGAATTTATTTTGTTAAAGACATGTGTTATAATGGTCTTTAATTACTTGGATGATTGTAGAATTTGGAGCTCATAATCTGGTTAAAAATCGAATTGGAAGAATATTTTTGGAATCCTATTATTTTCCTTGTGGAAAAGATTTCAAAATGATTCTTTTATTTCCTGAGTTGTATGTTGTACATATACTCTAGTATCTTCCAATGATTTAGTATGCTTTTGGAATCTTGTAAATTATGATTGACGAATCATAAGATTCTAGGTGTTTATGATTGATAGATCATAAATTGATTCTTAGGGGTCATTAGAAGCTTATAAGAAAATGTGAGGATTCTTAAGATAATGAGTAATTTTTGATCGATTGGGTAAGTCAAGGATTTAGATCTGTTGCATGAACTCTAAATTACTCCAGCACATACTTGCGATTGTGTGGATCTCACAGGCATTTTCAAGTAACTACTTACTTATGAGAAATTTGCTTATCTTTCAGATTATAGTTTGTAAGTGCTTGTGTGCAAAGTTCAGTCTATATCTCCATATTTATAGGAGATAGATAAATCTATTAAGATATGGATAGATGCTGATTTCTTGCATATCGTGCTAGAAATGGGGCTGTTAACTCATTAGAGTAACTGCAATACTCTGGATTGAGTTATAATTGTCTGAGACTTGATGGATCTCCTAGAGATTTTAGATGATTGAATTGTGGAATTTTAGAATATTTGTATATTCTATGAATATTTGTACCAAGAAGCCTTATTTTCTGCAAGATAATTGGAATGAAATTTCTTCAGCTTTTGGATTTGATTTCTGAAATAAAGTAAATCAGTGTTTCATGTAATTGAAATTACATGAAGGTGATATTTATTTTGGATAAGATCTACCCATTTGGAGGATTTATAGCTTAGTATATCTTTTGGAGTTTGAGTTAGTATTCATGAATAGGGGCAATCAATTGAAGAATTGTTCATTTCCGAGTACTTATTCAGATGGAAAGGTCAGACTAAGAATTATGATTCATGGGAAAGATTTGAAAGCTTAAGAAATAGTTTCATGTACTTTTTTTCTCGTTTTGAGAACAGAACCTGTTTAAGGGAGGAAGAATGTTACGGCCATATTCAGCTAAGGACATGGAATAGTCCTAATATGGTAGACTGGTCTTCCATTGTTCGAGTTTATTGGTCACGCCTAAATTTTATTCCACGCCGAGGCCTGTTTGGGACTAATAAGCTTGGGAGGACCCAGACACTCTAATTGAGACATATGGAGTAGTGCATGTACATGTGACTGATATAGGCAGGAGGTATGCATGAAGAGCTGTGATCTATTTATAGTTGACCTGCATGGGGATTGTATGGACTCATGCACAAGATCCTACTCTCTATATATTGAGGTAGTGATTATTCCATCGACGACTTTGATCTAGGTTGCCTGATAAGCTCTTCTCCTCTTGCTATCACATGGCATGGCTTGGGGGCTAGATCCAGGAGGATTCTCCAGGAGGGATCTAGGATTGGTTGGGTGATTTTTCTCCACGGTCTCTTTTGTGCTTTCCTATCCTCATCTTAGGGGTTTTCCTTAGTGGTCATTACAATACCTGACACTAGAATCGTTTCATGTCTGATTGGATAAAAATTTCCTTGCTTTGGCACCTCCAATTGATGCCTGATTATGAACATTTCCTGATATTGCAGACAATCTGCCACTTTTTTCAATTGTGACATTTCCTTCATGTAGTCATGCTTTTGAAAGAATTTCTTCCAACCTCTTGATAGTCGATTTGGCCAAAGACTCTAGTTTACGGTATTCCAAGAAAATAGAATATGAAGATAAATAAGCTTTTCAATAATACGTACCTCAGCATGCAATGTCCATAGGTGTACATATTTTAAGGGAATCGACAAAACACTTTTAAGATTTGGATTTTCTAGTTCTCTTGTTGAACCATTGTTTGGTCGTTCCACGTTCATATCGTAGCAATCCTTCATGCAATAAAGACATGGATGCTTTGATATTTTTCCATGAGAGACTTTATACATACATTTCGACATTTTCAAATCACATGTAAGGTGCCATTGAATTTGAAAACTTTCATGAATCTCCACAGTTAGTTTTTGACCCTTCAAATGTTCTTTTATGATATTGCCAAAATTTGTGCTTGAAAATATCCATGAAAGAACTCCATGATTTTCTTTCAAAATTTGTAGAAAAGCAAGTAATGTATGCTTGTGTACATAACCTGGTATTTGGATCTTCAAGATAAATTGATCCCTCCACCGACAAATCTACATGCTTATGATTATTTTGTCCCAAATCTTTCATTAGTGCACTTTTTACAACTTTTGAATTTTTCTTTAAAAATGGAGTACATTCCATAGGAAGTGCAACATGCAAATGGAACTTTTCCATTGTTAAAAACTATAATATGTCAAAAGATTGATCATCCGGACCTTACCTATGTATTGGCTATGTCGAGCTCATTATTCTCCCACCTCATATTTTACTATCAGCATACAAAGATTTCAAAAGTGCTCATAGTGCTCCGCTACATATTTTGCAACGAGTACACCAAGATTTCAACTTGTAGAGCATGCCGAGAAATTTCAGCTTAACTTATTACAAAGCACGCTTAAGTAATTAATGTCTAAAGTTAACCATACTAGTTAGAACCATTCGCATTCTCTCTCTATGTGACCTCTCTCTAAAGTCAAATTTCTTAGATGGCCCATTCTGAGACCATTCTTCACCTAATGATATACTCATCTCTTTTGCCTCAGATCTTGGTCAAGGACATTAGAGGGTCCTCTTGTATTTGGAGGGCACTATCATGTTGGGTTTATTGTATGAAGTTACTAAGATCCAATTTTCAATCATAACGATGCTTTGATTGGGCTAGGAATTTGGGCAATCTCTCTATCATGCTGGGTTTATTGTATGAAGGTACTAATATCAAACTTTTTAGTTATGTTGATGCCTTGATTGGGCTCGGAATCTGGAAAAAATACCCTAACCCATAAACCCTAAATTTCTCTCTCTAGATGAGCTGGTACAGTCTCTCTCTAAGCTGTCCCAAACTCTCTCTGTGATCTGAAATGCCTAGACCCTGTAAATAGAGACAATCAGACTATCGTGTTGGGTTTATTGTCTGAAGGTAGTAAGATCAAACTTTTCAGTCATGTTGATGCTCTGATTGGACAATCTAGAGTGGCTAACACTGCACCGCTTGTCATTGGTACAATGCCTAGCAAACTGTTGTAGCATTATCAAACATCGAGGCAAAGTACATTGCTACTTGCCAAGCAACAAGGGAGGGGCATATGGTTGCATAGACTTTACAACAGCCTTTGATAGAGCCAACTCAACCACAATCAGGGCTCACTTTTCTTGGAGGAAAATCGAATGTTTTATGAGCACTCAAAGCACATCAATCTTCAAACCAAGAAACGCACGTCCAACATTAGCATTCATGCAAATTGTACAGCGACCAACACCACGAGTTTCTTCCTCATTATCTCATTTCTCTGAAGATGAAGATCACAATGATGGCAATGTTTACCCCTGCATGTCTTCTGCCTCTCCCATGTCCACATTGGTGTACTGGTAAAATTGAGCACAAATAACAAAATAAATACAGTTCATAAGACAAATAAAGCTCAGAACCCAGAAATAAACATCAAGCTTGCCTTCATTAAGGTTTCTTGGAAGCCATCCAGGACTGTGTTGGCTACTGGTTGCTTTAGTAGTTATGAAGATGATAGTGTTACTCAAATAGCTTCCACCTGCCATTGCTGCCAAAGAAATTGCACTACCTATGCCACGGAATGCATCTGGAGCCTGATCATAAAAGAACTCCAACTGGCCCATGTAAGTGAACACTTCTGAAGCACCCACCAATGCATATTGAGGGATTTGCCACAGCACACTGATCTGAGCACGATAGTCAGTTTCAAGGTTCATGGAAGACCTCATTGAAAATTCGCGCCGGAACTTTTCAACTAAAGCAGCAGCTGCCATTGCAAGCATTATGAATACCAATCCTATTCCGATTCTTTGCAGGCCTGTCAAACCCCTTGATAAGCCTGATCTTCTGCTAGCAACTGGCTGTATGATATTTTCATAAATGATAGTCCAAATGTAAACACTTATTGTGTCAAACATAAATATATAAGTGGATGGAACTACAAACGTTCCTATTTGTGTGTTCATCAATGCGCTCTGCTCCACAAAGAACGTGTTCATTTGAGCAAACATGGCACCATAAATGACAATTGCTATCCACACAGGAAGAACACTAAGTAAGCATTTAACTTCCTCCACTTGAGTGACAGTGCACAAATGCCATGTAAGTTGATCTGTTTCAGCAGCGTTATCACTCGCTGTCACTGTTGCTGCCTTGTCAAGAAACCTAGAATATGGAAATGTTAATACCTCGTAACAAAATAGCGAAAACATGTAAAACAAAACAAATTACACAGATTCTTAATGGAATCTCGATAAAAGCACTGCATTTGTTACTCATACTCACAAACTGTGGTCAATGGCACAAGCACGCAAAGTCTAAGGCCCTGTACTCAATGATAGTTAGCTCCAAAGTGTATGACAATGTATAGAAGAAATCAGAGCCAGTAGTTGTATATATGTAATATGTATCAATACCATTAAGATGATTGGGAGCATTTTTCCACGTAGCAACAAATACACATCTGTATAAAATTGCTTAAAAGAGTGTATATATGTATATCCCTCATTTTGGAACCAGTGCTTTCAATAGTCCAATATCATGGTCAAAGTTTGGTTCCTAGCTCAAAACTCTGCGACAAATGCCTACTCATCAAAGTTAAACTTTGAAGCTTCCTAAGCATATATCTTCAAGAATTGAATAACTTCTTCAGATATTTTTGAGAGATTCAACTAACATGACCATAAATCCTAATCTGTAGTTATGCTCTCTTACCATAAAAAATTAAAACTGAATGCAGCCAAGCTTTCATGGAACATGCTGGTACAGAAGATAGCTGGAAAGTAGATGACAACACAAACCTAAATCTTCTGCTATGTATCCTTTTACGGCTCCTTTTCGAGGCAGAATTATCTTCATACAATTCATGTAGGTTGTCCGTGGAAGGAGATTGCACATGCCATTTCCGAACTGTCGCAACAACTACCTGTCCGACTCGTAAGAAAGCATTGCCTGAAGGTCGATGATGACGGTAAAGCGGTGTTCCAAGTAAGAAGAAGCCAACCGCTAAACCAAGTGCCCCACTACTCAATGCAAAACCAAGTGGGTATCCATAGTTGTCCTCAATGTAAATGATCACAACATTTGCCAGCATGAATCCTGTGTTGTAACAAACGTAATACCAATTGAAGAAGGCTACCTTGTGTACCTTCTCCTCTTCATAGCCATCGTCAAATTGATCTGCTCCCAAAGCTGTCACACAAGGTTGGTAACCACCAAGACCAAGTGCGGATATATAGAGAAAGATGAAAAAGGTATTCTTCAGAATAGGGTGTAAGCAATGTGCTGACACACTTGTGCAATCAGAGGTGAATGCAGGAAGATATGTTAATACAGCTACTGCAAGGCTGCCCTGCATTCAAAAACACTTTTTAATAAAACTCTTGGGTTAAAAATCTCATGGACTTGCCAAAAAACTCAAGACACTACTACTTAAATTAGATGTATCACATTGAGATGTATTTAGATAACTCATGTCGAATTGTCCTGCTATTTGATGTCCAGGCAGGCAGAGGAGGGTCAGCAGAATCTGTGAGCGTTTAGGCATTTCATGAACCCATTCAGTTAGTTGTCCGAGTAGCCTGAAAGGTTAGTTAAGTGGTGGGGGGGGGGGGGGGGGCGGGGGGGGCAGTCGTGATACTTAAAGGGGATGGGTGCTCGAGACTGGATTTCTTTTCAGATCATCATTTGCCTCCCGTGTGATTGTCATCTCATCGTTATTGTTTTCCTTTATTATCTTGATTATCATTGCTGCTGTCGCGTGTGTTTGTCTAGGTGTTATGTGTGCTTGCAGGTACTGAACCAACAGAATCTAGAGTCTAGTGGAAAATAGGATGATAGAAGGAGAAATGTAGGATTCAAGATAAAACATATGAACAGATACAACTGATTAAAACAGTCCATCAGTTTTTAAAAGGAGAGGGCCAGGCTATTTAAACCCAGCTACAGTATACGAGACGTATGAAGGAACATCGACCAACAAAACTTGGCGTAAAGACCATTCCAATGTTCCAAAGAATGTTTCTTCACAAAATTTGCTTGCATCATTCGCTCTCCAAGAGAAAAGACAGGTCATGAATTCTAAAAAGTGTCTTCTCAGGTTCTCAAATGGAAATTGCATTATCAATTACACATATCATACTCAGGTTTTCAAGTCCAACAGTAATTTGTGTTCGGCTTAAGATGATAAATAATAGTGTGGAACTGAATGCATATGCATCAGGAAAGCTTAGAAATACTATACACAAAAGCTCCTTCTGAGGGTTCAATCTGAAGCTGAATACCCTTTGCCACCAAACACACCCAAGCTTACTGGTAGGCAACTGAAATTGACTTGTTAAACGGTTTGCTCATGGCCGTTTTGAATGCTTGTGTTTGACAGAGTTCTGAAAAGTACACTTGCACAGTAATCTTTTGTTTCGTAAATTATATTTCACTTTCAATTAATCAAGCTACAGCTTATCCTGTACAAGCAATATGTGAGCCTGGCATTCTACTTGCATTAGAAAATGGCATCTGAGGGAGCAACCCGAATAGACAAAAAGTTTTACTTTAAAACATTATAGTCTAGTGGAAGAGCACAAGGTTCTTACAAGCAAGTAGATGCCCAAAAATAAAGCACCAGACCAGTATCTTCCCAAATAGGCATCACCAATAAAAGCTCCAAACAGGGAGGTTACATAGCCAAAGCCAGCCAGGCTATTCACGGTCATTGCTGCTGAAGCACTGTCTTCCTGTAAAGATCCTTTCAAATACAATACCAGATTTATGTAGACACCAGCATACGCTAGTGCAGCAAAAACCGTAGATGCTGCCATCAAAATAAGCAAATACAGCAATTACAATCAGACTGCATCAACACGACTATGACATCAAATCCAAAAACCTCGATTTTAGGCACGAACGATCCTAAAAAAGCTAAAAAGGGAGATCACTCCGCTCATTATTTACAAAAACAATGGCTTCTCTGGCATATTTTTTTGTATAGAAGCTCACAATTGGCTACGCATTGACTGCTGTTATCATGACAAACCGTGACTTTTATTGGCTTAGGCTTTCATCAATGTCTTGATCTCTCATTCAGATTGCCCTTCGTAACTATCTGCAATTTTAAGCTTTAGGTTCTTGGGATTTAAAAAGTGGAGTGAACCTAAAATGAGGACAGAAGCCTTAAGCCCTCCAGTCTTAGATTTGGATGCCTGCCTTCCAAACATGTCAACTGTGCCATCCCTTGTAAGATCTTGCTTTAGCAGCAAGCTTTCATCCTCCGAACGAATCAATCCAGAGGTAACTGTTGTATTCGAAAAGAAATCCTGAAGCCAAAGTAGCAAATTACTTTCGATTAGAAAGCTTAGGGAAGCGTCAGGTATAAGCATATTTTCCGCGGATATAAAAAAGTGCTACCATTCTGCATAATAAGAGATTTTCGCCCTGCATCCTCATCACGACGGAGAAGCGTTTCTTCACATAACCATTGACCGTTACGATCACAGGTCTACAATAACAGAAGGGATGCCTTATGTTTATATGCATTAGAAACTGACCATTTCCGTGAAAAGTAGCTTGTTATTCAGGCGATAACTCAGCAGCTCGATTTCTCATGCAATTGCTAGCGTAGTCTTGAGACATAGTGAACTGGAATCACAAACGCCAACCCGTAAGAAGTGAAGGCTCCCAAGCAGGCCAGCCACTATCCAACATAGACAGATGCGAAATTTTAACAGCTGAGTCTGTTCAAAAACAAGCTCCGGCAGGTAGACGTAAAGACGAAAAGCTTGATCATGATAGATAGCTCTTATCAATCTCCTTTGTTTTGGAAAATGAAAGCTAGCTCTGATCTTGGCCTCAAGGCAGAAGCTCCAAGAATCAAAACCCAGAAAAGTACGTGACACTAATTAAAGCCAACAATTTTGCCTGCTACTCCTCAGACACTCCCCAACAAAACAAACAACCAAATTGCATCAAATTGCTCATCCACAATGAGATCTCATGCTATAATCTTTCCAATCATCTTCTTTCTGATGCTATACGCTTCAGCAACACTGCTCTTGAGTCTCAGGCTTCAGCTCGTCAAAACCCAGCTGCTTTCAACACTGTCGGAAAGAAAGCCACTTTTTCACAAATATTCACGAGGAACTCGTTGGCTCCTACCTGCAAACAATGCTCCCTAATAAGCCTATAGGCTAATTTGGAGTTGGTCCAAACCTTAGACAAAATGTGCAACCCTATTCCTATGGTGGAGCCAAATGCCACCATAAGCTCTCTTGCCACCATGAGTTGTGTGCCACAGTGAGGTGCAGCCTTATACACCGAGTCATTCAACCTATGTGAAGGCATGAGAACTTAGTAGGGTATGATTCCAATATATTTGTTTGAGTCTTAGAGAAGTTTAGCATTTAGCTTAACACGTTAAGATGTTAGTTTGAGTCTTGAAGAAGTTAGTTCCAAAAGGCATTTAGCCGCATAAGTTAGCTCTAGAAGACATTTAGCTCAATTGACATGGATCAATCATATTTGTTTACAACTTCTCTCATTCACAAAGTCAATTCGCATATAGGCATCTAGGAATGGACCACCAGCAGGTATATAGGTGTTTGGTGGGACCATCAGGTATATAGGGGCATGTATATAGGTGTCTGGTGGGACCATCATTCAAGGAAGTGATTTGGATTTTGTTATGATATCAATATAGTATCGAATTTTTGTTCTATACGTATGTAATACATTTTATTAACATGAAACCCTCAATCTCACACTATAAAGGGTGTTTTATCTCATAAATCATGGGTTACATAGAAATCTTAGAACCAAATACCATCATATTAGAATTCATCCAAGGGATAATGAACAAGCAAAATCTTCAAACAAGATTCTTTGTAGTATTATGACCAAACAGTCAAGGCAAGCCACTCGGATTGGGAACACAAGCTACATGTTGCATTATGGGCATTCCGAACAACCTATGAAGTTAGTACAAACCAAACACCTTTTCAATTGGTTTATGGTCAAGATGTAGTTATGTCAATTGAATTTTTAGGTCCATCCCTATGCATAGCAGCTTGGATGATGCTAAATCCTTACAACTTCGTCATGAGGCTTTACACAAGCTTTGTGAAACCATATTGATAGCAGTTCACGCACTAGCCGCAGAGAAAGCTCGTCGTAAAGCATGGCATGATCGTCGATTACATAAGAAGGATCTGAAGGAAGGAGATCTTGCCTTGATGTATAAAATGAAACAAAAAGTGAAATTCATAGGTGAGGGACCATACATAGTTAAAGAAATTCTATCTTATGGAACAATATATGTCTTGGAACACTTGGATGGATGAAAATTTGATACCCCTGTAAATGGCAGTCGATTACACAAGTTTTGACAGCCTGATCCCCCAGCTTGATTGAAGATCTATTCTTTTTATCTTTATTTGAATTTACAATTTTGTTGTTTTCGACTCTCTATTTTTGACTTTTTTGGAAAGACAATAAAAATGAAAAAAATTGGAAAATTAAAAAGAAAAAAAATGATGAGCAAAAGTCAGAAAAGTCATCAAATCAAAAAAAGATGGAGGAAAATATTCAAAAGAATCAATTTTGAAGGAAAAGTAACCTAAAAATCACTATCAATCAGAGGGGTAATCTCATTCGGCCGGTAAGCAAAGTGGTGTATTATGCATAGCTGCTAGGTTACTAAGCTTTTCATATGTTATATTGAGAAATATTTTTTGACATGCTAGTTAAAGATTTAACTCTAGTTAAGTCAATATCTATATATTGTACACTTCTAAGAACCACATGTTTGGACATTTATTAGCAACTCCATTCTTAAGGAGCACCTTCATTCCAATGTTGGACTAGTATTGAGATGGTCCTAATATTACGCATTTTATTTTATTTTGACTTAGGTATAACTCAACCACAATCAGGGCTCACTTTTCTTGGAGGAAAATCGAATGTTATGAGCACTCAAAGCACATCAATCTTCAAACCAAGAAACGCACGTCCAACATTAGCATTCATGCAAATTGTACAGCGACCAACACCACGAGTTTCTTCCTCATTATCTCATTTCTCTGAAGATGAAGATCACAATGATGGCAATGTTTACCCCTGCATGTCTTCTGCCTCTCCCATGTCCACATTGGTGTACTGGTAAAATTGAGCACAAATAACAAAATAAATACAGTTCATAAGACAAATAAAGCTCAGAACCCAGAAATAAACATCAAGCTTGCCTTCATTAAGGTTTCTTGGAAGCCATCCAGGACTGTGTTGGCTACTGGTTGCTTTAGTAGTTATGAAGATGATAGTGTTACTCAAATAGCTTCCACCTGCCATTGCTGCCAAAGAAATTGCACTACCTATGCCACGGAATGCATCTGGAGCCTGATCATAAAAGAACTCCAACTGGCCCATGTAAGTGAACACTTCTGAAGCACCCACCAATGCATATTGAGGGATTTGCCACAGCACACTGATCTGAGCACGATAGTCAGTTTCAAGGTTCATGGAAGACCTCATTGAAAATTCGCGCCGGAACTTTTCAACTAAAGCAGCAGCTGCCATTGCAAGCATTATGAATACCAATCCTATTCCGATTCTTTGCAGGCCTGTCAAACCCCTTGATAAGCCTGATCTTCTGCTAGCAACTGGCTGTATGATATTTTCATAAATGATAGTCCAAATGTAAACACTTATTGTGTCAAACATAAATATATAAGTGGATGGAACTACAAACGTTCCTATTTGTGTGTTCATCAATGCGCTCTGCTCCACAAAGAACGTGTTCATTTGAGCAAACATGGCACCATAAATGACAATTGCTATCCACACAGGAAGAACACTAAGTAAGCATTTAACTTCCTCCACTTGAGTGACAGTGCACAAATGCCATGTAAGTTGATCTGTTTCAGCAGCGTTATCACTCGCTGTCACTGTTGCTGCCTTGTCAAGAAACCTAGAATATGGAAATGTTAATACCTCGTAACAAAATAGCGAAAACATGTAAAACAAAACAAATTACACAGATTCTTAATGGAATCTCGATAAAAGCACTGCATTTGTTACTCATACTCACAAACTGTGGTCAATGGCACAAGCACGCAAAGTCTAAGGCCCTGTACTCAATGATAGTTAGCTCCAAAGTGTATGACAATGTATAGAAGAAATCAGAGCCAGTAGTTGTATATATGTAATATGTATCAATACCATTAAGATGATTGGGAGCATTTTTCCACGTAGCAACAAATACACATCTGTATAAAATTGCTTAAAAGAGTGTATATATGTATATCCCTCATTTTGGAACCAGTGCTTTCAATAGTCCAATATCATGGTCAAAGTTTGGTTCCTAGCTCAAAACTCTGCGACAAATGCCTACTCATCAAAGTTAAACTTTGAAGCTTCCTAAGCATATATCTTCAAGAATTGAATAACTTCTTCAGATATTTTTGAGAGATTCAACTAACATGACCATAAATCCTAATCTGTAGTTATGCTCTCTTACCATAAAAAATTAAAACTGAATGCAGCCAAGCTTTCATGGAACATGCTGGTACAGAAGATAGCTGGAAAGTAGATGACAACACAAACCTAAATCTTCTGCTATGTATCCTTTTACGGCTCCTTTTCGAGGCAGAATTATCTTCATACAATTCATGTAGGTTGTCCGTGGAAGGAGATTGCACATGCCATTTCCGAACTGTCGCAACAACTACCTGTCCGACTCGTAAGAAAGCATTGCCTGAAGGTCGATGATGACGGTAAAGCGGTGTTCCAAGTAAGAAGAAGCCAACCGCTAAACCAAGTGCCCCACTACTCAATGCAAAACCAAGTGGGTATCCATAGTTGTCCTCAATGTAAATGATCACAACATTTGCCAGCATGAATCCTGTGTTGTAACAAACGTAATACCAATTGAAGAAGGCTACCTTGTGTACCTTCTCCTCTTCATAGCCATCGTCAAATTGATCTGCTCCCAAAGCTGTCACACAAGGTTGGTAACCACCAAGACCAAGTGCGGATATATAGAGAAAGATGAAAAAGGTATTCTTCAGAATAGGGTGTAAGCAATGTGCTGACACACTTGTGCAATCAGAGGTGAATGCAGGAAGATATGTTAATACAGCTACTGCAAGGCTGCCCTGCATTCAAAAACACTTTTTAATAAAACTCTTGGGTTAAAAATCTCATGGACTTGCCAAAAAACTCAAGACACTACTACTTAAATTAGATGTATCACATTGAGATGTATTTAGATAACTCATGTCGAATTGTCCTGCTATTTGATGTCCAGGCAGGCAGAGGAGGGTCAGCAGAATCTGTGAGCGTTTAGGCATTTCATGAACCCATTCAGTTAGTTGTCCGAGTAGCCTGAAAGGTTAGTTAAGTGGTGGGGGGGGGGGGGGGCGGGGGGGGCAGTCGTGATACTTAAAGGGGATGGGTGCTCGAGACTGGATTTCTTTTCAGATCATCATTTGCCTCCCGTGTGATTGTCATCTCATCGTTATTGTTTTCCTTTATTATCTTGATTATCATTGCTGCTGTCGCGTGTGTTTGTCTAGGTGTTATGTGTGCTTGCAGGTACTGAACCAACAGAATCTAGAGTCTAGTGGAAAATAGGATGATAGAAGGAGAAATGTAGGATTCAAGATAAAACATATGAACAGATACAACTGATTAAAACAGTCCATCAGTTTTTAAAAGGAGAGGGCCAGGCTATTTAAACCCAGCTACAGTATACGAGACGTATGAAGGAACATCGACCAACAAAACTTGGCGTAAAGACCATTCCAATGTTCCAAAGAATGTTTCTTCACAAAATTTGCTTGCATCATTCGCTCTCCAAGAGAAAAGACAGGTCATGAATTCTAAAAAGTGTCTTCTCAGGTTCTCAAATGGAAATTGCATTATCAATTACACATATCATACTCAGGTTTTCAAGTCCAACAGTAATTTGTGTTCGGCTTAAGATGATAAATAATAGTGTGGAACTGAATGCATATGCATCAGGAAAGCTTAGAAATACTATACACAAAAGCTCCTTCTGAGGGTTCAATCTGAAGCTGAATACCCTTTGCCACCAAACACACCCAAGCTTACTGGTAGGCAACTGAAATTGACTTGTTAAACGGTTTGCTCATGGCCGTTTTGAATGCTTGTGTTTGACAGAGTTCTGAAAAGTACACTTGCACAGTAATCTTTTGTTTCGTAAATTATATTTCACTTTCAATTAATCAAGCTACAGCTTATCCTGTACAAGCAATATGTGAGCCTGGCATTCTACTTGCATTAGAAAATGGCATCTGAGGGAGCAACCCGAATAGACAAAAAGTTTTACTTTAAAACATTATAGTCTAGTGGAAGAGCACAAGGTTCTTACAAGCAAGTAGATGCCCAAAAATAAAGCACCAGACCAGTATCTTCCCAAATAGGCATCACCAATAAAAGCTCCAAACAGGGAGGTTACATAGCCAAAGCCAGCCAGGCTATTCACGGTCATTGCTGCTGAAGCACTGTCTTCCTGTAAAGATCCTTTCAAATACAATACCAGATTTATGTAGACACCAGCATACGCTAGTGCAGCAAAAACCGTAGATGCTGCCATCAAAATAAGCAAATACAGCAATTACAATCAGACTGCATCAACACGACTATGACATCAAATCCAAAAACCTCGATTTTAGGCACGAACGATCCTAAAAAAGCTAAAAAGGGAGATCACTCCGCTCATTATTTACAAAAACAATGGCTTCTCTGGCATATTTTTTTGTATAGAAGCTCACAATTGGCTACGCATTGACTGCTGTTATCATGACAAACCGTGACTTTTATTGGCTTAGGCTTTCATCAATGTCTTGATCTCTCATTCAGATTGCCCTTCGTAACTATCTGCAATTTTAAGCTTTAGGTTCTTGGGATTTAAAAAGTGGAGTGAACCTAAAATGAGGACAGAAGCCTTAAGCCCTCCAGTCTTAGATTTGGATGCCTGCCTTCCAAACATGTCAACTGTGCCATCCCTTGTAAGATCTTGCTTTAGCAGCAAGCTTTCATCCTCCGAACGAATCAATCCAGAGGTAACTGTTGTATTCGAAAAGAAATCCTGAAGCCAAAGTAGCAAATTACTTTCGATTAGAAAGCTTAGGGAAGCGTCAGGTATAAGCATATTTTCCGCGGATATAAAAAAGTGCTACCATTCTGCATAATAAGAGATTTTCGCCCTGCATCCTCATCACGACGGAGAAGCGTTTCTTCACATAACCATTGACCGTTACGATCACAGGTCTACAATAACAGAAGGGATGCCTTATGTTTATATGCATTAGAAACTGACCATTTCCGTGAAAAGTAGCTTGTTATTCAGGCGATAACTCAGCAGCTCGATTTCTCATGCAATTGCTAGCGTAGTCTTGAGACATAGTGAACTGGAATCACAAACGCCAACCCGTAAGAAGTGAAGGCTCCCAAGCAGGCCAGCCACTATCCAACATAGACAGATGCGAAATTTTAACAGCTGAGTCTGTTCAAAAACAAGCTCCGGCAGGTAGACGTAAAGACGAAAAGCTTGATCATGATAGATAGCTCTTATCAATCTCCTTTGTTTTGGAAAATGAAAGCTAGCTCTGATCTTGGCCTCAAGGCAGAAGCTCCAAGAATCAAAACCCAGAAAAGTACGTGACACTAATTAAAGCCAACAATTTTGCCTGCTACTCCTCAGACACTCCCCAACAAAACAAACAACCAAATTGCATCAAATTGCTCATCCACAATGAGATCTCATGCTATAATCTTTCCAATCATCTTCTTTCTGATGCTATACGCTTCAGCAACACTGCTCTTGAGTCTCAGGCTTCAGCTCGTCAAAACCCAGCTGCTTTCAACACTGTCGGAAAGAAAGCCACTTTTTCACAAATATTCACGAGGAACTCGTTGGCTCCTACCTGCAAACAATGCTCCCTAATAAGCCTATAGGCTAATTTGGAGTTGGTCCAAACCTTAGACAAAATGTGCAACCCTATTCCTATGGTGGAGCCAAATGCCACCATAAGCTCTCTTGCCACCATGAGTTGTGTGCCACAGTGAGGTGCAGCCTTATACACCGAGTCATTCAACCTATGTGAAGGCATGAGAACTTAGTAGGGTATGATTCCAATATATTTGTTTGAGTCTTAGAGAAGTTTAGCATTTAGCTTAACACGTTAAGATGTTAGTTTGAGTCTTGAAGAAGTTAGTTCCAAAAGGCATTTAGCCGCATAAGTTAGCTCTAGAAGACATTTAGCTCAATTGACATGGATCAATCATATTTGTTTACAACTTCTCTCATTCACAAAGTCAATTCGCATATAGGCATCTAGGAATGGACCACCAGCAGGTATATAGGTGTTTGGTGGGACCATCAGGTATATAGGGGCATGTATATAGGTGTCTGGTGGGACCATCATTCAAGGAAGTGATTTGGATTTTGTTATGATATCAATATAGTATCGAATTTTTGTTCTATACGTATGTAATACATTTTATTAACATGAAACCCTCAATCTCACACTATAAAGGGTGTTTTATCTCATAAATCATGGGTTACATAGAAATCTTAGAACCAAATACCATCATATTAGAATTCATCCAAGGGATAATGAACAAGCAAAATCTTCAAACAAGATTCTTTGTAGTATTATGACCAAACAGTCAAGGCAAGCCACTCGGATTGGGAACACAAGCTACATGTTGCATTATGGGCATTCCGAACAACCTATGAAGTTAGTACAAACCAAACACCTTTTCAATTGGTTTATGGTCAAGATGTAGTTATGTCAATTGAATTTTTAGGTCCATCCCTATGCATAGCAGCTTGGATGATGCTAAATCCTTACAACTTCGTCATGAGGCTTTACACAAGCTTTGTGAAACCATATTGATAGCAGTTCACGCACTAGCCGCAGAGAAAGCTCGTCGTAAAGCATGGCATGATCGTCGATTACATAAGAAGGATCTGAAGGAAGGAGATCTTGCCTTGATGTATAAAATGAAACAAAAAGTGAAATTCATAGGTGAGGGACCATACATAGTTAAAGAAATTCTATCTTATGGAACAATATATGTCTTGGAACACTTGGATGGATGAAAATTTGATACCCCTGTAAATGGCAGTCGATTACACAAGTTTTGACAGCCTGATCCCCCAGCTTGATTGAAGATCTATTCTTTTTATCTTTATTTGAATTTACAATTTTGTTGTTTTCGACTCTCTATTTTTGACTTTTTTGGAAAGACAATAAAAATGAAAAAAATTGGAAAATTAAAAAGAAAAAAAATGATGAGCAAAAGTCAGAAAAGTCATCAAATCAAAAAAAGATGGAGGAAAATATTCAAAAGAATCAATTTTTGAAGGAAAAGTAACCTAAAAATCACTATCAAGGTCAGAGGGGTAATCTCATTCGCGCCGGTAAGCAAAGATGGTGTATTATGCATAGCTGCTAGGTTACTAAGCTTTTCATATGTTATATTGAGAAATATTTTTTGACATGCTAGTTAAAGATTTAACTCTAGTTAAGTCAATATCTATATATTGTACACTTCTAAGAACCACATGTTTGGACATTTATTAGCAACTCCATTCTTAAGGAGCACCTTCATTCCAATGTTGGACTAGTATTGAGATGGTCCTAATATTACGCATTTTTATTTTATTTTGACTTAGGTATAAATATATAAAATTTGTTGAAATTCACACTTTATTAAAGGACAATATGTAGTTATTGAATGTCACAATATTTTTGAAATGCAACATGCACAACGTGTTGTACATCGAAGGGTAAATTACTCCCAATTTGCCCTTCAAATGACATCCTATTGGCATATCTTATGCTTCAAACTAGAAGGACATTTGGTTTTCAAACTCCATCACATTTGTGTCACACATGATATATTTTGGTAAGCCAATCTTGCTACGTGTGACTTGTGTGACTTGCAATAGCCTGTTCAATGGAATATGGCATTGTGAATTTCAAAGCTACGATCTCTCAAATGACTGCGACATTTGCTTTTTGAAAGACAAGAAGCTAAGTATGTATATTGTCATAGAATTTTCTTTTGAAAGATATGATACCCTCGAAATCCATAACGTTGCACCTAATTTTATGATGTAATACTTTGTTGGTTACTCATATTCATCCTCCGGGCATGTCTCACTCTTCACGTAGGCATGTTGACATGTCTCTTCCTTGGCGGATATTGTTGTTGTTGATCCCACGCGTGCTTACCTATTGTCTCACTCAACCTTCATGCCATGATAAGTAGTTCAAGAAAAGGAAATAAGCTACTCTAATAGGCATTCATTAGGAAATTAACTACTCTAATAAGCATTCATTCCTCTAACAATATAGATAGACATATGGCACCCTTCATCGACGATCTTCTGATTTGCTGCAATCAACAGACGAAGTTTTGGAGACAACAACATAGTTTTTTCTTTCTGTTTCTAATGGGATCTCTCGTGATCTTAGTCATAGCACAAGCTTCAATCTCGTTAACCCTAGATTTATGTAAACTTTTTCATTCTGACTCATATTTCCTTGTGATCAACGCTGTTATAAGTTTTTACATTAAATGCATTGCGGGGTTTCATCTCCTATCAAGTTATTGGTCATGCTTGAGCCAATCACAGAGAGAAAAGGAATAGAAACTTCTAGCATGTTAGAGTGAAAAACAAAAAGTGTGATTGTATGTGTGTGTGTGTGAGAGAGAGAGAGAGAGAGAGAGAGAGAGAGAGTGAGAGAGTGATTGTGTGTGTGTGTGTGAGAGAGAAAAACCAGAAAGTTCTAGAGAGAACCACAGAGAACTAGAAACTTCTAGCAACTTTGCGATGGAGGAGAGAGAGAGAGAGAGAGAGACGAGAGGAGAGAACGTATCCGCTAGTAACAACCAGAATTTTCCTGCAAAGCTGTATATGATCACCAATGAACGCATGCATCCTTGCTTATTGAAAGCTTTCGACGACTGTGCTTCTTCTGAGCTTGTGTTGTGATCTTTTTTTGCCAAAATTGATACGAGTTCATCCATCCTTGTAGCTCAGCTGCTAGCGTTAGCAGATCGAAAGAGGTCGCTTGGCGTATTCTGATATAGTTTGTCTTTGTGATTCTTTACACTACTTGCTTAGTGAGCTGTGTGAGTTTTGGAGTGTGGACAAGGAGCGATGGCGAGTAAAGGTGAAGGTCCTGCTATCGGCATAGACCTGGGAACCACTTATTCTTGTGTGGGCGTTTGGCAGCATGATCGTGTGGAGATCATTGCCAATGATCAGGGCAATCGGACAACACCATCGTATGTTGCATTTACTGACACAGAGCGGCTTGTTGGAGATGCTGCTAAAAATCAAGTAGCCATGAATCCTACCAACACTGTCTTCGGTGAGTAGAACTCAAACCTTAAAAGTGCCATTGCCCCCTTTGGGAACTAATTTGTGAGATGCCGAAAGTCATGTACTGTAACTTGTTCATCTTCAGGTGTTTAAGTTTTCGTGGTAATTTGGATTGGTTTTGTGGCTACGGAAAAAATTCTGCTAACACAGAGATGGTGAATTGTGAATTTATGTTTGTGTGCAGATGCGAAGCGATTAATTGGTAGAAGGTACTCCGATCCAACTGTGCAGAGTGACATCAAACTCTGGCCCTTCAAGGTCATTGCTGGTCCTGGCGACAAGCCAATGATCGTTGTGAAGTACAAGGGCGAGGAAAAGCAGTTTTCTGCAGAGGAGATATCTTCTATGGTTTTGACAAAGATGAAAGAAATTGCAGAGGCTTATCTGGGAACCACCATAAAAAACGCGGTGGTGACGGTGCCTGCTTACTTCAATGACTCTCAAAGACAGGCAACGAAGGATGCAGGTGTTATTTCTGGCCTGAATGTAATGAGGATCATCAACGAGCCTACTGCGGCCGCCATCGCCTATGGCCTTGACAAGAAGGCTAGCAGTTCTAAAGAGAAGAACGTGTTGATTTTTGATCTTGGTGGTGGAACTTTTGATGTGTCGATCCTGACCATAGAGGAGGGCATTTTTGAGGTGAAAGCCACGGCAGGAGATACTCATCTGGGAGGGGAGGATTTTGACAACCGGATGGTAAATCACTTTGTTCAGGAATTCAAGAGAAAATATAAAAAGGATATCAGTGGCAACGCCAGGGCTTTGAGAAGATTGAGAACTGCATGCGAGAGAGCAAAGAGGACTCTATCATCCACTGCTCAAACAACCATTGAAATTGACTCTCTCTATGAAGGAATCGACTTCTATTCAACCATCACTCGGGCTAGATTTGAGGAGCTGAACATGGATCTTTTCAGAAAATGCATGGAACCTGTAGAGAAATGTTTCAGAGACGCCAAGATGGACAAAAGCTCTATTGATGATGTGGTGCTTGTCGGCGGATCCACTCGTATTCCTAAAGTGCAACAGCTCTTGCAGGATTTCTTTAATGGCAAAGAGCTTTGCAAGAGTATCAATCCTGACGAGGCTGTCGCATACGGAGCTGCTGTGCAAGCTGCCATCCTGAGCGGTGAAGGTAACGAAAGGGTGCAAGATCTCTTGCTGCTGGACGTGACTCCCTTGTCTTTAGGTCTCGAAACCTCTGGAGGTGTAATGACAGTGTTGATACCTCGCAACACCACGATACCTACTAAGAAAGAGCAAGTGTTTTCTACTTACGCAGACAGTCAACCAGGCGTGTTGATCCAGGTGTTCGAGGGTGAAAGATCAAGGACCAAAGATAATAATCTTCTTGGCAAATTTGAACTTTCAGGCATTCCCCCTGCTCCCAGAGGAGTGCCTCAGATCAATGTCACCTTCGACATGGATGCTAATGGTATTTTAAATGTTTCTGCGGAGGACAAAACAACCGGGCACAAGAACAAGATCACTATCACCAACGACAAGGGCCGATTGAGCAAGGAAGACATCGAGAAGATGGTGCAGGACGCTGAGAGGTACAAATCTGAAGATGAGGTGCATCGGAAGAAAGTCGAGGCAAAAAATGCACTAGAGAATTATGCCTACAGCATGAAAAACACTATCAAAGATGACAAAGTTGCTGGCAAATTGGATGCAGCTGACAAAAAGAAGATTGAAGATGCAATTGAGAAAACAATCGAGTGGCTGGATAGCAACCAGCTTGCTGAAATCGACGAGTTAGAAGATAAATTGAAAGAACTGGAAGGACTATGCAATCCCATCATAGCTCGCATGTACCAAGGTGGAGCAGGACCTGATATTCCTTCAGCTGGTGGAGGATATGGAGCAACTGGAGCTACCAATGGACCTTCTAGCGGTGCAGGGCCCAAGATTGAGGAAGTTGATTAAACAAGCACAAGATTGAAGAAAAACACTGGAGGTGCTATTTTCCATTTTGTATCTAACTTTAATTCATGGATGGATGTAGATCCATGTAGATATTTACAGTCATCACAAACACTTCTGCCTTTTTCTTCTTGGTTGAGGCTTTAGTTCTCTCTATGCCTGTACACGTGCAGTGAATACAAGGAAAGCTTTTACAGCTTTGAATACAATCGAAGACGTTACTGGTTGTACCTACACTAAAAAGGCCTTCTTAAATTGAAGTTTGGCATACAATAATAAAAAATGTAGTTTGGCATGATAAACTCTGATCTTTTCACAAAACTCACGTACTCTAAATTGGGTTATCATATTTGTAGCTTCTGTGATTCAAATATATCTGTGAAAATGTTTGAAGAAACTCAATGATGTGAGTATTTGGCATTATTTTTCCTCCAAAAGGGAGGGAGTCCTGTAAAAGTTTATAGAGCGTGTTATATTTTGATATATAGGGTCATTAATATATAGGATCTTATATTTGCAACAGCTATACATCCTTATCCCCACTCATTGAGTCATTTCTACTTACTTGAAAGTGCAATGTACCCTTGGTACCAACGAGATCTACATCTATCAAGTTATGGATTGTGAGTAGTGATATCCAAGCTGTAAGAACATCTGATGGTGCACTCAGCCTATGTGAAATTGCCTTGGTCTAGTTGGAAGTTGTACCAATAGATCCATGGCATCCTACATGTCTTACTGATATCCAAGTTGTAAGAACATCTGATGGTGCACTCAGCCTATGTGAAATTGCCTTGGTCTAGTTGGAAGTTGTACCAATAGATCCATGGCATCCTCCATTCTTACTATATCGATTGACCCATATTGATCACACTAAATCTAGGTGTCAAATCTGATCTTTTAGGTAAGGACAACTTGTAAACATCCAGCTATTAGTAAGGAATACTAATATATCATACTGTCGGGTAGAATTTAGAAAAGAAATCCAAGTATGGTCCTGCACAGCCCATGAGAACATCAAAATTTTGAGTACCATATCCTATAGTTACCCAGATTCCGTTATCCGTTAGGTGTAGCAAACTTAGTCCTGTAGTTACCTAGACTCCGTTATCCATTTTCAGTTAGTAGTACTGACAAGTAGTTAGTAGTTACTATGTTTTGCAATGTGTTCGAATTTTTTTTACGTCCCTACATGTTGTTTTTCCCCACCCCAAACACAGTTTAAAAAAACAAAAAAAAACCAATTTTTTTTTTTCCACATTCCGATCCAGAACATTGCTGAATCTCGGAACCGTCGTGCCTGAAACAGCGTTCCGGAACGCTCCCGGAACGCAGTGTTTCGGAATGCTGCGAATCTACGAGTGGAAATAGTACCTCATGCCTCAATCTTGCATGAAGTACGCTTTTTTTCCTTAGTTTTTGTGCTTTACCCTTGAGCATGGGCCTCTAATGAGTGGCTTGTTGGGTATGAAAATGATCTTACGTCTCATGGTGGTAGTGCTCGTTTTGCAATACCCGCGTGGTATATTGATTAAATCATGTTAGCTTCTTTCGTCAATTTCCACTTGGTACAAATATGGTAGAGGTTCCTCTTTGAAAGAGAATGGCCACCATCCTAGACAATAGATTCCAACACAATACAAAATCTATTCAAGTGTTTTAGTACATATACATTTAGAAAGTCCTTACAAAGCAACACATGGTATTTTTTAGATTTTAAGTCTTAAAATATTTTGAGATTTACACTATTAAATGTACAAGTAACATTGGGCAAATTCGTATGTTAAGCTAGTTTGTGATTGGCAACTATTTTGCAAACTTGTGAAAACTAAGAAGTGAAACCGAACTCTAGAAATGAAGGTGGCTAGCAAAGTTGGTTTTCAAGAGCGGATGGAACGCAAACATTGCATTTAGATGGCCGAGGTGATGATAATCGAAATGGAACATGAACATTGCGTTTAGATGATTGAGGTGGTGATTTATGAAAAAGAGCGACATGTTGGGTAGGAACAACTACCTTTCAAACCACTTTTTCCAATGAGCTTTAGTTGTTACAGGGCTTTGTGATATCCATTGAGAATGAAGAAGTTATGAATATTGTTGTGACATTGAATTTGGCATCCCTACCTTGTTAGACACCTATGTGTGGTACTTTTCTTGTTGCAAGTCCCCTACTTTTCCCTTGTAGTCCTTGTATTTGTCAACAATTGATTATAGTTTTCTGTTGTCTTGCTTGTAAGTTTGCCAATGTTGTTCTATCTAGGGAGCTTGTAGTCCTTGTATTTGTCAACAATTGATTATAGTTCTTTGTTGTCTTGCTTGTAAGTTTGCCAATGTTGTTCTATCTAGGGAGCTTATCCCCCTGACTTTGCCATCACACTTGATCACTCCAATAATTGTGACCTCAACAACTTGCCCTATACAAAACATATAAGGAGTATTTGAGACCAAAGCTCAAGCAAAATTGGCCCCTTGAATCTTTGAATCGAGTGTGCAAATTAGACTTATAGCATGTACGGATAATCAAGAATACATAAAAAGTAAAGTATCACAATCTCAATCAACTCGCCTCCATACAAAGAAAAGAGACCTACTTTTTGGAATGGAAATGACTCATTCTTATACTTGTTCGGAGCTCATAATAAGTCACCAAGATACAAAAGCTGTGCTCCAATCCAAGCCATCGTCCTTTGAATACATTTTCAAAGGTGTGGTCCCTCTACACTTAGTAATCATGTCCTTTGAATACATTTTCAAAGTGTGGTCCCTCTACTCTTAGTAATCATGTATTAAGATACATTAAGTTGGATTATGTAGATTACTTGTAGAAGTGCGAAACCACTAAGAAATGAGATATGTGCATGTCAAGAGGATGTGCATGTCAAGAGGCATGTAGTTCAAGAAACCTTATTCAAATGTGGAGGATGACTTAAACTTTGAGTTTGAGAAGAGGGCCTCCAAGTGCTAGACCTTAAGTTGGAATGTACTTATTTTGTCAGATCTCCCCCAAGATAAATATTTTCTTGACACCAAGAGAGTATGTACGTTTTGCAAGTAGTTCTGCCTAAGAAAGATATAAAGAATCATTTGATGGTGCAAGTTGACGCAATAAATACCTAACAAAATTCTCACCCTGATGAGCAATATTGATGTTTTTGCCAAAGTTTGTGCTAAAAGATTATCACAATAGAGTGTTGCTGTAGCCTCTAGATTCTAGATGTGGATTTCAATGGGAAGTATTTTTATCCATAATGTTTTCTTGCATGAAGTAGGAAGAGCTTTGTACTTAGCCTTGATTGATGACAAAGATATGGTATCTTCTTTTTTTGATAGCTAAATAACAACTCCATCTCCCAAAAGAAATTCTTAATTACATGTGAATTTCATATCCACTTGATGTCCAGCATGATTTGAATTTCAAAAACCAATTAGGTTAATCTGGAACTCACCATACTTTATGCCAAAATACCTATTTGATGTATTTTAATTCTCTATTAGATAGAATCCAATGCTTTACACTAGGAGTTTGTATAACTTATCTAATCTTGTCAACACAATAACTAAGTCTAGTAATAGTTAACCATATGAGACTATCAATTATTTTCTTTGGAGAGTAGTTTTCTTTTAAGGACAATTCACTATTTCTTATATCAAGCTTGCAATTGTCGGAGGCTATGTGTGATGTCAAGTTGTTGGTAATGGAATTCAAGTTTGGGTCGAACTCCAGATGGAAGCAGTTCAACAACAAAATCAAATCAAAATTCTAATACAGTCAAACTATAAAAAAAATTTCATGGATCTTGCATTTAGTAAGTCTTAGTATTATGATATGATTTAAAGGTGTTTGAGACAACATGCTACGGAATTTCAAGAGGCATTTGAGGCAGCCTTCAGCAAGAAATGATAAGTCGTTACCACAAAATCAAAAAAGATAGAGAGAGATGATACAATGTGATTCAGACAATACAATACACATTTAGACTAGATCTGTAAAGACCACTAGGGAAAACCCTTAAGATGAGGATAGGAAAACACAATAGGAGACACTATGGAGCAAAACCGCCCAACCAAACCTAGATCGGATCTAGCCCCCAAGCCTTGCCATGTGAAAGCAAGAGAAGAAGAGCTCAACTGGTAACCTAAACCCATGTTGTTGACGGGAGAATCGCCACCTAATATATAGAGAGATTTCTGCAGTTTGTAGGGATTTCAACTTGCTTGCTGTTCCTTCTGTCTTGTATTTGGAAATAAATATTTGACACGAGGTTGTGTAAAGCTCTAATTTAGTTGAATGGAATGTGGCACACCAGAACTTGAAGCAATACACTTACCATATTGATAAGATAAGTTCTGATATCAAACTGAGAATTATCAATTGTTAGATCTTTCAGACCTATGGTGGATCTTAGGACCTCTACTGACAAGGTTCATGAATCATAGATATTGATTATGTGAAGAAGAACCCTACAATTCTTAGGTGATTGTGCAATTTTAATATGGCTATGCGAGATATAGCGTTGAGTTGATTATTAGAGATATGAGTGGAATACCTAATTATAGAATTGAATGCAATGTATATATTTTTAGACAATGATTGGATCACTTTGAGACTAAGGTTCAGAGCTATTGTAATGATAGCTACTAAAAGATTCATGTTACTTGCTACATTAGCAATATAAAGCAAAGTAGGCGTCTAAGACAACCATAGTTCTTGTGAATATTGTAGATCGTAGCAAGTGTAACAAGTTGGTTGACAATTAGACTTAAATCATTTTATGGTTTGAATCACTCTAAATCAAATTTCAAAGCTACAATATGGATTATTACAGTTCCATGCATGAATCATTATAAGTAGAAAAAACAGAATTACGTGCGGTCTATTTAGAAAACACAATCACTCTATAGAAATAGAGCTAGTGATCAGACACATAGTACAACATTCATGATGAATAGAATTCAAATTTTTTTTACATGAATGTAAAGAACTAAAATAATAGCACAGATAAAGAATAGTCTCTCAAGTGTCATAGACCACCATGCACTGAATAAATTAAGTGTAATGCTTATTTATTCTATCAAGAATTGAAGTACATTGAACCATTAAACAATAGAAGGTGAATATCAAAGATCAATACGCAAAATAGAAGTGATAGTAGGGGTGCAATTGAATAATGTACATTAAATATGTTGAATGCACAACTAATGTTTGCCTGTACTTGGAAATGAGCCAACGGATCTCTTATTTATACAATAATGCTAGATTACATCTTGAATTGATTTACAAGACTACTTAATGGCAGTAACTATAGATGATAGATATGTGGTTAGATGTATTAGTAAGTCCGTTGAAAAAAATCGTTGCATAAGTATACGCAGATCGTAATTGATGGTTATGAGGATTGATTTAGGATTTTGACCCAAAAGATTGTTTTCCATTTCGACCCTGGACGACGACAGTCGACTTGTATCAAAATGCTAGGTCAATTGGAGTCGACTCGTCGGGTTGGGTCGACTCCTCTATTCACTTTGATCATTTGGGTAAGTTGCTTAATGCTAGGTCAATTAGAGTCGACTCGTATGAACACTGCGCTATTTTGACCCTGCAATGAATTTCGATCCAAGCTTGTTGAACTATGTGGTATGTTGATCCCTGGGCTATTTCAACCCTTCGGATGCATTTTCGACCCTTGGGCTATTTCAATCCTTCAGGTGCATTTCAACCCATTCTACAGACTAGCATTTTCTATGAGTAAATATGCAGAACCGCAATAAGCTAGTTAACAGTTTTGTTGAATCCTCACATGGAGTGAGATTAACTTCCAATAGTATTGGACCAGTGCATGAAGTGAGGTTAAAATGCACATCAATTTGCCTCCATACGTTGTAGCTATGGGATTTCAACTATTCAGCCTCAAATTTCTAAGCATAGAATCTACACAATTTTCTTGACATATAAGAGCAATATCTTGATTTCTCAGTATCTCTATCTCCAAGGCATAATGCAATGTGCCAAAATGTTTAATCTCATTAACATGCAAGTACAATGTCATTAACATGAAGTAAAAGTAAAGTGATATGGAATCCCATCCACTTTGAGGTAAAGTGAACGATCATACTCACTCATCACAAACATGAAGTACAATGTCATTAACATGAAGTAAAAGTAAAGTCATATGGAATCTCATCCAGTTTGAGGTAAAGTGAACGATCATACTCACTTTGAGAGCGAGGAACAAGTATTGAACCTAGCATGCCAATTTGTTGGTGCTTGCTTGAGCCCATACATGCTCTTCATGAAATGAGTAGATTGATTTTCTTCATCGTGGATTGCATACCTCTCAGGCTGCTCCATTGAAATTCTTCCTCCAAAAACTATTCAACCAAACATTAGTAACATTCAAGTGAAACAAATTCTAGCCACATGGTTGCAAAATAAGAACTCGAATAGTTACCATCTTTGCAACAGGAACAAAAGTCTCTTTATAATCAATGCCATACTTTTGATCATAGTCTATCTTATAATAACCTAGTCTTCTACTTACCAATTCTTCCATCTTCATCGTACGCGAGCTTGTAGATCCACTTGAGTTCAATAGTCTTATTGAGTTGAGGAAGAGGAATAATGTCCCAATTGTTGCTCTTCATTAGAACTTCATATTCATTGTCCATTGCATTGCTCATCCTTTTGAATGGCAAAAAGAAAAGGTTCAACTTCTTGAAATGTAGAAACCATAAAAGCAAAGATGGAACTTTAATCTACTTGCCCTTCCTTTGGGTCCATAAGTAAGTCTAGAAGGTTCTCTCTAGTTGACCTCCTTGACATAGGTGTAAAACATGAGAATATTTCATTCTCATTATCATTAACAATACTAATAGAGGTTTGACTCTCTATATTGGACTCTATGAAAGTAACATCATGATAAAAAAAAATTACTTCTCTACTCACAATTATTTTTCTCATAGATGGAATATGCACTCAATAAGTTTTATTTATTTTTCACTATATTGTACAAAAATACCTTTGTAAAAGTTGAGAATCTTTGAATCTATCTTCCATAGGAGTATGTGCATAATATGTACTACCAAAAGACATTGAAATGTTTCACATTCACCTTTTTTTTGAAGAAAATTTCATGTGGTGTTTTGCCTTAAAGTGAACACAATTGATTTCTTCACTCAAAAAAGATAGAAAGAGAGATGTTTTTTTCCTTGTAGATTTCGTACATTCACATCTCTATTCTTCCTTTTACCAATCTTGTGGAGTCCTTGTGCGTGAGAGTTGCATCTGGATTTCATGTGTGCTACAAAACTTGCAAAGCTCCTTTGATATGTACTCACCACCATTGTATGACCTCAATGTCTTGATGTTTTTGTTGAATTGATTCTCCGCTAAAGATTTGAAATAGATGAAATGTGCTTATGCTTAAAGGCCATGCACAACATTGTGAAAGATTGAGCATGGTTTTATTTGGACGAAATGGAGGAAATTATAGATTGTTTTAGCTTATGTGAAGATTTTCATCCTTTTTTTGGAGTGATACTGAGGTAAAATCCTCATATCTTGACTAGAGCCAAAGATACAAGTCACTATAGATCCTAGACAGGCTTCAAAAAGAATTATGCCAGGATGGACCGAACTAAAATGGAAAGATGGTGGATCAAGCATTGGCAATGAGGACATTTATGTCAAAATATAGTGCATGAAACAAAATCTTATCTAATCAATAACGTATAGATCATACCAAATTGAAAAAAGATAAATTCCTTAAACTGTTGAAAAACCAAGCACCATGCATCAAAATGCTACTTAAACCAAGTGAGCAACACAAATCAAATGAGAATTCGATGCTATCAAACAAAAATGGAGGTAGCAATTGGAACATGTCAAGGTTGAGGTGTGTATCAAATTTTACTGGTCAGATCAAAGATGCATCCCCACATGATTTATTTGTTGAAGGCCAAGTGTTCATGTAAAAGGCCCTCCAACACATGATAATAGGACTCTATATGGAGGTTATCTTCAAGTAAATGTGGTTGTGCTAAGAGAGAGAATGCTGTAGAGGTATTTAAAGGCCAAGCATACATAACCGTGATTCTTTTGTCAATGCTCGTTTCTTATGCATGTGGTTAGTATATAAAAAACCTATTATTGCAGCTTCAACAAAGTTGTTGATAGATTGAAACATTGTATCTAATGGAGAGAGAGAGAGAGAGAGAGAGAGAGAGAGAGAGAGAGAGAGAGAGAGAGAGAGAGAGAGAGAGAGAGAGAGAGAGAGAGAAGCTTTTAGCTTTGATTGGAAATGGTAAGCTATTGTGATAATTCGTTTTATGAGTTTGAACTTTAAACTTTGTTAGAGGAGTGAATCTCGCAATCTTCAACATACATCACGCCTCCTTGACCATCGAAACAGTCTTTGTTGATGATTCACTTATGATAGGCAACTGTTTGAGGATGGTAGCACAAACAAAACTGCAAATATCAAAAGCTTTTGAAATAACTGACCTTGGTGAGGCCAAAGTATGTCTAGGGTTATATATAACCAAAGATAGAGAAAAAAAGTTTGTTCATGTTGCACAAACTAAATATGTCCCGAAGGCTCTAACAGATTATAGGATGCAATAATGTAAAGAGAAGGCTATTAAAATGAAAGCATGACTTTCAAAGCATCAATGCCCGAAATCTAATAAGAAAGAGAACAAATGACAAACATACCTTATCAAAGTCTCATTGGCAATCTGATGTATCTCAATATATGTACAAGACTTGATTTGGCATTCTTTGTTTATTCATCAAGCCAATTCTCAAGTAATCCTGGAATGTCGCATTGGAATAGGGCAAAAAGAGCTATGTAGTACTTGAAAGGAACCTCAGGGGTGGGCCTCACATATTAAAAACAAGATGATTTTATGCTAGAAAACTATAGTGAAGTTACTTGGGCTGGATCCAAAGATGAGAGTTAGTCTATTAGAAGAGGATAATCAATTTTGTGTAGAAGCGCTATTAGCTGGATATGCAAAAAGCAATTCCTAATCATTCAATCTTCTTGTGAAGTAGAGTCCATTGCTGCCTCAAAAGACTACAGAATGAGGTAGTTTGGCTGAGAATGATGTTGGAAGCAATAAATGTAAAACAACTTGAACCTTCAGTCATCAAAATGAATTGCCAAAGTGCAATGTCTGACTCGTGATGCTATATTCCATTTTAGAACCAAACATATCTCACTCAAATATCATCACATACATGATCTCAAAATGTGAAGTGACAGTGGAATATGTTAAATTTGTTGACATGCTTGCAGACATCTTAACAAAACCTTTGAAGGATATAGAAATAACATGGGCATTGGTTGAAGACTGCTAATTCAAGAGGGAGTGTTAGAGGAGTGAACCTCACAATCTTCAACGTTCATCACACCTCCTTGAGCACCATAACAACCAGTTCACCAGAAGACAAAATAGTTAGCAAACATCTCACCATCAACAAAGCCCTACAGAGACATCAATTAGTTACAAAACTCACTTAAGAGAAGGATTACAAAAACTTCGTATGCATGTAATTGAAAACATATATATAGTAGATATGTTCCTCACATATAAGGGGAAATGGCGTAAAGATTAAACATATCAAACACATGAAGGAAAGTACCGTCGTCTACTTTTGATAAATTGAGTGTTTCATGATTTTCAAAATGTATGCTTAATATAGGTATGTATCTTTGTAGCACCAGTTCTATTTCAAACTTTGCCCTTTCATTGACCTTTGATGCAATAAAGATAACGTGTCTTTTCAAGTGAGTTTGTGTTTTGCAATGCATTAAAAAAGAATCCTTTCAAATTACAAAAAATTCTTCTCTCATTTTTCAAGGCGCATGAAAAAGGTGGTTGTGATTTTTATATGACCTCATTTTCAGCTTTGTTGTGGTAAGCTATTGTGATGATTTGCTAAATGTTGAGGTGTCATTGTGGAGTTTGAGCACTAAAATGAGTCTCTATTGGGCCATTTCACACTACACTGCCCGACAAGTCCGAAATTTAAAATAGAGCTCTCCCATTGGTCCAGGGAAAAAAATGGGCTTTTCATCCTTTCACACTAACAAGCACTTGCCACTATGTGACTCAAAGCCATTTTTTGGGTGAGGCAATGTCCCTTGGCATGTTGAGTTGCCTTGGCATGGTGTTTGGACGCTTGTTTCTTTATGTTGGTGGCATAAAATTTAGGCTCGGGGTTCGGTGATCCAGATCTTTATAGAGAGAGAGAGAGAGAGAGAGAGCCTTATTTACTACTTAGCTGGACGCGAGGTACGTTTTTCTATTTCTTAGGGTTTGCTTTCTCTTCCTGCTTCCTTCCTTTTCTTCCTTGGATCAATTCGTTTTGTTCTATTTCTCTGGTTTTTTGATTTCTCAAGCTCCTGCTGTTCCCCTTCCTCCAGAGCCTGTCGTCTTCCTATTTTCTCAACGAGCCTGAAAAGTCGGTTGTAGGTTTGCAACGCATTTCCAACTCAAGGCTGGGTTACAAATATTGACAATCGGTTAGCTTTCGCGGTATTACTTAACCTTTTTTTGGGCTTCAAAGTCCTTTACTTTGCAGCATCCAAGCGTGCTTTTACTTGGCAATTATTGGCAACGTTGAAGATCAGTTATACACATTGCATAATTCGAGCTCAGTTGCTTTTCACATTAGTTGCATTCTCTGTTCGTTTCCTGCATGCTCTAGAATTTGTATGCCCTGCCAGCGTCTGGGTTCTTTTTCGCAAAAACACATCAGATTTCGTTTTCAGGTTTTTCAACTTATATATGTTTGTGTTTTCGTAGGCTGTGACATATACTCTCAACAACCTCTCTTCCATTCTTTAGATTAACTCTTTCCATGTGAAGCTGTTAAGACTTGTTTTCGTTCGTGATGATATTCTCAGTTTATTTTTGACTCGTTTCTTTTGTATGATTTATAGTTTAGTTCTTATTTTCAGATTTTAAAGCTCAACAACACAAGGTAATCGCGGGCAAGCATCCTACCAGTATACCATGCAAACTTCCCACTTTGACTGGGTAATATCTGAACGTTGCTAGCAGCATGTAATGTGTACATTTGTCAAGAGTTGTTTTTCTTATTGTAGTTATGATTTTCGAGTTGAAGAAAAATTTCTGCTTTTGTAGGATGTCGAGATCAGGTAGCACGCCAGTGTGTCACCCTGGCTAGATCCTACATAAAAGGCCACGTAAATTGTTTGATTGTGAATTCATGGCTTTTGTTGGAATGAGAAAGTGTTTTGTAAGCATGCATAGGTTCAATTATCTATCCATGAATAAGACCCAAATTTGCTGCAAATAGAATTTTATCCAACTGTCAATAACGTAAAAGTTGCAAAGTTTTTCCGGTATGCAGTCAATTGATTCAAGCAAAGCTAAAGACGAGTTTGTTTCTGTGAAATTGGTCCAATTTCTAGAAATTCTTTGTGTCAAACTAAAGTGTTCTACAATTGACCTAAGTTTATTTCTTAATGACCTTTTCATTTCCTCTCACAAATTATCCTATGAAACGTCCTTGTCCAATTGGTTTGTTTTTATTACTATATAGGCTTATTGAATATGGGAGTCTTGAACTCTCCGAAATAGTTGGAGTATTCGTAAATAGTTGGAGTATTCTTTGGTCCAAATTGGTTCATGCCAAAGAATATATATAGATTTATTTTGGTAGCCCCCCCCACCAAGCACCCTGGCATTCAATTGCAACCTATGCCAATAGGAGACACATAAAGATTTACCTCCTTCCTAGCACATCAATATACTACCTTGTTTGCATGTTAGTTAGCCATTAACTTGATGTGGATGTGTTTCTTAGTTAACGATTTTTTGGATGTTCAAGTAATTTTTTGAGTATTGTTATGCTATTATGTTTCAAGTTTGTAATGTGTCTTACTAGTTCAAACTTGAGCTGAAAAAAATATGAGCAACTAGCATTATTTCTTTGCTTGAGCTAGTTAGAAGATGTGGGCTAATAGGAAAGGATGAAAGTTGAGGAATAGCTAGTGTATCACTAGCATTATTTCTTTGCTTGAGCTAGTTAGAAGATGTGGGCTAATAGGAAAAGATGAAAGCTGAGGAATAGCTAGTGTATCACTAGCATTATTTCTTTGCTTGAGCTAGTTAGAAGATGTGGGTTAATAGGTGTTTGCATTTTGCAACAATTAACAATGGATAGTTCACACATTGGATGCCATGGGTAGTTTTTGCATCTATAATGTTATTATGATGGCCGAACAGAAGATTTGTTTGTGAATATCAATGTCGGATCTACTATTCAAAAAATTCAGATTGATGATAGGTGCATGATTTTATGCCTATTGCCTCTTGGTGCTTCAATAGGCCTCATATTTGAAATAGGAGGGCAATTCCTAGACACGACTTTATGTCACAATTTGTTACAAAAAGAGGCAAAGCAAATTTGCTTTTTCGCTAGCGCCTATCTGAAAAGGATGTGCTTTTTCTGATTATCAATTGGATATGGTTTTTGCTAGATATTACTATTGATTATAAGAGGATGAAATTAACGAGACTAGTAAATGGCCGAGGAGTTGAAACTCAATTCAATGCTTAAAATCTTATGCCTAAGGTTAGTCATAGAGGCATTTGTGCATGTCACTGAGGAAGTAATGAGGTGTAATACATAATGAGTGTTAGAAACCACCCATGTGATTATTTTTGTTATGCAACTATGGTAGCAAACAACTTGTGATCTAGAGAGATTATGACTCCTTAAAGAGCATTATAAATTTTTGGTTTGGTTTAGATTGTTCTTTGAACATTTAGAAGGTTATTTTTTTTGGTAAACAATTAGGGATTCTAGTATGTGTCTGGTCATTTGTAAATAACGGGTTTGACCAAGTCTATGGTCTAGAATTTCCAAAACAACGAAGAAAAAACCATGATCAGCCTTGGAAAAGCTATTGCATCTTTAGTTGATTCCCATTCCGAATATGGTTTTTGTTAATTTCGGCTAGTCTTCACATGTATTTTGTGTGCAGGGGATGACATTTTGCTTAAAGGTTCCACAAGGACCTTAAGACTCTATAGGGTTGAATATGAAGGTGAAGAAGATCCTCATATTGATTATGAGAAAAAGACAAAACGGGAAAAAGGATGATGAAGGATCCAAAAATTTGCCTTATCGGTTTTGAGCAAGGACATTGGCTAATACAAAGATTAGGTTTGGGAGCCTTCATTCAAGCATGCATTGGATTTTTTACATTGTTTATTGTCAATGTAATGTAATTTAAATTATTTGGTCATGAGATGATCGTACAAGTTCAGCATTATTTGTAAATTTTTTTTCTTGATGGTTAATTCATTTTCTACTAGATACAATCATTTCCCAACTTTCTTAAAATGCTAATTCAATTTTTTTTTAAAAGATATTAACAAGATTCCATTTATGTTGTAGTTGACTTTGACTCATATTCAATCTTCTCATAAGTGAATGATATTGAACCTTGATATGTTTTGTTCTTGCGTGGAACATTGGGTTTTTAGAAAGAGTAATAGAACACAACTTGTTACATATAATATTTTGTGCATCTTCCGAGTTAGTCTAAAATCTTTAAGTATTCTCCTCAATCGTATCGCTCAACAAAGTATTGTTGTAGCTATACATTTTTTCTTACTTGACAATAGAGTAGATGTGACCTTTATTTTTCTCGAATTAGGAAAAGTTAGCTATAACCCAGTAATAGATTCATCTACATCCGAATCTTTGTGATTTTTCCCTTTGATATATCTAAAAATCTATTTAGTAGCTTTCAATGCAAAATACTTGGACATGACCAAAAGTCATCAACAATATCGATTGCATAATTAATGTACTAAAATACTAAAAAAAAATGATGGATTCTTATACAGTTTCAAATTATCATTTTTGATAAACTTTTCGTCGATATTTAACAAATTAAAATCGATTTCTTTCATAAGACCATATGTAATGCTTCCATATCCTTCATATGGAAACCATTCGACAAATCATGTTAGATGTTTATTATACGATGCTTATTGTGTTCAATGAAAATGGCATCAACATACAATACAAGAAGTTATAAGCTATCATCACAAATAAGAACATTTTGATTTTTTGATTCGAGTAATTTCTTTTTAATTCTTGTTAATAAAGTGTTCAACACTTTGTGTATGGAGTTAAAAATGTTACTCAAAAGTCATTCAATTTGTCTTCTTATCCATAAAAAAACACCTCTAGTTGTTGCAAATCTTCTATGAGATTACCATTTGGGACAATAGATTGACATCCATTTGATGCATTGGTTGATCAAACTCTTTAGATGTAGCAAGAACCAATATGGTTATTGACATTTTAGTATTGGTACAAAGTATTTGAATCATCAATGGCCTGATTGAGAAAAACACCTAACATGTAGACGCGATTTATGCTTTTTTGCATTAACATCATTTTTGAACTTCACCTTACATGTCCACTTACATCAAATTGGTGTTTTACTTGATTGCAATTTGACAAACTTGCTTGTGTTATTATTCTATGTGATGAGAGATTGACATGTGATGCTTAATGGTGATCACAATCAGGCAATGGGTTTGAGAATAATAGAGAGAATGGATGTTTGATGAATGCATTGTGGCAATGAATATCTATTGAGAGACCAACATGAGATGCTTACTGGTGATAAGTGTGCTACTTCAACATTAGTGGAAAATTCTATTAGTATTATGCTTTCATGTGAATATTTCCATCCAACAAAGTCTTAATTCTATTTGTAGAAAAGGTTTGAAATCTATTGGCAACTCCAACTCGGTCAAGTATTGGGAGTCTTGGAGGTAAATATATAGGTGAGAGTTAGTTGTTCCAACCGTTTTAGAGTCTTTCTAGGAGGTGGTCTTATTTGCAAAGTCTAGGCAGGAACTAAAGGTGGTTGAGAAGAGGCTTGTTTGGATGCAATTGATGTATCTATGTGTTTCATTTTAATTTTAATATGAATTTCTTAGAACAAAGATATTTGCTATCAATAATATGTAAATGGTGAGTACTTTTTCTCACTTGTACACCAAAGAAAAGTCTAATGAAGTGCCACATGTATAAATATGTGAGAGCATGTTTTGTTGAAAGAGAGCAAGATTTGATGATAGTAGTTGGGAATCTTGCTAAGAAAGCTGGGGTTAGTGAGTGGAGAATAAATAATAACATGATGCATTCTCTTCAAAGAGGGAATATGTCTATGTTAGTGAATTGAAACATTATAAACTACATAGGGAGGAGGATCGGATATTGAGGATGAGAATAGTAATGATAAACATAGTAAGTACAATAATTGCTAAAGTCATTATACTAGATTAAAAGGAAAATTTAGAAAGTGTGTTGGAGCAAAGACATATAGTGGAATTGGTGAAGGAAATACACTACCAAAGTGGATAAGAGATGCAAATGAGTTTAGGACCACAAAGTACATGACTACATACATATCAGTTTTGTCAGCGGGATCGATATTTTCCAAATATTGAGAAATTACTTATGACAATCTGTCATGGCTTATTTACGGGCTGCCCCCGACGCAAAATTACAGTTCTTTTAAAAAGAAAAAAAAATCAATTTGAAGGAGCTACGTTACTTAGATTTCAAATTTGAATGTTTTGATTGGACCATGTGGAAGAAACTTTTGAGAAAAAAAATAAAAGGTATCTTTTTGAAAGGCCCCTTTTGTGCTCAAATTTTCTCAAATGATGATCTGTTTACCAGGAGCAATGTGTCTTGAGTTATGTGTGGCAATTGAGTTTTTACAAGGGGGGAGGCACATTTCTTGTTGTAAACAAGAAGTCAATGATCCAGCTTGTTATTGTAGACAATTATGGGGAGGTTTTTGAATCGGTGAAGGCCAATAGAGGTGACATTAGTTGGGAATGTGCTCATTGGATAATTCTATATTATAAACTTGATTCGATTAGCAAGGTTGTAATTTTTATGCTTTGCGTTTTGGAAATTTGCTTGATTGAGGAATTGGTTGACTTACATATTCATGTATTGTTGGAAGTTCCCCTTGTCATTTTGCATGATTTTATTTGTAGGTTAATTATTTTTTTTTGGGGGGTAATTGGTCCTATTGATAAAAAATATGTTTGAAAGATTGATATAAATATTAGCAACCAAATACTCTAGATCTATATGTTTCACCACAAAAAAAGAATTTGCTTCATCCATCCATCACAATCATGCAAGGATGGTGAATGCTACTTTTTGTTATACAAATTTGGATTGATGGACACATTTACTTGTACATTTATTGTGATTTGTTGATGGTAGCATGAAAACTCTTGTTCATGGTGGCATAGAGAAGAGCGACATAATCATGATTTATCTAGTAGGAGCGATGTGTCTGGAGGTAGACACATTTGTTGTTGTAAGCAAGCATGCAATGATCCATCTTGTTGGTGTAGATAATTTGGGGGGGGGGGGGGGGGGGGGGGCGCTATTGAATGGGTGAAGGCAAAGAAAGGCGAGATTAGCTGGTAATGTGCTCCATCGTGTTGGTGTAGACAATTATGTGGTTATTGAAAAGGCCAAGATTAGTTTGGAATGTGCTCATTCGATATTTCTACTTTATGAACTTGATTTGATTAGTAAGGTTGTAATTTTTATGCTTTGCATTTGGAAATTTGCTTGATTGAGAAGTTGGTTGACTTAAATATTTTTATGTAATTCATGTACTGCTAGAAGTCCACCATTGGCATCTATTTAATAATCATTGACATGAGCATTGTTGCACAGGTCAGAGCTCTGACTCATGAGATGGAGACAGATAGATGGTAAGTTTCAAGTCTTTAACAACCTCACACACTTTGATCTTTGGAGAATGATGTGTTGCCTTAGAGGTTAAAATATGCCAATGAGTTGTTATGTTATCTTGAAACAATGACAAGAACTATAGCTGCATACAACAAGTAATGAAAGTTGGAATGCCTTTTTGTAGACAATGACGATGTTCATAGTGATGATGGTGATCGTGAGTTCACAATGACTAGTTAGGAAGTTCTTGCACTCAAATGATTTGACTTCATTACAACTAGCAAGGATTTTTCTATTAGCACAAGAACAAATGCTGAGATTGTTGGAAAAAGCAAGTTTTAAAACCTATGGTGAAAACCTAAAACCTTGTTTGCCTTGATTGACATTGGAGTGGAACGGCACGATAGATCTTGTATATGTCTTTTTATAGACAATGAGGATATCCATAGTGATGATGGTGATTGTGAGTTCACAATGATTGATTAGGAAGTTCTTGCACTCAAATGCTTTCACTTCATTACAACCAACACGGACTTTTCTATTAGCAAAAGAACGAATGTCGAGATTGTTGGAAGAAGCGAGTAAAAAACCCTATGGTCAAAACCTAAAACCTTGTTTGCCTTGCATGACATTAGTGTGGGAGGGTGTGATAGACCTGACAATCATTTGCTTTTATCTTTTATGATGCACTTTGTGCAAATATGTTTTTGTTAACCAGCATGCCCGACTGATAAGTACTTAAACTTGGACAAGCTTCTGTTCAAACTCAAATTTGTTGGTTTTTTTCAACTCTTGTCAAGTGTTCATTTCCATGTTTCCAATATATACATTTAGTTCAAATACCTTCCTTTCAATGTCTACACATGTCCCTCTATTAATCCCTTTCTCTTTTCTTAGATTCGAAAAGGCATTATTGGATTAACTAGATTATGTACAATATTCACATTGTACATCTAGATTCAGTCCTACCTAATTGGAAGGGTGCATGCTTCATGTGCCCTTTTTTATTGAAGTTTTACTTTTGGTCCAATATGCATAAGGAGATGCATGATTTTGTAGGAGCATGTCTCGTGTGCCATCAAGTTAAATATAACAAGGGAAAGATTTTTGGATTGTTATGTTTTCTTCGAGAGCTTGATGCATTTTTATAGCATATCATTATGGATTTTGTGATAGGGATTCTAGGAGTAAATTAAGGGAACATGGTGATGTGGACCATAGTGGATCAATTTTTTAAGCAAGCTCCTCAAGGCTCTTGAAGTTACACACTTGCTTATGAGGTATATCTTTGTGCACCGCGTGCTCCTTAAATGTGTTGTTTTAAATAAGGATCCTAGATCCATGAGCAATTTTTGAGAGAGGTTTGTTTCAAAATGTGGGCATTATAAGTTTAATTTTTATTTATTTTTGATTTAGTATCATCCAAATTTTGATGGTGAGAGTAAGATAACAAATGAGAATTGGTTAGATTTGCTACTTTTTGATAAAAAAATTCCATGAGAGAAGTATTTCAATGATAGAGATTGCATGTAACAACAATGTCATGCCTCAACATAGACCTCCATTTAGGGTCTTGTATAGCAAGCCATCATTGCCTCCTAAATGATTGAGTTAAGTGGAAAATGCATGATGTTTCGTTCTTACAAAGCCCTCCACCAACCTTTGATGTGGCAAAATTTGTGATTGTTGTGCTTGATAATATGCTATTGTAAAGGATTTATTTGAAATATCCCTTTGTATACAAAGCTTGCATTGCCTCAAGAAATTATGACTTCGTGTTTCTTTACATGCTTGTTTGCTAGAATACGGAAACTTGTTCCATAGACATTTTGAGAACACTGCAAATATCGAATGGAAGCGAACTCACTTTTTATTTTTATTTTTTATTTTTGTATATTATGAATTCTCAAGCTCATAAGTAAATTCTCACAAGAACAATATTCTCATAAAAGGGTCATGAAGAGGTTTAAGAAGGGAGAATACAATTCATAAAGATGAGTAAGTATTTAGTGGCCTTTACACTTGGTTCAATAGTTATTCAATTGTGGTTGTTTTATTAGGCACAAAGGCCTCTAAAAACACCATTTCTCAATACATGATGATGCAAGGGGAATTAAGTGTTTTTAGACAAGAAAAAACTAAAAAATTTCTTTAGTGATGATGGATGACAAACAATGACTAAGATAGTAACTACAAAGACATGATGGCGGCCTCGTCATGAGGGGGGCCTCGTCTCTTGAAAGCATGCATCGATTTAAGCTTGGTGCATGCTCAACCACATGTTTTGTTTTTTTTTGTTTTTGTTTTTTTTTTAAAACTTTTAAATTTTTTATTTTACTCTTGGGCAGCCACGAGTGAAGTGGCAACCGGGCAGCTTGGGATGTTTCTCTCATAAGCAATACTTACAAAGTTTTTTGTCTCATAAAACCGAAACCCATCATGTGGGATGATGGGCCCACGGATATGGGTGCCCGCAAAAAACCTGCACGTGTGGATTTGTGTTGGTAGGTGCTTGAGAGTTTCTTTGACCAATAAATATTTCATGGACTTTGTTTTTTCTAAAAAGAAAAAACGGCTTGAACCATTTTTTTTGGCATTTTCTAGAGAGAGAGAGAGAGAGAGAGAGAGAGAGAGAGAGAGAGAGAGAGAGAGAGAGAGAGAGAGAGAGAGAGAGAGAGAGAGAGAGAGAGAGACTCTTCAGGGTTTTTTTGAGTATTTCATTGTACATTGTAATATGTATGGTGTGACATTAATGTTTTGAGTGACGAGTAACAATGATCAATCTTTCTACTCATGTATGGAAGTTGGTAGTTACTAGCTAATCTCACAAATGATATCAGATAGATCATAGCTAAAACTGTGAGCAACGGATAGATCAAGAATCCTAAACCACAAGTGACAAGTATTGTTAGGTCACAAGACTCGGGAGTTGCACATCAGGATTCAAATTTCACTAGCGATTAATCACGAACCATAATGGACATGTTACTTTAAACCCTAAAACCGATTCGCCGGTCCTAGCTTGGAGAAGTCGATTCTTTCCCTATTCAAACGCGATTCGAACACGGTTCGAAAAGACAATTCGAAAGTTACGATAAAACATTGGCAAGGTTGTAATTTTTATGCTTTGCATTTTGGAAATTTGCTTGATTGAGGAGTTGGTTGACTTACATATTTTATGTAATTCATGTACTGCTAGAAGTCGACCATTGGCATCTATTTAACAATCATTAACATGAGCATTGTTGCACAGGTCAAAGCTCCGACTCATGAGATGGAGACAAATAGATGGTAAGTTTTAACAACCTCACACACTTTGATCTTTGCAGAATGATGTGTTGCCTTAGATGCTAAAATATGCTAATGAGTTGTTATGTTATCTTGAAACAATGACAAGAACTATAGCTGCATACAACAAGTAATGAAAGTTGGAATGTCTTTTTGTAGACAATGACGATGTTCATAGTCGTTTTATAGACAATAAGCATATTCACAATGATGATGGTGATTGTGAGTTCACACTGATTAATTAGGAAGTTCTTGCGCACTCAAATGCTTTGACTTCATTACAACTAGCAAGGACTTTTCTATTAGCAAAAGAACGAATGTTGAGATTGTTGGAAGAAGTGAGTATAAAACCCTATGGTCAAAACCTAAAACCTCGTTTGCCTTGCATGACATTGGAGTGGGAGGGCGTGATAGACCTCTTAACCCTTTTAGGAGTTGTTTGGAAATGCATTTGCTTTTATTCTTTATGATGCACTTTGTGCATATATGTTTTTGTTAACTAGCAATTAACTTATAAATTTGTGTTAGAATTGATAAGTACTTAAACCTAGACAAGCTTATGTTTAAACTCAAATTTGTTGGTTTTTGTCAACTCCCATTTGCATGTTTCCAATAGATACATTTAGTTCATATACTTTCCTTTCAATGTCTATACATGTCCTTAGTCCTTCCTAATTCAATGGATGCATGCTTCATGTGCCCTTTTTTATTGCAAGCATGCCAAGATTCCAAGCTAGGTCGTCACATGACCAAAAACCCAGTTCTAGATCAATCTTAAATCTAATGTATTTAATTTCATATTTGCCCTATTGAAATTTATGTGTTGGAGTAGGAGGCAATTGAAAGCAAACAAGCAAAACTTATCTCCCAATGTTCCAAGGGCGCATATTCTTGTACTCTTACTTGGGATATGCACATTAGTTCTCTATCCAAAATAAGGAGCACGTATGATTTGTGGATGTACTTTCAACTATGTAAAACTCATTGTATAGAATTTCTACAATTTCTAATTATACATTATAAATGCTAGTTACTATTCATCTTAGTAAGCTATTCATAGAAATGATTTTTTACCATACATTGAAATATATTTTTGACACCCTAAAGCGAAAATAGATTTGGCTAGACAATGATGACTATGTCCCTCAAGTCCAAGGCTCATATAACCTTACCATATTAACGTGTCTAGTGAACTAGTCACATTTGTATTGGTTAAGGTTTTAGTCAATCTTGTGGTGTTATATGCTAGCATATGCCTTAACCTCATGTATTATAATTGCTCGCAAAAAATGCTCTTTTCTAGATGGAATGTAATTTTTATTGGATTTTTTGATGGTTAGTTTGATTGTTTTATTGATGAATTGCTAATTAATTTACTTCCTCCTGCTAGAGTAGCATCATCACATTGATTTTATAGTCGAAAGTTATGTACCTAATGAAGGACCTTATGGATCGAGTTATGCTCAAACATAAGATTATCTTCTCCTACTAGCCTACCAACATCACATTCATATTACTCCTGGAAGTTATGTACCTAATGAAGGGAGCTATGGGTTGAGTTATACTCAAATAGAAAGAAAATCTATAAATAGGTATAATATAAGACTCTCAAATTAAGGCTTAAAACAAGCAACTTTCTTTAATGTTCTCCCATTCTTTCAGTGCAAAGGGTCTTCTAGAATGGTGAGCTTGAAGTCTTAAACGAGATAACTATCAAGAATACATCTCCCATTTCTGAAGTGGAAGCATCCTTGAAAGAATGAAATGAGCCTCTATATTTAGCAAGATTGACCTCATGAGTGTATATCATCTAATATGAATATCAGCTTGAGCATGTTTATAAAGTTGCATATTGCACAAGTTTTTATGTAAATATGTGAATGTTCCCTTGCATTTAACAAACGCACCTGCAACATTCAATAATATGTTGATTTAAACTTTTTAGAAATCACATGCATTTCACTTGAAGCTTCTTTGATGAAATCCTTGTTGAAGTATTTTATGACTCAACAACTTATCAAAGAGAAATGCACAACATGGCTACAATCTTTTCATTTCGAGTTCTTGCATCATGTCAACAAACATGTATCTTAGTTGATTTTTATGAAGACTTTACTACGATGAAGGGGACATATGATGATTATGCTTCTCTCTCATGTTACGACTTCCATTTAGGATGGCAAGGTATCGAAGGACTTTGATCTTTGAGATGGTTATTTTCTTAGAAATGGCTAGTTTTGTGTTTTGAAAGTTCTAAGGACTAAAGTGTTTCAAGAAAGTCAGTACACAATATGTAGAGCATAGAAGATCAAATGATTGTGAGTCTTTGAATACGTTTTACTTTAAGCCCAATATGCGTAAGGACATACAAGATTTTGTAGCAGCATCTCTCGTGTGCCATCAAGTTAAACATAACAGAGGAAAGGCTTAAGGATTGTTATGTTTTCCTCGAGACCTTGATGCATCTTGATAGCACACCATAATGGATTTTGGGACAGGGATTCTAGGAATGAATCAAGAGAACATGGTGATGATAGTGGATCAATTTTGTAAGCAAGCTCATTCCATGTAGAAAGATTCTGAAGGCTCTTGAAGATACACACTTGCTTATGAGGTATATCTTTGTGCACCGTGTGCTCGTTAAATGTATTGTTTTAAATAAGGATGCTAGATCCATGAGCAATTTTTGGAGAGGTGTGTTTCAAAATGTGGGCATAATGAGTTTAATTTTTATTTTGTATCATCCAAATATTGATGGTGAGAGTAAAATAACAAATGAGAGTTGGTCAAATTTGCTATTTTTTGATAAAAAAACTCCGTGAGAGAAGTATTTTAATGGTAGAGATGGCATGTAACAACAATGTCATGCCTCAACATGAAACCTCCATTCAGGGTCTTGTATAGTAAGCCATCATTGCCTCCTAAATGATGTGAGTTGTAAGCCCTCCACCAACCTAGGATGTGGCAAAATTTGTGATTGTTGTGCTTGACAATATATATATCGTATACAAAGCTTTGCATTGCTTGAAGAAATTATGACTTCATGTTTCTTTACAAGCTTGTTCACCAGAACACGGAAACTTCTTGCATAGACATATTGAGAACACCGCAAAATATCGAACGGAAGAATATGAGATATGAAAGTGAACTCACATCCTTTATTATTATTATTATTTTGATTTTTTTATATTATGGATTCTAAGCTCATGAATAAATTCTCGCAAGAATAGTATTCTCATAAAAGGGTCTTGAAGAGGTTTGAGAAGGGAGAATAAGATTCATAAAGATGAGTAAGTAGGACTCGTAAAAGATTGTTAGCCGTAAAAGAATTTTCCCTAACCATTATCACGCTCAAGAAAGGTCTTTTTAGTGTCCTTTACACTCAGTTCAACGGTTCTTCAATTGTGGTTGCTTTACTAGGCACAAAGGCCTCTGACCATTTCCCAATACATGTTGATGCAAAGAGAATTATGTGTTCTTAGACAAGAAAGAGCTTAAAATTTTCTTTATTGATGATGGATGACAAACAATGACTAAGAGATAATAACTACAAAGACATGATGGGGGGCTCGTCTCTTGAAAGCATGCATCGGTTGAAGCTCGCGGGGCATGCTCAACCACATGTTTTGTTTTGTTTTGTTTTTGTTTTTTTAAGTTAATTTTTTTTTTTACTCTTGGGTAGCCATGAGTGGAGCGGTGACCGAGCAGCTTGGGATGTTTCTCCCATAAGCAATGCTTACAAATTTTTTTGCCTCATAAAACCGAAACCCATCATGTGGGATGATGGGCCCACGGATATGGGTGCCCGCAAAAAACCTGCACGTGTGGATTTGTGTTGGTAGGTGCTTGAGAGTTTCTTTGACCAATAAATATTTCATGGGCATTGAAAAACTTGGGTGCTGACCTGGGCAGCGACGCCATGTGTCACATCACTGATGCGCCGCACCCAAACAACCACACTTGTAGGTGTGTGCCTACAAGGCTCATGAATGTGCAAATATTTCATGGGTAGTGAGTGACCTGGGCAGCAATGCCATGTGATGCGCCCGGCCCAAACACACCCCACTTGGAGGTGCGTGCTACAAGGCTTCCCATGGTCCCCGTCTGTGTTTAAGCCCTCCACCGTTGGATACTGTCAAGAACATTTAGATTATGCCACGTGCTAACAAGTGGCATCTGACATGTGGCAAACATCCAAGTGCGGTGCTGTTGAACATCATCGAGACTATCATCGATTCGCGATGCTTAGAAGCATAGGCTGCCGAAGCATGCAGGAGAATCGCTATGAAGCAGCTGCTGGGGTTGCGAGCAGGCCACGCATTTGTGTTCAGCCTTTGTAATATGCTCTAAAATCCACTGGGCAGGAAGCAGCAATTGCAGTTTGCAGCCATGTTGAAACAGAGTGATAACATTCTACATCGCTTGTTTTCTCGTGAAACTTGCCGGGCTGTTCCCAACACGCATGTATTATATCTTCCTTGCTTTGTTTGTATTCTGTTCTACCGTAAGCTGAAGCTTAAACTCAGGTTCAAAATCAAACTTTACTTTTGAACTTAAAAAAGTCCTGCCGCTGAGAGTTTAGACGAACTAGGGTTTCTGGAAAAGCCTCTGCACTCATTTTTAATAGTCATGTTTGGGTTTTGTTGCAGCGTGCAATATGCCACCTGTTGCAGCTTCACAAGTCGGTCTGTGAAGATGCTTCTTGTTCACTACTTATCACATGGTTGATCTTGGTTGTTTAGCAAAATGTAATTGATTCACAACACTCTTTCTGCCTATGTTAGCATCCTCAATAATAGCTCTTGAGTAGAATTATGATGCTCACTAGAGCGATGTGCTCTGTAGCTTGGCAACCCCAATACATGCAGCTGTCGATTTTCTTGGACCTGTGCTCGAAGATGGCTTAAGGATTGTCTCCATAAACATTTAGGTAGTTAATATAAAAGTACACAAGGAAGGCGGGAAGCCAGTGTTAGAAAACCGACTTGTGCGTAACAAGCAAGCAATATAAGATTCCTATTGTTGTTAGACAATAGCCATACACATACATGGAAGAGAACACAAACAATGATGAAGCAATGACGATGAGATGTACTCCAAGTATGTCCCATTGCCTATGAAGTTATGAACTAGGTTGCACTACATACTTATAGACAATAGTCTATGCCACTCTAAAAGAAACCTTAATCTCGAACTTGAGTCTAACTAGATTCTAACTTAACTTTACTAAATATAGGTAAAGGCCCCGAGAATTAGCATACAGGCATGGCCTAATAATCCTAGATGAAAACGTTAGGAGTAACAATCGGAACATTAACTCTAGTAGCCAGATACTATTGCAGTGATAAAAACACCAATTGGCAAGGGACACTATGATGTTGATATTATGGGGGAGAGAAATGAGATGAAATCCTTTATTATTGTCTGCTGGAGCCTAGAGACCCATCACGGTATGTGGGACAAAACAAAGTACATCAAATACCTTATCCTTTACACCCCTAGCCATTGTTGACACTGTCAAAAAGTACTCTGACCACCTGCTTGCAAAATTCTTTCATATTTTTCTGTTGATCTAATGTGCCTCTCCAAGTTGAAGTGATCACTCTCCTTGGGGATGTCATCGGTCCTAAATGATATGCAAACATACACAAAAGATGATAACTATATGCATGAACGGTGGATCATATCGACCCCCAACATGTTTTTTGAGGGTAGGGTAATCAAAGGATTGCTATGTTACCATGTTCTTTTCTCAAAATGGGGAACTTTCTACCAAGGCTTAGTTTGATCTCCAATTTAGAGCTATTGTGAACTTGAAACCCGAAGCAAGCCTATCACACAAGGGATTGACATTATCAAAGAAGTTTTGATGAAAAAAAATAAATTGACTTCATATATATTTGATCCTCGAGGCCCATGGTGAAATCAGGCCTCAAGGTCTAGGTGATTGCATGGCCAAGGGTGCGTAATTCCACCATCAGGAAACACCTAGGAAGGGTCTTGGGAAGAGAAACTTTACCGGCAATGTGTTCCCACACCCAAGAGGGGGAATTCTTTCTTAGGTAACTATGCCTCCTATTGATTGTCAATTGTTATTTGTTTCCCTACGTCATGTGGATTCGAGTCCCCTAGTAAAAGGGTTGAGCTATCTCCTAGAACTTTGATATATCTCTATCTTTAGATGAATCGACAAAGGAGGATGACCCGCTGTAGTGGATGTCTGGTGGGAAATATGTGCAATGATGTGTATGCACTTGTCCAACTTCAGTGCATCCAATTGTAACCAAATCCATACATAATGCGATAACTTGACAATGTAGATTAATGATATTGCCGGTTGTAAAGATTTTCTATGTCAAGGCAGGCTGCTTCACAATCAGTGAGCGTGCTTCATGTAATAGGCCCTTTTGTGCATCCGAAAACCCTTTGTTATGGGTTTCTTTGGTAGGTAATCACCTCAATGCTAACTAAGCTCTAACCGATACATTTTTGGCCCAAGTCCCAATCTTGAACATCTTCATGTTATTAAAATGTTCCGTCGCCATTGTTGTAAATATGTGCTAAAAGACATACTAAAGAGTATTTAACATTCAAGTCTTCATGGAAGGTTTGGGCAACCTGCACATGTATATATTGAAATCTGATGGTCTTGGTAAATTCTTATCAAGCCACAATCTGGCCTTGTATAGGGCATGTTGTAAGAGACTGCTTCCCACTACAAATATTGCCTCTTCTGTTGTGAATTGGGTTTATGAGGTCATTGGAATTGTTTTGTTTGGTTTTCCTCAGAATAATAGACATTAATGAATCTATGACCAAGACCTTGTAAGTTTAATAATTGCTTCCTTCTTATCAAAATCATAGTTGTCAGAAAGCTTATGACCAAACTTCAAAGACCCTTACAAGTTGATTGACAATTCTTTTCTTTTTAGGGAAGTCATGCTCGTGGCTTGTTGCTCAAAGTATCTGAGCTTTTGAACTTGTTGGCTTCTCGAAGGCGTAGTACATGTTTCTTTTATCTCCTCATAACTGATTTTGGCTCCCTTTTTTTCAGATGATCCATCTTTGAAAGCAATGCCTGTGTTATTCTGAGTCTTTTCCCGTTTTGCAGTAGATGCAGCGAATCGCGATTCGCTGGTTTTGCGATTCGCGAATCGCGATTCGCTGCAAAGAATCGTTTTCAAAAATCGTTGAAAAAAAAATAATATCTGTGCATTTCGGGCCTGGGAGGGAGAGGGAGAATCAGAGAGCCTGAGAGTTAATACACCTAAACTGGACCATCCTGCACCCAAAACAGTCGGCAAACTACACAGTCATAATGCTCTCAATCAGAGCTTTCATCTGATACCCATATTGCCTAAAAAAATTTCAAAAAAAAAAAAAATCTCGGTTCTGCACGATTCTCTGAAAAACCCGAAACGCGATTTTGATCGCGATTCTGAATCGCGATTCAGAATCGCGATTCAGAATCGCGGTGCATCTATAAATTATGTGATGAAGGAAATCATCTTTTAGTGGTTTGAATAGTTTTGGTATGCAAGGACAGCTCTCAAGATCAATTCAGGAGCTTAATAATAACATTGCCTCCTGGAAGAAGAATCCCAAATTTCTCCTCTTGATGCTGAGCTCCATCAAAACCTTCCTTATGCCTCTTGTTTGCAGTTTCATCATCATCATTCTCCAGAAAATGACCAAGTGAGAAGTCCAAGGCACGCCTACCTAATTCCGCTGAAAGAGCAGAGTCACGAGTGGCAATACCTGAGACAGCAGGGCACATATCCGACAAAATCACCTTGTAACCTTTGCCCTGCACAGCTCTGAAGTAACAGTAAGCCTCAAAATAGGATTTCTAAGGGCCCCAAATTTGGCAATCATTTGGCGTTATTCATTTTGGTTGGATAGTTTCTGATAGATATCTTCAATTTTGCCTATGTTTGATTGACAGATTCATCGAGCGAGGCAATTGTACGAGAACGTTGTACCAAGTGACACTTTGTACGACATTGAGCATCCTGACCATATTTTCCGGAAATTCACAAATGATGGGCAGTATCTCATTTGTTTTAGCAGGAACTGTGAGGATCTGATTGTCTATCGGTTTAATTGGTTAAGCTACTGTACAGAAGGACCAGATTCCGACATAAATGAGGAGCTTCCACTCAAAGCAAAACAGTTTGAAAGCTTTTTTATAAAGCTCTACACCCTCACTCTCGGTTCAGCAACAGAACTCATTTGCCAAGATTTTTTCCTCTCAGCTGAAAATAGTTCTTTTGGAATTTTTGCAACAAGAACAGGGCCAGACAGTGATGCCCCAGCTACTCCCGGTGCTCTACCAGGGGTGCCGTCTATAGAGAGGATTACTCTATACCTTGTGAGGTTCGTTTCACTTATGGGCTAGTACCAGAGAAGCCTTTTTTCTGAATACTTGAGCAATATAAAGAGAAAGTTTTCAGCCGGATCCTTCTTATTCAAAATAATAATAATGTTCTTTGGAAATATTACATGAGCCGCATATCTGTTCTCTCTGAAAGCATTATGTTACACTTGTGCTATCTAATAAATATCACTGGTGTGAAAGTACACAAAATGCTCTGTAATAAATTGTTGAAGCTTGTCTCAATGGATCATTGACAGAATGGAAAATTGTGACCACAGATTGGCAGATGGAGTTGTTGTTGATGAGCGTGTCTATCGCGATGATTTTATTCATCTCTCCCATAATGCAGGCGTGTGTATGTATGACGATCTTCTGGCAATCTTATCCATTAAATACCAGTCCATTCATATTGTGCAAATACGGGAGACTGGGATGTTTGTCGATGTGCGTACAATTGGTACATCTTGCAGGGAAGACGACGAGCTCGTCATCAACTCGCAAGAGCAGGTGTGTTGTTTTGTTTTATTTAGCAATTACCTATGTTTGGCAAGAGAATTCCAGTGTAATTGTCATGAGCTTGTGAACGTGATGTGAAAAGTCACCTTACACCTCTTATGAGAAGTAAAATCTTAAATTTGAAGAAGTCACCTTACACCTCTTATGAGAAGTAAAATCTTAAATTTGAAGAAGTTTAGTGTACGAATGTTTGCAGTTGGTGTGTAGAAGTGGTTGGCCTACTTTTGAACATTCGTGAGTGTGGCTCAACAATTATCTTTGTTTGGCAAGATGAATTTCCCAGTATAATTGTCATGAGCTTGTGAACGCGATGCGTGAAGTCAACCTCACCTCTTATGAGAAGTAAATCTTAAATTTGAAGAAGATTTAGTGTATGAAAGTTTTGTAGTTGAGGTTTGTACAAGTGAATGGTTACTTTTGAACGGTCATGATTGTGGCTCAACAATTTGCGCAGGAAGAGATTTTATTTCAGAGACACGCAACTGCTCGAAAGGTTAAATCTATCCCATCGGAAGTAGGATTTTCTTTGGCCTTAAATCCACATGAAATCAAAGGTAAGGCGTTGGTCTCACAGTGTATCAGTAGAGGCCTTGACCCTGTAGTTAGGGCAGCCTACCATGATCAAAATAATATGATCCAAAGAGGGGTTGAAAGTCTTGGTACAGATATTGACATCCAGTATGAAGGTTACTTTGGAGGCTTGTTTGGTAGTCCAGAAAGTAGTGGGGGGTCTCAGAATGAAGGCTTTGTGAGAAGATTCAGTGCAGAATTCTCACCAAAGCTCAAATCAAGTTTTAGCCCAACAAGGCTAGAGACACCTGATATGTTTCCAGTTAATCCAGGGATGGAGGCCCTGTCTTCAAACAATCGAGCAGGATCATTGCCTAGTACAACTGGTGGATGCGATATTGGGATACAGATAGGGACTTCAAGGTGCTCAAATCTTCCGGACCGTAATTCTGCTATCAATGGGTATGAAAGGAATATTATTGTTGGTGAGGAGAGTGAAAACTTGGGAATCACTAAACAGATTGGCGTTTGTTTTGATTGTGGCAGCACAAACATGGGAAGCAGTAATGGAAGTGAATGCGGTTTCAGGAATTTATTTGTACATGGAGGAGGTAACAGCTATGCTGAACCTAGTGAAGCTTCATCAATTGGCCACTCCTCAGAAAGAAATGTTAGGTATATTGTGAGCAGCAAATCTTTATGTTCCCCCCAGCAATATGGAAGTGTGAAAGAGTTGATGCAAACTGGAAGCTCTCCTGTTGCATTTGCCAGCGTAACTGGGTATGATAGATTTGCTGTACAGAGACAAATAGGAGAAACCTCAGTTATTGAGAGATTGAGTTGTTCCATGGAGGGGCCAGACGATACTCGAAGTGCAATTGATCTGGAGTCAACACATAGAAGCACAATATTATTAGATTTGGGCAGCACACGTTCTCCTCACCGGACTGCTCATTACCCAGACGATGTGGTCACTACGGCACCAGTGTCAACTGTAAATGCCAGGTGGCGATTCGATACACCTCACTCTCGTCAGAGATTACATCATGTTGGGGAGAATGTATCGAGTTTACCAGTAAGGGAAGGACAGACCAGTGAGAGAGCTGTTCAGGAACTGTACAGGCCGGGAAACCAACTGCTTGGAGGCATCAAACAACGTCTGCTGTCGTTTCTATTCGAAAGTCTCTGGAATCAAGATACGAATCCTGTTTTTGTAAGTATAACTTTTGTGTGTTCTATGTTGGTCCCTACTTGCTCCCTGGAGGTAATAGAAACCTCCAAAAAGTCCGTTATCTATGTGCGTAGCTTCTTGGCATTGACATAATAAATTCAGTAAGAATGAAAGTCTCTTTTAGTTTTTCCAACTTTCAAGTCTTACTTTCTGGACAGTAACCATCTGCATTCAGTTATCTGTTAAAACCATAATTCTGTTTGTGAGGCTTACTATTTTTATGGATTACAAAGTCGGGTAAGATGGAAAAGTTGTGGGAGTGGAAAGAGAATAAAAAATGTTCGTATCATCTGTCAGACAGTTTTATTTATTGGACATCAATCACCTGCATGTAGTTTTTCTCAAGTAGAACTTGTGAATTTTTGTTATGTAGAAGGGACAGCAAATGAAGCGGTTCTACTATCATTTTCAGCACTACGTTGATTTGGTGATACAGAAGGTGAAGAAGAATAATTGTCCTTTTAGATTCATTCAATGCTGTTAGTTGCTTCTGATGACTTGATGAAAAGGTGTCGCCACACAATTTAGTTCGGTGCTGGCGGTGCTTTGTTAAGTTTGTTAGAACCTGTAGTGCTATATTGAGTTTACTTACTGAATTTAATTGGTGACAATTGTAATCTATTATCGGTCTTCTAGGAGAGAATTTGTTAGCATCGAAGTTAGATAATCATAACACACAATGGTGGATGATCTGAGTCTTACGTCAGATGGATGAAATCGGGTACCAGGTGCAATTTCTGGATCGTTTTCACCTACTTATCAAGTTTGGCGATGCTGAAAGTGTGGTATGCATTTCATTTGAGGTCCTTCATGGATTTGTGTGTGGTAGTGTTTCAACATTTCAGTTGCAGTGCTGGTTCTCATCTTGATATTTTTGTCCCTGAACTCTTTTACCAACGAAATCATGTCTTTACGTTGAAAGAACAACATGTTCATTAGTTAATCATTCTAGTAGCTGTGTTGTGATGCATCGGTGATCCCCAAGCAGGTTTCTCGACATTCAAATGCTTCGAGTCGAACATCCTTTTTAGCAATATACAACATGGAGACAACCAAGATGCTCGAGTTTCAGCAGGTTTGTAATCAAGAGTAAATTCAAGTTTAAAGATCTGTTGCATGTACTAGTACTTTATTTACTCTCTCTCTCTCTCTCTCTCGCTCTTGTTACACCCCCCCCTCGTTACAGCTGAGCATCAGGGAGTGCTTATCTCGTCGGAGACAGAGACAGGAGAGCAGTGATTCTGATGGAGAAGCTGAGATTCCAAATGCTTCCATACATACACGTCAGAGACAGTGTAGACGCCCAGAGAGACGACCAGCCCAGAGGCCGCAGCCCACAGCTCCACGGCAGCAGAGACAACACCGACAGTTCACTCAGAGACAGAGATCTACAGCCCGCCGTCTAGTGACAGTTTCACAGCATACTATACACCATTATTTTACCGGTGGAGGGACATCTACTTTATCATGATGATGGACTGTGACTTTGCTAGCCATCTTCTGGCCTTTTTTTTAGCAGTTATTGTTTCTGTAGATGTTTGTGCTTTTACGCTCCTATTGTGCATACTTGACATGTACCTTTTATTAGTCTTATATACCTTAGGGTATTTCAAGGACATTAATAAAGATCTTTCTTTCTTTCTTTCTCTCTCTCTCTCTCTCTCTCTCTCTCTCTCTCTCTCTCTCTCTCTCGCGGCTTCTTCTATGCTTGTTGCAGCTCTTATCTCCCCATCAAATCCTATTCTTGGTAATAGTGAACTTACTGTAGCTCTACCTTTAACTGAATAATCCAGAAGCATCTGTGCTTTCATGATCTCCGTTATTCGTGCGGATCAAGAACGTTCATTCCAGTACCTTAACAACCATCGAGAAAGACTTGCTTCTCATGAATCTACGATCCTGGAGTTACAGGTATTTTGAATTCCCAAGATGCTGCTGGAGAGGCTAAGAAGTTTTTGTAAAAGAATCTTCAGCATTACAACGAAGGTATGGAAACTACTTGACTGCCTAGGAAGGATCCAAATACTCTTGTTAAGTGCTTCACCGTTGTGAAGTGGTAGGGCATAGATCGAAGTTGAGGGATACCCAATTTACTTGGACCGAAGACATTACTTTCATCCATGTGCAAGACATTACCTTCATCCATGTGCAAGAATGGAAAAAGGCAAGACATCTCTTCTTAGTTAGATTTGTTTTAATTATGTTGCTTTGACAACATTAATCCGTCTGGTTGCCATGTTATTTGATGTATTGGTTCACCTTATATGCCTTTTGTCATGGAAAAGACGTTAATAAAACATTCTTTCTTTCCTTTTTTCTCCTAGACAAATGAAAATGTGTAGTGCCACTTTGTTGAAGAGTAATGCCTATTTTACCCCTTTGGCTAAGCACTAGTTAAAAAGTTGTAAGTTGTACATAACTTATGGGGCATGTTTTAATTAAATGCATGAGACCCCCCTTAATGTAAGTTGAGTAAATTAGTGCAAGTGGCCCACTTGGCCAAGTAGCTCACTCCTATGGTTGACACCTAGACTTTCCATGCATGTGAAGGAGGTGCTTGCCTCACAAGGGATTTGGAGGACCCACGCTCTCGTCTCTCTCTCTAGCAATTCATTTCTTCTTCTAACTTTTGAGTTGGAGAGGTGCTTATGCAATTCTCCTTGTATGTGATGTTTTCCATAGCTATGTTTCTCAAGCTTTCATAGTTGATCTGGTATTGAAGTTAAGATACTCCATAGCTGGGTCTTGCAAACTGTTAAATTAATGCAGCCCACAAATTACTCAAATTCATTGTAAAAAATCTTATGGAGAAACAATCCTGTGATGCTTTGAGGAAGACGTGACAAAATCCTAGGGTTTGGGTGAAGATTTACAAGACCTAGCTATGGAGTATCTTAACTCAAATGCTAGATCAACTATGAAAGCTTGAGAAAACTTGGCTATGGAAAATATCACAAACAAGGAGAATTGCATGAGCACCTCACAAACTCAAAAGTCTCAAGAAGAAATGAATTGCTAGAGAGAGAGAGGAGGGCGTGGGTCCTCCAAATCCCTTGTGAGGCAAGCACCTCCTTTACATGCATGGAAAGTCTAGGTGTCAACCATAGGAGTGAGCTACTTGGCCAAGTGGGCCACTTGCACTAATTTACATAACTTACAAAAGGGGGTCTCATGCATTTAATTAAAACATGCCCCATGAGTTATGTACAACTTAACTAATGCTTAGCCAAAAGGGGTAAAATAGGCATTACTCTTCAACACCCCCCCTTAATTGCAATTTTATTCAAGCTGACACCCAACAAAGTTCTGAACTTTTCAAACTTATCTTTACTAAGTGGTTTAGTAAAAATATCAGCTGTCTGGTCATTGGTGTCACAATAAACTAGCTTGATCTCCCCACTGTGCACTTTCTCTCGTATAAAATGCTGGTCCACCTCTATGTGTTTTGTCCGTGCATGATAGACTGGATTCCTCGCAAGCTGAATGCAGCTTTGGTTATCACAATGTAACAATGTAGGTCTTAATTGAGCAATCTGCATGTCCTCAAGTAGACGGCGTAACCAAATGGCTTCACAGGCGGACCTCGTAGTCGCCCTGTACTCAGCTTCGGTAGACGATAGAGCAATAGTAGGCTGCTTCTTACTGCACCACGATATAGCCCCTGAACCTAGGCTGAAACAATAGTCTGTCGTCGATCTCTGATCGTCTCTATCACCTGCCCAATCAGAATCTGAATAACCTTCCAGCTGAAGGTTCCCGTCATCCATGTATCCAATCCCATTAGTCACTGTCCCTCTCACATATTGTAGGATCCGCTTGGCTGCCTTCCAATGTGCTTCGGTAGGCTTACTCATGTATTGACTTGCAATTCCAAACGCATAAGCAATTTTGGCCTGGTGGTAGTAAGGTAAATCAGGCTGCCCACTAACTGACGATAGAGCGTCTCATCTGCAAATGCTAGACCATCATCTTTTGATGGCTTGTTGCTTGCATCCATGGGCGTGCTGATTGGTTTGCTTTCTTGCATGTTAAACCTCTTCAATTATTTTTGTGCATACTTTGCCTGTGAGATAAAAAGACAACGCTTCTCTTTCCAAACTTCAACTCCTAGGCAATAGTGTAGCAAACCCAAATCTTTCATTTCAAACTCATTAGAAAGATCTTCTTAACACAAGCAATAAGCTTCTTATTGCTTCTCGTGATGAGTAGATCATCCACATAGAGCACAACAACCACAAAGTCTTCTCCTTCCCTGAAGACATAAAGATTGCAATCAGACTTACTCTTCTCAAACCCTTGCCTTGCAAAGTACTCATCAATTCGGCTATACCAAGCCCTTGGCGCCTGTTTGAGCCCATACAAGGCTTTCCTAAGCCTGCAAACCAGATTCTCCTTGCCTGTTATTTCAAATCCCTGCGGTTGTTCCATGTAAACCTCCTCCTGTTGGTGCCCATTAAGAAAGGCACTCTTGACATCCATTTGATGGACATCCCAATCAAAATATGAGGCTATAGCCAAAACGGTCCTGATAGATGTCATCTTAGCAACAGGTGCGAATGTCTCATCATAGTCTAGCCCCTCTTGCTGAGCATAGCCTTTCGCCACCAACCTTGCCTTGTACTTGTCCACTGTTCCATTGGCATGAAACTTGGTCTTATAGACCCACTTGCAACCTATTGGTTGCTTCCCTTCTGGCAATGTAGTGAGCTCCCATGTGTCATTCTTGACAATGGAGTCGTACTCCTCCTGCATGGTTCAGAAAATAGACCTATACCTTCCGAGAGAAATCATCTACGAAGGTCATGAGATAGTATGCCCCCCCTGCTGATTTGACCTGCATGGGACCGCATAAATCTGAATGCACAAGTTCAAGAATGCCCTTGGCCCTGGTAGCTTTCTCCTTTGGAAACTTTTTCCTCTGTTGCTTCCCTAATGCACAAGCCTCACATGTATCTGAAGAAGACTTAATGCTAGGAAGATCTACTACCATTTTGTGCCTGTTCAAAACTTGCAAACTTTTATAACTCAAATGACCATATCTCTCATGCCAAAGCTTGTCCCGATTAGTATCCCTTGCAGACAAGGCCTCTTGGCTAGGAATGGTTGTGAAAAGCTTGTAAAGACCTCCTTGTTGCATTCCCTTGGCTACCACCTTGAAGTTCTGATCTTTGTCTTTTACCAAACATTTAGAATCATTAAACTCTACCACCATGTTTTGTTTGGTAATGGCACCAACAGATAGCAAGTTCTTAGCCAACCCTGGTACATGCAACACACTTTTAATTTCCTTCATCTCACCTGATGACAGCTGTATTGCAACTGTGCCTTTGCCCCTCACCATACGTGTAGAATTATCTTCAAGGCAAACATGCTGACCATCTTCTGTCTCCTCATAGGTGTTGAACCAATCTCTATGAGGTGTCATGTGCTTTGGGGCTCCAGAATCAATGTACCATCCACCAAATGTGGATTCAGATGACAGGGCTGCGGTGAATAGCTCAAGCACACCAGATTGCTCCTCCTCTGCAACTTTGTCAACAAAGTGACCCTGCTGGTTCTTTCCCTTCTTCTGATCACTTTGCTTCTTCCTGCATTCAAAGGCAAAATGCCCATACTTACCACAATAGTTGCAGTTGCCCTTCCTCTTGGGTGTAGATGAGGAATTGGTGCTTGACTGCTCTCCAACCTGTAACTTGGACACCTGCTGCTCCAAGCTTTGCTTTGAGTTCTTCTTTTTGCCTTTGCCTTTCTTCTGAAAGTTTTGCTTCTTCTTAGAAGCAAATGCAAGCTCTGGATTATCTTCCCTTTCAGAAAGATTCTTCCTTCTCATCTCCTCCTGTAAAAGAAGACCACATAACTCCCCAAAGGTTGTGAGTTTCTCCCTAGCAGAAAGGGACATCACATAGTCTTGATAATTGAATGACAAGCTGTTCAAGACTATGGGAACAATACTCCTGTCACTTACTTTCTCTCCAACTGAAGCAAGCTGATCCATTAGGTCCTTGACCTTTGTAATATGATCACCAATTGTTGCCCCTGCTTCCATCTTGAGAGTATGTAACCTGTTTTGCAAATACACCAGCTTGGCTGAATCCACTGTTTCAAACATAGACTTCAGAATTGTCCAAGCATCAGCTGCATTCCTTGCATTGCAAATGTGAGGAATAATATTGTCCTTGACAGAAAGATTGATTATCCTATGAGCTTTCTGTCTCCTGTTCATGTAGTCCTTCAATTCAGGATCAGATGTTGGTACAGGTTCTGTACCTGTCATGACCTCCCGAGAATTCTTATCCATCAAGATATCGGCTATCTTGAACTTCCACACTCTGTAGTTTGTGCCATCTAGTTTGCTAGATTCACCCAACAAACTCTCCCCAAGACTTGCCATGCTAAAATCTGTGCTTAAAACAGAAGCTTAACCTGAAAAAGATAAAAAAAGAACAGCTTCAAGCAACAAGGGTTTAACCCCAAACTAGGGTATGTAGCCACTTCAAGGCAACCCTTCAGCTCCTGCTTTTGTCTTTGCCACTTGGTGTGGCCTCACTAGCACAAGCACTAGGCTCCACTGGAACAGAAACCAGAAGCCCCTACAGAAAGTGCGCCCTACTTTTGTGTAAGCTCCTCCAAAAAGACTCCCCAAAACTTAGCCAGATTTAGAAAGTTTTTGGATCATCCCACTCCCCTTGCCAATAGCTCTCCAACAGTGCAAGACTCCACCTGATCTGACACCTGGAGATCAAATGCTCCCTCTTTCAAGATTGAGGTGCTTGTAGAAGATGAGAATCATCTCAAGAATCTAAGCACTGAAGTTTCTCTCACTCACAGACTCACAGGCTAGACAACCTGCTCTGATACCATGAAGATTTACAAGACCTAGCTATGGAGTATCTTAACTCAAATGCTAGATCAACTATGAAAGCTTGAGAAAACTTAGCTATGGAAAATATCACACACAAGGAGAATTGCATGAGCACCTCACAAACTCAAAAGTCTCAAGAAGAAATGAATTGCTAGAGAGAGAGAGGAGGGCGTGGGTCCTCCAAATCCCTTGTGAGGCAAGCACCTCCTTTACATGCATGGAAAGTCTAGGTGTCAACCATAGGAGTGAGCTACTTGGCCAAGTGGGCCACTTGCACTAATTTACATAACTTACAAAAGGGGGTCTTATGCATTTAAACATGCCCCATGAGTTATCTACAACTTAACTAATGCTTAGCCAAAAGGGGTAAAATAGGCATTACTCTTCAACATTGGGTGGATTAGACAATCTTAGCATATTGTCGAGAATTGCCAAGGGTCTTCAAGTGACAGAGATGACCCCTTTTCAAGGTTCAAATCCTAAATTGAATGGCCTAACCCTTGTTTGAAGGGTAGTGCCTTAGAAATGCTGGTTCAACCCATAAGTGGAAGGTTGAGGCCTTAAATCCAACCTTTTTTTTGAAAAGAGAAACCGTCATGCTAACTTTGAATCCATTTCTCAAAGACTGGATGTATGCACCCAATTATTGGTGTGATTTTGATTGTGACAACATCTGACCAATAGTGTAAGGCAAAAGAGTAATCTTAAAGAATGGCAAACAGTGGTTCTTTAAGATGTCACAAAGCAGGATATCACATAAACTATGTAGAGGTGCTTAATTGAGTAAATGCCTACAACACATAGAAATGCATAGCTCGAAGACACACAAGAAGTGGAGACAATAATCATATGTAGAAGATACCTAGAGAAAGTGTGCTCGGGTGTTTTATGACATGTTGGCTAGAAATACTAAATAATGTAATCATAGCTTGATCAGCATACAAATGTTCTTAGAATAGCTAGGAAATGTAGTCACGAATAGTAGTAAATGGTAAATAAGCCAAAAGTGCCTTGATTAGTGTAGGTTGACAGATTTGGTTCCTAAGTGAGCAAAGTTTTGTGATATGTAGGATCTCTCTCTCTCTCTCGCGCGTGCCTGTCTCGCACCTGTCTCTCACGCCTCCCGCCTGCCATCGTCCAGCGCCCAGCGCGCCGATCGCACACATTATCCAATATCAGGACGCCACCAAGTTACGACACATTCGAAACATGGATTTCATTTTGGCCAATTTTCAACGCCAAGTCAAGGACCAGGCTGCTCTCATAGAAGAGGTCCAGGAAGTCGAAGATCAAGATCATCAAGAAGAACAACACAAGAAATCGTGGGCTGATGTTCTCAAGGGTCAAGGTGGACATACTCCGGTTTCCTTTATATCTGCGACGCTTCGTGAACGCTCCAGCACAATGATGTTGGCTTGGACAAGGCTTGGCGCACCAAGAAAGATGCAGAAACCTTAGTTATCCGCTTCTCATCATCAACACATAGGAGAGATGTTCTCCGTCGTCGAGTTAAGTTTTAAGATACTTGTATTTTCTTGGATGAAGACCTTACTTTTGTCCAAGTACAAGGACGGAAACTGGCCCGCCAGAAACAAAAGATTTGGGGAAACATCTCATTTACAGAGACAGGACAATACGTTTCGTAGAAAAAAGAGTTAAAGAGGTAGTGGAGATTGTAGTAGTAGAGTCAAAGAAATGAGGAGTTTTCCGTTGATTTGTAAATGGTCACAGTACCATAATTTTCCTGAACTATTTTATCTCCTCGTGGATTTTTTAGATAGTACTTTTTAGTTTGTAGTTTTAGTTTTGGACTGACGGCACTGGTCCATCTTGGTGAAACACACTTGATATTTGGTCTTATAGGCCTTTTGGCATGGAAAAGACGTTATGACATGTTTGTTTCGTGACACGCCGTCACCCTACGATCCCTCCTAGCCTATGAGGACTCCCGATGTGCGGCACTCATGATACGAGAGATGTTCATACTGCGACAGGACTTGTGTCAGAGACAGCTCAGCAGAGTCACGTTTCTTAGCCTCAGATCACTTCTTTCTTCTCAAGGAGGAGAGGATGAGACCTAGTATTTGATGATAATGATGACGACGACGACTTACCTGCCCATAGAGATCGGAGACAGTGTCCCACCCATACTCACGTTGCAGCGCGAGCTACTCGACCTATCATGAGGAGACCTCATCCTCCTAGACGATGTTAGCGACCACCAGCGGTCCTTCATGCTGCTGCTCGCATAGCATCCTTTTATAGCATCAGCAGGACAGGATTGGATGATAGTGTCATACCTTATTCATGACATTTAGCAGTATACATGCTCCCACATGTTCCAGATATCATCACATCTATTTCAATTCATAACATTTAGATTTGTTATTTCTGTTATCGTTTTGGAGACGTTTCATACGCTCCCATGGTTACCACATACTTGACATGTACATTCACTAGTCTTATATGCCTTTTGGCATGGAAAAGACATTAATAAAGCTTTCTTTCTTTCTTTCTTCTCTCTCTCTCTCTCTCTCAACACACACACACACACACACACACACACACACACACTCAGAGTTTGGTTTATTCTCATTCTATTGTATAGCTATTTGGTAGAGAGGCTCATGGGGTATGTTTTGGTGTGATTCTCTATATCTTTCTAATACTTGCGAGTTCATCTTTCTACAATGTGACCATTTATAACTACATAGAGTAGCATCAATGATTGTACTTTGATTTTATTGACCACCCCATAGTTCATTTTGCATAACTGGGCAACATCACTACAAAGTTTATTTCATCTCTCCTATTCGCTTTGATTTTATGCAGTTCTGTGATTCGTTTTAGTAGCTTTCATGTACATAGCATCTAGATGGCTTATTTGTTGGAAGAGACATGTCAATGTACTTTTTGCAATATTTTTGACAACGTTACATTAGTTGACTAGGTCTTTGTAACTGATGTGAAATTGGTTGCATCTTGCAGAATTCATCGAATTCGTTTCTCAAGTCCTTTGAACACTTCTATGATCATTTTCGCATTGTACCTCGGAGCTACATAAGTTCACATTCCAATAATGCTTTTTCAAGGGAACAATATCAAAAGCAAAAATCAGCATATCAAAATAAGAAACCTGGAAATTCTTCACGAGTAATCTCTGTTGACAATGCCTTGTAATTGTTTTGCAAGTGACACTATTATATGTATGAGTTACCAAGCGACACTTTCGCTTTTGAGTTATTTAATTACCATAATTCTTGATGAAATTGTTTAAATTATATTTGTGTTAGTTGTCGTATTTATCGGTTCAGAGGCAAATGTCACATGCATGTTAGAATCTATTTGAATGAAGTGACAAAAATGGCCTTTCCTTGTTATGTTTTACACGTTTGCACCCCCTGGAGACGGGGGGGGGAGGGGATTGTGGCACTCTCTATTATTTCTTATTCATTGTTTTGCATTTGACATCTAGTCAGATATGTATTTTGAACATAATTGCAACCTTTTTGATGGCATTATCATTGACATACATCATGAAATAATGTAACTTTCGATTATCATATAGGTGTAGAGTATTGAAGGGATATTTCTTTGATTGTTCCAACTAGAGCAAGGACTGTCCAGTCGATAGATTTTGAGAGGGTGATTGCTTCAAATGCTCAAAGGATTAACTATTCCAAGTAAAAGGATTGTTTGCTCGGTTGGTTGTTGTGAGTATTTAAACTATTGGCTACTCATGAATTAGTGCCCCGACTACTTGGTGGACCATTGTAGGCACTTAGACAATGTGGTTAAGTAACTTACACTAGGGATTAATATTGCTTTTGATCCTTGTGCATTTACCAGTGAATGGATCAAAAGCAAAAGGAACAAAAAAACCAAAAGTATTAGAAAGGCAAAATACAAGCTATCTTTAGGCTAATGCATCCATAAAGAATAAGGTATGGTTTGTTGCGCAGAATTAAGTATGTGTTTGATCGTTGTGGAACAAGGCGCAACTCCTTATGAGAAATGTTTCACGGGCTGGTTGGAATTGTCACTGACTTACATTTGAATTCTTTAAATCGGCCAAGCCAAGTTCGAACCATCTTAGATTTCAGTTTTCTTTTTGGGGTTTTATTCTTGGCTTTCCTTTGTAGCATACTGTTGATTCCTAAACAACATAGGCTTAGTGTTGAGTGCTTAGTGACCACTAGGGTCAATGCAGCTTAGGGCCTGTTCCCACCAACCCATTAGCAATTCTTAGGTATGGCCTGTGTAACTGAGACTCTGTTAACCTCATGGGTCACGGTTAAGTATGTTTGGCCCCACCTTATCATATAAAGGTTAATCCCACCCACAGAGGAGTACGTAATATATGGTATGATATAGTGTTATCTTATGCATAAGCAAGTGGTGCATGCCAAATATCATTCTCCTACATTATTAGCTGAAAAAGAAAAAAAATATTGCACACTTGTGAGAAAAAAAAGAACTCATGTAGAAAAATGGTCAAAAGTTGATAGCTACATCTAGACAGTGTGGTCATAGCCAAGATCCAGAGAGGTCAAGATGCATTTCTATGGCACTCACCTCCTACAGTTGGGTTATATGGGTTTACCTACCCTCCCGTTGTATCTTTCACAGACACAATACCATATAGGGCAGCTTCGTGCCTCCTCGCATCAACTTGCTATTCAGATCGGCCGGTATACTGACACACCCAAACCACAATGGATTTGCCAGTTATGCTCGATGCAAGAAGTAGAGGATCAGTCACATTTCATTTTCAGATGTCCTAAATACTATGAGATCCGGGGCCGATATTACTACCTCTACAAAGACACCTCCTCTCTCCCTTAGCTCCTTCTTGGCATATCCAGGCCCGAGGTGTGTGCGACTCTTATTGAGAGAGATGTTTACTCTACGAGCATCTATTTTACCCTTGGAGGCCGATGTTCATAGTCAGACCCTCATCACACATTTCTTATGGAAGAGTGATAGAGAGGAGGTATTAGATGATGAGATTGATATCCCGATATGGCAGAAATCTTTGAAGACTCAGCGATCACCTACCAGACCTAGACGTGCAGTCCGTTCATCATCATCAGCCCGAGCCTCACAACGGCCTTCAACTTGTACTCGAGTTGCTCGTCAGCCTCCAGTGCTAGCTTCACAATCTATCACTCGCTTTTCAGATCAGCTACTTAGTTATATGGTTTTTTAGAATATTGCTTCAGCAGAGCGGGTGGCCAAGCTCTGGCATCTGTACCTTAGCAGAGCGGGAGGTTAAGGTCTTGCATCTCTTTCTTGCAAAAAGTGAGATTGTTGGTTTATTTGTAATTAGTTCTTTTGGTAGAGAGATAGTTTGTAAAATAAGTCCTCACACGGACATTGCTCCTACTATGTATATTTTGTACTTGTCTTTTATGACTACGGGCACTGGACATGCATTAATAAACCCTTTCTTTCTTTATTCTCTCTCTCTCTCTCTCTCTCTCTCTCTCTCTCTCTCTCTCTCTCTCTCTCTCTCTCTCTGTGCCAAATGTCAACCACCTTCAAAATGCAATGTATTAACTAGCCATGGGGATGATCATAATTATTCTTTTGTTCAAATTGATTGAAAGATCGGACCTCTTGCAAAATTTCTTTAAAACATTGGAATGCTGTTGCAAGCATTGTATAGAATTTGTAGATAAAAGCACATCATCTGCATAAAGTAACAATTTAATGACAATTTGAAGAAGCTTAGCACCGCCTCCCGCATCCTCATGTACACAAGCACTAGGCTTATTTATGAAGGTGCCAAAAAGTGTAGGAGAGAGAGGATAACCTTGTTTTCTCGAATATTGCTGAAAATATCTATTGGAAAACCTCTTGAGCATCATACCTTTAGTTATGAACGTAGCCACGGCTGATCTAGATTCAGTCTATGAAAGCATCACATAAGCAAGACTTAACCCTAGAAATCAGGAGAGAGAAAGCTTAAAGAGACTAAAGAAGGAGATGATATCATAAGCCAAGTAACAAATGACACAGAATCCCTACTTATAGCCAAGAGGAAGCCCTAAAAGGAAGCTTCCAGTGGCTAGGGCCAAACTGAGAGGGAAAATAGTGCGCCCTCCAAGAAGGCCCCCACTCTCAGTAATATGACCAAATAACCAATATAGTGAATCATAGGGCCCAAGGCCAATAATATGGTCTAAATGTCAATAATAGGGCCCAAGGCCAACCATATAGTCTAAATGTCAAATAATGAATAAAAAAGGGCCCAAAGCCTGCTTATGCATAAAGTAAAGTAAATGTAAATGGACTTGGCGAATGTAATGAGCCGAGTCCATAACTCTCCCCGACACAAAAATAAGACCCAACTGCCATAAAGGACTGGATCAAGTAACAGCAAGCCCTGAAGGATCAACTGGAACAGCATCTGGTGTAGTAGCAACTGGAGCAACAGCTGATGTAGAGGAATCAACAAGTGCGGCAAGAGCACGAGCCTGATCCGCAAGTGACGGTGTATGATAAAAGACATCAATAGGCTCCCATGTGGCCTCCTCAACAGGACGACCATCCCACTGGATCAAAAAATGAATCTGCCGGCAGCGTCGACTATTGCGAAGGCGAACCTGGTGAAGGGCAGCTGGTTTGCAATTTTAAGTTTTGCAATTTTAACCAAGACCGGGCGTCCGTCTCGAAAGAGAGTCCGGAAACCATTGGCCTTAGCATCTGCGATGATTTTCTTTCTCTCAGTCCATTGAATGGGCGTCAAGTCTTCATCCATAAAAATAGTAGACCCCTTCAGGCAGCCTCTTTTACGCAAAAGCAAAGCATCCTTGAATCGCAAAAACAGTGGTGGGTTGGAGCTTACCCACCCAAGCAGCAAATATGACATCCTCTTTGAGACCAAAGGTGGAATGAATAAAAGCATTTGCCTCAGCCATGAGGTCCTTACCCGCAAAAGAAGTTCCCCTAACCCTGACATTGAGGGCTTTGAGATCTCGTTTTTGATGTTCTTGAATAGATTCAGAAATAACCTGCTTAGAACTCTTGAGCACGTCGGCCCAAGAACTCTTCGATTGCTGAAGTTGCTGCTCCAAGGAGTGAACCCGTTCTTGCAGCTGCTTTGCCTTGTTTTTTGAATCTGCATTGCCGCTTCCTTCTTCTCCATCTTTATCTTATTCCATTTCATTTTTGAGGTAAGTAACATCAACCATGCCAACTTTGCCTTGTAGGGCTAAGGCCGTGTTCTCCAGAGTGGAGATTTGGAATGCTTGTTTCTTGATGATCGCAAGCAAGGATGCATTGTCCTCATGAAGAGAATCAATGATACGGGGGAAACCAGATAAAAATTCAGCTGAAAGAGACGGAGACAATGGGGGGGATGAAGATGAAGGGGTGAAAGAGGGAGAGGAGGAAGAAAGAGTAGAGGGGGTAGTCGCAGTAGGAGAAGAGGTGTAGCTTGCGGGAGTGGAGGGTAGGGGCGAGGGAGAGGAAGCAGGAGAGGGAGGGGGCAAGGTAAAGGGATTGGGAGCTGTAATAGGGATGGCTGAGAAGACAAAGGGAGAAGGGGGAGGGGTTTTCTTCCCTTTCCGATTCACAGATTGCCAGTCAGCCATAGTACCATAGCTAGATACAGGTTTAATGAGGGAAAAGGTAGAGGAAAGGCAAGGACAGACAAAAGGAAGGGCAGGGATAGTCCGAGAGGTATTGAAGACCATAACTTTGGTCTTCGAGAGGTTCACCCCTAAACCCCACTGAGTACAAAAGGTGTGTACACAGTCCAACTGTCTCTGTAATCCCTTTCTGTTACGGGACACTAGTACCACATCATCCGCATAGAGAAGGATGGCAATCAGAATATCCCCAAGCCGACAACCGTCCCCACCACACTGAGAGATGACCTGCTCTAGCTCGTCAATATATAATCCAAAGAGAACTGGTGAGAGAGAGCATCCCTGCTTAACCCCAATAGTACACCAGATCTGTGATCTGTAGTGGAATAATGAGCGCGGAACCCTGCCTGACCCAAAGCATGTAATCTCCTGGGCTCTGCCTCTGAGCTAACTGCAGACTGGAGGATGGTGCCATATAGCTTCGCGATAACATGTCCAATCATAATAGTGCGGTAATTACCAAGTACCATGGGGTCACCTGTTTTATGGATAGGATGTATGATGTTGGTGCACCAAGAGGATGGGAAGCCCTCAACAACGGCATGGTTAAGGAGAGTGGATAAGGTAGGGGCAAGAGTATGGGAGGCGTGAATCAATAGCTCAGATTCAAGGTCTTCAATGTCCCTGGTGCGGTGGGTTTTCAGCTTTTTGATTGTTGCCCGAACCAAGTCAGGGGTGAAAAAGGTGAAGTCTGAAGGTCGAGGAGAGATGGAGATGGGCGTATCAGTGGGTATAGTGTAAAGTTGGGTAGCATAGTCGGTCCAGATATGTAAATCGTCCAGTAGAGGGGGTGGGGCACGAGGGATAAACTCATGCCAAAAGGCACCAGAGGAGGAGCTGAGAAGGAGGTTCACAAGACGGTTACCTTCGGAGTCATCATAGGCACGTTTTTTGCGACGGAGTGTACGATTGTACAATTGCCGTGAGGAGCGGAGGAGATGGCGGGCGTGGAAACGAGCATGTGTGACAGAGTGGTGAAGGGATCGACATTCCACGTCATACCATGGTGGATGGAAAGGTCGGGATGATTGTGGATGCACTGGTTTGTATTTATGAGGTTTAGAGGGGAAAGTGAAAGTAGTAGCAATGTGGAGACAGGTGGTGAGGAAGGCGATTGTGACTCAAGTGGTTCACTGTGTGGAAAAGAGTGAAGTAAGGAGGCGAGAGATTCCTGGTAGAGTGGGATGGAGAGGGGGTGGAAGGTGTATTTGGGTGCATGGGGAAGGATGGACTGGTGTAGAGGTTGTGATGGTGGAAGGTGGCCAATAGCGTGGGATAAGAACTAATGATCAGAGAGGGTGGTAGGGGAGATATGGAATCTATGAATGCGAGGGATGGATGACGGTGACCCCATGAGGTAATCAACCACACTATGACCGCCACTGTGAGGGTGACAAGTATAGCTGCCAGAATTAGGCCAGTGAGGTAGGCCATTATAAATGGCTAACTCATGTGCCTCACCAAACTGTAACAGGTACTCACCATATGAAGTAATAGGTCCTGGTCCATCATCAGAAAACCTGGTGATCTCCAAGCTGTCACTATCAAGGGCATGGACTCGCATCTGATCCGTAGCATCATGGAACTCTGTCTGTCGCGAAGCTGTCTGGGCATTAAAATCCCCAGTGAGGAAAATATGCTCTCGCTCTGCAAATCTGATGATATCCATTGAAAGGTCCAAATAAGGTGAGCCAACACCCTCAACAAAGGAGGAGGACTCTGGAGGAAAATAGCAGGCAGCAATGAAGATATCCTTGTCCAAACCAATCGCTCGTCCTGTGATACGAAGCCAAATATACCGTGCATGCTCATCATGTTTGACAAACTCAAACATCTGATGAAGGGACTCTCTGTATAGACAAGCCACTCCTCCCGAACCACGACCACTAATACTGAATCCCATCTGCATCCCGGGAAGGTGGGTAAACCGCGCACCTGGCTCTCATGAGTCTCCATGAAAAACAATAGGTCTCGACCAATGATAAAGTCAATCAGATCGCCTGCTGTAAAAGATTAGTGGACGCCATCATAGTTCCATACCCCAATCTGAAGATGGTATGGATGGGGCCCCGGGATGCTCCCAATCCCGGGGCCCCCGAATTCCTAGCTCTGGAAACTGCTAGGGGTGCCAGCAACAAACCGTATATGACCATCTCGATATATGACCCGTCTACCAGTCTCTCGAGCCACCTGGAAGGCTTTGCGCCTCTCCTCAACCTGGATGTAGGTAAGATCGTCTTCTATATATATGGTAGTGCCACATAGCTGGGCTTTGCAGCGTAAAACCTCTCTGCGGCTGCCTAAGGATGTGAAGTGAATGACCAGTGTAGCTGCATCTCTGGTGGTCCTCCAAGCTGTTTCTAGCCCATCTATCACATGTCCTAGAGTGGTCTCGAGAAATCTCGAAGCCTCGGCAATGGCATCCTGTGTATTCGGTATCCCACGAACCCTAATGTTATGGGCCTTTTGCTCCCTTGACCGCTTTTCTGAAATAGTGGCTGAGATGACTGAGGAAATGGGGGCACTAGGCTTGGTGCCTTTCTTCAAGACCGTTTCCCATGAATCGTTATGCTGCTCAATTTTTCGTATCATGGTGGTGGTCGATTCCGAGGCTGCAACTTGCTTAGTGTTGATCACCTGCTCCAATGAAGCGACTTTGGATTGCAACACAATCTTTTCCTTGAGTAAGGAGACCACTATTCCTTTCAGTTGTGTAAGTTCCTGTTTCAAGAGCTGGAAATCGGCTTTCATTTGGTCAGCTTCCTAGGAGGAAAATAGTTCGGTTGATTTGGAGGGAGTGTATGGGAGGGGTGTTGTAGATGGGGGGGCTGTGGGTTTCTGGGAAATAGGGGTAGGAAGGAGGCCAGTAGGGATGGCCACATCGATAGGATTGGAGATCGATGAAGACGAGGAAGAGGCAGAAGCAGAGGAAGAAGAAGGTGAAGACGAGGAAGAGGCAGAAGTAGAGGAAGAAGAAGGCGAAAGATAAGGAGCAGCAGAAGAGAGAGAAGAAGAGGAGGAGAATGGGAGTGGGGAAGAAAAAGGATGTTCCAGCGAGGGGGAAGACAGGTCAATAGGCAGCGAGGGGGAGGGTAGATCTGTAGGCATCAAGGGGGGGGTAGGTTTGCAGGCAGTTCTGTAGACAACAGCGAAGGGGGTAGTTCCTGTTAGAAGAGATTCTCTAATCGGAGTAGACTAATCTTATTAGTACTCACACAAAACATCAACCACAAGCTGAAGAAGAAGAGAGACTGCAAGAAGCTATGCTTCACAAGCTGGAAACTGAGATAACAATGGAGGTGGGCGCCCATCTACTCTTATAGAGGTTGTCCACAATGAAAAGCAAAAGCTATTCTACTACAATAGCAATTGAAATGCTAATTATGAAGTCTTAACAATAGAAATCTATGCTAACTTGGTTAAAATAGATTTCTATACTATTCTAGCAACATTGGTACTAACTTAGATACCTATACTAAAAATAGATAGTACCTATACTAAAAGTAGAAATAGGCCTTCTAGCACGCAGGCTGGCCTCTACAATTAACCATTAATTTTAACACTCCCCCTTAATGGATAATTGATTATCAATAACACCTAGGAGAGTCCTGAACTTCTCAAATTTTTCACAACCAAGTCCTTTTGTGAAGATATCTGCAACTTGATCATTGGTGTCACCGTAGATCAACTCTACTCCACTTTGTAACTTTTCTCGTATAAAATGCTGCTAAACTTCAATATGCTTTGACCTACTATGAAATACTGGATTCTTTGCAAGCTGAATACACCTCTGATTGTCACACCATAGAATTGTAGGTTCAGCTTGTTCTACATGAAGCTCTTTTAGAATCCTTCGTAACCAAATTGCTTCACAAGTTGCTGATGTAGTAGCCCTATACTCTGCCTCTGTAGAAGATAAAGCAATTGTTGGTTGCTTTTCACTACTCCAAGATGTAGTTCCTGTTCCAAGATTAAATGCATATCCTGTAGTCGATCTTCTATCTTCTGCATTTCCTGCCCAGTCAGCATCAACAAAACCCTAAGTTTTATTTTTGTTCCTTTACCATAATAAATGCCATACCTGAGTGTCCCTTTGACATTACGCAAAATCCTTTTTGCCGCTTTCCAATGACAAACTTTTGGTAAAGACATGAACTGACTCACCATGCTCACTGCATATGAAATGTCTGGTCGAGTAGTCGTTAGATAGATAAGACTACCTACAAGCTGCCTATAAAGTGTTTCATTCACACTTTTAGAATTTTCCTCTTTTGTAAGCTTTACACTTGGATCATATGGTGTAGAAATGGACTTACAATCAAGCATGTTAAACTTCTTGAGTAACTCTCTTGCATACTTTGCTTGTGATATAAAAAGATTTTCCTTTGATCTCCAAACTTCAATACCCAAACAGTACGGAAGTCTCTCTAAATCTTTCATATCAAACTCCTGTGAAAGATTGTTTTTATCTTCTCTATTAGTGACTTATTTGACCCTGTGATAATAAGATCATCTACATAAAGAACAATAATGACTATGTCATCCAAATCTTTCATAATATAAAGCGTTGACTTTGACATGCTTCTATGAAAATTCTGTTTCAAAAAATAATTGTTGATACGTGTATACCATGCTCTAGGTGCTTGTTTCAACCCATATAATGCTTTCTTTAACTTGCAAACCAAGCACTCTTTGCCTTCAACCTCATAACCCTGAGGTTGCTCCAGATAAACCTCTTCTTCAAGGTAACCGTTCAAGAAAGCAATCTTGACATCCATTTGCTGAATATCCCATCCAAAATGAGATGCAATTGCCAAAACACTCCTCAAAGTATTCATTTTAGCAACCAGTGCGAAAGTATCTTCATAGTCAATCCCTTCCCTCTGAGCATATCCTTTGGCTACTAATCTGGCCTTATACTTATCTATAGAACCATCAGACTTAAACTTGGTTCTATAAATCCACTTGCAACCAATTGGTTTCTTACCTGCTGGAAGTTCAACAAGATCCCATGTCTCGTTTTTCATGATAGAACTGACCTCCTCATCCATAGCAGTTTTCCAAACTTGGTCGTTTGCAGCATCTTCATAAAATAAAGGATCCTCAGAATCCAACACTGAAGCCATAAACGCATAATGCGTTTCTTCACCATCTTCATGATAGTGTCCACTTGACCGTGTCAATCTCTTAGCTACTTGTTGACTCGATTCTCCCTCATCCAACATTTGACTATCTTTTATGGTCTCAAAATACCATCTTGGTAACTTCTTTGTAGGTGACGTAGGAGGAGAATATGTATCAAATACCCTTGACCTTTCCTTCCATTTACCAAGATCCACCTGTGTACACACCCTTGGTATAACTTGTGTAGAAGCTGTATCACATGGACCTGTATCTTCCTGAACATCATCTATAATAGGAGTTTTTGATGAAGGAGAAAATACATCCTCCTCATGATCTTCTAGGGTAGAAGACTCATTTTCTTCAAATACAACATCCCTGCTCATAATCACCTTCTTGCTAGTAAGATTATAAAGGCGATATGCCTTCTCTTCCTCATCATAACCAAGGAATAAACACTTGATTGCCTTTGAATCAAGTTTTTGACGATTATCTTTAGGAATATGAGCATATGCTATGCAACCAAAAACTCGTAGATGATCCACTTTAGGTTTTATACCTGTGAAAGCTTCTTTTGGAGTTCGATTTAGAACAGCTTTTGTAGGACTTCTGTTAAGCAAGTAAATTGGTGTACTAACTGCATCGCCCCACAAATGATTCTTGAGGTTCTTATGTTCTTTGCAGACTTCCTGGAACTCTGTAGATATGAATTCACCTCCCTTATCTGAACGTAGAATCTTGATTTGCTTTCCTGTCTGCTTCTCAACAAGTGATTTGAACTGAGTAAAGAACTTAAAAGCATCCATACCTTCTTGGAAAAATCATCCACAAATATCATGAAGTAGGATGCTCCCCCTATAGACTCAGTCTGCATGGGACCGCATAAGTCTGTATGAACAAGCTCCAAGATCTCCTTGGCTCTATATGCTCCATCCTTGGGAAACTGCATACGATGATACTTGCCCATAACACATCCTTCACAAATTTTTCGTGAAGATACAATATTAGGTAATCCTATTACCATATTATTGTCTTTTAGAACCTGTAAGCTTTTATAGTTTAGATGTCCAAAGCTTTCATGCCATATCCTGCTCTCCATACTATCAGAAGCTGCACAAATTTGATGATCCAATGTAGTTGCATCAAGTTCGTAAAGTTGACCTTCCAACAATCCTTTGACCACAACTTTGTAACCTTTGTTTTTGTCTTTGATGAGACACTTCTGATCGTCAAACTCAACTTTCATATTCTGTTTAGCTATGGCAGAAACTGAAAGTAAATTCTTTTTTAAGCCTGGAACATAGAGAACATTCTTAATTTCTCCTATATTCCTTGAAGGTAAATGTACTCTCACTGTACCTCTACCTTTGATATCGTAAGAAGAATTGTCTCTGAGTTTGACATGTAAATTTACACCCATGTCATCAAACTGTGTGAACCACTCACGATGTGGTGTCATATGTTGCGTTGCTCCAGAATCAATATACCAACAATCTTCAGAGATCTCTGATGTTGAAGCTGAGAATAACTCATAGCATCCCACAACTTCACTTTTGTCTTCGTCTTCAATGAAGTTGCCTGACTGCTTCTTCTTGTCCTGGATAGCCTTCTTTTTCCTGCACTCAAACGCAAAATGACCATACTTGCACAAAAATTACAATTGCCATTTCTCTTTGGATTAGATTTGGAACTGTCTCCTTTTTCCGTATTGTCCTTCCCTTCCTGCTTCTGATCCTTTTTGCCTCCTTTCTTCTTGCCCTTCTTACCTTGATTCTTGGAAAAGAATCCCAGTTCCTTGAAATCCTCCCTAGACATCAAGTTTTGTCTTCGTAATTCCTCTTGAAGTAGCAAACCATTGAGCTCGTCAAATGTCGGCGATCTCTCCCTCAAACTTAGTGTCATAACAAAGTTCTGATATTGTAATGGTAAGCTATTCAAAACAATTTGTACTAGAGTATTATCAAGTACAATTTCTCCTATAGAAGACAACTGATCTCTTAGATCCTTCACCTTGGTAATAAAATCCGTAATGGATTCTTCTGATTCCATTTTCAAGGTATGAAGCTTATTGTTCAAGAACAACGCTCGAGACTTACTTACCGTTTCATATGTGTTCTTAAGGATATCCCATGCATCCTTAGGCCCAATTGCATTCCTGATCAGCGGAATCACCTTATCCTTCACAGATAAGTTGATGATATGATGCGCACGTTGCACCCGTTTCTCAAATGCCCTTCTATCTTGATCATTGAGACCGTGAGCCATCACCTCTTGTCCCATGACAATTTCCCAATAATCTTTGTCCTGAAGGATATTCTGAAGTTTGAACTTCCACAAGCTGTAGTTAGATCCATCTAACTTGCTTGATTCTGGAAGAACAGATTCATTCAAACTCCCTATCTTTGTACAAAAAATGATGGGCTTTCCACTAAGAATGTAATTGCATGCAACAATATCTTTCTCAGATAATACCTGTCCAATTGTTGTCTTCCCTGGATATCACCTGTCCAAATATTGCATGCAACAATTTTTGAGACAGATAATACCTGTCCAGATCTTGTCTATCTGGTTTCTGCTTGTCCCAGATACTTTCTTCCTCAGTTCTGCCTGCATGCAGAAATCTGATCACAACCTGTCCGGATATCACCTTCCCTAGCTGCTGCCGCCTTCAGGAAAACCTGTCCTGGACACTGTTTCCTCAGGTGCTGCCTGTCCAGATATTATCTACTCAGGTACTGCCTTCTCCAGCTGATGCTGCCCTCAGGAACACCTGTCCTGATCGCTGCTGCCTCAGGTACTGCCTGTCTGGTTGCTGCTGCCACCTTCAGATGAACCTGCACCACATAAAACCTGCACAAGAAAACACCTGTTCTGCTGTCCTGGATGTTGCCTCCCTCAGATCTGCCTGTCTGATACTGCTGCCTGTCCAAAAGCTACCTGCGCCAGATGTGCCCTCCACCAAAAAAAAAAACCTGCACAGGATGACGCCTCCACCAGATACAACCTTCACCAAATAGCACCTCCAGTAGATGCGATCTCCACCAGTAAAACCTGCAGCGCTGATCTTCTCCTTCCGTAGATCCCGATCTTAATGAGATGGCTCTGATACCATGTTAGAATCGAAGAGATTCTCTAATCGGAGTAGACTAATCTAATTAGTACTCACACAAAACATCAACCACAAGCTGAAGAAGAAGAGAGACTGCAAGAAGCTATGCTTCATAAGCTGGAAACTGAGATAACAATGGAGGTGGGTGCCCATCTACTCTTATAGAGGTTGTCCACAATGGAAAGCAAAAGCTATTCTACTACAATAGCAATTGAAATGCTAACTATGAAGTCTTAACAATAGAAAGCTATGCTAACTTGGTTAAAATAGATTTCTATACTATTCTAGCAAAATTGGTACTAACTTAGGTACCTATACTAAAAATAGATAGTACCTTTACTAAAAATAGAAATAGGCCTTCTAGCACGCAGGCTGGCCTCTACAATTAACCATTAAGTCTAACAGTTCCAGTGAGCAGTGAGGGGGTGAGCCATCAACGAGGGGGGGGCTAGTTTCAACGAGAGGGGAGGGGGACGAGATGGCATCGAGGGGGGCGGATGAGGTGAGTGGGGAGCGGGTGGTCCGCTGTGGAGGAAGAGGGGCTGTGGCATGAGGGGGGACAGACCCACGAGGAGCCATAAGGCAAGGCAGGGCGGACATGGCGGACAGGTTCAGACAGGGCGGATCAGGTGCGAATCAATGCAGGGCGGGCCAGGAGGTACGGATCAGGTTCCATCACGATCAGGAGCAGATCAGGAGCGGGCCAGGTACAGATCAGGTGCCATCACCACCATCGCAGGGCCAAGAGCGGAGCAGGAGCGGGTCAGCAGGAGTGGATATAGATATTGTTGTAAAAGCTTCTGCTTTGTCCTCCCCTATACCATCCACTAGCAGTCTTTATAATTCAGGCCATAGTTGCTTGTAGGGCTTAAGGCCTCTCTTAGCTCTTCAAAAACCAGCAGCCCTTCCATTCTAACCTACGACTTTGCCTTGGCACAATATCAAAAGCTTTCTTGAAATCAACAAAGCAGTAGAAAGATGGATTTGCCTTTCCCTTGCGCACCCATTGATATGGCTCTCAAGGTGATGAGAGAGAGAGAGAGATCCGTTCCAGGAGATCCGCTCCGAGAGAGAGAGAGAGAGAGAGAGAGAGTTGAATATCCACCAAAAGATGAAGATCCAACTAGAGAGAGATGAAGAGAGAAAAGAGATAGTAGATCTTAGTCCTTTAATGAAGATCCTTAAACATAGCATTCTCCAACTAAGAAACTATATGAATATCAATAGCCGCCGATAGCTCAGGCAAATCTCCATCTAAGATCTCCAAAATAGTACAGCTCCAAAATAGTATAGAGAGAGAGAGAGAGAGAGAGAGAGAGAGAGAGAGAGAGAGAGAGAGAATGTCACCTCAGTTAGAGAAAACATGTTTTTGAAATTGTCATTGGTCCATGTTTGCCCTGTAGGAGTATTTGCTTATTGGATGCTGCTTGTTTTTGGCTAAAATCTATGTTCGAGGGCAATGTCTGGGGTACCAAAGCAAGAGACCGGTGCAGGCATTGGAATTTGAACGTCACTCAGTTCTCTTGAAGACAAAAACAATATCTTTTAGTAACAACCAGAATTTTCCTGCAAAGCTGTATATAATCAGCGAATGCATGTATCCTTGCTTATTGAAAGCTTTCGACAATTGTACTTTTTCTGAGCTTGTGTTGTGATCTTTTTGGGCAGAATCCATACAAGTTCATCCATCCCTGTAGCTTAGCTGCTAGCATTAGCAAATTGCAAGAGGTCGCTTGCTTGCAGTAGTTTTTTCTTGTGATTCTTTAACTAGCTCAGTGAGTGGTGTGAGATTTGTAGCAGATTGTTTTGAGAGGTTTGAGGTGTTTAGAGGAGCTTTGGAGTGTGGACAAGGAGCGATGGCGAGTAAAGGTGAAGGAGAGAGTGGTGAGAGGGACAACGGGGAAGGAGTCAGAGGGTGAAAAAGAGAAAAGAGAGAGAGAGAGAGAGAGAGAGAGAGAGAGAGAGAGAGAGAGGGAGACAACTAATTTTTAGGGTTAGAGAGAGATTAAAGTAGGCGCGAGAGATAGATATGGAGGGTGAAGGAGAGAGAGAGAGAGGAGGGAGATGGGTGGAGGGAGAGAGATAAAGTATTGTTTAGGGTTAATGACTCTTAGGGTTAGGGTTTATTTAGGGTTTGGAGTTGACAAATAGCAATAATGTGAGTTGAGAGAGAGAGAGAGAGAGAGAGAGAGAAAGAAAGAAAGAAATCTTTATTAATGTCTTTTTCATGCCAAAAGGCATATAAGATCAAAAGGAGTACATGTCAAGTATGTGAAAACCATGGGAAGATATATAAACGTCTCCAAGAAAAGCTATGCATAAGAGAGAGAGAGAGAGAGAGAGAGAGAGAGAGAGAGAGAGAGAGCTTATACTTGGATGTTCGACTTAAGCAGGTTGTGAGAATGACATTGGACTCATTGCCATTTTGTTCACAATCGCAAAGCCCGTCGGTCTACTTTGACCAATCATTGTTCCATTTTGACGAGAAGGTAACACTTGCTTAATTTAATTATAACAATGCTTTTTGACTTATTTGAAGTCTACTTTGAGGTAACACTTGGTTAAGTTCATTATACCAATGCTTTATGACCTGTTTGAAGTTTGTATTCATTTATGGTTAGGTTTTGAAGACGTAACACAAGTCTCATCGAAAACTCTCTATTCACTACATCTATGCCAAATAATAAGCAGATGCATGTAGTAAGGATCTATCTGATAACAAAATCAAACACATATGACATTGCACTCGGGGGTCAAAATGGATATCCCCCCGCCCCCTGCCCCCCGACAAGAAAGGGATTTGCACCAAGTGGGATATTGGGATAGAGATAATCACTAGTATAGACATTTATGATAGTTAAATTGAGTCTAGATGGTCAGACTATGTTAAAGTCTGTAAACAAGATGCAGCTAATGGCAAGAAAATTAATAGTTGTAGAGAGAGACCCTTGTGGACAGAAATGTAATAGTTTCAAAGAGGCCTTATAGAGAGAAATTTGTGAATAATCGATTATGGAGAGAGGGAGAGGCTTGGAAAAGTTTGACGCAATCGTCTCTTCATTCTATTTTCTTTTTATGGAATCTTGAGTATTTAATTTTTTTCCATAAAATTCAAGTGATTTGACTTGACATTGTAGTTGATTATCTCATGGGGTCTCTCTCTCTCTCTCTCTCTCTCTCTCTCTCTCTCTCTCTCTCTCTCTCTCTCCTTGTATCAGGTTTTGCCATCTCTCCCACTACACTTTCAGACAACTTTCCCATCTCTTTTCACTGTATACTTCCTTGATGGTACATGAAGCCATTGATCTGCTGAAATGTAATCATGCATGAGATGCTGAGGACCTTGAGGTTGAGCTCCTTATCCATGGTATGGAACTTTCTTAGTGCTTTCCACCTTCCTCATTAGTTGTGTTGTCTCAAGTTTTCCATCCTCTTTGGTGGAATATCATCCATTTGACAGTGGTGTCCCTTTGAGAATAAGAATTTATTGTGCCATCACGATTGGGCATATCCTAGTCAAGCTTTATGCAACCATCTTATAGGCAACAATGAGTTGCGATGCTAAATCTACACAACTACATGTTTTGGGATAGGTTGGCTTTAGTGCACACCACTCTACATTTGATCACATATTTGCTCTGAGCTACTTATTGGGGAGGCAAAATTCAGGAGATAGTTGATCGTTGCTTTATAGACTTTATTTAGGAGAGCATTTGACTCAATACCATGTCACATGTTCATTCAAAGATTGAGGGATCTTGACTTTTCACTAACATGGCGTTAGTTGTTATGGCAATGTACGAGAGAGTTATGGAGTGTTTCAGGTCAAAGAAGAGTTTATCTCAATCGAATAATAACACCATTGGAGTGAAGCATTGTTGTTGTTTATCTTCCAAATTATTAGGGCCCTATATTTGATGAGCTAGAGAGTGTTGTCAAGCAAGATGGTGGATAGGGTATAGACTTTGTGATATTTTGTTATTGATGCTATTTTATGCTGATGATGTAGTTTTGGTCTCCCCAACTAGAGAGGAAGAATTCTCTAGATGCTTTGCGTTGCATTTGTATTGCATGGGGATTGGAGGTCAATGTGATGAAGACTAGGATTATGCTCTTCAACGTGTCGAGATCTTACATGTAACGACACAAGTTCACATTGCCGCCTATGAGGGTAGGACTATCTTACAACCTTAGGTTCACTTTGGGAGTTTCTTTGCATAACATTTTTAGGGAAGTCTTTATTTGTGTACAATGGTTGAGGTGGAGACAAAGGAGTTTTTTATCTCTTGTTCTGCAACGTATAATGAGACACAACGTGAAACAATCCACAGGAACTGAAAGAATTTATCAGAGTATATGCCCCACCATGTCTCCACGGCAACAATATATGTAATCAATCTAGGCTATGTGACTTTGCTGTGCATGTCATAGCAACCAAGCATGCCGCATGTCACATGTCCATAGGTAGTAATTACTGGAGCTTCCAGGAATGTACACATCCCAAGCAATCTGTAAGGCCTATAACATCAATGGACCATGTCATCATTACATCCCAAAGTGAGTCAGTAGACCAAGACTGCCAAATAGTAGTAATGGAAATATTTGGATATGCAGATGTTAGAGATCCCAAGCAATCCATAAAGCCCAAGAATGTGAACGACCCACAAGAACTGGTTGAAATGCATCCCATAAGAGAGATGTAGACCAGTTGTGATACATACAACCAACAAGATCTAGCTCCACAATCATAGCAACACCACATAAAATAGGACTAGTAAGCATCAGGAGGATAAACTAGAGGATGTGAAACAACTATCAGATTCTAAAACTGTTTTGCACATACATAATATGGCTAATCAAAATCTACATGTGCCTCATCATAAGAACCTCAAAGCCCTTTTAGAGCATGTAAAAGAATAGCAAAAATGGATGAAGACTAAGAATATGATGTATCCAATGACACTTAGAAGCGATAGGAGAATAAAGATCATTCTCATCCGGTGTATTAACTAGAACTTCTTCTGCAACTAGAATCTTTGCAACATCTAAATTATGTACAAGAATCTCATCTCCAATATCTTGTAGCCAATGGCATGTATTGGAGTACGTGTCTACATAAATCTCTATAGCATCATGTGGCAACTCTCATATATCTTGGTTAGTTACGACATAGGCAACAGCTTAAGAATTATCTAGTGGACACATAGCATTAAACAGATCTTTGAAAAAATTAGCCTAATCAGGAGGGTACTCATCTATTCAATATATCTCCCACCAAGGCTTAGCTTAGCTTGGGAACAAAAGAACAGCCATCGTGATCATCAAAGCATCATGCTTAGGGTAGATCTCAAAATAGGATGCTAATGCATTCAACCCTAGTTGACAGTGTTACCAAAGGACCCATAATATAAAGGGATAGCACCATGTTTACAATTGGAGATTATTCCAGGGGAAATGAAGGCAATTGCAAAGTTGTGTAAGTGGTATCAAAGCACTATTAGGCTGAGAACTCATTGTGAAATGGGGGAAAGAGATGGTTGAAAAGGTCATAAGCAAGTGTACCCATAATGCTGGATAAGATTCGCTAATGGCAAGCTCATGGGCGTCACCCAATAGAAGAAAATGGTAGGAATTAATATTTATTTGATACCCCTTAGTGTGAGTATGGCCATGCCTGCGTGCTATTATAGGGGGTTATTACTATTTTTAGTAAGTGTTGTGTTATAGGGGTTATTACTATTCATAGTAAATTCGTTTTTTTATTGCTTATGCATGTAGGTGGGCACAGTACTACTAGATTAGGACTTGTTTTTATTACTTAGAAATTCATCTTGGGTCTTTAATATTAACAATATAGGTAGTAATATTAGCAATTAGCTTTTTGTCCTTTGCTATTAGCTATTTGCGTTTAGCTTTTCACATAGATTAGAGAAACTATATATGTAAGTTGGCGCCCCACCACAATCTCATTCTAGTGTTTTAGAGCTTTACTCAATTCTTCTATAATCTGGATTCTCTTTTATCTCTATGCTTGGTTTGTGTGAGTGCTAGTAGGACTAGTAACTCCATCTAGAATTGGTATGACAAATTCTGACATGGTATCAGAGCAGGCTTTTTGGTGAGAGAAAGAGAGTTTGCAAATTTGTATGGCAAATTCTGACACGGTATCAGAGCAGGCTTTCTGGTGAGAGAGAGAGAGTTTGCAAATTTGTATGACAAATTCTGACATGGTATCAGAGCAGGCTCTTGGTGAGAGAAAGAGAGTTTGCTTTGTAGGATTGCAAAAAGAAGTTTGAAGGAGTGGATCGCTTGCTATAGCTGCGTGTTGGATCGCTGATTACATGTTGATTACTTCACTGGACAGAGAGCCACAAAGCGCTGTTTCTGACCTGATCGCTGCTACAAGGAACTGTTTCAGAACTGTTCGTTGTCTACTGTTCTGTAGAACCTGTTTACTGTTGTCAGAACTAAGACCTACTCATCACCGTCAATACGTCTTCTATTGAAGTTTCTGATCGCTAGAAACAGATAAATTCCTAGAGATAAACAGGTTGATTGCTTCTGGAACAGATCTACAGGGCGTAATTTACTGAATCAGGCTGATTGCTGACAGGAATCAGATCAGGTTGCAGGTTATACAAGACAAATTTCTAAAGTCTGAAGAGATGCTGATTGATGAAAAATCAGGCTATAAAAAGCAGGTTGATAAGAATTGTTACAGATCAAAACAATGGCAGGATTGAACGATGCTGTATTGCCGGAGTCTAGCAAGCTAGATGGAACAAACTACAATATATGGAAGTTCAAGATGCAAAATATTCTCTAGGATCGAGAATATTGGGAGATCGTCACAGGTGTCGAGATACCTCCTAACACTGACAGGGAGTTGCGGGAGTATCAGAGGCATAGAAGAAAAGCTCATCATATCATCAACTTGTCAGTTAGAGATATGAGCATTCCTCACATCAGAAATGTTCTTGGACCCAAGGAGGCTTGGGATATACTGAAGAACTTATTGCGGTTGGAAAAAGTGTTCAAGATTCAGTCTTAGTATCCATTGTGCTTAATAGTCTACCTTTGGCTTATCAAAACTTTGTAATGATGCTATCGTTACGGGAAACGAGGCCTTCTTTCCATGAACTGAATGCCATATTACTACAGGAAGAAATGAGACAACAAAATATCGTCAATAGGGACGATTTCAAGGAACAGGCATTCTTGGCAAAGAAGCAAGAGCAAAGTTCCAAGAAGGGTGGCAAAGAGAAAAAAGAAGAAGCAGCAGCAAGATACGAAGGAGAGTCAATCAAATCTATCAGAGGATGGAAAGAAAGTAGTTCGAAAGGGAAACTGCTTTGCTTGTGTCAAATCAAGGCATTATGCAAAGGAGTGCTGGCACAACAAGTTCAAGAAAAAGCAAGATGGGGATTTTGCTGAAGAAGAAGAAGCATCTAATGCAAAATTGAATGCTTTGGATCTTGAAGACTATGAGTTGTTTTCGGCATCTACATCTTCTGGTGGTGGCTTCTCGAAGGAAGAAGACTATGGGTTTATTGATTCGGGAGCTTCGAAGCATATGACACCTAGGCGGGAGTGGCGAGAGTGGCTGTCTAATTTTCAAAAATTAGATGATGGATCAAATGTGAAGTTGGGACACAACTACAAATAAGATATAAAGGGAGTTGGAAAAGTACAAGTTCAACTACCTTCAGGGAAGATTGGAGACATAAAGGACGTGCTTTATGTACCAGGAATCAAGAACTTACTTTCAGTATTAGCTATTGCAAAGCAACACATGGTGGTGCAGTTTGATGAAGAGCGGTGTCTCGTCAAGAGGAAAGATAATGAAGTAGTAGCTGAGGGCATACTTGCAGGTTGGTTGTACAAACTTCAGGCTTAGGTGGTGGATGATCATGCAAGTGTTGCATATTGGATCGGTGAGTTATGGCACGAAAGGTTTGGACATTTGAACTACGAAAGTCTGCAAGTCTTGAGGAAATGCAACATGGTTATAGGTTTACCTCAAGTTGTTTCTGATCACAAGGTTTGTGAAGGCTATGTCTTAGGCAAGCATCATATGAAGAAATATTCGTCTAGTACATTCAGGGCGAGAAATGTTCTAGAACTTGTTCATACATATTTGTGTGGTCCTATGAGAACTCAGTCTTATGTGAGAGCAAGTTACTTCATGGTGTTTGTGGATAACTATTCTAGGAAGACATGGATCTATCTTCTCAAGAATAAGGGTGAAGCATTCAAGTATTTCATGTGGTTTAAGACAGAGGTGGAGAAAGAAACTGATAGACAAATCAAGATACTCCGCTCGAACAAAGTGGGAGAGTATATTTCTATGGAATTTGAAGTGTTTTGCAAGGATCATGGTATAAAGAGACAATTTGCAAACATAGACACGCCTCAACAAAATGGAGTTGCAGAAAGAAAGAACCGGTCTATAGTGGAAACTGTGAGGAGTAAGCTCAAGAGTAAAAATTCTCCAAATATGTTTTGGGGTGAAGCAGTTAAGACAACGGTTTATCTTTTGAATCAAAGTCCTACAAAGGTTGTAGAGAATCGGACTCCAGAGGAAGCTTACATGGGTCGGAAACCATATGTAAGTCATTTGAGAGTGTTTGGTAGTATTGCTTATGCTCACATACCTAAGGATTCCAGAAGTAAATTGGATTGTAAGGTGACCAAATGTTTATTCCTTGGATATGATAATCAAGAGAAGGGATACAAGTTGTATGACTTGGAGGGTAAGGAAATCATCATAGGTAGGGATGTAATCTTTGATGAGGAGGCGACTCATAAAGATACAGAGATACCTTATGATAGGAATCAAGATGGAGGAATCCCTATATTGTGTGACGAGTTATTACAGGAACCTGAATCGACACATGTATCACCTACGCCAATTCAAGTACCTAGAGTGACCTTGGTTGAGAAAGGAAAAAGGAAGGAGAGATCAAGTGTATGGGATACTTATTCACCAGGCAGGAAGCATCCTACATCAGAAGCTAGAAGATTACCTAGATGGTACTATGAAACGATCAAGGATAGTGTCATTATCTAACAGATAGAGTCCAGTACACAGGGGACTAGGAGATCGGCTAGACTTGAAAAGCAACATGAAGATCGTGATCGACAAAAGGATCATCATGAAGATCAAGATCGACAGGAGGATCATCATGAAGATGGGGATGTACATTTTGCATATATGGCCATAGTTTTAGAAACCAAGGATCCATCTACTTTCAAAGAGGCTGAAAAAGAGGATATTTGGAGGAAAGCTATGGATGAGGAGTACAACTCAATCATGAAGAACAAGACTTGGAGACCTGTTCGGTTACTTGCTCTGGTAAAATGGCCATTGGACGCAAGTGGGTCTATAGAACTAAGTACAAATTAGATGGTTCTATAGCTAAACATAAGGCAAGACTGGTGGCAGAAGGTTATGCTCAACAGGAAGGGATTGACTATGAAGAAACTTTTGCACCAGTTGCTAAGTCTACTACTATGAGGACGGTTTTATCATTGGCAACTCAGTTTGGATGGGATATTTAACAAATGGATGTGAAGAGTGCATTCTTGAATTGATTTCTAGAGGAGGAAGTCTACATGGAGCAGCCAGAGGGATGCAGCAGGACATGAAGAGAAGGTTTACCAGTTGGACAAGGCACTATATGGACTTAAGCAGGCACCCAGGGCATGGTACACGAGGATTGACACATACTTTGAGGAGCTTGGCTTTCAGAGGAGTAGTTTGGAGCATAAACTTTATGTTTTGATCAGGGATGATCATATTGTAATTGTAGTGATGTACAGGATCAGGTCATAGTATGATTCAGGGTATCAAGAAAGATTTCTCATCGGAGTTTGACATGAAAGATCTTGGCTCACTACGATATTTTCTTGGGATTGAGGTATGGAGAGTAGCATTGGGGTTATTTATTTCTCAATCTAAGTAGGCTCATGAACTTCTTGAAAGATGTCAGAGTGCAAGCCTATTTCTACACCATATGATAGTAGATGTAAGCTTACTAAAGCTGCTGAGGATCAGGATGTAGATGAGATGTTATATAGAAAGGTTGTTGGAAGCTTAATCTATCTAACCACTACAAGACCCATATTGCATATGTTGTGAGTATGGTCAGTCAGTTTATGGCTAAGCAGATTCATTGGAGAGCTGCTAAGCGGATACTCAGATATATCCAGGCTACATTGAGGTTTGGTATTCTCTATGGGAGATGGGATGATTTGAAGTTACAGGGCTTCGTAGATGTTGATTCGGCTGGAGATGCAAAAGACCGAAGATCTACTACAGGTTATGGTTTTAGTCTTGGTTTTGGTGCTATCTCTTGGAGTTCAAAGAAGCAGCATACTATTGCATTTTCATCTTCAGAGGCAGAATACCGAGCTACTACAAGTGCGGCAAGTGAAGCAATATGGTGTCGAAGGAGTCTACATGATCTACATGGTACACGATTCACCTACGGTACTTCAGTGCGACAATCAGAGTTTTGAAAGGACTTGGTAAAGAAAAATTTCAAAAGTTTAGAGAACTTCTAGGAGTAATAGATAACAAAGTAAACATTAAGGGGGAGTGTTAGGAATTAATGTTTATTTGATTCCCCTTAGTGTGAGTATGGCCATGCCTGCGTGTGCTATTATAGGGGCCATTACTATTTTTAGTAAGTTGTGTCATAGGAGTCATTACTATTTATAGTAAATTCGCTTTTTATTGCTTATGCATGTAGGTGGGCGCACTACTACTTGATTAGGACTTGTTTTTATTACTTAGAAATTCATCTTGGGTCTTTACCCAATATAGGTAGTAATATTACTAGTTGGCTTTTTGTCCTTTGCTATTAGCTATATGCTTTTAGCTTTTCACATAGATTAGAGAAACTATATATGAAGGCTGGCGCCCCACCACAATCTCATTCCAGTGGTTTAGAGCTTTGCTCAATTCTTCTATGATCTGAATTCTCTTTAATCTCTATGCTTGGTATGTGTGAGTGCTAGTAGGACTAGTAACTCCATCTAAAATTTGTATGACAAATTCTGACAGAAAATGCTCACCATGTGTAGAGACCGGTCCGTTTCATCAACAAAGATCTTGTCAATCCCCATATCCATACTATCCAAGGCATGTATCCTCAAAGGATCATCAATGATCTTGTGAAACTACTGTCTAGAAGAGGTCCTAGCTTTGAAGTCTTCGACCAAAAGTATATGACCACGTTCAGAGTAAAGGTTTCAGAGTATAACTGAAATTAGAGCTAAGTTGAAATTTGAAGTTCAAACATATTTGCAATGTCGAGATCGGAGAAAAGAATAAACAAGAAGATTATGACAATGTTTGAGAAAGCCAAAAAAATTTAGGTTAGAAACTTTAAACTTAGATTCATCAATCAACATTGAACATTCTATATGTAACATAATACATTAAATACCAAAATCAAAATTGTAAAATGGTAAACCATTAGTAATTATTGAATCCTGATATTAGATAATCGCCTTACAGACTATAGTTGTTAGGGACCCAACTCCCTTGGGTCCCAAACCCAAACTTGAGACTGGACGATGACTGGGCCTGTAGACTTGACCGGTGACTCGTGAACCTGCATGGTTGCCACGTGTCATGATCTAGGTGTGGACATGGCTTGAGGTCTCTCTCCTTGGAGCTATACAAGGGGAGGAGGACTCATTTGCCATCCATTCTATCTACCTAGGAGGAGGTGGATGGAGAGCGTGTGCACGGCCAGGATGTTTGCTAGTGTGAGGCAGGAGATGGCTGAGAGCCTAGGCGGTGGTATGGGACGCCGTCTAGGAGGGAGGTCGGATCCAGCTTGATACGGTCACAGGCCAGGGCACGGTGGGGGACCCGGATTAGGTCCTATGGCGGGGTGGAACGTGAATCGTTCGGTCTCTTGTGGTTAACCGGCACCTGGAGGTTTGCAGTAAGTAGAGATTGTAACATAAGGTATCAGAGCCAGCTTCTGACGGATTTCAAAACGGTTTAGAAATGCACTTTTTATGCACTCTTCAGGGTTTTGTCTTTCCGCTGTTTTTTGAGTAAAACTGAAGAAAAAGTTTTAGAAAAAACAGTTGGGGGCCCAATGAAGATCTGCCACGTGGCACTGTCCAGGAAAGGACAGGTGGCGATTCTTCTTATAGTTGATTCGCTCAGATTTAGGCATAATTTTGGTCGCGATGGACCCTCAGCGTAGGAAACAAACTTCAGAATTCTAGATCGCTGTTTGACCAGCGATGGACCTCAAAAAGCGTGGAGGAATCTGCCACGTGGTACTGTCTGGGGTGTCAGATAGCAGCGCTTTTCAGTTCCGCTCCTCCTTTGATCCTTTGCTGGTGAAATCGAGGCCCTCCATATATATGTTAAAACGTTTTTTTCCAGACCTGTCCCTGGTTTTCCAGCAATGGACAGTCTGAAGAAATCTAAAAAAAGAGAAGGGAAGGGGGGGGCTGTAGGCCACCTGGCAGATTGCTAGGAGATGGCCAGAATGCTGAGGTGGAGGCTAGGTGGCAAGGCAAGGCCACTTGGCAGGTAGAAGGATGGCATGGAGAGGGAGGCATACCTCTCCTATGCATCTGTTTTTTGTGAAAAGAGGTGGAGGTGGTGGTGGTGGTGCATCCTTCTCTTTGCTCTCTCTTATTCCTCTTGGCAGCCATGGACAATACCATTTGGTTTGTGAAGAGACAGCAAGAGTAGTTTTGTACCTTCCTTCCTTGAGCAGCTTTTGATTAGTTTTGTACCTTCCTTCCTTGAGCAGCTTTTGATTCTCTTCTATCATCTCTTTCTTAATTCACCTAAAAAAGGAGCCTACTCCTACCACACAGGCTATGTCCCCTGCTAAAGAGGCTACAGTATCTGCCTCTGTTTTAGACCCTGATGCCTTGATGCTGGCTATTAACAATCTACAGCAACAGATTGTTGATGTGCAAGCTAGGCACAGTCAGGATCAGCAGGATCTCAAGGAATTGACGCAGCTAAGGCAATTGGTGCATCAACCCTTGTCCACTCCTGAAGTTTTTGCTTGGGAAAAGAAGGATAGAACCCCGATGGCGTTCTTGCAATGGCTGGATCGATGGAATTCTCACTTTTCCATGCACGATTCATCCGAGGACAACAAGATCAATCTCGCCGTCATGTACCTGCGAGGCGGCCTTCCTTCCTATTCTTGATGATTTTGAATTTTACCGTCAGTATGCAACGATCCATATGGGGAACCGGCCCCTGGATCAGTATTTACAAGAGTTTCAGGAGGTCTATTCTCGTTTTGCAACTAGAATAGTTCCTTTGCTAGTAAAGTTGCATTTTATACTGGGGTTGCCAAGAGACTACCAGCTAGAGGTTAGGAGGAACCAGCCTCTTACCCTCGAGGATGTTGTTCGCTTCGCCAGGATCTACGACGATACTCATATGATGGCTAGGCTTGAGACTGGTGTCTTGCCCGATGTAAAGGGTAAGAAGCCTTTCTTTCCAAAGAAATCGAAAGGTAAGGCAGAGGATGGGGCTTCAGGTTCAGGGAAAGGGAAATTGAAGAAAAGATCTACCTTGGACCAGGAAACCTTTATGAAAGCCATAAGCGACAATCTATGCTTCAACTGAATGGAACCAGGTCATGTCGCGAAGGAATGTCCAAAGAAACGGAAAGCTAAAGGGGCATCTTTTAAGACTCCAGGTAACTCTAGCATATCTAGTGTAGATCTTTCCTTTGCTGGTAATTCTGTGTGTGAGCATTGTTGTTTTGATACGACTGTTTTTGGCCCTCATGACCTCATTCGGATGAATGTGGTTGTGGGTGGTCAAGCCGTAACTGTTTTATTTGACGATGGTTCCACACATAATTTTATTAACGCTAATTTATTGCAGAAGCTAAATGTGGAAACAAGGCAAAGTGACCACGGATACACAGTGAAGCTGGCAATGGGAGCAAAAAGCCAAGTTTGGGACCGAATAGTTCCACGTCTACCAATAGAGATTCAAGCCTATAAGGATAAATTAGACTTTCACATTATGAATCTAGATAGGGTAGATGTTATACTTGGTAAGGAGTGGTTCTATGAGAGGAACGAGTCTATGAAGAAAAACTATGTAACACACAGTTTGTCGTTCTTACATAACGGCTCACTCATAGAATTGAATGGAAATGTTGATATTTCTACTCCGTATATGCTTTCTGCTTTGGAGATTGTTAAATGCATGGATATTGTTGATTGCAGTTCTTATTTATGTTGGTTAAAAGATTTTACTTACCATGAAGAACGCAATTTGCAATTTTACAATCTCCAAATGGAACTAATGTCTAATAACCTAAAGCAAGAAAACTCACCAGAAGGTGAAATTTTTAGGAAACTTAGGCAAGAATCTAAGGATGTGTTTCCCGAGCAGTTTCTTGAGGGTCTTCCCCCCTCTATGGGTGTTGACCATGGTATTAAACTGATTCCTGGTAGTTCTCCTATTTCACTATACCCTTATAGGGTGGTTTATAGGCAACTGCAAAATTACCTTAAGATGGGCCATGTTAGGCCTAGTAAATCGCCCTGGGGGCACCTGTGCTCCTTGTTGATAAAAAAGACGGAGGTACTCGTCTTTGTGTGGACTTTAAAAAGTTGAATAAATTAACGATTAAAAATCGTTATCCTTTGCCGCAAATGGATGAACTGGTTGATCGATTGCATGGTGCAAAGTACTTCACCAAAATCGATTTGAGATCAGGGTATCATCATATTCGCATAAAAATTGAGGATAAACCGGGTTTAGAACTAGGTACGGCCATTTCGAGTTTCTGGTTTTACCGTTTGGCTTGACAAATGCTCCAGCAACCTTCCAGCAGATGAGCATGAGGAGCATGTCAGGACTGTCTTGGTTTCCAGTCTAGGGCTCCCATTTCAATGGGCCTCAAAGGCCTCAAGGTTAAGGCAACAGTAGATTTCCTGCATGATATGCAAGAAATGTTGCTTGTTGCTCGCGAAAACGTAAAAATGGCTCAAGATAGAGCCGAGTTTTACGCTAATCAAAAGCGACAACCTAGGGTCTATGAGGAGGGGGCTTGGGTATATCTTAGAATCCCAAAGGATTCTAAGGTACTAAAGACTGGGAAATGTCCTAAATGATCACCTCGTTACGCAGGGACATTCCGTATAGTAAAGAAACGCCATCGGAATGCGTATCAGCTAGAACTTCCTCAAGGTGTTAAGGTACATCCAATTTTTTGCACTAGTCGCTTAAAGGAACGACTTGGTGGAAAGGATGACTTGATGCCTCAGGAGGACTTAGTTCAGCTGGAGGTCCTATCATCCTTTGTACCTACTGAACCACAGGCCATTGTTGATGTACGTCAACGTGGGCTCAGGAACCGGCAGGTAACTAAGTACTTGGTTCATTTGAAAGGAAGTTCTGTGCCTTAGGAGGACTTAGTTCAGCTGGAGGACTTGTCATCCTTTGTACCTACTGAACCACATGCCATTGTTGATGTACGTCAACGTGGGCTCAGGAACCGGCAGGTAACTGAGTACTTGGTTCGTTGGAAAGGAAGTTCCGAGGATGGTGATACTTGGGAAAAGGAACATGACCTTAAACTAAGATTCCCTGGATTCCTTCCTTAGATAAGGAATTTTTTAGGAAGAGGGAATGTTAGGGAACCTGCATGGTTGCCATGTGTCATGATCTAGGTGTGCACATGGCTTGGAGTCTCTCTCCTTGGAGGTATACAAGGGGAGGAGGACTCATTTGCCATCCATTCTATCTACCTAGGAGGAGGTGGATGGAGAGCGTGTGCACGGCCAGAATGTTTGCTAGCGTGAGGCAGGAGATGGCTGAGAGCCTAGGCAGTGGTATGGGACGCCGTCTAGGAGGGAGGTCGGATCCAGCTTGATACGGTCACAGGCCAGGGCACGGTGGGTGGACCCGGATTAGGTCCTATGGCGGGGTGGAACGTGAATCGTTCGGTCTCTTGTGGTTAACCGGCACCTGGAGGTTTGCATTAAGTAGAGATTGTAACAACAGTTAACTTCAGGAATATGATTAGAATCCATAATATATCATGATTCATAACATAATAGTAAATACATATGCCAAGTGCCTCATGAGTCCGGTCACCAATGTAATGCCACATGCGACATGTCTGATGATAAATCATGATATGTAAACAACCCAAAAGTCTCAGGTTGGCGTGTACGTACACCAACCTCTCCAACTGTGCAAAGGAAAGTTGATTCCTTTGGGAATGGACACTCCAGTTTCTCTCACTGCAGTCGCAGTGCAGTTTTGTGAGAGAATCCTGATGGCAAGGTGACGCAATTTGGGGACATCAATCCCAAACTTTGACCACCATGACACAGGACGCAGCTGGCCTAAATCACAGTTTCCCATGTGGCATGCAAGTTCAAGCTACTAGTTAGTAGTTAGTAGTTACTAGTAACCAACAATGTGATTGAGTAATTGTGCAGTGAAATGCGAAGTTTAAATTGTAATGGACCATGGTCAGTTTATTACTGTCTTTTAAAAGCCTCGGGCCAGTGGCGAACTTCAAGGTCTCCTGCCTGAAAATCTGGAGCTCATCCAGCAGGTTAGCCTGCTCGCGTACATCAGGATAAACTCGCGAGATATAGGCATTTCAGCCATCCCTGAGCTCCCTATCTATGTATTGCTGCTCACTCCTCCAAAGTGGATGGAGTATGTGGGCCATGGCATGCAGGGGCCTATGAAACTAGTCCCACCTGCTCTGCCAAAGGAGCCGGACCTCCTCAAGCCTGCAAGACACATCAATAATTATAGTACATACTACATTTGAAATTTGAATCTTCAATCTTCAATCATGATGTCGAATGATTATTGATAATTGATTCAATGATAATTCAAACATTAGTTACAACTTACAACTTACTAACTTAGAAGTTCGTACCAACTAGTAACTAGTAAGGCTTAATTAATAAGCGTCAGCGATATACCTCTCTGGGCTAATGGTCGTGCAAAGACTCAACTGCTCGCCCAGCCTATCCATGAACTCATACAAGATGCCCAATGTGCGGCCCTCTCGATCTGTAAGGCGCAAGATAGTGGAGATAGGCTGTAGGCCCACCACAATGGATCGTGCCTCATCCCAAAATGCTCTCGACGCTCGAATCTCTTAGCCCTAGGCTCCTGTGATGGCCCCCACTGTGCCCACTCAATGCCATAGTTGCAACGAATCGCGATTCGTTGGGTCTGGGGGTTCGGGGGGCAGTAGCCCCCCAGTGGGGGGTTTGGGGGGCAACGATGATTGGAAAGCGAAAACATAATCGCAAACCTGCATAGGGCACAAGTAACAAGTTCAGAGTTCTAACAACACAGGACATGCATGAATCATGATGTATTGCATTGAACATTCAAGAGTAGGTGCATTGAACATTTAATGCGCGCAAAGTTACAAACTACAATAGCCAATCGTTTAAAGTTACAAAGTTCAAAGTTCAAACTACAGTAGCCCACGGGCCACTACTAAACACTGAACAGTAAATACTTACCAACAGAAGCGCACTCAAATTTGAGTTGCAACTTGCATATCTGGTGGGGGCAGGTCTCAAGACATCCAAGGTGAACTGTCTCCTGAACATGGCCAGGACCCTGGGCTTCTTGGTGATGAATCTCACCAAGGACCCTGCTGTACTGAGCACCTCCGCAATTCATGGTATCTTGGCCACATCCTCGACCAACAAGTCCATGCAATGTGCAGCACAAGGTGTCCAAAAGATGTGGGGGTGTAGGTCTCATTAACGAGCCTACCCATGGAGATGCAGTTTGACGCATTGTTTGTGACGACCTGTACAACCATACACTGCAATGTTGAATGTGCATGGCTGGGCCCATGCCTTCCTGAGAGGCTCTAGCTTCTAGTCAACAGAAGCCCGCTCATCAAGACGCCCCTTCATCCTCAGATGCTCACAATATGGCCCCGGCCACACCTGCCCAGTCGCACTCATTGCACTCATCGCCTCCTCCATGCCGGGGTCCTAGCTAGATGAAATGGTAGATCACAGATTAGAACAACTGTCGAATGACAACCTCTGCCTCTGCCATGGCTCTGGAAGCGAAGGTGGACACATAGTAGTCCCTACCCCCCAGCTGTGTAGTGCAGCCCCGTCTACCTCTCCCTCCCTCAGGTGGATGATGTGGTGCCGGTATGGTCATGGCTGGAGGTGGTGTCGAGGATCCCGCACCAGAAGGCGGGTCAGGCCGGGTCCTAGGCCCTGCCTCATCTGCAGCTCTGTCCTCTGAGCCATGGGAAGTGAGGGGTCAGCGGATGGCAACTAGGGGGGCGTGATGTGGTGGCCTCTGGCTGTGTCGCTGTGACTGCATCTCGATCTGCCAAAAAAGACAAATTACAATAATCTAGAAATTAGATGATCAACTTGAAACTTGATGTGAGTTAAAACCTGATCAATGTTTGAACTTTGAAGTGTAAGAGTTGAATGTTTACCTCTCTGTCTGGGCCCCATTTTCGAAGGGCCAACCTCCTCCGATGCAACAGGAGTGAGTATCGTGTCATGAGCATGCATGCAAGGGGCAATCTCGTACCCCCCCCCCCCCAAACGTAACAATTGTGCCCTGATGCGTGTGGGCCCTCCAGTGTAAGACTGGTGACAGTATCTGCAAGCCCATCTCTTCGTGCCCGTGCCCGATGTGCCATAGGCTGCAGCGATGGTGACGTGATCCCACAAGGGATCCCTATCCCTCGGCATGGTGGCCCTCCCTCAGGAGTCAGATCTCTCTCTCTCTCTCTCTCTCTCTCTCTCTCTCTCTCTCTCTCTCTCTCTCTCTCTCTCTCTCTCTCTCTCTCTCTCTCTCTCTCTCTCTCTCTCTCTCTCTCTCTCTCTCTCTCTCTCTCTCTCGCGATGGCTCCAGCTCGCGATGGTGATGGTGCCCCAGCACGTGGCCTAGCTTCAGCTCAGGATGATGCCCTAACGCCCAACAGTCATCGCTCCAGGTCTGCCATGGATTTACAACGATCTATTGCTGCTTGTGGATTCAGGTTAGCCTCCACGCAGTGATCCTTGCATTCCCAATGGCCAAGAAAGGGAACACCAAGGGAGGCCTTCGGCTCCCTCCCCACACACCTCTGCTTGCACATACTGCTGAGACAGTATCGCTGCCTGAGCAGCCAGCAGGGATGCCTGTGGATTTTCCTCTTACCTCCACCTTTAACCCCCAATTACGATCAGGATTCGATTCCTCCATCACTGTCTTCAATAGGCTTTGCACTATGTGCAGATAGTGTAAGACTATTCCAACTTCTTGCCAACCACCGAAAGGAGATGGACTCCCATCGAGAAATGATTTTATCCGTGCAATCACACCTTCAACGGATAGATGCATCAATTGGAGAACTCAGACGAGAAATTACGACCATCAAATGTGCAACATCCTCCCAAGCAGCTACTTCAAATACGATCCAACAACTTGAAAACAAAGTGTAGCAGCACCATACGACTGTCCAGTCTTGGGCAGAGGTTCTCAAATGTCCAGGAAAAGCGGATGCTCCAGTTTCCTTCATCTCTGCTACACTTACGGAGAGTCGGTTGCGAGAGCAAAAGGCTCTTAATGTTCGTGTTAGAGGCGTCCCGGACTCCAAGGATGCTCTTAAGGAAGGCAAGGAGTTTTTGGAAACTAATCTGCAGCACCATGACAATGGTTTGGACTCAGCTTGGCGTACCAAGAAAGATGCTAGCACTCTTGTCGTACGCTTCACTTCGTTGGAGTCTAGGCGTGAGGTACTACGTCAGAGACATAAGCTAAAAAATACCAAGATCTTCCTGGATGAAGATCTCACATTTGTCCAAGTTGTGGAAAGGAAAAAGGCTCTGCAAAATGCAAAGGATACAAGGAGACGCTTAATATATAGAGACGGCAATATTCGTTTTGTTGAAGCTAAACCTTTAGTTGAAACTAAGGAGACAATTGTCATAATGATATCTGAGATTGATCAGAGTTAGAGAACTGAAGAGAAGTCGAGTTGAACCTGTAAATGGTCTACGTACCATACAATCCTGGCCATTAATCTCCTCTTAGTTAGATTTGTTTACTATTGTTGATTGACGGCATCGATCCGTCTCGTTTCCATTTCTTTTGATGTATTGTTCGGTCTTATATGCCATATGGCATGGAAAAGACGTTAATAAAGCTCTCTCTCTCTCTCTCTCTCTCTCTCTCTCTCTCTCTCTCTCTCTCTCTCTCTCTCTCTCTCTCTCTCTCTCTCTCTCTCTCTCTCTCTCTCTCTCATTATCAGATTCGCAGAGCGAGGGCATATTCTCCTCACTGGGGATTTTAATGCCCGAACCTCCTCACGACAGTCAGATTTTTATGACATCACCGACCAGCTCCGCATTCACGCCCTCGATAGCGACGAGATGGGAGTTACCAGGATTTCAGAGGATAGCTTGGGACCTTTCACCCCCTATGGTGAGCATTTGTTGCAGTTTGGAGAGGCACATGAGTTAGCCATTTACAATGGCCTAACTTGCTGGCCAGATTCCGGCAGTTATACATGTCATCCTCACAGTGGCGGACATAGTGTTGTAGACTACCTCATGGGATCACCATTTTCCACACCTCTCATTTCTGATTTTCACATCTCCCCCACCACTCTCTCTGATCACTCCTATCTCTCCTTCGTTATTGGTCGCCTCCCACCCCCCCCAGTTATCCTCACATCCCCTACTTGCTCGTGCACCCAGGTATACATTCAGCTCTCTATATGCACCCGTCTACCAAGAATTTCTTTCCTCCCTACTTCATTCCTTTCCGCATGATAGCACAGTCGAGACTCAAGCAGATTTCTTTAGCACGTCTCTTCACACCGCTGCTTCCTTAGCCTTTCCATCTAAGACACATAAAGGCAAACACACGCGTCCCTCATCCCTATGTCCCACACACACACCCCATGGTATGATACCGAGTGTCGCTCTCTACATCATCTTGTCACCCATGCCCACATTCATGAACCTCACCTCCTTCGCTCCACCCGACGCTCTCTCCGTCGCACACTCCGTCGGAAAAAACGTGCTTTTGATGACTCCGAGGGAAAACTTCTTGTTGATCTTCTCTTCAGTTCCTCTTCAGGCGCCTTTTGGCGTGAGTTTATCCCTCGTGCTCCACCACCCCTCTTGGAAGACCTTCGCATATGGCCCGACTACGCTACCAGCCTATATACCATATCTCCCCTCGTCCCTTTGAGTTTACCTTCTTCACCGCTGACATGGTACTTGCGGCCATCAAGAGAATGAAAACCAAAAAATCAAGAGACATTGAAGACCTCGATGGTGCACCAACATCATCCATCCTATACATAAAAATGGTGATCCCATGACTCCTGGTAACTACCGCACTATCAAGATCGGGCACGTCCTCACTAAGCTTTATGGGACCATACTCCAGTCTGCAGCAAGTTCGGAGGCGGAATCCAGGAGATTACATGCATTGAGACAGGCAGGTTTCCGAGTTCATTACTCTACCATTGACCATATTTTCACACTTCAAGCTTTGATTGAGGAAGCTAAGCACAGGAAAGAAAAGGTTTATTGTTGTTTTGTGGACTTCAGGAAAGCCTTTGACTCTGTACCACGCTCCCTGCTCATTCAGCGACTTCGAGATCTTGGTTTCTCCATGGATATTGTTTTGGTAGTGATGGCTCTTTACGAAAAGGTCCTGGGATGTTTCTGACATGGTAGTAGCATCTCTGATCACATAGGGAGCACCATTGGGGTGAAACAGGATTGCTCTCTTTCGCCGGTCCTTTTTGGATTGTACATCGATGAGTTGGAGTGCGCCATCGCACAGTGTGGCGGAGCTGGATGTAGACTTGGCACCATCTTGATTGCTATTCTCTTGTATGCGGATGATGTGGTACTAGTATCCCCGACCAGAGAGGGATTACAGAGGCACCAGGATTGTCTACAGGTTTTCTGTACCAGATGGGGCTTGGGCGTGAACACTGCGAAGACTAAGGTTATGGTCGTCAACACTTCTCGATGTTCTTGGTTACATCGACCACCAGCAGTTCCTCATGCTACAGCCCGTATTACATCCTTTTTTAGCATCAGCGGGACAGGATTGGGTGATAGTGTCATACCATATTCGTGACAGTTAGCATTATATATGCTCCCATATGTTTCATATATCATTGCATCCTTTTCAGTTTCAGTTTTCAGTTCAGTTTATAGCAGTTAGATTTGTATTTCTATTATAATCTTGGAGACGTTTCATACGCTCCTACAGTTACCACATACTTGACATGTACTTTAACTAGTCTTATATGCCTTTTGGCATGGAAAAGACATAAATAAAGCTTTCTCTCTCTTTCTCTCTCTCTCTCTCTCTCTCTCTCTCTCTCTCTCTCTCTCTCTCTCTCGACGAGTCTCTAATATCTAGATTCTAATATCTATGTCCTAATCTAGTTTCTAACCCTAACCGCTAACTTCTAACTCCTAACTCCTGAGTCCTAACTAAGTAGTAAGTCCCTAAACTCCATCAACCAACATCTAGATCCTACGGTTCTACCACACCAACAAGTCACACACACACACACCACACACACATCATACACGTCACACACAATCTATTATCTCACACACACACACACACTCTCACACAATCTCTCTCTCTCTCTCTCTCTCTCTCTCTCTCTCTCGCGCACACACACACACACACACAATGCACACACAATCTCACACACCCTCACACACACACAATCACTCTCACACACACACCCTCACACACACACAATCACTCACTCACACACACACACTCTCTCTCTCACACACACACACAATCTCAACCACACGCCTCTCTCTCTCTCTCTCTCTCTCTCTCTCTCTCTCTCTCTCTCTCTCTCTCTCTCTCTCTCTCTCTCTGGCACGGACAGCCCAGGAATCGGGATTTGGGACTTCTTTCCCATCAGTCGGTTCAAACAATTCGAACGGTTCGAACCGGCCTTTCATGATTTGATGGTTCGAACCGCGGTTCAATGCAGCCTTGGTTGTTAGTGATGGAGGGCCAGCAGTCAATTCTGCTGCCAGCGACGGAGGTGAAGCCTCAACTGTTGCTGCAAGGGATGGAGGTGAAGCCTCAGTTGCTGCTACCAACAACGGAGAGAGAGAGAGAGAGAGAGAGAGAGAGAGAGAGAGAGAGAGAGAGAGAGAGAGAGAGAGAGCGAGAGCTTTATTTATGTGTTTTCCATGCCAAAAGGCATATAAGACGAAAGAGTACATGCCATTTATGTGGTATTAATGGGAGCGTATGAAATGTCTATAAAGCAGCTAAAGAAAAAAGATACATCTAAATTTAACTGCTAAGATCCGAGATATCTATATACAAATATAATGGCATAACACGCTATCCTCATATGCTTCTGAAGAAAGATGTAATGGAAGTTGTTGCTGGAGGTATGCCTATGGTATGTTGCTGACATCATCAAGGAGGTCACCTATGGGATGTATCTCCTCATGATAGGACATGTAGATCTAATGACAACATGACGTTAGGTGATACGTTGTCTCTGGTGTCTATGCCTGGGAATGTCATCGTCATCGTCATCATATCTGACTCTGGATGTATCCATGGTATTTTGCGAGAGAAGCATGATGTAATAATGGAGTTGTGTATCAAAGTGACTCTTTTGAGCTAGCTAGCATAGATCCTCATGTATCATGAGTCTAACTCATTAAGTGATCCTCAAACTCCACCTCAGTTAAGGAGCATAACTAGCAAATCCTCTTATCCCTTGGAGTACCTTGGAAGCTTCTAGTCTCAATCACAAGGTGTTGTGATGAAACTCGGAGCGGTCCCATTATGAATTTGAGACTCAAATAAATTAACCTGATGTGGGATGGAGGGCTTAGCCTGTGTCATGTGGTAACATAGTAATCTGCAGGCATGAGACACTAGCCATTAAGATGAGGTGTGACTTGTACACCATGTCTCTATTGCATATAAGGCTATGGGGCACATGTAGTACAAAAGGCATGAAAACTGTCCAACTATCTCTGTAAGCCCTCTCTAGTGGTGGAGACTAAAACCACGTCATCTGCATAAGGATGGCAATTTAATTATCACCAAGTCTGCAACCTGCACCACCACACTGTTTTTTCCATTATTTCAGCCACTGTTCTGGAAGAGAAGCTTAGAGAGCATAAAGCTCTCATCATACGAGGCATTGCGGATACCCAAAATGTTATTCATGAAGTAAAATGCTTTCTTGTGAGTAAACTGGACCACAATATTGAAGGCTACGACATGGCAAACCAAGAGCGATAATGCCACCTTGATTATCCATTTTACATCATCCACTAGTCTTAGAGATGCTTCATAGAAAAGAGCCAATCTAAAAGATACATGGATTACGACCTCACATATATACATATAGTCTTGCCATGTAGCCCCCAACACTAAATGGACTAATAGGGGTCTGAAGTACTGCTAGGTACATAGGTATGTAACACTGTGACTATGTCTTTCTTACACGTCATATAGGCTCCTCATGTTCAGATGATACATTCTGGATCGTTGTAGCCATATTGTGTTGTCTAGAAAATCACCGCTCAGATATCAATAGTGATAACCTGTAGCTCTGATACCATGTCGCGAACAAGTTTAGTCTGTATCGTGAACGTATTTGTTTCTTTTGAATTTTCTTATGCGGAAACTTGCAAGATCCTAGACACGCGACTACAGATCTGAGAGAGTTATGGGTTGCTTTTGGGAGGAGATGGGGCCAAAGATGGAGAGAGAGAGAGAGAGCGAGAGAGAGAGAGTCTTTTCCTTGCCAAAAGGCCTAGAAGACAAAAAGTGCATGTCAAGTACCCACCCTCTCTAGTAGAGGAGACTAGAGCCCCATCAGCTGCATAAAGAATGTCATCAATTCTACGACCTGCACCACCACACTCGTCATTGACCCTCTGAAGCTCATTGATGTACAATCCAACAATTGTTGGCGAGATGGAACAAATCTGCTTCACCCCATGGGGCTCTATATTTGCTCTCAGATACCTCTATCACTTCGGAAACAACCCAAAACTTTCTCATAAAGTCCCATAATCGCTAGAATTATCTCAGTAGAAAAAGCAAGATCTTGTTGCCTTTGGATAAGGAACGTGGGACGAAGCCAAAGGCTTTCTTGAAGTCGACAAAATAATAGTGAACCGGCTCCCTTTTGTGTTGAGTCTCCTCAATGATAGCTCAGAGAGCAAATATATGGTCTGTAGTGAAATAATGAGCCCTGAAACCTTCCTTGGCCTAATGTATGTAATCTCGTGGTCTTAGCCTCAGAACACACTACTTCAATGATAGCTCGAAGAGTAAAGATATGGTCTGTAGTGGAATAATGACCCTTGAAACTTGCTTGTCCTAATGCATGCAGTTTCTTGGTCTCAGCATTAGAACTCACTGCTGATTAGAGGATGGTACAATAGTTGCCTGAATTCATGGGTTCACCATTTTTGTAAAGGATTCCGGGCTCTGAGTTGTTCTACTTGCCAAGAGATGTATTGCTCAGAGAACTTAGGAGAGTAGTTAGGATCTGATTTGCGTGAAATAGGGCTAGAAATGTGGTTAACAGTAGCAGAGGCAGTAGGAGGTAGGGGGATAACAATGACATTTTTTTGCTACGTGTGTGGAAGTCAGCGTATCTGCCTGCTGTTCAGGCATGGAGGGTGAGGAGCAGGGGAAGGAGGGAAGCTTGACCCCCTCTTTTCTTGGGTGCCATCGCTGGCTGGGCGATGGAGGTGGAGGGAGAGCGATGGAGAGAGAGAGAGAGAGAGAGAGAGAGAGAGAGAGAGAGAGAGAGAGAAAGCTTATTAATGTCTTTTCCATGCCGAAAGGCGTATAAGACGAACAAGTACATCAGATGAGATGGAAACAAGACGGATCAGTGTCGTCAAAACAATCTAACTAAAACGAAACTAACTAAGAAGAGAATGATATAACCAGGATTATATGGTACGTGTACCGCTTACATGCTCAATTGGACATCTCTTCATTTCTTTAACTCAAACTCTATCTCAGAATTAAGACTCTCATTAACTTCTTACGATCCGCAAATTTGATAATGTCGTCGAGAGAGAGAGAGAGAGAGAGAGAGAGAGAGAGAGAGAGAGGTGTTTTATTAATGTCTTTTCCATGCCAATAGGCATATAAGACGAAAAAGTACATGTCAAGTGTGTGGTACAGTAGGAGCGAAACGCCTCCGTAACAGAAAAGAATTGAAATGCCAATACACTATACTACGAACATGAAGTAGGTCTAAAAAGCAAAGGTCTAATACTGCCAATAGGATAATGGTATAACCCTGTGCTATCAAGTATCGCTATTGTGGAAGAAAGATGTGTGATGGGTATAATGCCCGGAGGTGGTCTCGATAGATGTTGTTGACGTCGCCAAGAAGGTCATCTCTGAGTAGTGGCTCTACGGGCAGCATGAGTAGTTCGTCGTCTCTAGTCTTTGTGTAATAGAGAGTCATTGTCATCGCCACTATCATCGTCCATCCGTGATCTCCGGCGGGAAAAGTACGATGTGATCTATAGTTGTGTATCCAGGTGAACAGATTGCTGGTGTAGGTCCTGTCGCAGGAAAAACATCTCTCTGATCAAAAGTGCAACACATCTCAGGTCATCATATGCTATAAGGGACCGTAGTGTGATAGGAGTCTCTCTGAAGAGGCATTGATATCTCCCTCTAATCTCGTTCCACGACATCCATCTCCAAGAAATGAGTCCTGTAATAGTTGGGTTTAACCCCTAAGTGCCATGTGCGGCGAAGGTACGCTCTGTAGAGGAATCGCCTGATATAATCATGTGTACCCGCTGGGAGGTTTCACATAGATATGTCAAATGTATCCAATAGACGTGCTGCCTGTGAGAACCATGATAAGTGATAACCCAAACTGTGTGCTGAGATGATATGAGTGCCGCCTGTGGATATCTCTATGCATCGGTGGGAAGCAGCCGGAGGTGCTGTATATATGTGATGAGACGGAAGATGGCATCAAGCTGTAAAGGTGGAACTGCAAACTCTGCTAGGAGAATCTGGTGCGGGACAGAGGGCTTAGCCCGTATCATCCGTGATAACATAAGGACCTGGAGGCGTGAGAGACAAGCCCAATCAGCAGAGGTGAGTCCTGGGCACCATGTCTCTACAGCATACAGTGCAGTAGGGGAGACAAAAGTATCAAATAGCCGATACTTACTCGGGGCATCCCGAACAATCTCTAGAAGCAGATACCCTCAAGATGGACCAAGGAGGCATGTCCCTTCCCAAGTCTGGCTGTAGGTGCATGTCTCATACCAAATATAGGACCAGCGAAAAGAACCCCGAGATAGATGTAGGATGACACAATCTCCAACGGCTGTCCATCTAGAAAAAGCTCATGTCGCTGCATGAAAGCCCTGGATGTGTTGAAGGCCATAAATGCATGCCAAAAGGCGCCAGTGGAGGAACTAAGCAGGAAAGCAACGAGGCTTCTTCCTTTACATTCTTCGTTGGCACACGTTTTGTGGCGGAGTGTAGGGTGGAGAGATCGACGAGCAGTGGAGAGAATAAGTGGATCATGTGTACGTGAATGTGTAACATGGAGGTGTAGTGAACGACACTCATCATCAAATCACAGAGGCTGAGCAAGACGAGCTGGTGTGATTGCACGACGGTGGGGTGTGGATGGAAAGGAAACCGAGGCAGCTATATGAAGTGAGGTGGTAAGGAAACGAGCATGTGACTCTAATGTATTATCATGTGAAAGAAAGAAAGAAAGAAAGCTTTATTAACGTCTTTTCCATGCCGAAAGGTTTAGAAGACGAACAAGTACATCAGATAAGATGGCAACACGACGGAGCAGTGTCGTGAAAACATCTTAACTAAAGCAAATTAACTAAGAAGAGAGTGATATAGCCAGGATTATATGGTACGTGTACCATTTACATGCTCAACTGGAGGTCTCTTCATTTCTCTAGCTCAAACTATCTCAGAGTTAGGACTCTCACTAACTAGGCTTACGATCAACAAATCTGATAATACCGTCACAGTAGATAAGTCGTTTTGCCAGTTGACGGAGCTTCTTGTTTTGCCTTCTTATGTTCTTGGACTTGGATGAAAGCAAGATCTTTGTCCAAATACATTATGGTATCCCGCAATTTAGATCGCTTCCCCAAAACTTCACACCGGTGAGACATTGATGTGAAGCGGATGGCAAGAGTATCCGGGTCTTTCTTAGGTTGCCAGGCAGTTTCCATACCGTTGCTATGGTGCTAAAGATTTTCTTCCAAAAACTTCTCAGCGTCTTTAACATCATTTTGGGAATTCAGAATACCTCTAACACGAACATTGAGAGCTTTATGCTCTCGTAGACGGCTCTCAGTGAACGTGGCTGAGATAAATGAAGGTGAAGGCGAAGGTGGAGAGATAATTGTAGACGAACCTTTAAGTACATCCGCCTATGATTGGACAGCCATATGGTGCTGTTCCACCTGACTTTCAAGCTGCTGGAGTTTAGTTGAAGTAGCGATTTGGGAAGAAGTTTCACTTTTTATAATTGCAGCTTCGTTCTTGAGTTCTTCAATGGAAGTGTCCAGCTTCTGAAGGTGCGATCGCACAGCTAGAAGCAAAGAATCATGGGAAGCAAGTCTCTCTCTGTGATTGTTAAGGTATTCAAATAGACGGAGTTGACAATCACGAAGAAGACTGACCAAGGCATATGAAGGGAAAGAAACAGGTGCTTCTGGAGTGTTTGGAGTCAAGGGAATAGCTACAGTAGTCTCACTATTGGCAAGAATAGGATTTGATGGTGAGATAGGAACCACAACAGACATAGAAGGAGAAGGGGAAGGTGGATCTGGCTGTGAGGAAGATGCTGAAGCAATGTTGGAAGCAGAAGATGACTCAGGAGTAACTCTTCTACGATGTGGCATTTTCAGGTCTGAGGGAAAGAGCAATGGAACTGATCTGCTAGACAGCAAGCCGTGTAGCGACCAGATTTCTGATTTCCCCGCTCAGGTTATTTGCGATGGAGGAGGCCGCTCAGACCTGCAGGATTACATTTAGGTATAGATCCGCAAGGCAGCAGATCAGAGAGAGAGAGAGAGAGAGAGAGAGAGAGAATTGTCTTTAGGTTTGCAAATGCTAATGAGCTGTAGCTTTGTTTCTTCCTCTTAACCGTTCAAATGTGAGATGAAACTATGGTTCTTTTGCTGTTTACTACTTGACTGGTGCATGTTATACTGTAGACCTCAGCTGGGTTTTTCCTTTGCATGTGAAAACTGCTGTTAATTGATTTGAGGGAGATTGAGCATTTTGTACATGTGAACCAAAAAAATTAAACTGATCGTTTTTTTGGATTGGATTTCGTTTATGTGGTAAATCATTCTGAATGATCTGTTCTTGGATGGATCTTGTGGTTTGCAATATCTTTAAAGTAATTATATGAAATACAGAACTGTGATTTCGGTAACAAATGTCCCCGACTACAGAAGATGATTTACATGTTTCAGAATTTTCATTGTTGTTGTGGTTGTGTTTTGGTGCATGTGCAGCTGATTTCTGCTACAGGCCGGCATAAGCCTTGCATGGAAAATCCCATTAAGTTTATGTCCAGGCAGAGGCCAAATACGCTAAAATTTAAAATCAATCCAGGTTATTTCGGCCTTTGCAGCCTAGTGCCTGAACAATGTTAAAATCTTTATTAGTAGACACTTGCGCAAGTTAATGTTTAGATTGAAACCGGTGCTTTTTGAGCAAATTAGCAACTGTTGTAATGCTTACCTCGGTTGGTGTTCCAATTTTTAATATTTGTTGGTCGAATGCTGCTTACATCTTCCAGCGATTTTCAACACCTTATTAGGGCCACTTTAGATTGTTTGATGTTGAAAGGACAAAATGCTAGAGAGCTATAAACCATTTTTTTTCCTGAGACCATGATTAGTTTCATTGTCCCAGTCTTAGAAACCCTTTTGGGCCGGAACATACTGTACGTTCCGAAACGTACTGGGTAGGAACATTTTTTTTCTTAAAAAACAACAGGTTTCTCTTAGCTCTTAAACCTGAAACGATGCTTCAGACTCTTTAGTTTTTGGCATGAATTTGTTATCAACATCAGAGTGTATAGCATGGAAGACAAAGGTAAATGTTTTAGAAATGTGAGGGCTGCTCCTGAAATGCAATACTTTTTAACTTGTTTTAATTAAGAACCTGAAAATTTATCTAGAAAGAAAGAGGTTGAGAACGTAGATGTGAGAGTTGATGGTGTTGAAGCTGATCGAGAGGATACTGTGACGTTGCAGTCTGGTTGCCGGAGAAGAATTATAGCTCTTACTTTATCCCGAAACAAGCCAGCCAATGATCTTTAATATCTCGATTCCTTTGTTAATGAAATACGTATTTTTTGAAAAAATGTTTTGGTCAAGTTCCGGAACGGAACGCGTTGGGCAACTAAGGTCCCATTTCACATGCCCATGCACTTCCAGTGGTTTGCAGAGGTTTACCTGTTCCAGAAAGGCCCTTATTTGATTCTATTAATTGCACATTTACTGCTTTTGGAACTATAGTGGAAGAAAGATTTCTGCTTCTTAGGTTCAAACTTCATATCATCATTCCATTGCCTTAGCGGGGGAAAGGGGTTAATTGACACTTTCCTTTGACACTGAGCAGATACACAGTTTTTGGGCCACTAGGCAATGATCTATAGAAATTTTGGGTTTGCTAATTGATAAAAATTTTACATTCAGGTTTTTGTGTCAGCCCAGGTTAAAATGTTGAACACCTCAAAGAAGCAAAGGATTTAAGTGCTTTAAAATGAGAGTTCTATATTGTTAGTTCTCTACGAAATAAGCTTTATGTGTTAGTTACCACAAAGAGGCTGCTTCTACTAACGACAAATATAGTCATAAAAAATTTAAAATTAAACACATAATTTTACAGGCTTGACTCTCAGTTCAGGTTAAATGCTTCCAAATACACCCAAGGGGTGTTTTTAGTTAAGTTTTATGAAATAGTAGAAGTTTAGAACTCAAATTTTTATTTCTAATGCAATACTTTTTTTAAATTTCTCAGGTCTGGAACTTGGATCAAATGATGGAGTCGAAAGGGTGGTTTCTTTTCTTTTCCACCCCATACTTCCATTTGTTATTTCTATTCAGCATTCCCTTATCCAACCATCAACTATTAATTTTCACTTTAGGAAATGAAGAATTGTTAGCAGCGTGACACTTTCTGTTAAGTCACTCAGTTTGGTGTTGGTTCAATTTTCTGTTGTTCAACAGGCACTGCAGATCTCTCAGATTGCCTGATGCAAACTGTAGAGGGCTTTTGATCATCTTCAGCATCATTTTACTACCTTTTAAAGGGTTCAGACTAGGGCCTTATTATGCCTGTATTCTCTTGGTAAGTAGTTTGTTTTTGTTTTTGTTTTTTTGTGTTTATTCATAGAATCTGAGAACCGTGAACGGTTCACCACGTTTTTCAGAACCGTACAGTGAACCGTACGGTTCACAAAGATTTTAATGGCGAATCGTGGCGAACCATACTAATTAATCAATCAATTAATTTATTTATATATTTTCTAGTTCCCACCCCCAAAAACAGCCCAAAAAAATCAGAATGAGGGCCAAAAACAGTGAAAATGAGGGCCGAAAACAGTGAAATGAGGGCCAGAAACAGTGAAATGAGGGCCAAAAGCAGTGAAATGGGGGCCAAGAACAGTGAAATTGGTTTTGGGGGGAAAAGGGTCCAAAACAAAAAAAATTAATTAATTAATTAATCAATTACAAGAACTGTACCACGGTTCATAAACCGTGGTATGGTTCACCCAACGGTTCCAAGAACTGTTGGTTCTATGGAACTTTATTGTTGTTTTTTTGTTTTTTTGTTTTGTTTTGTTTTTTGTTTTTTGTTTTTTTTTCAATGAAGTTTTAATTGTAATTTTAATTTTTGTTAAAATTCTGAATGCCTAGAAGCCCGTTCTCATGATTCCTGAATAGCTCAGAAAAAGTCTCAACTTTTTTCTTATCGTTCTTCTGTGTCATTCCTTATAAACTTTCGCTAGCTCGGTTAAGAATCTACCAAGGAAAATGCTTTTTTGTACTTTTTCGATGATAATTATGTCTTATTATAAATTCAGCAGCAGCAGCACATGATTCAGTTGCACACATCAACTTTGCTATTTCTGGGCTTAATTGACCAAGGCTTCTGGTCTTTGGGATTTTGAGCTGGCTTTAATTAAAATGCAAGCTCTTTTTCTTTGAGCAGATGTATTAAGGATTTCTATTAAGTAGGTTTGGATAGATATTGTGCTCTTTAGTGCTAGCCTTCATCATGATTGAGTCTGCACTTCACCTTGGGAGACGTGATAGAAACTTAGTATTTTAGTCTTTGTACAAATGCATGAAAGTCAACATATATTTGTGCTTGTGACCTGCACCTACTCTTTGATGAAGTGAGTAGGATGTCGTAGGCATTTGGTCCATGCTATGCAAGGTCAAATTGATGGTCTATGACTTTGTTGTTGGACTCATAAGTGCAACAATTGTCTTCCTTTTGCAAAAATTTTCATGAGGAATGTCAATGAGTTCATCTTTTTATGATAGGATTGGATTTCTCACATATTGTATTTTTCAAAAAACAATGAGTTTTCATAATTTTATTAAATTGCCATAAACAAAATTCAAGCATATTCTCATGTTCATTCTTATGTTTTTCTTTTACTTGAAACATTTGAGATTTTATCATAATCTACGTGTGCCATTTAACTCAACCATAGTGTAGTGTTCTCAACAAATGCTTTACAGCTTGTCTCACCACTTCCTAAATTTGATTTAAAAACTCCAAGTGTTTTAAGAGTATTGGAAGTTTGCAACACCATAATTGTAAGCATATAACAAAGGCAAGAGTCTGGAAATTTTCTATTTAAATCAAATTGAACTATATAGTGCTAGTATTCGAAATGTGAATGGCTCTATTTGAAATGTGAAAAGCTTGCAACAACATACTTGCAGGTGTTCAAACAAAAGCATGATTCCACTTTCTTTCCAAGTGTGTTCCATGTCTTTTTTTCAAAAAATTCAGTGAACAACTGGTGTTTGTTTCATTTTTTTATGGTTCATCAAACTCTCTAAATTGAGAGCACATCACTTTTCCAAAGCGTGTGATTGTTGGTGTGCATTCTCACAACTCAATATTCTTGGAATCACTTCACCTACTTTCATCACATATCCAAATGATAGATCACAACATTAACATCGCATCTAGATGACTCACCAAACACATGCCTTATTAGTGTCTTCCAATAAAATTTATGTGCAAGCTTCAAATGTTGATAACTTGGCATACTATTATTCAATATGAATACTGTAGTCAAGTGCACTTTTGTGTCAATGAGGTGGTTGTCATGTCAATGTGGCACACGTGTTAGCTATGAGCACAATTGAAAAGAGCTATTGAAAAACATCTATGACAGTGCATTTCAATTAGCACAATCCAATAAGATAGTCCAATTTACTCTTGAACAATGAAGAGTGATCAAAGCTAGGGAGTTTGGATATTGCTTGCTAATCTGCTTGTCAAAAATAGTGTGTGCATAGTAGAGAGTAAAGAATTCTTGCTTAGTTGGGCTACTAAGCTTTCTATTGTCTTTCAGACATTGGTTCTCCTTAAAATCAAGCGAAGATGTGAGTTTCATTTTGAAAGTTTCAAAATACATTGAAATGCTAAGCTTGGCTATTCAAGCTGCTCCCATTACAATAGCCCTCCTCCCAACAAGTATACTCATGAAATTGTAGCCAACATTCCACCTCTCTCTCTCTCTCTCTCTCTCTCTCTCTCTCTCTCTCTCTCTCTCTCTATATATATATATATATATATATATATATATATTGTGTGTCACATTTGTGCCTATGCATGGGGTAGGAGGATGCATGTATGGTTGCATGGGTGCATCCTCCTACCTTATGTACTTTTTCAAAAAACTAACTAAAAGCTTTACATGCATACATGGGGAGAGGATGTATGCATCCTTTCCCATGCATACATTGCTCCCCATGTCCTAATTCAAATCATGAACCTATCCATTTTTCTCTTTCTATATCCTCATTGGAAGCTCTCTCTATAGCATCACGCGGGTCTCTCTTGGCTCTCTCCCTCTCTGGATCGCAAGCATCAGGCGGGTCTCTTTCTCACAAGCAGGCGGATCTCTCTCTCATGAGTCATTTCAACCAAAGAAAGGCTCAAATCTTTCCCCTAAGTGGCTAGAAAGGCCAAAAACTAGTTTTCTAGACATATGACACATGGCATCAATCTATTGCTTGCATGAGCCACATCCTTTGGTTAGGTGTCACATCCCATGTGTAGAGGACAGCTCACATGTGTGGAATAAGCTGAATTAGACGAATTTAAAAATTCGAGTTTAGAGAAATTTGTGTCTCCAAAAATTTGAGTCTGCAAAAATTGAATCTCCAAACATTCGTGTCTCCAACAAGTTGTGTTTCCAACAATTCGTGTCTTCAAAAATTGAGTCTCCAAAAATTTTTGTCTGCAAAATTTCGTGTCTTTAAAAATTAGTGTCTAGAGAAATTCGTGTCTCTAAAAATTCGAGTTTAGAAAAATTTGTGTCTCCAAAAATTCGAGTTTGCAAAAATTCGGGTCTCCAAAAATTGAGTCTCCAAAAATTCGTGTCTCCAAAAATTCGTCTCTAAAAATTGAGTCTAGAGAAATTCGAGTCTCCAAAAATTTGTGTCTAGATAAATTCGTGTCTCCAAAAATTGAATTTCCAAAATTCGTGTCTCTAAAAATTCGTGTCTCTGAAAATTCGTGTCTCCAAAAATTCGTTTGTCCAAAATTCGTGTCTATTTCCAAGATGATATTACCATATGCCTCGTAGTAGAATCTGGTCATCGTTGAGATCTGGCTCAAGTGCGACATTTGGATGAGGGCTGGAAAGGCGTGGATATAACATGGAGATGTTAAGAGCCCCATCATTGTCCTGCCAATCTTCATCCCTGCAAACAGTTCGTAAGATTGTATTCACCAAGGAGCTCAAATTTTTGCATATCCCATATGCAGGTAGATAAGAGAATGACTTGTCTGTATCCCTCATAAGAAGGAGAAGTCGTTGAAGGGTAATGCCAAAAGCTCATTTGCAATGCTCTAATTAAGAGTATTGGATGAATATTAGATAAACTTGACGGAACTGTCTGACCAAACAGTTTTGTGGTTCTCTTGGTTGCATAACAGTTTGGAAAAGAGCACACCATGTTACTAAAAGGGACTTTCAAATAGTAGCATTTTCTTTTTAGTGTAAAAGAAGGAAATGAACAAAAGATGAGTTGGGTGATAAATGAATTAATGTAACAGAAATGAAAACTTTTGTATTTGATGAAGCTGAGAAATCTCCTAATATGAAATAAAAGATTTACAAAAGCTAGGCTCTACAAAATTTATACTCATGAATTGGTTCCTTCACAAATGGCATGATGATATATGAAAGTATTGAAATCTAGATCCTAATCCACAGCTGAACTTATCACAAAATTCAAATAGAAGGTCAAACAATTTGATTTCATCCCACCTAAAGTAGTATTTGTTGGCATTTGTCTTTAGTCCATGGTTTAGTTGTAGTGTTGTTTGAATAATCAAATCTGGAAGGATCCAATCTCCAATTCCAAAAGGGAATGTGTTCAAAATACTTCTAAACAACCATCATTAACAGCTTTTAGGTGTCCTATATATGTTGAGGAACTATATTTAGTTTTATGAATAGTAAACAACTTGATTTTAGCGAGGTCAATGAGTCCTAAATTATGACGATGTCTAGAACTCCCGACAATTTTTGGAAATACTTGTCCTGCATTCTATTTCCAAAAAAGACTCCTTATTTCTAAAATGAATGTCGTGCTTATTTCCATTTCGGACAACATGTTGAACGGGAGACACTATTGCTCATTTTTAACCAGGTGATAAATTTGGTTACTTGTGGTTTGCTAGTCTACAAACTACTCTCCCCTATAATATTGAACATTCCAAGACAATCCTTTAAGTTCCATCAATCAGATGTTCTCAACAGACTTTTTGTGCCCAAGAATGGAACACCAGTAGGCTTCTCCAGAAGGTAAAAGATTGGTGATTGTCAAGGCGGAGTCATTTCTTATGAATAGTATTTCATTTTGCAGTAGTAAAAAAAATTATGTATTGAAGCAAAAGAGTTGTAAAATTTCATAGTTTTGTTAATTATATACTGCTTGTTTCGTTTCCTACCATGTTGGGTCCAGAAATGGTCTGAACGGATTTATAAGGTATGATCCTAGGTACAACACTGTGACGAAAGTATGCAAATGCTACCTTTACTTGGATTTTGAATTCTTGATTCGAGAGTGCTAGAGATTGAAATTTGACCATAACTGGCACAAATGCTTCTATACATTCTATACATTCTGCAGGCAATGGTGGATAATCTCAAGCAAGCTATACACAAGAAAAGCTGTAAGTGCTGGTTTAAGCCCTTTGTTAGAATGTTGCACATGCATGGGGGAGTAATAAAAAAGAAGAAAGATTGTTGTGACTTATTTGATGGAGCTTATGTGACTCATTGTGTGATGCTACTGGAGGGGCAAATGTAAGAAAAATTATTTGAATCAGTTGATTGAAAGATGAGAGATTGAACAGGAAAAGGCACTGCTTTTATCAGCTTGCTTGAGCCTAGATTGATTCAATCTTAGGAAGTGAGTACAGGATTCTGTCTCTCCATTATTGCACCTAATCAGTGGACTTGGCAGAATTGCTTGATTTAAGCTATCATTTGTTTGTTTTTTGAAACAAAGTATTATGTAAGTCAACAAGCAAGATGAATGAGCCTTTTTTTTTTTTTCTAAATGTAATGTCTTTCATATTGTTTAAAAGAATAATAGAAACTAATGAACTAAAGAGATGAAGACCTAAGTATGTTTTAATGAAAGAATGTCAGTAAATAGATAGGATGTGGAGCCTTTATCCGACAACTACCTCAAATTGAACGTGGTGCAATCCTTGTATGCATGTACGTTTTGATTAAAGAATTTCAGCAAAGAATCGTGTATGAGAATTCTTCTCTGTTTTGAATAGAAGAACATGTTGACTTGTAGTCCACTAGCCCAACGTGGAAGGCTATTTACACTTACATGAAGCTGAAAATTGGTGTATAACCTGCAGAAGAAGAGAGACAACCTATCTCTGATTGCTCACCAGTAAATTAACCTACCAAAGATGGACCTCTAGCGCATTTCTATCTCCAGAAAGCCCATTACCTACCTGAAGGTGCAGCGAAACCCTCCAGCGAAAACCCTCAACACTCACTTTTGGCATTTGAAAGGGTCGTTTGGCTTGAAGAGATTTTCTTGCACCCGCCTAATGACTTCCAGTACAGATTCTGCGCACTCCAAACATCATCCTTTGGATTCTGCAAATACAGTGTTGCTGCTTTTGAACGCAGTGTGATAGTATAACTATTAGCAAGCTCTTTCTTTCTACTGCAATTGTACACTCCGGCATTTTCACACAAGCGATTCACAAAAGCATCTTCGGTTTCTTTTGAGTGTAGTTGGGTTCTCAGTTAGATTCTTGGTTTTTATAAATTGCATCAATCATATTTGGTGTTTATTGGAACTCAATTAGTGCTTTTATTTTGAGATTAGTGAGCAAGCACAGAAATTACAATCCAGATAGATAGAGCAAATTAGACCCAAAAAAGTTAAATTGAAGCCTACACTATACATACAATGGAGGTCAATCATAGCAACGCACGAATTGTCCAAAAAGTAGTGCGATTATACAGCCAGTTGCTAGCAGAAGATCAGGCTTATCAAGGGGTTTGACAGGCCTGCAAAGAATCGGAATAGGATTGGTATTCATAATGCTTGCAATGGCAGCTGCTGCTTTAGTTGAAAAGTTCCGGCGCGAATTTTCAATGAGGTCTTCCATGAACCTTGAAACTGACTATCGTGCTCAGATCAGTGTGCTGTGGCAAATCCCTCAATATGCATTGGTGGGTGCTTCAGAAGTGTTCACTTACATGGGCCAGTTGGAGTTCTTTTATGATCAGGCTCCAGATGCATTCCGTGGCATAGGTAGTGCAATTTCTTTGGCAGCAATGGCAGGTGGAAGCTATTTGAGTAACACTATCATCTTCATAACTACTAAAGCAACCAGTAGCCAACACAGTCCTGGATGGCTTCCAAGAAACCTTAATGAAGGCAAGCTTGATGTTTATTTCTGGGTTCTGAGCTTTATTTGTCTTATGAACTGTATTTATTTTGTTATTTGTGCTCAATTTTACCAGTACACCAATGTGGACATGGGAGAGGCAGAAGACATGCAGGGGTAAACATTGCCATCATTGTGATCTTCATTTTCAGAGAAATGAGATAATGAGGAAGAAACTCGTGGTGTTGGTCGCTGTACAATTTGCATGAATGCTAATGTTGGACGTGCGTTTCTTGGTTTGAAGATTGATGTGCTTTGAGTGCTCATAAAACATTCGATTTTCCTCCAAGAAAAGTGAGCCCTGATTGTGGTTGAGTTGGCTCTATCAAAGGCTGTTGTAAAGTCTATGCAACCATATGCCCCTCCCTTGTTGCTTGGCAAGTAGCAATGTACTTTGCCTCGATGTTTGATAATGCTACAACAGTTTGCTAGGCATTGTACCAATGACAAGCGGTGCAGTGTTAGCCACTCTAGATTGTCCAATCAGAGCATCAACATGACTGAAAAGTTTGATCTTACTACCTTCAGACAATAAACCCAACACGATAGTCTGATTGTCTCTATTTACAGGGTCTAGGCATTTCAGATCACAGAGAGAGTTTGGGACAGCTTAGAGAGAGACTGTACCAGCTCATCTAGAGAGAGAAATTTAGGGTTTATGGGTTAGGGTATTTTTTCCAGATTCCGAGCCCAATCAAGGCATCAACATAACTAAAAAGTTTGATATTAGTACCTTCATACAATAAACCCAGCATGATAGAGAGATTGCCCAAATTCCTAGCCCAATCAAAGCATCGTTATGATTGAAAATTGGATCTTAGTAACTTCATACAATAAACCCAACATGATAGTGCCCTCCAAATACAAGAGGACCCTCTAATGTCCTTGACCAAGATCTGAGGCAAAAGAGATGAGTATATCATTAGGTGAAGAATGGTCTCAGAATGGGCCATCTAAGAAATTTGACTTTAGAGAGAGGTCACATAGAGAGAGAATGCGAATGGTTCTAACTAGTATGGTTAACTTTAGACATTAATTACTTAAGCGTGCTTTGTAATAAGTTAAGCTGAAATTTCTCGGCATGCTCTACAAGTTGAAATCTTGGTGTACTCGTTGCAAAATATGTAGCGGAGCACTGTGAGCACTTTTGAAATCTTTGTATGCTGATAGTAAAATATGAGGTGGGAGAATAATGAGCTCGACATAGCCAATACATAGGTAAGGTCCGGATGATCAATCTTTTGACATATTATAGTTTTTAACAATGGAAAAGTTCCATTTGCATGTTGCACTTCCTATGGAATGTACTCCATTTTTAAAGAAAAATTCAAAAGTTGTAAAAAGTGCACTAATGAAAGATTTGGGACAAAATAATCATAAGCATGTAGATTTGTCGGTGGAGGGATCAATTTATCTTGAAGATCCAAATACCAGGTTATGTACACAAGCATACATTACTTGCTTTTCTACAAATTTTGAAAGAAAATCATGGAGTTCTTTCATGGATATTTTCAAGCACAAATTTTGGCAATATCATAAAAGAACATTTGAAGGGTCAAAAACTAACTGTGGAGATTCATGAAAGTTTTCAAATTCAATGGCACCTTACATGTGATTTGAAAATGTCGAAATGTATGTATAAAGTCTCTCATGGAAAAATATCAAAGCATCCATGTCTTTATTGCATGAAGGATTGCTACGATATGAACGTGGAACGACCAAACAATGGTTCAACAAGAGAACTAGAAAATCCAAATCTTAAAAGTGTTTTGTCGATTCCCTTAAAATATGTACACCTATGGACATTGCATGTTGAGGTACGTATTATTGAAAAGCTTATTTATCTTCATATTCTATTTTCTTGGAATACCGTAAACTAGAGTCTTTGGCCAAATCGACTATCAAGAGGTTGGAAGAAATTCTTTCAAAAGCATGACTACATGAAGGAAATGTCACAATTGAAAAAAGTGGCAGATTGTCTGCAATATCAGGAAATGTTCATAATCAGGCATCAATTGGAGGTGCCAAAGCAAGGAAATTTTTATCCAATCAGACATGAAACGATTCTAGTGTCAGGTATTGTAATGACCACTAAGGAAAACCCCTAAGATGAGGATAGGAAAGCACAAAAGAGACCGTGGAGAAAAATCACCCAACCAATCCTAGATCCCTCCTGGAGAATCCTCCTGGATCTAGCCCCCAAGCCATGCCATGTGATAGCAAGAGGAGAAGAGCTTATCAGGCAACCTAGATCAAAGTCGTCGATGGAATAATCACTACCTCAATATATAGAGAGTAGGATCTTGTGCATGAGTCCATACAATCTCCATGCAGGTCAACTATAAATAGATCACAGCTCTTCATGCATACCTCCTGCCTATATCAGTCACATGTACATGCACTACTCCATATGTCTCAATTAGAGTGTCTGGGTCCTCCCAAGCTTATTAGTCCCAAACAGGCCTCGGCGTGGAATAAAATTTAGGCGTGACCAATAAACTCGAACAATGGAAGACCAGTCTACCATATTAGGACTATTCCATGTCCTTAGCTGAATATGGCCGTAACATTCTTCCTCCCTTAAACAGGTTCTGTTCTCAAAACGAGAAAAAAAGTACATGAAACTATTTCTTAAGCTTTCAAATCTTTCCCATGAATCATAATTCTTAGTCTGACCTTTCCATCTGAATAAGTACTCGGAAATGAACAATTCTTCAATTGATTGCCCCTATTCATGAATACTAACTCAAACTCCAAAAGATATACTAAGCTATAAATCCTCCAAATGGGTAGATCTTATCCAAAATAAATATCACCTTCATGTAATTTCAATTACATGAAACACTGATTTACTTTATTTCAGAAATCAAATCCAAAAGCTGAAGAAATTTCATTCCAATTATCTTGCAGAAAATAAGGCTTCTTGGTACAAATATTCATAGAATATACAAATATTCTAAAATTCCACAATTCAATCATCTAAAATCTCTAGGAGATCCATCAAGTCTCAGACAATTATAACTCAATCCAGAGTATTGCAGTTACTCTAATGAGTTAACAGCCCCATTTCTAGCACGATATGCAAGAAATCAGCATCTATCCATATCTTAATAGATTTATCTATCTCCTATAAATATGGAGATATAGACTGAACTTTGCACACAAGCACTTACAAACTATAATCTGAAAGATAAGCAAATTTCTCATAAGTAAGTAGTTACTTGAAAATGCCTGTGAGATCCACACAATCGCAAGTATGTGCTGGAGTAATTTAGAGTTCATGCAACAGATCTAAATCCTTGACTTACCCAATCGATCAAAAATTACTCATTATCTTAAGAATCCTCACATTTTCTTATAAGCTTCTAATGACCCCTAAGAATCAATTTATGATCTATCAATCATAAACACCTAGAATCTTATGATTCGTCAATCATAATTTACAAGATTCCAAAAGCATACTAAATCATTGGAAGATACTAGAGTATATGTACAACATACAACTCAGGAAATAAAAGAATCATTTTGAAATCTTTTCCACAAGGAAAATAATAGGATTCCAAAAATATTCTTCCAATTCGATTTTTAACCAGATTATGAGCTCCAAATTCTACAATCATCCAAGTAATTAAAGACCATTATAACACATGTCTTTAACAAAATAAATTCTATACAAGTACCTAGAATAGCATCTAGAAATTACAAAGTTCTGTTGAATTCTCAAAATTTAGTTTACCATTCTCGGAACCATTAGGATCCGGTATCCAATTTCTGTCCACATGCATGTTCCAATTCTCACATACCACTATTAGAATCCAGTTACTCATTTACTTTCAACTCATTCTACAGGATAAATTGATACACAATCAATTCGTCAATGAATAAAAGTTACATAACAAAATTCTGGACAATTGGAACACATGCGAGTTATTCAACTATTTAGCCAAGCAGAATTTTGCCATCAAGCAAGCAACAAGATCTAACAAAGTAGGTCAAACAAAAGCAATTGGAAGATTCCTCAAGAAACATGAAATTACAAAGGAATTCAAACTAATTCACAACAACTTTACCGAAATCACCAAGTAGAAATGCACTCTACCAATTTTGAAAAGTATGCACCAAACCGGAATTAGTGAAACCACAAAAGCACTCCAACTAGGACTTGAATCCAAGTGCATTCCAATTCCGATTTGATGTAGAACTAGTCTCTCCGTATCTTAGCCGGGCTCTAATACCAATGTAATGACCACCAAGGAAAACCCCTAAGATGAGGATAAGAAAACACAAGAGAGACTGTGGGGCAAAACCACCCAACCAATCCTAGATTTCTCCTAGAGAATCCTCCTGGATCTAGCCCCCAAGCCATGTCATGTGATAGCAAGAGGAGAAGAGCTCATCAGACAACCTAGACCAAAGTTGTCGACGGAATAATCACTACCTCAATATATAGAGAGTAGGATCCTGTGCATGAGTCCATGCAATCCCCATGCAGGTCAACTATAAATAGATCACAGCTCTTCATGCATACCTCCTGCCTATATCAGTCACATGTACATGCACTACTCCATATGTCTCAATTAGAGTGTCTGGGTCCTCTCAAGCTTATTAGTCACCAACATGCCTCGACGTGGAATAAAATCTAGGCGTGACCAATAAACTCGAACACTGGAGGGCCGGTCTACCATATTAGGACTATTCCATGTCCTTAGCTAAATATGGCCATAACAGGTTTGGTATTTGAAAAGAAATTTTTTTAACTACACAAGATTTTGAGATCAAAAGAAGATGAATGCAAAAGGCACAAGTGTGGAAGAACTTTGACACACTCATAGGTGTTATTAGAAAGGAAAACTTATCATCATAAGATATTAGTATTTTGCAAAAGCATTGCACCACATTTGTCAGATTTGTACGAGACCATTGGGAAAAAGATCATGTTACACATTACATAATAATGGTCTATGATTTTGGTGATTTTGTTCTTCATAGCTTTTTTTTTAATATTGTGCAATACCAACTAATATCAACTAATGTTTGTAGCACATCTTTCTACATCATGCTACTTATTTTGCAAGAGAGTATATGAGTTTAAGTATCTGGTCATCACAAGGCATGGAAAAATCACATTGGCAAGCAAGAGGATCATTTCATTAAGCTGCAAATCATGGTGGACATAGCTAAGCCAATAGGTATCTTAGACAACCATAGATCTATCTGATCTGGTTTTATGAGTCGCTTATTCCTACTGAAGTTGCAAAATGGCATGGGCCAAAGGTGGTTTGAGCTATGCTTGTAACTTTGATCTTGAAAGTGGCTTGGGCCATAAGAGTGGCTTTGACTCCACAACTTTAGCCAACGATAATATTTGTAATGAAATCTTTCACTTATTTAATAGATTACTCCCATTATCGAGTGACAAAGATGCAATATACAAACACACAACAAATTGATTATTTCAAATTCTATGAAAAATAGCAAGATTGTCAATTTCCAAGTAAATGGAATTAATAAAATAAAATTTTTACTTTTTTATTATATATACGATACCAAACATCTTTTATAACGTGTCTTTGACAATGGGATGGGCCTTTTGTCATGCATCCTTCTACATTGGAAACATGCACTTGGCATTTGCTGCCTCCTTAGAGCCCTTAAGGTCACGTGATTAGCATCTTTTGTTGAATCAAATTGAAGGGGCCTCCTTGCAAAGCAAGACATGGCCATAAAATTGTTTAGATCATTGGAATAAAAAGCACAATCGAGAGTCAATGTTGAACATGATTCTTAAGACTTTCTTGCAAAGCAAAACATGGCCAAGAAAACTTCTAGTGCAATAATGCAAGGCCATGTGGCTTGCCACAATTGCGGGTTTCTCTTGTACGTAATTGTACTAGAAAATGGTCTTTGAAGTGATCTTTGCACTTGGTTAGCAAAGTCATGAGGTTAGGCCAGGCCATAAGTGATCGAACAAAGTGTGATTAATTAAGGTCATTAGTTAGACCTTTCTCAAACATAAAAGATGACGAGGGAGACCTTGTGGAATAGCCTCACCATTATTGAATGGATGTTGGATTGGGCATAAAGATCACTAGAAAGGCTTCACAAGGGTAAATAATGCTGAGGGAGACTTTTTACAATTAATTTTTTTTTTCACGAGCTTCTCTCTGTCACTTGTCATAAGATGCAATGTTCTTCTTAAATTTGTTCACGAAATTCTCATACCTCATGATTAATATTCAATACATTTTTATGAACTTTTGGATTAGATATATGCCAAACAAAAAAAGTTGTTTCAAACTTGTAATTGCCTTTGGTTGGAAGTTTAGGCTTTTTTGGGGCCTATAATATGAGGAGGAGTGACATGCCATCTTTTTGCTAATGATCAAGATAGCCCAATGATGCGTAAAAAAGCTAAAATATGACCAAACAACTTATTGCAACTTGTGGCTCCAAGGAAATTCCAAGTCATAACAACTATGATTAGTATCATCATCTAGTTAGAGCTTTTTTATACAACATCAAGAACTCTCATACTCCAATCTACCTGATTGTAAAGATTTTGTGAGCAATTTTGTTCAATACCTTTTTTAAACTTCATCACTTGGGAGACACATCACCTGGCTATTGCAAGAATCAAAGCTTAGGGTGATTTTAGACCACCAACAAGTCCCTTTGCTTGGCCCTTTCACTTGCCACCTATTGTTTTGTATCTTGGCAAGTGAGTTGACGAGCAATTGACGGGAGAGCGCATTCCACACCATGTGGCAATGGTGGTGGGCCACACATCTAAGGGTGAGCAATGATACCATAGTTTTGACAAATAGTGTTATCATTGACTATCACCATTAGATGGTGGCAGTGGTGGTGCAAAATACGTTGCTCCGCAATTGACCACCCCCATTTCACATTTGGTTGGTAAGTGTTAGATGAAGGACTACAATATGATTGGCCCATTTGAATCTCAATAAATGATCAGTCCATTTTATTTAAGATGACGTGTTTTGAAATGCAAGTATGAAACTTTTCATGTTAAAAGGTTGAATGGTGCTCTAAGTTTTTCTTTTAGCAATCACCGTTCCAAAGGTTGAAAGGTTAAAATTGAAATGCATTTAATTGAAAGGAATATTGGACGTGAAGGATTCAAAAAACTTATGCAGGCCAACATGCCAGGGGCAACTCAACATGTCAAGGAACATTAGCTGGCCCAAAAAGGGATCTGACTTGACCCTATGTGGCACTGGGTCCTGCCATGTCATTAACCTCATAGTGGCAAGTGAATGTTAATGTGAAATTGTGAGAGTCAAATTTTTTTCTAGTGGACCATAAAAGAGCTTTATTTTAAATTTTGAACTTGTCAAGCATGCTCCAAGCTGCTTAAGTAAAATGCTCTCACCGTGCTTTTAGGGCAAAACCAAAGAAATTAGCGATTCTTTCCTTTTTTTTTAAAACCTGACTTATCTCTCTCTCTCTCTCTTCCCCCCCCCCCCCGCTCTCTCTCTCTCCCTCCCTTTTAGGCTTTTTTTTTTTTTTTTGCTTGTGTCCATCGATTTTTCTCTTCTACGATATATGATGAGAATAGCGTAAGCTTGCTCCATCAAATCATGGATGGCGCAAACACAAATTTTCCACCCATTTCATCCCTAATATCCATATCTAATAGAGCCAAGGGTTTATTTGTGCTGCCGAGCAATCGATGTTGCGTTGCTGTTTCTGCATTTCCACTCATGGTCTTTACGAGCTGGTAAGCACTGAGAATTTGCTGTCTTGTTTTTGCCTGCTGGTTGCTATGGTTGGTTTTCCCTAAAGTTTAGGTTTGATTTACTCTGTGAGCTTGACGAACAAGCATGAGAAGGTTGTATTTCATGTCGTGCTGAGCTACTTATGCAAAAGCTTTGAAATGAACGATGCATGATTTTGCTACATCTTCGGTTACGTAACTCAAAAGCATCTTTGTCCATCAGCACATGGCATTTTTCTGTCATTGCATTTCTCAGCAATTCATCTTTTTCCTTATTGCCAACCGCTCCGTCTCCTATTTTTGCTTGCCAGGGCATATCTGGAATCATTCAGCCCGCTGCTTTATAACTCTCCGAAGTAAATGCTTGTGTACTGTTTGAATTTGTAACTTCCGTCCACTTCCTCATCATACAGCCTGTAAAACTCGTGCTCAGAATTTGTCTATAAATTCATAATATATATTCGTTTTGTGGAAGGAGTGTCACAGTTTAATCCGCTTGCCATTCATATTTCGCCTTTGCTATATTATTTTTTCAAATAGGATTCCCAGTTCAGGCGATGTACGCCAATCCTCATAATTCCTTCAACATCTGGACATGAGCTTTTTCTTTTTCATTTCAAAGCCCTTGAGATTGCATTATGCTTTGTTCTTGAAAGAACAAAGAGTATAAGTGAACACTTGGCGGCTATTGTGATGCTTATTTGTTTAACTCGGCATATCATATGGACATACGAACAATCGCGTCAAAATAAAATACTATTGCTGAGGAATAACATTTAGCCTCCATAGAAGTGAGTCATCCATAGAAGTTACAATATGATACTAGAGCTGTATGAATAGCATTATAACATATAGCATCCTATACAGTGTGTCAGAAGCCTTTAGGAGCGTGGACGCAATGGGGAAGTTGAATTTGCCATCATTCTGAAGTCAGCTTGTGTTCACATTCAAAGCATTTACATGGGTACTCATTAGACACTCAAACTTTCTTTAACCCTCAAAAGGTCTCAATTCACTTTTCTTAAGAGGTAGTTTGAAAGGCTTATATAAGAGCCTGCTTTAGCCTGAGGTGGGAATGCTCTCATTTAGGTTGAAATATCCCCATCATTTTGAAACTTGATGCTATTGCTATTGTGATGTTTATTGTTTCCTTATCCTGTGAATTTTTTATTATGCTAACAGCTTATGCCTTCTCCGAAGCTTACCTCTTATGTCTGTAAATGATCCCAGATGTTGATTTTGTACGGAACCGGAAGTACTGTTTGGGGTTCTCAAGTGCTGCATGAACTGAGGAGGATTTTTCACACTAGTAGAAGGAAGTTTTTGAATCAAGTGCATGGGGGCTTGAAATTTCTGCTCTCTTTAACTGTTAAATGAAGATCAAGAGAGCACCAGGAGGCATGAAGTCTAGACATGGTGATTTCTTCCAGAAAAAACTGCTGGTTTCCAAGCACAGCGACGTTGTTGATCCCATGCAGCATAAACTTTGTGGTTTTGTGGAAGTTGCATTGTCACCAGAGGAAGATCCATGCTTGCGGTTGAACTCTGATTGCTCTGATGTTTGTGGAGAGTGCACAGCCTGTTCATTAGACTTTTGTGATCTTGGAACAGGTCCAAAGCTACTTTTGAGTGCTCAAAATGATTTGTCACTGAAAGGATGTGGTTCGGATTGCCCAGAGATGCTTAGAGCGGGGAGTACAGGTTCAGATGGTCAGTGGGAGGACAATTCCATAACCTCTCAAAGTTCAATACATCAACTTCATAACCTTTCAAGCCATTTGGGTGACAAAGAATTTGTGCCAGTAAGCAGGGTTGCCAGCAAAAATTCAGCTGAAAGAAGTCTTCAGTCTTCTACCAGTGTTACAGTATCTAAGGCTCACTCATGTGCAAGCAATTCAGGAATGTCAAATGCCTCGACTTTTAAGAAGCTTGAGCAACTGATTGGCAAAGGATGCTGGCTTTCAGAGGAAAGGCCTGAAGTTCGTGTTTATGTTTCTACTGGTGACTCTCTTGGATTAGCTCCTCTTAGTTCCAATCAAGCTGGCTTTGAAAACAAGGCAGAAGTTAGTTCTGAAGGTATTACCAGTGTAGGTGCTCTGGAAGAAGGCAGCTCGTCGACATGCTCTATGGCAGAGGTAACTTGTGATAGGAGTCTGTCAGCTGAGCACAAGTCTTTTTGTAATAGTTTTGTGGGCCCTGCAAGACCTGTGAGCTTAGCCACGGAATCTCCTAGAACATCAAGTATCGGTCAAAAGCCTTCAAAACGAAGATGCGATGAGGAACAAAATCAATGCCCGAAAAAAAAATATACTGAAACTGGAAGTATTGTACGCCAATTGCACAGATTGTCTGCCCAGAATAAAGTGAAGGTACAAGGACACGTTGTCAGAATTATCCAAAAATCAAATAGGATTAGAGTGGTGACACTACTGGATGTGTACCTGCCATCTGCATTGTGGTCGGTTCACAACTACTGGAAGCCTGGGATTGTTGCGGCCTCTTCCTTAAGTCATCTTAGGTGATCTTTTACTATGTACTTTTCTGTTTGGCTTCACCGGGTCAAAGTGTCTTCCTTGTAGCATCTTTAGGAATCAGAGTGAAGCCTTCCCTCAAGCAAACAAGAAGGATCATATTCATGTAATTTTTTCGGTTAGTGGAGCATCCAGGGATTTTTATCATTTACTGGCTGCAGTTTGTTTGAAATTAGTTTGCATACGTTATTAGGGTTTCTGAGTTTATGAGCAGCGAGTTTTAAGAACATTTCATAACATTTCAGGTAGAAAACCTACACTTTTTCTCACTTTTGTACGTGTAGACAATGGTGTATTTGAAGAAAATTTGAATTCTGCTTTCCCACTACCTACTTTCCTGCTTTGAAGCTATTTCACATATAATGATGATCGATCTCTATCTAGAGTATGAAGATTTGAGTTCTTCCTTTCCTCATGATTTAGGAACTATTTCTGGTTTGATTTGGGGACAGGTTACTTTCTAGCTTCAAATGTTACAAAGAATAGTTTTTTATTTTATGCAAAGTTGTTTGTTAATTGAGATACTTTATGATTCCTTAATGATCAGGTATCTTACCAGTCGTTGAGCTTTAGTCATGCTCTAAGAGCTGTGGTAATTTTGTCCAGAAGGACAAATAGAAGTAGAACCTAGTGTGTGGTTGTTAGGAACAGCATAACCACAGGGAAGGCAAAGCTAGTCTGATCCACCTAACCAATGCACTCTCTTTTAGAATGCCCCTCCTAGCCCAGTGTGAGTCTGCATGGATGCGTTAGGTGGTAGTTGCTACTGACACCCACCGTTCATGCTGCGTGCATGGGTTATTGATGCATGCGGGGTCCCAGCCCCTCATTGAAGGACTGCATGCCCCCCTACTGTCATGCATGTGTCTGTTTGTGTCTGCATGGGCATTACTAGCCCTCATACCTACTGCATGGTATGCATGCATGCCTCTGACTCACACTGTCCTCTGCCCCTGGTGGTTAGCTGCACCTGGAAGCAAACAACCGTGCTGATTCTGGCGATGTAACGATTGCTTTGGTCGGAACGAAAGGGGCTAGCAGGGCCAAACGATCATTGGAACCCATAGAGTGTCATGACTTTTCTCGGTCCTTGGCAAAGACACTCTCCCTTTTACCGGCCGGAATTCCTAAGGGTTGCAGTAACCCCGCCTGCCTTAAGACGCTCTGCTTTACTATCTTCACACTTCTGGCAACTAGTCACATACTGGTGGACGTCCTTTCTAATACTAGGCCAGAAGAAATGCCTCCGAAGAAGCTCATAATTTTCTGAATACCTGGGTGTCCCGCACTAGGATTGGCGCATGAACTCATCTAAATCAGGGACTCCTACTCTATTTTTGTAGAGTACATATTGATATAATATTGTTTCTATTTGAATCCTTGTGAACACTGACCCTCAACCAATATTGGAATTTGGTACACTTGGGTAGTTTTACATACTCCAAATCTTCAACGTCATCAGACGTATGCTTGGACTCTTCATCCTCAACTGTCATATATTTGGATGAACTGGCTTAGAAATCCGTAAATTTTTGCTCTGGATTGTATTCCAGAATGTGGAGAAATGAGGATCCTACTGACATTTCCCCTTCAAGGATTCTAATAACTGCTGCTGAAAATTGATTTCCAGGTATTGTATTTTTGGTTTATATATGATAAACCATGCTGGTCTATGTCTAATAGACAATTGAGCTTTCCGACCACCAAGCTCAGCTACTACTTTGACTCTGACAATTAGTCGTAATCTTAAACTGGAAACTGATTTCCTGTTTCAAGGGTATAAACAAATGCAGAAGGAGTTTTTACTGACTGATCTCCTTTCCCTTCCCCTTAAGAAGATTTGTCATCCTTGGCAAATATTTAGACTGGCGGCTCTAACCATGAGTTGCTGAACTGTATTTGATATTTGATTAGATTCACATGAATAAGACAATATTCAATCTTTTGTGCCCATTGGTACTTCAAATAAATTGGCATCCCTCAGTACTAATGAACACGCAACGACTAAATTGTTAGTAATTAATGTTTATTTGGTACCTCTTAGTATGAGTTTGGCCATGCTTGCGTGCTATTATGGGGCAATTACTATTTTTAGTAAGTTATTTTTTAGTCATGCATGGAGGTGGGCGCACTACTATTAGAATAGGATTTAGTTTTACCATTTAGAAATACATGTTGGGTCTTTACCCAATATAGGTAGTAATAATGACAATTAGCTTTTTGTCTTTAGCTATTTGCTTTATGCTTTTAGCTTTTCACATAGATTAGAGAAAGTATATATGTAGGCTAGCGCCCCACCACAATTCATTGCAGTGTTTTAGAGCTTTGCTCAATTTTTCTACAATCTATGTTCTCTTTAATCTCTATGCTTGATTTGTGAGTGCTAGTAGGATTAGTAAACTCCATCTTGAATCTGTATGACAAATTCTGACATGAATAATCCTGTGATAACAATTATAGGTCGACGTCCCATACCATCGATCTATCTGATAGTGTTATCACACTAATGACTAGTCTTATCATTTGAGTGCATGTTAATCCCATCTAGAGAGGTGAGATGACTCATAGTTAACTGATTTGTTGTTAGACAAAAAGCTCAAATTTCTGTAGATTCGGCCTATTGCCAAAATATGACCTTAGACATAGCCCTGAGAATCATTTGAGTTGCCGAAGCGTCAGTGAAAGTTTTCATTGTAACTCACCATATCCTTGGCTTGTCTTCTGAGTCATATTAAGACTTATAAAGGTAACTGACCCATAATCCCATGTCTCCTTTACTTGTTGATCCTTATGGATTTAGGTAAAATATTGCATTCACTCAGCATATGTACAACTCGTAGTTGCACTGTGTTTCTAAAAACGCGTTTAGAAACGCGTTTCTGAACCGCGTTTCTAAAATGGGGGAGCGTTTCTCAGAAACTTTTTTTTTTTTTTTGGGGCGGGGGGGGGGGGGGGGTGGGCAATATGGGTATCAAATTAAAGCATTTATTAAGGGCAGTTCATTTATGTAGGTTGCCGAATGTTTCAGGTACAATGTGGTCCAGTGTGGGTGCAACAATGCCTGTTGGATTTTGTCAAGGTTAAAAGTCAGAGTGGCTTGTCGTGTTACTTTTGATATCTTTTGTGTGAATTCATTTAGAGCTACTATTGGGTCCAATGAGGCCTATGATACCAATTGGCTTGAACTTCCAGAGCACTCTCATTCCTACTAGTTAGCATTCTCAGGTTCAGCTACAACACAATTGACCTCGACATCAAGTTTAAAATTTAGCTCATTGGAAGCTAGACTTAATGACAAGACCATAAGGGAGAAGCCCATTGATGTGATTGCTCATGAACCTTTGATGCAGGATCATTGTCAAACACTTGACGTGGCTATTCAATCACAAGTTGTCATGACTCAATCCAATGTTGACAACATTGATTGTGTTAAATAGGGAAGAGTTAGGATGTCTAGTAAGGGTTTATTGGCGTTTTCGTTAGGGCCTTATTTAGCTACATTTGGGACCTCAACAATATGTGAATGCATGGTGTGGCTCAAGTTGATATGCATGCCACAACTATTTCTACAATGGAGACCTTAAGTCGTGGGATGGGAAGCTGGAAACTTTTACTGGAAACTATGAATACCATTGATGGGTCCTCTTCTGGTAGCTTTTACTGATAGAGATATGAGTTTCTTTGAGGGAGAACTAAGAAAGGCACAATTTAGTGTATAACTTGCAAAGCAATGCAATATCATAAATATCTGTTTTTTTTGTTCAGCGATTCTGGTCCCAGAATCACATGGACCAGAATCGCATTTATGAGAAACGCGTTTCTGGGGACGTTTTTGCCCAGAAACGTGATTTTGGGCAACTATGGTACAACTCTTTGTTAGAAAAAAAATATTATATCATACCTTTTTGGATTTTATCAGATGACAGAGAAATAACTGAGCTAGTAAACCATTCTGATTTCTGTAAAATGGTTCACATTGAAGATACTGCTCCCGAGTAAGTCATCTGATCTTCTTAAGTTACCAATCCAGCATACCAAGCATGCAAATTACAATCTTGCAAGAAACCGGTTGCATTCAACTATGAAAAACTATTGTCTTTCAACAATTTAAAACTAATCCAACCCCTTAACTTTGCAAGGGAATGCTTATGGAAGAACTAGTAACTAAGAGCTGCTAGGTGCTGATAACTGAGAAGCACTAGCTAATGTTTCAATTCAACAAATGATTGATCTAGATTTGATTGCATGTTAGGTAGGGCTACATTTTATTCTTCACTTTAGTTACTACTTGAAGATACTGTTTCTTAGTTTCAAAACATCCATTGGGCTTTCTGTCACCTTTCCCTTGTTTCTTTGGGAAAAGACATGGCCCGCTTTAGAAGCGGCTGACAATTTCAGATCATTATTACTGGCCATAACAGAATGTAGAAAGAAAAATCTAAATTCCAACAAAAGTTGAATTCAGAAAGAGAAGGGAATGAAAGCATAGCTCTGGCTTAGGATCATCGTCAAAAACACTATCCAAGAAATCCCCTGAGCTTTGTGTTGGCACGCACTGAGAACTGCTTTGATTTCGATTTCTTTTTGCATGCGTTGCAAACTTTTTCTCTAGCTTGACTCAATGGCTCCAAGCTTCAATTCCACAGCCGAATGATACTCCAGTTGTGTGCAGTTGCAAGGTGTGTAACTGTAAAGCTTCTGCATGCGCTGTTGCTTTAAGAGAAAATTTCCAAAGCAGTTTATCTCTGCTGCCAACCACCTTGTATTGCAAAGGCTCCTAGATAGAATACTGCTCTGGTGTCTGCATCCTTAAAAAAACTTGGATCCAGCTGCCCAAAAATAGTGCTTTTGAAGATCCAAAAAAGGTGCAATTGGAACATAATAGTTTGCATGCAAAAGATGTGATGAATTTGAAAGCTCATACAGCTCGAAGGCCTTGCCTGAACTTTACTTCTTCTCATTCTGCTTCTGGAACAGATTTTTGATGTAACTTGATGAGAATTCAGGATGTAACTTTTGAAAGTCCAGCTTAAAAAAGTGTGCTGATAACTTACTAGAATCTCAAGCACTCAGGCGTGGAAAGTAGGCTTCTAAATTCGCTGAAAACTGTGGGGAAACTAGCGCTCAGTTAACTTCAAAAGTACACTGGAAAATTGGCTCAGAAGTGCACTTGAACTTGCTGAAAAACGAGCGCTGAAAATTGTCTCTAAAGCTTGAAATTCATAAGGGATGATGCGCTCTGAGTACTGGAAAATCAGCACTTAATTCTGCTGGAAATTCTGGGGAAAGGGTTCAAAAACCACTTCTGGAAATCAATGTTGACATCCTCTTTCCGATAGCCGACTAAGTGTGCCCAACTTTCAGCAAAAGAGTGTCGATTTCAGGCTTGGAACTGGTTGCTGGTTGATTAGCAGACAGTGCTCATACGTGCCGGAATTTGAACACTAGAATCTGTATCAAACGTGCTGAGAAGGATGTGCTCAGGTTTCAGCATTATATTGCTTTCTTCTTGGACCTAATTGCCCTCGCATTGTCAGTTTTCTAGCTGTCAGCAGGTCACCCAAACTAGCAATACCTCAGCGACCTGCTTGCTGGAAATTTCAGCTCTTGGTTCGTTGGAAAATTGCGCCCTGACTGCTGAGTTCGGTAATATATCTACTGCCAATAATGAGCTACAAATGAAAATCATTGCTTTATCCAGAGGCTCTGAAAATCCCTGCTAGAAGTGCACTGGAGGATCTCTAGTAGGGCGCTGATAATCTAATCTGAAGTGCATCCAAAAGAGAGAGAAAAGATGCGCTGGAAAATTTGCAAAGAGGGTGCGTTGGAAAGAGATGTGCCCCTCTTACCACCTTGAAATCACTGATTGTCTGCAATTCACCTGCTCTGATACCAGTGTTAGGAACAACATAACCACATGGAAGGCAAAGCTAGTCTGATCTACCCAGCCAATGCACTCTCTTATAGAATGCCCCTCCTAGCCCAGTGTGAGTTTGCATGCGTGTGGTAGGTGGTAGTTGCTGTTGACACCCACTGTCATGCTGCATGCAGTAGGCTAGCCTGGACAGCTTTTGGGACCCATGTTCGAAGACAAATGCCATATCAAAGACCCAAAGAGATCTCTTATGATCATTGCTTCGGGAACATTACGTGGTGGATTGTTCCTTATGGATACCTATGAGCGAAGAGCTTCATCATCTTTTTGTCTTGTTGCATCAAGTTCACATTCTTTGGAGTTGGCTAAATTATGGCATGCTAGGTTTGGACATCTCAACTTTGCTAGCTTGAAGATGTTGAAGAGATTCAATATGGTTGAAGACATTCCTAATATTGAGCATCCCGAAGGACATGTATGCGAAGGTTGCATACTTGGAAAATTTCAAAGGCAAGCTTTCCAATTGATGGAACTATTAGAGTTGATGGCAAATTTGATTTGGTTCATAGTGATGTATGTGGTCCAATGAGGACCGAATCCATTGGAAGGTGTAAGTACTTTGTTACTTTTATTGATGACCTTTCAAGATTTACATGGATTTATCCTATAAAGGCAAAATCTGAAGTTTTTCAGCGCTTTAAGGATTTTCTAGCAATGATAGATAATCATTTTGGGCACTCTTTGAAAATCTTACGTACCGACCAAGGAGGGGAATATATAAAGAATATGTTCGGTACTTATCTTCAAAGCAAAGGTATCCATCATCAAATAACAACCCCTTACACACCTCAACAAAATGGTGTTGCCGGAGATGGCTCGATGCATGCTCAAGGCAAAGGGCCTACCTCACAAGTTTTGGGCTGAAGCGGTTATAACGGCGGCTTACATTAGTAATCGGTGTCCTAATAAAGCCTTGAAGGTATCAACTCCTTATGAAGTTTGGTATGGTAAGAAGCCTACTGTTTCTCACTTACGCATCTTTGGTTGCACGGCTTATGCTTTCATTCCCGATAAGCTAAGAACCAAGCTTGATGATAAAGGAGTTAAATGCATATTTGTTGGCTATAGTAGCGAAAGCAAGGGCTATAGGTTGTTTAATATGGATACTAATAAAATCATAGTGAGTCGTGATGTTCATTTTGATGAAAAGACCTCCTATGATGTTGCGCCCACTCATGTCATGAAAGGGGACTTCCCCCATGATGCATATCTTGAAATATTTCCAGATTTGCTTTTGCCATCTAATCATGAAGAGGAGGGACTGCCATCTACTTCTAGTGGACAGCCCACTACTCCTTCAATTTTGCAGCCCATAGTTCATCAAGAAGAACCTATTTATGGTGAAGAGCAGCTTGTTGAAGACATTGGACAACAAGGTCTAAGTTTGGAAAACATTGGACAGCAAGGTCCAAGTTCGGAACACTTTGGACAGCAAAGTGTTGACAAAGATAAGGCTGTTGGACAGCCCAAACTAGTTCCTAAATGGTTGTTGCAGACTTTGCAGGACAACAAAGTGGATCATTTCTATGAAGGGAAGACTCGTGCCTCTACTAAATCAGTAGAATTTACTGATTTTTCTGATTTTGCTCTTATTTCTATTGAGGATGGTGCAGTAGAACCTGTTTTTAATGAGCAGGTCAGAGGAGTAAAATGTTGGGAGGATGCGATGCAAGAGGAGTATAACTCACTCATGAAGAATCACACTTGGGTTCTTGTTGATCTTCCACATGGGGCTGGAATCTTCATCTCTCAACAACGATACATTGAGCAGATGTTGAAACAATCTTCTTTTTTCAAGTCACCGCAAGTTGATGCATATGATGGATGCATTGGTGAAAAGTTTCATGCGAAACCTTTTTCAATTTGATGTTTTAGCAAAGGCTGAAAAATTCAAGCACTCTTTGGAACCTTTTTGTACTAATCGAGGAGGAAGTCAACATGTGTCAACTAGTACTTTTATTCAAAGTGTTAAGAGTGAGCATTTGTTTGGAGAGAATTTTTCATTATTTGAAAAATTTTCTCTATCATCCCATGCCGCTTCGAGGGACAGCTTTGATGACGCCATCGTTGATGCATCTCTTGATAGTTTGCCAAATTTTTATGATGAAGACGTTGGACAGCAAATTCAGTCATTTTCTTTTGGTCATTTACAGCCCATTTTACATCATGAGCAGTCCATTATGCTTTAGGAACAGCCTGCGGAAGATTATGGACAACATGGTCCATGTTGGGAACACTTTGGTCAGCAAAGTGTTGAACAACCCATAACAGTTCCTTGTTGGCTATTGGAGACTTTGCAGGACAGCAAAGATATGTCTTACTACGAAAGGAAGGCACATGCCTCTCTAAAATCAGTACCTCATGCTGATTTTTCTGGTTCTACACTTACTCTTCATCATGATGTTGGTACATTGCCTATTCTATGTGAGCAAGTCATTGATGGTAAGGTTTGGGAGGATGTGATGCCAAAAGAGTTTGGTACTCTTTTTTATTGTCCTTATGGTAAGAAGTTTTTTCGAATGATGTGGGAGCCTATGATGGATTACAAGTCCATGTTTCGACTTATTGCCGAGTTTATGTTGGTTCCCTACTTCGGATGGAGCATGCAAATCCTCACCTTTGACTTGATGCTTCATTATTACGCATTCTTTTCCTTTTATATGTTGGACATGATTGGGTATGAGATTTCCACTACTTCGGTGCGAAGTTTATTTGGCGACATGAAGTTCGGACAACAATTTGCATTTTTCTCTTTCGAGAAGTTACTTCATGTTATGTTATGCATTTCCATTTAAGGAGGGTGTTGGAATGTAAATGGAATTGCTTACAATACCATAGGTTACTTTGACCCAAAAGGTCGAGAGTTGTGTAACCATGGTCATTTATTATATTAGGCCTACTAAACTTAGAGTTAGCTAAGTTAGTATGAAATTAACTTGGTAGAGACTCATGGGTCCACTAGGCCTAATTGTGACATTAAGTACCCCAACTTGACATATTGGAGGTACCTTATTCTTTCTATGTAAGTTATAGAAAGTTGGATAGTCAATAGTCAAGTAGTTGGACAGCCAATAGTTAAGTAGTTGGAAAGCCAATAGTCAAGTAGTTGGATAGCCAATAGTCATGAAGTTAGATAGTCATCTTGGACTATATATATGTGTGCATCCCATTTGTATAAGACACTTTTGTAAGCAATACTGACTATTCTCCTTGGCTGTCCACGAGTTTCTACAAGAGGGTTTCTAGCCATCTCTCTCTTTCGTTTGAGAATGCTTTGTGTGATTGAATAGTTAAGATCCTGGATCCTTAGACTTCTATTTCCTACATATCCAAGTCTTCAATTGACTTTTTTTGTGGTAAAATGTGAGTAGCCTAAATGTGACATTCATCATGTAGGGGGATGTAATGAACACGACCAACAATATTTGATGAAGGATACAAGGCGGCCATTCGACACGTGTATTATTTAAAGATGCTACAAAAGTGCTTGACAAATTGGTCTCAGCAGACCATGTGGCCCGGTGTCTCCTCTTTCTTAAGTTAACCTAAGATGCAAATGCATGCCAAGAGTATGTTTGATGACCTATATCCAAGTCTTTATGCCGTTTCATGTGATAGAATTTGAGTAGCCCATCATCTGTTGCTGAAGACTTGCCAAAAACTCATATGAGACGACATGACACCTAAACGTAGGGGTAAATTGTTGTATGCTAGTCTTTTGATAGTCAGAATCTTCTCTGTTGTGCTATTGCAATACAAAGTTGGAACTACAGAGGGCTTGTTTAAGTTCAATCTGCAATTGTTGAGGTTCTAGCTTGTGCAGTTCTTGCATCTTTTCAACAATCAATCTTTTACTTTCTATTTATCAAAGAGCTCTTTGAAATCATATTTGAACTGAATTTCATGCTTCATCTTTCTTCCAGTTTAGGCCCTAGTTTATGTTGAAGAGTAATGCCTCTTTTACCCCTTTGGCTAAGCACTAATGTTGTTGTAAGTTGTACATTACTCATGGGGATAGTGTTTCCACTTGGTTCAGAATCGACCTTTCAGAATCGTAAGAATCGGCATGAATTGTGGTTATGAACCGGGCCCATCCCAAAAGAATTGGAAAGAATCGGCAATTTTTTTTTTTGTTGCATTTTTTTTTGATGGAATGCTAGAAAACATTTCATGTAATATCTAAAATGTTTCTAATTTCTTTTAAATATCAGATTGCTATTGAATACATGCAGTGCACCGTTTGAGCTGGTCACCCAATGACTCACAAGCATAAAAGATGCATGTGAGGCTTGTGCACTAGGGAAGCAACAAAGGCACATATTGACATCTATTAGGACCATTTTGGCCTTAGCCTCATATTTTGATTGGGATGTCCATCAAATGAAGAGTACTCCAGGGAAGTACTCTTCACCTTGTGAAAGCGTCGATGATCAAGTAAGGTTGATGTTTTTTCTTTTGTCACAATTGTTGAAAACGACGCAACACATGTATCAATTACCAGGTACTTCTTAATTGTTATACTGGACAGTTGTGTGGGAAGAATGTGTGTGTTCTATTTGACGCTAGGTCCTCTCATAACATACTTGACTCTGATTGAAAGGTTGACTGTGAGCACACAACCATCGCTATCCTAGTACACAGTCGTGAGGGCTGATGGAAAGGGTACTGTTGGGGGAGATTTCAGGGTTGTGGGTATGCGCTTAACCATTCAGAGTTAGGTTAAGAAATTGGATATTAAGATAATGTGTTTGGTGTGTTTTGATGTGGTACTGGGAATATGTTGGCATGCACGGAAGCTCTACATCGCTTGTGGTACTCATGTGTACGAGTTTCAGTGCCATGTTAGAATCCATTCACTTTAAGGTGAACCCGATGTGCCTCTAGGACAAATGTTCAAGGAGTTTGTCAAGCATCGCTATCCTATTCCGCATATTGATGATCTGGTATTGTATGGTGCTACTGTTTAGCATAGTTGTTTGAGGAATGAAAATCTTTAAATCTAAGTTTGTGAAGTGCATGTGCATAAGACTGGCTTTAGAACTTGTTTCGGTCACCGTAACTTTTTGGTTATGCCTTTGATTGACTAATGCACCAACAACATGTATGATGTTGATAAGCGATGTACTCTGACTGTTTATGGATGACGTTTTGGTTTACAGTTGTGGTGACGTGTTGCATGTAACTCACCTTAGAATTGTTTGTCAACCTTGAGGGATAAAATCTTGTTTGCTAATGATAATAAAAGATGGCGTTTTTGGGTGTTATCGTGTTAGCTGAAGGCATAAGACCGAATCCAAGGAAAGTTGTTCTCCTTCCGTGGCTTGTACCTACAGACTTGACGGTATCGAGAGGCTCTCTTGGATTGTTTGGGTTTTATTGCAAGGTGTGAAGGGTTGTACACACATGGCTGCACCTTTGACCGATATGCTATAGAATAATAAGTGGACGGAAGTTTAGCAATGAAGTTTCGACGCTTTGAAACAAGTTGTGGCTGACTTTGTCACATTAAAGATAGTAGACCCTTAGAAACCATATTTCATAGTAACGGATGCGAGTGATGTCGTCGTTGGGACAATTCTGATGCAAGAGGGTAGGCCAATGGCCTTTGTGAGCGAGAAGCTCAACCCTCCTCAGAAGAGTTGTATGCCATTGTCCATGCTTTGAAAGTATGGAGGCATTATTTGTGTGGTGCGGGTTTGTATACGCCGACCATGACATTTGTATGTATTTCTGCAATTAGCCAGGTGGGCTGAATTGATGCAGAAATTTCACATGGAAATTCTGTACAAAAAGGTATCAAAAATTGTGTGCTTGATCATGCATTATCTCGTATATTGTATCAGATGTCTTTTGTGGTCATAGAGAATGACCTAATTGCTGAGATCAGATAGATTCAGCAAGAGGATCCTCATTGTTTATTGTAAGGAGGTTGTGAGAGAGGTAAATCTCGGCCAAATAGAGTCTCAAAAGGAGAGCTCTGATCATTTTGCTCACACTTGCCTGAAATATACCAATGACAAACTCCCCATTGCAGTTAGTAAAGAGGGAAATTTTGCAATGATGTCATGATAGTACTGGTGCTAGTAATCTTGGTGTGGATTGGACCTATGAGATGATCCTATGTAACTTTTGATGACCCAATATGGTTTTAGGCTACTAGTCTTGTTACGGTGGGAATTCCTCAAAATGCCTAGTACAACTGATTTCTAATCGGTAAAATGCTTGAGTTAGTCGAAAAAATCTAAGATGAGCAATCGTGGTGCTAGTGAGAGCCGAGTGCGATCGCAGTAGTATGGGATGCTAGTTATCATAGGAGGCTTGATTAGGCCAGTTGTTGTCAACAACTCCGATGTACGGAGATGAGTCAGTTGTGACACTATTCAGGAGCATGGAGAGGAGATCCATGAGCCAACAAGGATATTCGATAGGCGGGAGAAACGTCTGTGTAACCGCTTGATCTTTGATATATCTAGTTGCTTGGCATGGAAGAGCTCTTGCAGATGCTGGCTGGGAGACTGCACACGGTTTGCGTGCACGGTACCCTAGTTTGGTCATCGCGGACGATGTCTTTTTCTGAGTGGGAAGGGATGTTAGAGCCTTTACTCCTTGTCCCGGTTATTTAGAGTTTTCAAAGACACATGTACGTTTTGTAATTATTGTAATTACTAAAATGGCTAAGTCACCGGCCTGTGGTGACTTTTCTAACTAAATTGTAAATAAACTATAATTAATTGGCATTGGACCTCAGAGAGTCGTGCTTAGCTTTGGCATGGGGTACTGGGTCATTTATTAGGAGTGGCTGGATTGACCTCCCAAGGCAGCCAGCTCCACCATGTACCATGTGCTCTGATGTTTGTACGTGCAGGAAAATCGACAGGGATCGAGATTCTAATTGCTGCGCATGGGATAAGCTAGGTTTGAAGTGAACTTTTTGGAGTTTGACATTTGTCAAGAGTGCCTTTCTTAATGGACAACTTTAGTACGAGGTTTACACCGAGCAACCACAGGGGTTTGTGACAACAGGCAAGGAGCATCTAGTTTGCAGGCCTTGTATGGGCTCAAATAGGCGCCAAGGGCTTGGTGTAGCCAAATTGATGAGTACTTTGCAAGTCAAGGGTTTGAGAATAGTAAGTTTGATTGCAATTTATATGTCTTCAAGGAAGGTGAAGACTTTGTTGTTGTTGTGCTCTTTTTAGTGAATTTGAGATGAAAGATTTGGGTTTGCTAGCCTAGGAGTTGAGATTTGGAAAGGGAAACATTGTCATTTCATCTCTTAGGCAAAATATGCACAGAAATTATTGAAGAGGTCTAGTATGCAAGAAACCAAGCCAATTAGCACACCCATGGGTGCAAGCAACAAGCCATCAAGAGATGATGTTCCTTCATTTGCAAATGAGACTTTCTATCGTCAACTGGTGGGAAGCTTGATTTACCTTACTACCACCAAGCCAGATATTGCTTATGCAGTTGGGATTGCAAGCCAATTCATGAATAAACCTTCCTACTGAATCACATTGGAAGGCAACCAAGTGAATCCTACGTTATGTGAGAGGGACTGACCTATGGGATTGGATACACTGATGATGGTGACCTTCAGCTGGAGGATTATTCAGATTCTGATTGGGCAGGTGATAAAGAGGATCAGAGATCGTCGACAGGCTATTGCTTTAGCCTAGGTTTAGGGGCTATATCTTGGTGCAGCAAGAAGCAGCCCACTATTGCCTTATCATCTACCAAAGCTGAGTAGAGGGCAACTACGAGGTCCGCTTGTGAAGCTATTTGGTTACGACATCTACTTGAGGATATGCAGATCGCTCAACTAGGACCTACATTGTTACATTGTGATAACCAAAGTTGCATTTAGCTTGCGAGAAATCCAGTCTACCATGCAAGAGAAAAACACATGAAGGTGGACCACTTTATACGAGAGAAAGTGCATAGTGGAGAGATTGAGCTAATGTATCCACTTAGTAAAGATAAGTCTGAGAAGTTCAGAACATTGTCAGGTGTTAGCTTAAATAAAATTGCGATTAAGGGGCGGGGGTGTTAAAGACTAATGCCTATTTTACCCCTTTGGCTAAGCACTGGCATGTTATTAATTAAATACATGGGACCCCCTATTTGTAATTTAAATGGATTAGTGCATGTAGCCTACTTGGCCAAGTAGCTCACTCATATGGTTGACATGTATACTTTCCATGCATGTACTTGAGGTGCTTGCTTTACAAGGGAGTTGGAGGACCCATGCCCTCCTCTCTCTCTCTATCTCTCTCTCTCTCTTATCACACTCATCTGCTTCAGCTTGATGTTTCCGAGCTTCCCATTCGGCCGGGTTATTTGTCTCAGACGTTATCTTTCGGCCTGCGTTAGGGTCTCTTCTCACCAGCTTGCTATTGAGACAGGTAGATACACAGACACACCTCGACCGCTACGGATTTGTCAGTGCTGCTCTTTACAGGAGATTGAGGATGAGTTCCATTTCATTTTCCGATGTCCAGCTTACTATGAGATCAGAGGCAGATATTATTGCTTATACAGAGATACTCCACTTACACTTGGTTCTTTCCTTGCCTTCTCAGATGCGAGATGTGTTGGTTTATTATTACGAGAGATGTTTACTCTAAGATCTTCCTTTTTATTGGATGTTTCTGATGTGGATCATAGCCAGTCCCACAGTACACACTTTTTCCATAAGAGGGATAGAGATGAGACTTATGATAGTGAGATGGACATTCCAGTACGACGACCGAAGCTCCAGCATCCTCTTCGCTCCTCCAGGCCCATGGCTCTTCACCCGAGGCCAACACCTGCTTCTCACCATATCACGCAGTTTTTTATATCCACCTAGCTAGTTAGTTAACTTATTTCAGTTCTCTCTTTCCCTCTGTGTAGCCGGTGGTTAAGCTAGTGATATTGTACCCTCGACAGAACTGGAGGTTAAGGTTTGTTTCTCTCTTTTTCTAGTGCTGGTTTAGCTTCTATGAATAAGTCCTACGTGGACAATGCTCCTTCTCTTTTGATTTATTTTCTACTTGTCTTCTGTGCCCTCGGGCACTTGACAGACATTAATATAATTTTAATTCTAATTCTAATTCTCTCTCTCTCTCTCTCTCAATTCATTTTCTCTTCTAACTTTTGGTGTTGTGAGGCGCTTATGCAATTCTCCTTGTATTTGATGTTTTCCATAGCTAAGTTTCTCAACTTTTCTTGGTTGATCTAGTATTGCAGTTAAGATACTCCGTAGCTAGGTCCTGTAATTCATTAGTTCATTCTTGCCATTTTAACTTTTTTGTTATTTAGATCAGTCACTCTCTCCATGGCCACCATTTATCTCATTAGTGTAGGCTGTAGCAGTTGGTTCCTTGAGTTCCTCTCTGCCTTAGAATACTGTTCCTCACAAGATTGTCTTACAAACATGTTCTCCAAGACCTCGTGTCTCTACCTTTTTTATAGTTAGCTCAAAAATTTGCTTCTTTTTTCAGGTTCTATCAACTGGTTCTCCCTTGGTTTCTAGCACGTTCTTTGAATTCTTTAGATCTTCATAGTTTCTGGTGATCAATATCCTACTACATATAGCTACCTCTGCAGCTCAGAATTGTCTGGCAGTGCTATTTAGAGACCATTCCAAGTGTTATTTTAACTAAGCAGTGTTACAAGTTTTGAAGAGATTAGTACAAAGGGAGGTCAGGCATAAGGGTGTCATGGGCTAACAAGTTTTGAAGAAACTAGCATATCAGAGGGAGCTCAGAGACAACATATTGTACTGCTGAATATTTTTTCTGAGGTACTCATTACATGATGCTCATTCAACATCATGTAACATCTGTGTATCCAACTTTTAGGCAAAGGAAGAATGTACTGTTAAAGTAATTTTCTAGCCTTCATTTAACTTAATATGACAGAAACTTTCAGTATTCCAGACTGCGGGGGCTTTGGCTATCGTGTGAATGACCACTGAAACGTATCAAATTTGTGTTTGGAAGCTCTTAGGAGGTTTTTGATCTAGCCCTTGTGCAGTCTTCTTGTGTATCAGGATTGAGATATTGTTTCTCTACCTTTTATCCATTGTAACATTCCGTAGCTCAATGACCACTTGTAGTCGAAGAAAGTTCATGTTTTGCCCCTTGCCCTTTTTTTTTTCCCCTGTTTTTCAGCATATTATTTGAAGGACAAGACTATGCAAGTACTAGTCCTTTCCTTGCCTGGCATATTTTATTATAAGGTAGAAGTTTGAACTTAAGATTGTATTTTGTTCACACAAAGTTGTACGGGGGATGATTTGCATATTTTTCTCTTATTTTTAAAACTATTACCTATGAACATTCGCAGTCTTTCATTTGAAAATTTCATGTATATTCTGCTCTTTATGGAAGGTTACTTTCCGAAGTTGTTACATACCATAGATGCACTGCGATTTAGAACTGCGGTCCGAATCGCAGTTCAGAATCGCGATTCGGAACTGTGTAGTTTGCCGAATGTTTCAGGTGCAGGATGGTCCAATTTAGGTGCATTAACTCCCAAGTTTACACTAATCATTTTGAACCATACTAAACCTTAAATGAAACATTTTTCAACCATATAGAATCGTTTTTCAACCATACTCTCTCTCTCTCTCTCTCTCTCTCTACACCCATAAACCATAAAACCGAAGTTACCGAACTAAAACCACAAAGAACAGTACTGAATCATGACACTGTTGTGAATAGGATCATCATAATATATAATATAGGGCCACATGGCACCAAATGAACGTAATGAAAACTATACAACTAAGACTCGTCGGAGTCATGGTAATCAGAATCCTCCGAGTCTGTGCCTGTCTGCTGATCCCAAGGGTCTGCAGATGAATTGGACCCGGAGGGAACCATATGCCGTGGTGTGGCCCTGGCTCTGCTGCGTGCTCTAGCTCTGGATCCCCCCCTCCCCCTACCTATACCTCTACCTCTACCTCTACCTCTGTGTGTCAGGTGGCTATGATCTTACGCCCTGGGAGGCCCTACCCACTGTGATGATGCCTGGCCAACGGTTGCCTGTGATGCTCGACTCCTGTCTACAAAAAGTGAACTCAGCCCCCCTCTCCCAGAGCCTCTAGGTCTCCATCTAGGCATACGTACAGGAATGGCTGGCTCCTCCTTTGTCTCCGCATTAGGGTCCACCATCGGGTTAGCCAGGTCATCCCCCTGTGCCTCCGCCCCCATCTCCTCGTCCTCTTGTATCACCCTCAACCCACTCCTCCTCATAGTAAAACCCGAGCTCCTCTCCACCCTTCGAGCCCTCATCATCTCCCTCAGCCCTATCCCTCTGCCTCTCTGTCCTCCTCAACCGCCGTAAAGCCCGTGCGTCAGCCTGTGCCTATCTATAGAACTCTCTATGGATCTCATCATCCATCTCCTCCTGCGTGGGTGGTGCTCGAGGAGCAGTAGCTACCGAATCCACCAAGCAAGTGTCAGGGTTCACTTGCAACCAAAAACAATACATTGCTGTCAGGCAAGTATTTTGCAATTCATTGCATATTTCAAAAGCAATTTAATTTGTCAAAGCATAGCAAAAAACAAGGGGTAATAATGTGACTCACCTCGAGCATCTAGCCTTCTCCGCGTATGCGCCTCAACATACGGCTGTTGGTGTTCACAAACATCAACCTCCTACAGTGCTCGATGGATAGCCTGTTCCTCTTTTGCGTGTGATACAAGGCCCAGGTGCTCCAATTCCACTCACAAGCGGATGCTAAACAGTCCTGTGCAAGGACTCTCTGGGTTAATCGCCGCAAATCACCTGCGCTGCGCCCATGGATGCACCATCATGTAACGGGCCTCAGCTAATCCTCCCTCCGCCGACTCTGCTCTCCATTGAAAGGAAGCTGGAAGCGCTCAAATGTGAGCATCTGGCGTGCAATGTTAGCCAGCATCAAACCTGTTGGCAGAAGAAAAAACATGGCACGTGTAAGTCCCCCCGAATTCACTCACTAGCAATGAGTACACTACTGCAGTATTTAGGCTACCAAGCGATTTTTCACACGTGCTTGGTCTGGGCCATACGCGCTCCGTGTACCCACCCATCCCCGGTGCAGCTCCCGATCATCCCCCTCCCGGGTAGAGCACCACAAGGGGTGCAACTTGTGGGCTACGGCGTGGATGGGTTGGTGGAAGTAGTCCCATCTGGCCTCCCATGTCTCCGAGATCTCGTCCCTCCTGTAGCAGACAAATTACAATAATCATTGCATCGTAGCATAAAAGAAACGCATCAAAATTGAGTGAGAAACAACAAACTAGACACTGAAGAGTCATACCTGTACTCGACCAAGGCTGACATTAGAATCGCCTCGCCGATGCGGTCCATGAACTCATAAATGAGACCGAGAGTGCACCCCTCACGGTCTACCAGGCGCAACATTCTGAAAATGGGTAGAAGGACCCCAACAATCTCCTCAGCATGTGTCTAGAACTCATCACCGAACACAGTGGACTGGAAAAATGCCGCATGTGCGATGTCTCTAAAGTCCCCGAGGCCTCGCTGGAAACCATCCGCCGCAATGCGTCCTTCACTACTATCAATCGCTCTAGCACCAAGAAGTAAAACACAGAGCGTGTGGGTGCTGGCTTCTTCAGGTTTAGGGTCGAGAAGGTGCGGAATAGGGCCAGCACACGCCTCTTCCTGGTGACGAAAGTGACCAGGCGCATGGCCGTAGAAGTGATCTGCAACACAGACATCCAGTAAAAAAGTTTAGACAGTAGTTGAGATGTGTTTAGCAGCATGGAGCAAGCGTCAAGGAAGAAAGCTTAGCAAATGGAAAAAACTCTCTCTTTGATATGTGCAGCACAGGGTGTCCACACAATGCTGGGGTGCTCCCTCATCATAATCTTGCCCATCTGCTTGCAATTCGCAGCGTTGTCCGAGACAACCTGAACCACGTGCTCCACCCCGATGTCAGCAATAACATCTCTAACATGCTCCCATATGAAGTCGGCCGTGTTGGCTCCACCACCTCGAGTGGCATCCATGCCACGTAGGCATACTGTGCCAAGCGGGCAAGAAACCAAGATATTGATGACGGATCATCGACGAACGTCGGTCCATCCATCACTCAATATCGTGCATCCATACCTGCCACAAAACACCCATTAGCCACGTGCAAAAATTGCGCCACCAGTAAACCCTAAACACATACAAAGAGTTTAGAAAGACAGTACTTACGTTTGCCAAGCTGAGCACCTCGTAGTGCCTCTCGCTTGGGAGGTGTCCATGTAGCATCTATTGTTGCCATTTGTGCGTAGAACTCCTTGAACACCCAAGTGTCAGCAACAACAAAAGGAATGCTGCACTTGTAAAAGAATTGGCCAGCAAGTCGAGTGCACCGGGCCTGCTGCTCTCTCTGTCACCTGCATCGATCAAGGGTCTGTTGTCTGGGCCTAACCCCCTTTCTGTTGTATATATTGTGCTCGTGGTCTAGCATGCCCAATGGTTGATCTGTGGGTGTGTCTGATCGTCTTGGAGGGATGTCACTCTCTCTGGCAGGACCTATCGAAGCATGTAGTGCATCTGCTGTCGAAGAAGAGGAGGGACGAGAAGGACCCGCTGCCACTGATCCAACATGCTCATCTGATGCTTGTGGCTCTGAATCAGGCCCTGCTGCTGCGGATGGAACTGAACGTGCTGTACTAGGCCATGCACCTGTACCATGCCTTGCCCGTGATGTATTAGGCCCGACACCTGTACCATGCCCTGCCCATGATGTACTAGGTCCTGCACCTGTGGTAGGCCCTGCCTGCCTGCCTGTGAGCCCTCCTTGTGAGCCTGTAGCTGCTCCTGCTACCTGTCCCTTTCTAGAACCTTGTGATGCAGCATCGGGCCCGTATATATTAGACAACCTCTGCATCTCCTCATCAAAAATCCTAGGGCAATTAAATATGCCCAATGCCCGCCCTGCAGTAAGTGAGCCCTAACCCTGGTGAATGATTCTGTGAAGTGACCACCGCAATGCAAGCGTCTCCATCTGCGGGTCCCTAAGCCATGGTGTGTAGCCACATCCCCCTCGGTAAGCTCAACCTCAGCCCAAAGGCCACGGCCCCGCATTGGCATCGTATCAACACGAGATCAAACTCAAACAAAAATAAGCAAGCAAACATTCAATAGAAGAAAATACACTGCATTGAACAACATTACCAGGCTAAAATAGAGCTCAAAATATCAAAGCATACATCACAATGATTCCAATTCACACATCATAGCAAGTGCCAAAAACACATGGGATTAGGGTGTGGGATAGAATTATTTCGGTATGAGTAATAACGGACGACTGCCGTTAGCGTTGGAGTTTGTGCAGGTGTAAAGGAGAGCAGTGTGGGCCTAAACCACGCCCCTGGCAGATGCTTGCACGATGCTCCACGCTTGAACCCTAAAAAACATGGAATTAGGGCATGGAAATTGAAATTTGTGATACGGACGAAGACGGGCGGAATGGAGGTCACAGGAGTCTCTGCAGGCATGTGGAAATGCATTCCAGGCTCAGACATCACCTGAATCGGTTGCCCAGAAGTCATTTTGTGAAAATGGCAAAAATACACATGCATTTGGAATGTGGTGTTCAAATCTTGCCAGGCGTGCCGTAACGGCTGAAACTGATGCCATAGGAATCACCGTGGGCATGAAGAAAGGTGGTCTAGAGCCAAACTATGCTTGATTTGGTTGCCTACAGCTCAATGTCAACACTTGCAAAAAATCAAGCCTACACTTACCAAATATCGAAAATTGATCGTTTCGCTCTCCACGAAGCTCAGATCCCCCTGGCACCGAGCACACCACCTCCGTACTGCCGATTAGATGCCTGCCGACTATCCACATGCGAAGATCGGACGCCTATAGCTCACAAATTTTTTTTTTGCCTCCTCCTCTATTAGCGCGATTCTGGCTGTGAGGAGGCGGCCCAAAAATCAGTATATTCTGGGTTTTTTTTTTAAAACGATTCTGACAGCGAATCGCGATTCGCAAATCGCGATCCCAGCGAATTGCGATTCGCTGCAACAAAATGGACATCATTTGGCCTGTTTGAAGTTATGGTGTAAAGTTTTGCTTTTGCTGTGTAGATATTAATCTACAAAATTCAACAGAAGGATATATAAAGATATTAGGAACAGTCAGATGTTTTTTCATTTTGTAGATTCTCAAGAGTGTATTATTCAGTTTTGATCATCACAGTTTAAAGTTTTGCTTTTGCTGTGTAGATATTAATCTACAAAATTCAACAGAAGGATATATACAGATATTAGGAACAGTCAGATGTTTTTTCATTTTGTAGATTCTCAAGAGTGTATCATTCAGTTTTGATCATCACAGAACCCAATAGGGTTTTGCAACTTTGATGAGAGTAGCTACATATTTTGCATAGTAATATACTTGCATCCAAAACTAGAGCCGATATTTTCAAAGCCAAGACTTTGCAGATAAAGCTGTCTGACTTGACAATTGAAGTACTTTCATCTGAATCCTGATAGTGAACTTGTTACAGTTATGTCACTTTTGCTTATCTGTGATGGCTGTTTGTTCATGAATATTTGCAGTTGTGATTGGGAATACCGGAAAGAAGTTCTTCAAATGGCCTCAAATTGGAACGCATATGATAATTTTGATGATTTAAGAGTGTGGGAGGTCGGAGAGTGTCATGTGCTGGGTTGCAAATCACACTATGGCTTTTCCAAATCACCGGACCATGATAACTTCAATTTGCATGAAGTATTCAAATGTTTGCCTGGTTATGAAAAAAAGGTGACAGCTTCTGGCACAAGTATTCAGCCAGATAGTATAACTACTCAAGTATGTGGTTTGCAACATCTTCCTGATGATATACTGAGCTCTATTTGCAGTCGACTACAACCAAGAGACCTGAATAGTATAGCATCAGTGTGTTGTCATACTCGCTTTCTTGCTAGAAACATCATGCCATGCATGAATCTTAGGCTCTTTCCACACCAGCAGGCTGCTGTTTCTTGGATGCTGCAACGTGAACTTAATCCGCTACCTTTAAAAAATCCAATCTACAAGGATTTACAGACTGAAGATGGTTTTCATTTATATTTAAACTGCATTTCTGGTGGACTGTCCTCTGAAATACCACCGGAAGTCATGGACTTTCAAGGAGGCTTGTTCTGTGATGAACCTGGTTTGGGTAAAACTGTGACAGCACTTTCACTTATTCTTAAAACTCAAGGAAAGCTTTCTCTGCCACCTCCAGGAGTGCAGGTCCGCTGGTGCGAACGGAATCGTGGTGAAAAACTTGGTTATTATGAGTTAAATTCAGATATGTATAGTGGGTCTGCAGGTTTGTCTATACTCAAAAGATGCAATGCATTGAAAGCTCAAGAACGGGATATGGAGAACAACAATACACAGTCCCTTGAGGTTATCTCTGATGATGATGTTCCTCTCTCTCACTTCTGCAAGAATGTAGAGCAATCTTCCTCAAGTATGATAGGAAAGCGATTGCTGAGAGATAGATTTAGTAATATGAATGAGAAATCATCAACGAAGTCCAATGTAAGTGGATGTGCCCAAATCTTCAGAAGTTCCAGAAGGGTGAAGCGCAATCTACTTCATTCCTATGGAGAAGCAGAGAGTTATGTGAATGACTCTGCATGGGATAGTCTGGGACAAGTTTCTGCAGATAACCTGGCTATGAAAAAGAAAAAAGATGTATCAGATGAAGTTATGGCCCAACGTCATTCAGCATGTAAAATAGGGTATTCATCTTCTTCCTGGGTAGTTGACTTAAAGTCAACAAAAAAAAAATCTGTAAAGGCAGAAGAAAAAGAGGAAATTTGGGCACAGTGTGATGCATGTAAAAAGTGGCGTAAATTGCCAACTGAAATGACACCTCCCAAGGATGGGCTTGCTTGGTTTTGCATCATGAATAAGGATATTGTTCATCAGAGCTGTTCAGTACCCCAAGAAAAATGGAACAAAAATGAGTGCATCCAGCATTTGCCTGGTTTTAGGAAAAAATGGATGGCAACTGGACAGGAGCAAAATGTAGCCTTTTTTATGAGTGTCTTGAAAGATCATGCTGAGTTGCTGAATCTAGAGGCTATCAAGGCTTTGAATTGGCTCGCTAGCCTCACCTCTGACAGGTTGGCTAAGATGGCATATTGCGGAATTTCTGTTCCGCCTGCATTGAGATTAGTCTCTATCTCAGGAGAGGATGACCATCATTATGATAAAATTTTTCATTCGTTTGGACTCGTCCAGGGTTTAGAAGAGAATAAGGTTGCTACTTGGCGATATCCTGATGGCTTGGATGAGCTAGTCTTTGACTCATATGCTTTACAAATTGCACTCTCAAAGCCAATTAAGAAAGTCACATATTTGTACCTATCAAAGGCAACTCTTATTGTTGTGCCTGTGAACCTTGTTGAACATTGGAAAAATCAGATATTGAAGCATACAAAGCCTGGCCAGTTGCAAATTTATGTGTGGAATGATCAGAAAAGACCTCCTCTTGCACATAGCATGGCCTGGGATTATGACATTGTAATTACCACTTTTCCTCGCCTTAGTGCAGAATGGAGCATTAGAAAAGATAGCTTATTAATGCATGTGCATTGGTTTAGAATAATACTGGATGAAGGGCACACTTTAGGAGCTAGTATGAATCTAACAAACAAGCTGCAAATGGCAATTTCAATGCACGCCTGTTTTAGGTGGGTACTTACTGGCACACCTATGCCGAACACCCCAAACAGTCAATTGGCACACCTTCATCCTATGCTAAAATTTTTGCATGAAGAAGTATATGGAAAATTTCCAAGGTGGTGGGAACAGGGAATTTTACGGCCGTTCGAGGCTTGCCAGGAGGATGGACGTGCTAGACTGTTGCAACTTTTACAGAGAACGATGATTAGTGCACGAAAGTCAGATCTGCATACCATTCCACCTTGCGTACGCAAGGTGAAGCTTCTGGATTTTACGGTGAAGCATGCAGCTAGCTACAATGAACTTGTTGAGACAGTACGTAGAAATATTCTCCTAGCAGACTGGAATGATCCAGATCATGTTGAATCTTTGTTGAATCCAAGGCAGTGGAAGTTTAGAAGCAGCACTTTGAGGAATGTGCGATTATCATGCTGTGTTGCTGGTCATATAAAGATGAGAAATGCAGGCGAAGATATTCAAGAAACAATGGATATTCTTATTCAGCAGGGAGTGGACCCCATATCTTATGAGTTTGCAGCCATCAAAATGGCTCTTCTGGATGGTGGCATCTGTAACAGGTCATTCAACATGAAATCAAATTTGGTAGGCTCAAGTAGATCAATTAACTCCAGGTTACAAAAATATGGGCCGCATATATGATAATCAATATCAGCTAGGCATTCATAATCATAGAGTTTGAAGTGTGGTTGTCTGGTCATTCTGCAAGAGTCCAAACTTATATGTTTATTTTCTTGTAGATGTAGTGAATGGTGTAGGCTTCCAATTCTTACACCTTGCCGACATTTACTTTGCCTCTCCTGTGTGGTGATGGACTGCACCAAATGCACTTTGCCTGGGTGTGAACATGCGTACAAGATGCAGAATCCAAAGGATTCAGCAAGGCCAGAAAATCCGAACCCCAAGTGGTCAGTGCCTCAAGATCTCATTGAGCTGCAGCCATCTTATGTTCAGGTATGACATGCTGAATGGTAATGTCAAAAGTTTTGATGGCATTGCATCTTCAAGGAATTTGCAGTAGCATTTAGCTTCTTATGCTGTTGTAATATCCCTCAAGTTAACTTTACGCAGATTTTCCTGTGAGGATCTCATTCTTGGTCATTTTTCTTGCATTTTGCTTCAGATTGTAGCATTTGCGAGTTCTATGCTTTTGTACAAGGTTGATTGGTTGCATTCAAAGAATCAACGACCTTCACTTTTTCGAAATTATGAGCTTGGTTTTCTAGTTTTATGAACTTAATTGTGATGTTCCATGTTATGGAATTTAATTGTATGTGTCATATGTATTGTGTTAATAGCTTCACAATGACCTGCAATAGTATTTTTGTGATGAAATCTAGTGAATGTGCTGAAAACTTTTTGAGAGCACCCTTGAGCTCACAAGGAACCTGAAAGTCCCTTTTTACAAACAATCATGACATTGGAATGTGTGCGTTTATATCTTCTAGAAACTCTAGATAATTTATCTAAAAACAACAAAGTTCCAGAAGTTGAGGCTAGAGATTATGAGCATAGTTACAGAGCTATGTCTAAGCAGAGCCTGAGGATGGACCATTCAAAGAGTTCTGTTTTGATGCTTTCATTCAAGTGATTGTTTATGGTGCTCTCTAGAAGAAATGGCCTAGTACCACTTTTCAGTCAATCCAACCAACCATCTAGATATTGTAAGAATCTAGCCTTGATTGTATGTGTTGGGAGCACATTGTAGACTAAAAGTAGGTAGTTTTCCTTGTAGTGACCTTTCCAAGTAATCATGAAATTTAGTGGTAGTTGCACCACTTTGGTGAAATTTGAAAAGCTGTTTCATAAATTTGCTTGGAGTCATCCATGATCTTGATTCTTGTTGCCCTTTCTCAGTTGGAAATTAATAATCATATGGAAGAAGTAATTTGGGGTTTCCCAAGATAGTTACGATCAAAAGTGCATGAAACAAGAGAAGTATTTATTGGAGAGAGAAAAGAAAGAAAGAAAGAAAGATTTAATTAATGTCCTTGAGAGGGAGGGAGAGAGAGAGAGAAAGAAAGAAAGAAAGCTTGTTTAATGTCTTTTCCATGTCTTTTTATAAGATGGGGAAGTACATTGTTGTACACCATGCCTCTGCCGCATATAGAGCCGTGGGGGTGACAATGGTATCAAAGAGGCGACAATTACCGCGAGCATCCTGGATGGATTTCCGGAAACAAAATCGCTCTAGCTGAACAAGGGAGGCATGTCCCTTCCCCAGTCAAGTGGTAGCGGCTGTTGAACTTATAAACCTAGTCAAATGAATTGTACATGCCACATGGTCAATAATTGAATACTTTTCAGAAATTGATGAAATCAAAAGCATTTGTTTTCTATTAGAAGGGTCCCATCACTAATAGTGATTAGAGGCCAATTAGAGGATGATTAGCATCTAATTTTCCAGATCCGGTCTTGCTGATTGGAGTGGCCAGCAAGTAGAATTCATTTCCATTTTGATTCATTGATTTAGCATAGAGTAGAGTTCACATAGACTTGAACTAGGATCAAAATTTGGGATCCATTGCTTGCTGTTTTTTCATTTCTACTTGCATGACAATTGCATGTCAAGATTTCATATTGCATGTTTCATTCCTAGTTGTGTTAGGCTCAAGTAGTCCTTGAAATCAACAATACTAGGGTCCTGGGCTCATTGTTTTAAGCTATTCTTAGCATCATCATTCTACAACAGCGGCATGTCTCATGCTAAAATTAGGACCTGAGAAAAGGATCCCCAGATATGTGTAGGAAGGGACCACCTCTAGAACCTGTCCACCCAAAGTAAGCTCCTGTCGCGAGAAGTGTTGAAGACCATCCTTGGTCTTCCCAATGTTCACCCCTATGCCCCATGTGGTGCAAAACTCATGAAATCAACATTACTAAGGTCCTGGGCTCATTGTTTTAAGCTATTCTTAGCATCATCATTCTACAACAGCGGCCTATCTCATGCTAAAAGTAGGACCTGAGAAAAGGATCCCCAAGTATGTGTAGGAAGGGACCACCTCTAGAACCCGTCCACCCAAAGTAAGCTCCTGTCGCTGGATGAATGCTCGAGAAGTGTTGAAGACCATAACCTTGGTCTTCCCAATGTTCACCCCTAGGCCCCATCTGGTGCAAAACTCATGCAAGCAATCCAACTGTCGCTGTAGACCCTCTCTGGTCGGTGAGACCAATACCACATCATTGGCATAAAGGAGGATAGCAATCAAGATGTCCCCAAGCCCGCAACCAGCACCACCACACTGTGTAACGACTCTCTTCAACTCATCAATATACAAGCCAAAGAGGACTGGTGAGAGGGATCAACCTTGTTTCATCCCAATAGTGCTCCAAATGTGATCGGATATGCCACTGCTATGCCGGAAACATCCCAGGACACGCTCATAAAGTGCCATCACAGCAAGATGACCCCATGATTCCGGTAGTTACTCGGAATCATGGGGTCACCATTCTTATGGATGGGGTGGATAATGTTAGTGCACCAGGATGATGGGAAATCGGAAACAACTGCGGAATTAAGAAGGGTGGCTATAGAAGTGCAAGTAAGTCGGAGGCATGGGAAAGGAGTTTAGACTCAAGGTCTTCAATATCTCTGGCCTTGTGGGACTTCATCTTCTTAATGGCTGCAAGTACCATGTCAGATGTGAAGAGGGAAAACTCAAATGGTCGTGGAGATATAGAGATAGGTGAGTCGGTAGGGACGATATACAAGCTAGTAGCATAATCAGTCCAAATGCAGAGGTCCTCCAGGAGAGGTGGTGGAGAGCAAGGAATGAACTCACGCCAAAAAGCGCTTGAAGAAGAGTTGAAAAGAAGGTCAATAAGGCGTTTCTCTTCAGAATCATCATAGGAACGCTTCTTTACGGCGGAGAACATAATGGTAACGTCGGGAAGATCGAAGCTGATGTGGAGCATGGATACGTGAATAGGTTACTGACTGATGAAGAGAACGACACTCGGTATCGTACCATGGAGGGTGCAATGGTCGAGGTGTGCGTCGAGTCTTTTTGGGATGGTGTTTTGGGGGAGGGTTAGTGAGGCGGCCGTGTGGAGAGAGGTGGTGAGAAAAGCAGCCTGGGTGTCGACTGGACTGCCATGAGGAAAGGAGTGTAAAAGTGAGGCCAGGGACTGCCGGTACAGTGGCATGTAAATGAAAGAAAGAAAGAGAGAGATAAAGAAGAAAGAAAGAAAGCTTTATTAATGTCTTTTCCATGCCAAAAGGCATATAAGACTAGTAAATGTACATGTCAAGTATGTGGTCACTGGTAACCATAGGAGCGTATGAAACGTCTCCAAAACAGTAACAAAAGTAGCAAATCTAGAGCTAAAGCTATAAACTGAAATAGATGTGATGCTATAAGAAACATGTGGGAGCATGTATACTGCTAACAGTCATGAGTGAGGTATGACGCTATCATCTAGTCCTGTCCTGTTGGTGGTGATGCTATAGAAGGATGTAATACGGCCTGTGGCATGAAGGGCCACTGGTGGTCTCTGCGTCGTCTGAGAGGATGAAGAGGTCTCCTCGTGATAGGTCGAGTAGCTCGTGCTGCAACATGGGTATGTGTGGGACGCTGTCTCTGGTCTCTGTGGGCAAGTAGGTCATCATCATCATCATCGTCACCGTCATCAAATCGTCCTCTCCTCCTGGAGAAGAAAGAAGTGATCTGAGGCTGAGAAACCTGACTCGGCTGGGCTGTCTGATACAAATCCTGTCGTAGTATAAACATCTCTCGTATCATGAGTGCCGCGCATCGGGAATCCTCATAAGCTATGAGCGATCGTAAGGTGACAGGTGTGTCTCGGAACAAACATTGGTATCTCCCTCTGATCTCGTAATATACCGGGCACCTAAAGATAAAGTGCTCCTCTGACTCCACCTCCTCTAAAGAGCATAACTGGCAAATCCGCTCATCTCTCAGGGTACCCTGGAATCTACCAGTCTCAATAGCCAACTGATGTGATGATACGCGGAGCTGTCCCAATGTAAATCTGAGGCAATGTGATAGTCTCGAGTCCAAATAATGCGGTAAGACCGGGAACCCAACTATGTCAAGCTCAATCCAGTAGTAGCCGGGTTTAACCCCAAGCTGTCGCCCCCAAGTACGGTCAAGATATGCCCGATGTAAGATGCGCGTGATATACTGATGAGTACCTGAGGGGAGCTCTGTAATGGAGATACCAAATGACTCAAGGAGGAAATGGGATGCCTGAGAGAACCACGATAGTCGATAACCCTGGTCATGAAGAAAGTGTGAGGAAACAAGTGCTGTCTGTGTATATCTCATATCCTCATCGGGCAGAGCCTGGATTCTCTGAATGTATGTGATAAGCTGGAACGTGGCATATATCTAAATGGGTGGAATGGCAAACTCTGCAAGAAGGATCTCATGTGGAACCAAGGGCTTCGCCCGAATCATACGAGCTAACATGGTAGTCTACAATCGTGAAATGCTGGCCCAATGTGATGAAGGGAGGCCGGTACACCATGTCTCTGCTGCAAACCCTCTCTGGTCGGGGATACTAGTACTACATCCGCGTAAAGGAGAATAACAATCAGAATGGTGCCAAGTCTACAGCCACCCCCGCCACGCTGTGAGATGACTCGCTCTGACTCATCAACATACAATCCAAAGAGAATCGGTGAAAGAGAGCACCCCTGTTTCACCCCAATGGTGCTCCAAATGTGATCAGATAGGCCACTGCTATGTCGGAAACATCCCAAGACCTTCTCATAAAGAGCCATCACTGCTAAAACAATATCTGTGGAGAAACCAAGGTCACGAAGTCTCTGAATGAGCAGGGAGCGTGGTACAGAATCGAAGGCTTTCCTGAAATCTACAAAACAATAGTAAACCCTCTTTCGTGTACTTAGCTTCCTCAATCAAGGCTTGAAGTGTAAAAATATGGTCAGTGGTAGAATAATGAGATCGGAAACCTGCCTGCCCCAATGCATGTAATCTCCGAGCTTCCGCCTCTGAACTCACTGCAGCGTGGAGTATGGTACCATAGAGCTTTGTGAGAACATGTCCGATCATGGGATCACCATTTTTATGAATAGGGTGGATGATGTTGGTGCACCAGGATGAGGGGAAACCAGAGACAACGGCGGAATTGAGGAGAGTGGCTAGTGTGGGAGCAAGGAGGTCGGAAGCATGGGTTAGGAGTTCAGATTCAAGGTCTTCGATATCTCTTGCTTTATGGGACTTCATTCTCTTGATGGCCGTAAGTACCATGTCAGATGTGAAGAAGGTGAACTCAGAGGGGCGTGGGGAGATAGAGATGGGTGCGTTAGTGGGTATGGTATATAGTTTGGTAGCGTATTCGGTCCATATGCGAAGGTCATCCAGGAGGGGTGGTGGAGCACGAGGGATAAACTCACGCCAAAAGGCGCCTGAAGAGGAACCGAAGTGAAGATCAACAAGACGCGTTCCTTTGGAGTCATCATAGATACGTTTTTTTCGACGGAGTGTGCAACGGTAAGAGCGCCTGGCGGAGTGGAGGAGATGAGGATCGTGAGTGCGGGCATGGGTGACATGCCGATGAAGAGAGCGACATTCAGCATCATACCACGGTGTTGAAAAGTAATGCCTATTTTACCCCTTTTGGCTAAGCATTAGTTAAGTTGTACATAACTCATGGGGCATGTTTTAATTAAATGCATGACCCCCCCTTTTGTTAAGTTATGTAAATTAGTGCACGTGGACCACTTGGCCAAGTAGCTCACTCCCATGGTTGACACCTAGACTTTCCATGCATGTAAAGGAGGTGCTTGCCTCACAAGGGATTTGGAGGACCCACGCCCTCCTCTCTCTCTCTAGCAATTCATTTCTTCTTGAGACTTTTGAGTTTGTGAGATGCTCATGCAATTCTCCTTGTGTGTGATATTTCCATAGCCAAGTTTTCTCAAGCTTTCATAGTTGATCTAGCATCTGAGTTAAGATACTCCATAGCTAGGTCTTGTAATTCTTCATGGTATCAGAGCAGGTTGTCTAGCCTGTGAGTCTGAGAGTGAGAGAAACTTCAGTGCTTAGATTCTTGAGAAGATTCTTATCTTCTACAAGCACCTTAATCTTGAAAGAGGGAGCATTTGATCTACAGGTGTCAGATCAGGTGGAGTCTTGCACTGTTGGTGAGCTATTGGCAAGGGGAGTGGGATGATCCAAAAACTTTCTAAATCTGGCTAAGTTTTGGAGAGTTTTTCTGGAGGAGCTTACACAAAAGTAGGGCGCACTTTCTGTAGGGGCTTTTGGTTTCTGTTCCAGTGGAGCCTAGTGCTTGTGCTAGTGAGGCCACACCAAGTGGCAAAGACAAAAGCAGGAGCTGAAGGGTTTCCTTGAAGTGGCTACATACCCTAGTTTGGGGTTAAACCCTTGTTGCTGGAAGCTGTTCTTTTCTGATCTCTTTCAAGTTGAGCTTCTGTTTTAAGCACAGATTTTAGCATGGCAAGTCTTGGGGAGAGTTTGCTGGGTGAATCTAGCAAACTAGATGGCACAAACTACAGAGTGTGGAAGTTCAAGATAGCCAATATCTTGATGGATAAGAATTGCTGGGAGGTCATGACAGGTACAGAACCTGTACCAACATCTGATCCTGAATTGAAGGACTACATGAACAGGAGACATAAAGCTCATAGGATAATCAATCTTTCTGTCAAGGACAATATTATTCCTCACATTTGCAATGCAAGGGATGCAGCTGATGCTTGGACAATTCTGAAGTATATGTTTGAAACAGTGGATTCAGCCAAGCTGGTGTATTTGCAAAACAGGTTACATACTCTCAAGATGGAAGCAGGTGCAACAATTGGTGATCATATTACAAAGGTCAAGGACCTATTGGATCAGCTTGCTTCAGTTGGAGAGAAAGTAAGTGACAGGAGTATTGTTCCCATAGTCTTGAACAGCTTGTCATTCAACTATCAAGACTATGTGATGTCCCTTTCTGCTAGGGAGAAACTCCCAACCTTTGGGGAGTTATGTGGTCTTCTTTTACAGGAGGAGATGAGAAGATAGCAAACATGCTGGCTATCTTCTGTCTCCTCATAGGTTCAGCACCTATGAGGAGACAGAAGATAGCCAGCATGTTTGCCTTGGAGATAATTCTACACGTATGGTGAGGGGCAAAGGTACAGTTGCAATACAGCTATCATCAGGTGAGGTGAAGGAAATTAAAAGTGTGTTGCATGTACCAGGGTTGGCTAAGAACTTGTTATCTGTTGGTGCCATTACCAAACAGAACATGGTGGTAGAGTTTAATGATTCTAAATGTTTGGTAAAAGACAAAGAGAAGAACTTCAAAGTGGTAGCCAAGGGAATGCAAGAAGGAGGTCTTTACAAGCTTTTCACAACCATTCCTAGCCAAGAGGCCTTGTCTGCAAGAGATACTAATCGGGACAAGCTTTGGCATGAGAGATATGGTCATTTGAGTTACAAAAGTTTGCAAGTTTTGAACAGGCACAAAATGGTATAAGTCTTCTTCAGATACATGTGAGGCTTGTGCATTAGGGAAGCAACAGAGGAAAAAGTTTCCAAAGGAGAAAGCTACCAGGGCCAAGGGCATTCTTGAACTTGTGCATTCAGATTTATGTGGTCCCATGCAGGTCAAATCAGTAGGGGGGCCATACTATCTCATGACCTTCGTAGATGATTTCTCTCGGAAGGTATGGGTCTATTTTCTGAAACTGAAATCTGAAGCGTTCAAATACTTCAAACAGTGGAAAGCTATGGTGGAAAACCACACAGGAAAGAGGTTAAAGACTCTCAGGTCAGATAAGGGTGGTGAGTATATTTCTGATGAGTTCAAAGATCTTTGCAAAGCATGTGGGATAAAGAGACAGTTTACTGCTCCACATACACCGCAGCAAAACGGCGTGGCTGAGCGGAAAAACAGGTCTATAGTTGAGTGTGCGAGGAGCATGCTCAAGGCAAAGGGGTTGCCAAATTCCTTTTGGGCAGAAGCGGTAGCAACTACTATTTTTCTATTGAATAGAAGTCCAACCAAAGCAGTTGAAGGAATCACGCCAGAAGAGGCATATAGTGGCAAGAAGCCCAAAGTGGGCAGCCTTCGAGTATTTGGGTGTACAGCATATGCACATATACCAAAGGACTTGCGGAAGAAACTTGATGCAAAATCCGTAAAGTGTGTCTTTCTTGGGTATAGTGAAGGTGAGAAAGCTTATGTGCTATATGATCTCGAAAACAGGAGGAAGATCCTAAGTCGAGATGTCATCTTTGATGAAGAGCATGCACCCAAGATACAGGAGCAGGAGAAGGAAGGAATTACTGAGTTCATACCCTTGATTGATTCCACGGATGAGGATCCTAGTCAAGAGTCCCGTAAGCCTCAAGTGCAGGAGCAACAACAGGAAATCGAACCTACTAGTTCGAGACCTCTTTTTGGCCAAGTACCAGAAGCAGAAGTTGGGGACAAACGGAAGACTAAAACAGTACCATGGGATACGTGGTCACCATCCACATCACCTACTGCTAGGAAGAAGCTACCTAGGTGGTATTGGGAAACAATCAAAGAAGGTCAAATGATTGAAGAAGGAGAGAGCAGTGAACAGGGTGTCAGAAGATCTCTTAGGTCTCATGAGAGACAAGAGACTAACTTTGCTCTTATGTCCACTATTCTGAATGCAGATGAGCCACAATTCTTTCACGAAGCCGTGAGAGAAAAGGTATGGCAACATGCCATGCAGGAGGAGTACGACTCCATTGTCAAGAATGACACATGGGAGCTCACTACATTGCCAGAAGGGAAGCAACCAATAGGTTGCAAGTGGGTCTATAAGACCAAGTTTCATGCCAATGGAACAGTGGACAAGTACAAGGCAAGGTTGGTGGCGAAAGGCTATGCTCAGCAAGAGGGGCTAGACTATGATGAGACATTCGCACCTGTTGCTAAAATGACATCTATCAGGACCGTTTTGGCTATAGCCTCATATTTTGATTGGGATGGCCATCAAATGGATGTCAAGAGTGCCTTTCTTAATGGGCACCTACAGGAGGAGGTTTACATGGAACAACCGCAGGGATTTGAAATAACAGGCAAGGAGAATCTGGTTTGCAGGCTTAGGAAAGCCTTGTATGGGCTCAAACAGGCGCCAAGGGCTTGGTATAGCCGAATTGATGAGTACTTTGCAAGGCAAGGGTTTGAGAAGAGTAAGTCTGATTGCAATCTTTATGTCTTCAGGGAAGGAGAAGACTTTGTGGTTGTTGTGCTCTATGTGGATGATCTACTCATCACGGGAAGCAATAAGAAGCTTATTGCTTGTGTTAAGAAGAATCTTTCTAATGAGTTTGAAATGAAAGATTTGGGTTTGCTACACTATTGCCTAGGAGTTGAAGTTTGGAAAGGAAAGCGGTCTTTTTATCTCACAGGCAAAGTATGCACAGAAATTATTGAAGAAGTTTAACATGCAAGAAAGCAAACCAATCAGCACACCCATGGATGCAAGCAACAAGCCATCAAAAGATGATGGTCCAGCATTTGCAGATGAGACGCTCTATCGTCAGTTAGTGGGCAGCCTGATTTACCTTACTACCACCAGGCCAGATATTGCTTATGCGGTTGGAATCGCAAGTCAATACATGTGTAAGCCTACCGAAGCACATTGGAAGGCAGCCAAGCGGATCCTACGATATGTGAGAGGGACAGTGACTTATGGGATTGGATACACGGATGACGGGAACCTTCAGCTGGAAGGCTATTCAGATTCTGATTGGGTAGGTGATAGAGACGATCGGGGATCGACGACAGGCTATTGCTTCAGCCTAGGTTCAGGGGCTATATCGTGGTGCAGTAAGAAGCAGCCTACTATTGCTCTATCGTCTACCGAAGCTGAGTACAGGGCGACTACGAGGTCCGCCTGTGAAGCCATTTGGTTACGTCGTCTACTTGAGGACATGCAGATTGCTCAAGTAAGACCTACATTGTTACATTGTGATAACCAAAGCTGCATTCAGCTTGCAAGGAATCCAGTCTATCATGCACGGACAAAACATATAGAGGTGGACCAGCATTTTATACGAGAGAAAGTGCACAGTGGGGAGATCGAGCTAGTTTATTGCGACACCAACGACCAGACAGCTGATATTTTTACTAAACCACTTAGTAAAGATAAGTTTGAAAAGTTCAGAACTTTGTTGGGTGTCAGTTTGAATAAAATTGCCATTAAGGGGGGGTGTTGAAAAGTAATGCCTATTTTACCCCTTTTGGCTAAGCATTAGTTAAGTTGTACATAACTCATGGGGCATGTTTTAATTAAATGCATGACCCCCCCTTTTGTTAAGTTATGTAAATTAGTGCAAGTGGCCCACTTGGCCAAGTAGCTCACTCCCATGGTTGACACCTAGACTTTCCATGCATGTAAAGGAGGTGCTTGCCTCACAAGGGATTTGGAGGACCCACGCCCTCCTCTCTCTCTCTAGCAATTCATTTCTTCTTGAGACTTTTGAGTTTGTGAGATGCTCATGCAATTCTCCTTGTGTGTGATATTTCCATAGCCAAGTTTTCTCAAGCTTTCATAGTTGATCTAGCATCTGAGTTAAGATACTCCATAGCTAGGTCTTGTAATTCTTCACACGGGGGGTGTGAGAGAGAGAGAATTAGAATTAGAATTATTATTATTAATGTCTTTGGTACCCAAAGGTACATAAGACAAAAGAGAGTACAAAAGGTGAGGAGTATTGTGCGTACGGACTTATTTACTAGTAGAAAAGAGAAGAAGACAAGAAACTAGCATATCTATCTCGCTATCTCTAAGAAGAAGAAATATCCAAGCTTGACCACCAGCTTGCGAGGGTACAATGCAAGAGCTTAACCACCTGCTTTGCGGAGGAGACTAGCTACGAGTAAGCTGAAAATAATGAGTGATAATAGTAGTGGAGCGTGCTGTGGACTGGCGAGAAGCCCGTGAAAATCTAGTGATCCTGGATCTAGCAGAAATATGTGAGACTCTTTGTGTCTTCAATCTCTGATTTTGGACTTCAAAATCCAAAACGGAAATGTCCTCTCTGTCTCATTTTTGGAAAAACTGGGTAATATGAGCCTGGCTATGATCCATGTCTGTGGTAGGTAGAAGTGAAGCCCGTAGAGTATACATCTCTCTCAATAGAAGACCTACACATCTGGAGTCTGGATACTCGAGGAACGATCGCAACGTGAGAGGGGTATCTCTGTATAAACATTGGTAACGCCCCCTGATCTTGTAATATACTTGACAGCGAAAGATGAAATGGAACTCATCCTCCATTTCATGAAGAGAACAAAGCTGACATATCCTCTGCAATCTGGGAGTGTCCGTGTATCTACCCGTCTCAATAGTCAGCTGATGAGAAGAGACTCGGAGCTGTCCCATACGGTATCGAAAGATAATGGCTGTGTAAGATATGCTGGAAGGACAGGGGTACCCGTAGTATCCAACCGGAGTAGATGTGTGCCATAGAAATGTATCTTGACCTTATCAGGGTCGGGCTGTGACCATATAGTGCGTATGTAGCTACGATAAATATGTTGTCTGATATAAGCATGAGTCCCGCTCGACAGATCAAGTATAGATAAGCCCCAAGTCTGAAGAAGGGCTGAGACACTGCCAAACCAAGAATGCTTGGCCCCCTGTCCAGCAATGGTGCATGATGAAGTGAGAGCAGCAACAATATATCTGGAAGTGTCTAACTCTGATATCCTGTGAAGAAAGGTAATGATTCGAAACATAGCACCGATAACCAGGGGAGGGGAAGCAAACTCCGCTAATATGATATCATGTGGCACCGAGGGCTTAGCCCTAATGATCCTGCTAAGCATGAGAATCTGGATACGAGTAAGATCCCTCCAAGTATCGCGTGATAAATCCGGACACCAAGTCTCAGCAGAGTATAAAACAACCGGGGAGACAGTGGTAGAAAATAGTAAGCATCTGGTAGCAGGGTCCTGTACATAATATGTGGGGCAGAATCTCTCCATATGAACAAGAGAAGTGTGCCCCTTACGGAGTCTGGTGAGGGCTGCCGGTCGAAATGTGAGTAGCGGACCAGAAAAAAGTACTCCCAAATAAGTGTAAGAGGTCACAATCTCAATCGGCAGCCCATCATAATAGAAGGTCACATCTCTCATATGCTGTCTATTGGTGTTGAACACCATAATCTTGGTCTTATTAGTATTAACCGTCAATCCCCAAAGCTGACAGAAGTGATGTAAAGCAAAGAGGTGTCTCTGTAAGCCAGCTGCAGAGGATGAGAGAAGAACCACATCACCAGCGTATAGGAGAATGGGGATAATAATATCTGCTAAGGGACAGCCCTCTCCACCTTCCTCTCGAATAATCCGCTCGAGGTCATCAATATATAGTGCAAAGAGAGTAGGAGATAAGGGGCAGCCCTGCTTCACTCCAATGGTAGAGTGGATCAGCGAGGACCAACCACTACCGTCCCTGAACTGCGCCCAAACTCGCTCATATAAAGTAATGATCGCGGCAATAGTCTCGTCTGTGAAGCCAAGCAAAGATAATCTCTGGAAAAGGAGGTGTCTCGGAACTGAGTCAAAAGCTTTGCGGAAATCCACAAAGCAACAATAAACTCTCTGTCTCTGATGTCGTGCCTCCTCAATGATGCATCACAAAATGAAAATCTGATCTGAGGTAGAGTATCCTGGTCTGAACCCAGCCTGACCCATAGCATGTAAATCCTCAGTCTCAGCAAAAGATTCAGTAACTGTCTGTAAAGTGGAACCATAAATGTTAGCCAAAGTGTGACCAATCATAATAGTACGGTAGTTTTCTACATTTATGGGATCACCTGCCTTGAGAATGGGATGAAGAATATTAGTACACCATGCGGTAGGAAAACCAGAGGTCACAGCAGTGTTAAAAGCATGAGCAATAAAGGGCAAGATAAGATGTGCTGTAGGTTTTAGGAAATCCACGTATAGAGAATCATAGTCAGTGGCTTTATGAAGTTTGGCATGGTTAATGGCATTTTCAACCATGTGTGGAGTAAAAAGCGTGCAGCAGGCAGGTCGTGGTGAGAGTAAGGTAGGAGGGGAGTCTAGGGTATAAAGTTTTGTGGCATATTCAACCCAAGATTCGGTTGCGATGGGGGCCAAAGTCGAAGAGGATCTGGTGAAATGTTTCCAGAAAAAGGAGGAGGAAGAGGAATCTAAAGAATCGATCAACCTTTGGCAGAGTGATCGTAGGTATGTTATCTTTTTTGTTCTGGTGGCTTTACGATACTTTTTTTGGTGTTGTTTGAGTGTTGCAGGGGAGTGTAATCTGGCATTTGCCACATGTTTGTGAAGAGAGCGACATTCTGCATCATACCAGCGGTTGTGAACACGTCTATGAGATGATATCGTCTTGGTGGGGAAAGATGAGGACGCTGCAGATAAGAGGGATTTAGAGAGAAAAGTGGCTTGTTGCTCAACTGATGCCGTGAAAGGGAAGTGAGTAAGTAGTTGGGACAGGGTTGTGGTGTAGTTGGCGAGTCCAGAGTGAGTAAAGGGAACACGTTTGTTAGTAGAAGAGGAGCGTGGAACTTTAGAAGACGGGGTTATGTGACCCAGTGAGAGGCGTAGGAGTGAGTGATCAGAAATGGTAGGAGGTGTAATGGAGAAATCAGAGATGTGAGGGATCAAAGCAGGTGATCCAATAAAGTAGAGAGAGAGAGAGAGAGAGAGAGAGAGAGAGAGAGAAGAAGAAGAAGAAGAAGAAGAAGAAAGAAGAAGAAAGCTTTATTAATGTCTTTTCCATGCCAAAAGGCATATAAGACTAGTAAATGTACATGTCAAGTATGTGGTAACAGTGGGAGCGTATGAAACGTCTCCAAAACGATAACAAAAATAGCAAATCTAAATGCTATGAACTGAAATAGATGTGATGATATATGAAACATGTGGGAGCATATATATTGCTAAATGTCATGAGTAAGGTATGACACTATCATCCAATCCTGGCCTGCTAATGCTATAAAAGGATGTAATACGGGTTGCAACATGAAGGACCGCTGGTGGTCGCTGGCGTCGTCTAGGAGGATAAGGTCTCCTCATGATAGGTCGAGTAGCTCGTGCTGCAACATGAGTATGACTGGGACACTGTCTCCAATTGCTATGGGCAGGTAAGTTGTCATCATCATCATCATCATCATCAAATACTAGGTCTCGGCCTCTCCTCCTGGAGAAGAAAGAAGTGATCTGAGGCTGAGAAACATGACCCTGTTGGGCTGTCTGACACTTCTCGTAGTATAAACATCTCTCGTATTATGAGTGCAGCACATCGAGAGTCCTCATAGGCTAAGAGGGATCGTAGGGTGACAGGCGTGTCACGAAACAAGCAGTGGTATCTCCCTCTGATCTCGTAATACACCGGGCACATAAAGATAAAGTGCTCCTCCGACTCCACCTCATCCAAGGAGCATAACTGACAAATCCGCTCCTCTCACGGGGTACCTTGGAATCTCCCAGTCTCAATAGCCAATTGATGTGATGATACGCGGAGCTGTCCCAATGTAAATCTGAGGCTGTGTGATAATCCCGAGTCAAAATAGTGTGGTAAAATTGGGAACTCTGCTATGCCGAGCTCAATAAAATGAGTCCAGTGTCGTCTCCAAGTACGATCGAGATATGCCCGATATAGAAAGTGCCTGATATACTGATGAGTACCTAAGGGAAGCTCTGTAATGGAGATACCAAATGACTCAAGGAGGAAGTTGGATGCTTGAGAGAACCACGACAGTCGGTAGCCCTGGTCATGAAGGGAGTGTGAGGAAGCAAGTGTTGTCTGTGTATATGTCATATCTGCATCTGGCAGAGCCTGAACTCTCTAAATATATGTGATAAGCTGGAAAGCAACATCTATCTGAATGGGTGGAACTACAAACTCTGCAAGAAGGATCTCGTGTGGAACCGAGGGGTTCGCTTGATCTGTAATCGTGAAATGCTGGCCCAATGCGATAAGGGAAGACCGGTACACCATGTCTGTTGCATGCAAGGCTGTGGGGGTGACAATAGTATCAAAAAGTCTACACTTACTGTGAGCATCTCGGATGAACTTCCTGAAGCAGAACCGCTCAAGCTAAACAAGGGAGGAATGCCCCTTCCCAAGCCGGGTGGTGGCTGCTTGTCGCATGCTGAAGGTAGGACCAGAAAAGAGTATCCCCAAATAAGTATAAGAGTAAACTACCTCTAAGGCCTGTCCATCTAGGGTGAGCTCCTGGCGCTGCATGAAAGCTCGAGAAGTGTTGAAGACTATAACCTTGGTCTTCGCTGTGTTCACCCCCAATCCCCATCTGGTGCAAAATCCCTGTAAACAATTCATCTGCCTCTGTAATCCCTCTCTGGTTGGGGATACTAGTACCACATCATCCGCATAGAGGAGAATAGCAATCAAAATGGTGCCATGTCTACAACCAGCTCCGCCACACTGTGAGATGACTCGCTCTAACTCATCAATGTACAATCCAAAAAGAATCGGTGAAAGAGAACATCCCTGTTTCACCCCAATGGTGCTCCAAATGTGATCAGAGATGCCACTGCCATGTCAGAAACATCCCAAGACGCTCTCATAAAGAGCCATCACTGCCAGAACAATATCCGTGGAGAAACCAAGGTCACGAAGTCTCTGAATGAGCAGGGAGTGTGGTACATAATCAAAGGCTTTCCTGAAGTCCACAAAACAACAGTAAACCCTCTCCTTCCTGTACTTAGCTTCCTCAATCAAATCTCTAAGTGTGAAGATATGGTCAGTGATAGAATAATGAGATCGGAAAGCTGCCTGTCCCAATGCATGTAATCTCTTGGATTCCGCCTGTGAACTCACTGCAAACTGGAGTATGGTAACATAGAGCTTCGTGAGAACATGCCCAATCATGATAGTGTGATAGTTACCAGGAATCATGGGATCACCATTTTTATGAATAGGATGGATGATGTTGGTGCACCAGGATGAAGGGAAGCCGGAGACAACGGCGGAATTGAGGAGAGTGGCTAGTGTGGAGCAAGGAGGTCGGTAGCATGGATTAGGAGTTCAGACTCAAGGTCTTCAATGTCTCTTGCTTTATGGGATTTCATTTTCTTGATGGCCGCAAGTACCATGTCAGCGGTGAAGAAGGTGAACTCAGAGGGACGTGGGGAGATAGAGATGGGTGCGTCAGTAGGTATGGTATATAGGCTGGTAGCGTAGTCGGTCCATATGCGAAGGTCTTCCAGGAGAGGTGGTGGAGCACGAGGGATAAACTCACGCCAAAAGGCACTTGAAGAGGAACTGAAGAGAAGGTCAACAAGACGCTTTCCTTCAGAGTCATCATAAGCACGCTTTTTCCGGCTGAGTGTGTGATGGTAAGAGTTATGAACGTAGCCACGGCTGATCTAGATTTAGTCTATGAAAGCATCACATAAGCAAGACTTAACCCTAGAAAGCAGGAGAGAGAAAGCTTAAAGAGACTAAAGAAGGAGATCATATCATAAGCCAAGTAACAAATGACACATAATCCCTACTTATAGCCAAGAGGAAGCCCTAAAAGGAAGCTTCCAGTGGCTAGGGCCAAACTGAGAGGGAAAATAGTGCGCCCTCCAAGAAGGCCCCCACTCTCAGTAATATGACCAAATAACCAATATAGTGAATCATAGGGCCCAAGGCCTGCTTATGCATAAAGTAAAGTAAATGTAAATGGACATGGCGAATGTAATGAGCCGAGTCCATAACTCTCCCCGACACAAAAATAAGACCCAACTGCCATAAAGGACTGGATCAAGTAACAGCAAGCCCTGGAGGATCAACTGGAACAGCATCTGGTGTAGTAACAACTGGAGCAACAACTGATGTAGAGGAATCAACAAGTGCGGCAAGAGCACGAGCCTGATCCGCAAGTGACGGTGTATGATAAAAGACATCAATAGGCTCCAATGTGGCCTCCTCAACAGGACGACCATCCCACTGGACTAGGAACTGAATCTGCCGGCGGCGTCGACTACGATGCAAACGCACCTGAAGGATAGCAGCAGATAATAAAGGAAAGAGATCCGGTGCAGTAGGAAACTCAGCATCACGAGGAGCATCATCCTCAATAGCAGCACGTAATAAACTGACATGGAATATATCACAGGCACGTGTGGAAGCAGGAAGCTGAAGACGATATGTAACTGGACTAAGAACCTCCAATATACAATAAGGCCCATAATAACGTGGTGCAAGCTTCTCAGTAGAAGCATGGCCCTGAATAAAATGATGACGTGCAAACCGTAGGCGTAGATATACCATATCACCAACATGAAACTCAACATGACGTCGATGACGATCAACTGAAGCCTGATAACGCTGCTGGACCTTCTGCAAATGGGAACTGGCCTGGAGAATAAGCTCGCGAGCACCTGATAGAAATGAAGATAGTGTCATAGGTGTATCCTCGGGAGGAAGAGGAATACCAGGTAAAAGAGGTGCATAACCATGAGATAATAAAAATGGTGCAACGCCGGTGCTGGTACTAACAGAGCTGTTATAGCTATACTCTGCCAAACATAAGTGCTGATCCCAATCCTTCCCTGAAGGAGTAACAAAATGGCGCAAATAATCCTCAAGGATCCTGTTAAGGACCTCAGACTGCTCATCAGAAGTAGAATGATAAGCAGACCCCATAAAAAGCTGTACATCCAATATACACATAAGCTCTGTCCAGAACAATGATGTAAACTTACTATCCCGATCAGAAAGGATAGTACGAGGAAACCCATGTAGGCGAAATATCTCTGAAAGGAACAAGTGTGCACACTGCTCTGCTGTGATAGTACTGCGGACGGGTATGAAATGTGCCTGTTTCGAGAACCTGTCAACTACCACTATACATGAATCTGACCACGACGGGTGCGGGGAAGGCCAGTCATGAAGTCCATAGAAATATCAGTCCACTGGCGGTGAGGAATAGGCCAACTCTGAAGCAAACGAGCGGACTTAGCACGGGAGTACTTATTACGTAAGCAGAAAGGACAGGTACGAATAAGTACAACAAGCTCTTTCCTAAGGGATGGCCAATAGAAATGATCCTTAAGACGAGCATAAGACTTCTGAAAACCAAAATGACCCCCAACTGGGGACGAATGAGCATCCGACAACAACTGAGAACAGATACCCAAAGAACTAGGAATACAAAGAGAACCATAATGATAAAGACGGTGGTCAACAATGGAATAAGCCTGATGAGGTGAAGACGACATAGGTGGAGCAGAACTATAAACATCACGAAAATCAGAACATGTAAGATAAGCAGATGGAAGATCATCAAACCAGGAAGGGATCGTGGCAACAAGGGTATTCAATAAAGCAGGAAGTCTAGACAATGCGTCAGCAGCAGTGTTAGCACGACCAGGACGATACAAAATAGAAAAATCAAAAGATTGTAAAAACTGCAACCAATGAAACTGACGATCACTAAGATCACGCTGGGAGAAGAGATAACGTAAGGACTGATGATCAGTAACGATATCAAAAGGAACACGATACAGGTAATGGCGCCACTTCTTAAGAGCATAGATAATGGCAAGAAGCTCTTTCTCATGGACAGAATAACGTTGCTCATAAGAGCGTAAACGATACGACTCATAAGCAATAATACACTGAGACTGACGAAGCAAGGCACCCAAACCAACATTACTAGCATCGGTCTCAGCAAGAAATTTCTGGTCAAACTGTGGTAAACATAGGACAGAGGCCTCCACAACAGCACGACGAAGAGTGTCAGAGGCGAACTGACAATCAGAAGTCCAAACAAAAGCACTAGACTTCTTCAAAAGGGCATGAAGAGGGGCAGCCACAGTGGCAAAGTGAGGAACAAGACGACAAAGGTGAGTAGCGAGACCAAGAAACATACGAACATGGTGGACATCTGTGGGACTCTAGAGGCCAATCAGCGATTGCCCGAACCTTATGAGGGTCCAAACGAATACGACCATGACAAATGAGAAATCCTAAAAACTCAATCTCAACAACAACAAAGGAACACTTAGAAAGTTTAGCAAACAACTGGTGATGAACAAGCAATTGAAAAACAGATGAAAGATGTAACACATGCTCATCAAGAGTCTTACTAAAAACAAGAATATCATCAAAATAAACTAAAACACAACGACCAAGGAGAGGACGCATGATGTTATTCATCACATTCTGGAACGTAGGTGGACCATTAGTAACACCAAAAGGAAGAACACGAAACTCATACAAACCAAGATGGGTACGAAACGCAGTCTTGTGTTCGTCCGAAGGATGCATCCTAATCTGGTGATAGCCGGAACGTAAGTCTATCTTAGAGAAAAGATGAGAGGTGCCTAACTGGTCAAAGAGATCATCCATGTGAGGAATAGGATACTGGTTACGGATGGTCAACTTATTGAGGGCACGATAATCAATGCATAGGCGTTTGGAACCATCTTTCTTACTGACAAGGAGAACAGGGGCACCAAAAGGACTGTGACTAGGAACAATAAGGCCCTGATCTAGTAAAGCAATAATCTGAAGCTCAACCTCATCACGCTCAGACTTAGACATACGGTAAGGAGGCCGGGAGGGAGGAGCAGAACCAGGACGCAAATCAATATGGTGGTTCACATCACGTAATGGTGGTAGCGTCGTAGGTTCTGAAAAGACAAATGCATACTGATGTAATAAGTCAGAGATCACCTGAGGAACAGCTGGTGGAGGAGAGGTAGTCACTGGAGAATTTGCTGCAGCACGCTGAACACATAATAAAGCTGCACAATGAGCCTTAGGTAGGCTGCGGATAAACTGCTTCCCGCTGATCAGCTGGAAATCAGCCTGAGAATCAATACCAGCAAGTGAGTGGGTCACTGCATCATGAACAAATGTCAATGTCTGCTAAGCCAGGTCCAAAGTAACCGCTCCCAATGAAGCAAACCAATCAGCACCAAGGATAAGGTCATAGCGCTCCAGAGGAATGATATAAAGATCTGCCTGTCCAGAAAAATCACCAATGCGGTAGGATAATCCCTGAAACATTTGAGAACTAGGAAATGAGTGAGAACTGGCAACCTCGACTGTGAGAGGCTGTGGAGCAGGAATAGGTGAAGCGCGTATCCGGCTGAGAACATAACTGCTGATAAAGGAATGAGTGCTGCTGGTATCAACTAAAGCAATATACTCACGACCAGTAATGCGCACACGTAGCCGAATGGAGCGAGGACCGGGGCACCCTGTCTAGGTAGCATAGGCAAGCTGAGCATGGCAAGTAGCAGGAAGTAAATCAATAGAAGGCTCAGGAGATAGATCAGGCTCATCAGATATATGAATGTAGATATCGGACTCATCTGGGGTAGTGCCCTCATGGTAGAAAACAACAGTAGAAGTAGGCAGGGTCTGGCAGCAATCACGGGCAATGTGGTCAGGACTCTTACAACGAAAGCAAAGACGCTTCTGCTGAATGTCAGCGAACTCTGCAGACGTGTAACGTCGGACAAAAGCAGGACGAGGAGGCGGAGGGCGAGGAGCGGGAGAAGTAAGAGAAGAGGTCGGGACGACAGTGGAGGGGGCAGATGGGGCCGGAGATGGTAGAGGTGAAAGAGATGGACGGGGTCGGGAAAAGCGAAAGGGAGCAAGATCAGGGTACTTATGCTGTAAAGTACTAGCAAGGGACATGGCCTCAACAAGTGTGGGTGGACGGAAAGAAGAGACATCGTATCGTAGAGCACCACGAAGTCCAGCAATGTAGCGAGAAATAAGCTCGGTGGGCTGAAGATTTGTAAAGAGGTAGGAAAGGTCCATAAACTGATCTGTATAGGAAGAAAGATCACCAGTCTGAGTAAGACTACGGAATATATCACGCTGGCGGCTCAGCCACTGAGGGTCAATCATAGCATGACGAAGATCACGACGAAAGGTAGGCTATAACTGGAGACCGTCCCGATCAGGGTCAAGTCGGTAGACCCGCCACCAAGTGGCAGCACGTCCATCTAAATGTAAGGCGGCTAACTCCTCTGTGATGTCCTTTGGGGTCCTAACAAAGTGAGGCAAATTCATTTTCTTCTGATCCATTCCATCAATCACCAGTCCCATATATTTCTCAGGAAAAGAGAAACATTTTCTTCTATGATCCATCACTTTCTTTCTTTCTTGTGCTTGTTCCTCTTTATGACTTTTCAAAGCTGACTTGACATCCTCTGCGCCAGTTTGATTAATCACCATTTTTCTTCTACTCTTGAGCTTGTCACAAATGTTGCATTGACCCATTCAGACTTTCCTTGGAATTATAACCTCGTTGAAAAATGATTTCTAGATCCTAGTGAAGAATGAGTAACTTATAAATCTCTCATCCTCGCTAATCATTTCTTCCTTGTACAGAGAAAAAATCTCACGCCTTGAAAAATTGTCAAACAAATGACGTGGGCATCATGTCCTCACATTGAAGCCAAAAATGTTGTTCCATCCATCTTACATAATGTTGAGCAATGAAACCAATATCTTGAAGAGGCTTTCTGATGTAGCCACACTTTTGAATCCTATAAGCAATCATTTGTAAATGATTGTTGCCTAAGCTAAGCATAATTTGAAATGTTTTGCGACAGACAAGTACGTCGTTCAAAGAGTACTCAAATTGCTTGTTCAAACACGGAATAATATTAGCAGACAAATAAGCATCTTGTCAGTCGGCATCAAGATCGAAGTAGTATTCTCGAATAACCTTCAAGTTTTTCTTCCCTAACTTAAACAAACAATTCTTTACACAACAACCACGTCGTGTTGCTTTGCAAAGCTTTCTATTAGATACCAAGAAAATCTTTCTATTTTTGCCAAAGTTCCTCCTTTGTTGATGCATAGGAGATGTTGTTTGCCTCATAGCATCAGGGTATTCAAATGAAGATTGATCGCTCAAGCATACCGTCAGACAGTCAGAAGATGCTCCGTCTGTATGTCCAGTATCAATTGAACAACTATGCACACTACCTAAAGGAGATATTTTAGATGCTATAGATGTGATACTTGCAAAAGGAGATGTCGCAAAACTATTTTTCGTTTCATTGTCGTGAACGATTTCGTTTCTTTGAATTTTCTTTTGCAGGGAAGCTTCACAGGAACCTAGTTACACGACTACACATCACAAACAGATTCCATTCTAGCAATCAAGATAGCATAAGACAAGGAGATGCATGAAAATAGAGCAATCAATTATCAGTTTGATTTTTAGAGCGAGATCGTCAATGTCTCGCTTGTTGGCGGCCTGACGCTCTGCTCTTTCGTTGTGTTCTGCTTGTTGGCAAACTTTCATGCACAGCTATTTTTTGTTTCTAGTCTATTTCTTTTCTGCTCTACTCACTCACATTCTCTGTGTGTGTCTCTATCTCTATTTCTATCCAGAAGTATATTTTTATCTCCAATGTGTGGAGTTTAAAATATAGCTAAACAGAGAATTACAAGAGTAATTAACGCTAATCAACTAATCAGTTACTCTCCGTCGTTGCTACCCGTTTCAACTGGGTATGAAGTCTAAAACTCTAAGCCCGTTGAGCTGCCAGCTGGTAGTGCAAAAGATTCCCCTTCGTTTCTTTCGTTTCCTTTTGTTTCTTTTGTGTCTTCTCATTTTGCATCGCTTTGCGATCCTGGAGGTGTGTATACGATTTGCGAATGATTCACAAATCGTTTGTCTTGGAAGCACACTGACTTTCGTGAATCGTTCGACCTTTGAGTCAAGGTTTGTTGAATTTTGTGTTGCGGCAAAGCTGTAGGAATTCACCATTTTTTACACTCCCTCTTGAACCTTATAGCTTTGCATGTTTAATCCAATTGTCTTTCTTTGCTTTGCGAAGAGTGGCTTGTCGAGCGGCTTTGTGAGCAGATTTAGCACGCAGGCATGGCCAAACTATCATTAAGGGGTGTCAAATAAACATTAATTTCTAACACTCCCTCTTAATGTTTACTTTGTTATCTATTACTCCTAGAAGTTCTCTAAACTTCTGAAATTTTTCTTTGCCAAGACCTTTGGTAAAGATATCTGCAACTTGCTCTTCCGTAGGGCAATAGATAAGCTCCAATTCATTACTTTGAATTTTCTCTCTGATGAATTGTTGTTGTACTTCAATATGCTTTGTCCTGCTGTGAAAAACTAGATTTTCGCCAATTTGATACAACTCTGATTGTCACATTGAAGTACCGTAGGTGAATCTTGTACCATATGTAGATCATGTAGAATCCTTCGCAACCATATTGTTTCACATGTTGCACTCGTAGTAGCTCGATATTCTGCCTCTGTAGATGATAAAGCAATAGTATGTTGCTTCTTTGAACTCCAAGAGATAGCACCAGAACCAAGACTAAAAACATAACCTGTAGTAGATCTTCGGTCTTCCGCATCTCCAGCCCAATCAGCATCCAGATATCCCTGTAACTTCAAATCATCCTGTCTACCATAGAGAATACCAAATCTCAAAGTGCCCTGGATATATCTGAGTATTCGCTTAGCAGCTTTCCAATGAATGTTTAGGCTTAGCCATAAACTGACTAATAATACTCACAGCATAAGCAATATCTAGTCTTGTAGTAGTTAGATAGATTAAGCTTCCAACAAGCTTTTTATATAACGTCTCATCTACATCCTGATCTTCCTCAGCTTTTGTAAGCTTACATCCACTATCATATGGTGTAGAAATAGGTTTGCACTATGACATATTGACTTTTCAAGAATTTCATGAGCATACTTAGATTGAGAAATGAATAGTCCTTGCGCTACTCTCCATACCTTAATCCCAAGAAAATATTGTAGTGAACCAAGATCTTTCATATCAAATTCTGATGAGAGATCTTTCTTGATTCCTTAAATCATACTATGATCTGATCCCGTAATAATAAGATCATCCACGTACATCATTACAATAACAATATAATTATTCCTGACCAAAACATAAAGTGTATGCTCCGAACTATTTTTCTGAAAGCCAAGCTCCTCAAAGTACGTGTCAATCCTCGTGTACCACGCCCTGGGTGCCTGCTTAAGTCCATATAATGCCTTGTCCAACTTGCAAACCTTATCTTCATGTCCTGCTCCATGTAGACTTCTTCCTCTAGAAATCCATTCAGGAATGCACTCTTTACATCCATTTGTTGAATATGCCATTCAGACTGAGCTGCCAATGATAAAACAGTCCTCATAGTAGTAGACTTAGCAACCGGTGCAAAAGTTTCCTCATAGTCAATCCCTTCCTGTTGAGCATAACCTTTTGCCACCAATCTTGCCTTATGTTTATCTATAGAACCATCTGATTTGTACTTAGTCCTATAGACCCACTTGCATCCAATAGCCTTTTTACCTGTAGGTAGCTAAACAAGTCTCCAAGTCTTGTTCTTCGTGATTGAGTCGTACTCCTCATCCATAGCTTTCCTCCAAATATCCTCTTTTTCAGCCTCTCTGAAAGTAGATGGATCCTTGGTCTCTAATACTGTGGCCATATATGCAAAATGTACATCCCCATCTTCATGATGATCCTCTTGTCGATCTTGATCTTCATGTTGCTTTTCAAGTCTAGTTGATCTCCTAGTTCCATGTGTACTGGACTCTCCCTGTTCCATAGTAACACTATCCTTGATAGTTTCATAGTACCACCTAGGCAATCTTCTAGCTTCTGATGTAGGATGCTTCCTGCTTGGTGAAGTAGGAGGTGAATAAGTATCCCATATAATTGACCTCTCCTTCCTATTTCCTATCTCAACCAAAGACACTTTAGGTTCTTGACTTGGCGTAGGCGATACATGTGTCGATTCAGGTTTCTGTAATAACTCGTCACATAATATAGGGATTCCACCATCTTGATCTTTATCAAAATATATCTCTATATCTTTATGAGTTGCCTCCTCATCAAAGATTACATCCCTACTTATGATTATTTTCTTACCCTCCAAGTCATATTACCTGTATCCCTTCTCTTGATTATCATAACCAAGAAATAAACATTTTGTCGCCTTAGAATCCAATTTGCTCCTTGAATCCTTAGGTATGTGAGAATAAGCAATACTTCCAAACATTCTCAAATGACTTATATCTGGCTTTCGACCCGTGTAAGCTTCCTCTGGAGTTCGATTCTCTACAACCTTTGTAGGACTTCGATTCAAAAGATAAACCACCGTCTTAACTGCTTCACCCCAAAACATATTTGGAAGATTTTTACTCTTGAGCATACTCCTCGCAGTTTCCACTATGGACCGGTTCTTTCTTTCTGCAACTCCATTTTGTTGAGGCGTATCCGTATTTGCAAATTGTCTTTTTATACCATGATCATTGCAAAACACCTGAAATTCCGTAGAAAGATACTCTCCCCCTTTGTCCGAGCGAAGTATCTTAATTTGTCTATCTGTTTCTTTCTCCACCTGTGTCTTAAACCATGTGAAATATTTGAAAGCTTCACCCTTATTCTTCAGAAGATAGATCCATGTCTTCCCTGAATAGTCATCCACAAACACCATAAAGTATCTTGCTCCCCCATAAGATTGAGTCTTCATAGGACCACACAAATCTGTATGAACAAGTTCTAGGACATTTTTTGCCCTGAATGTACTAGGCAAAAATTTCTTCATATGATGCTTGCCTAAGACACAACCTTCACAAACCTTGTGATCAGAAACTACTTGAGGTAAACCTGTAACCATGTTAAATTTCCTCAAGACTTGTAGACTTTTGTAATTCAGATGTCCATACCTCTCGTGCCATAACTTACTCAATGATTCAGTATCCGCAACACTTGCATGATGATCCACCACCTGAGCTTGAAGTTTATACAACCGCCCTGCAAGTATGCCCTCAACTACTACTTCATCATTTTTCTTCTTGATGAGACACCGCTGTTCATCAAATTGCACCACCATGTGTTGCTTTGCAATAGCTGATACTGAGAGCAAGTTTTTCTTGATTCCTGGTGCATAAAGCACATCCTTTATGTTTCCAATCTTCCATGAAGGTAGTTGTACTTGTACTTTTCCAACTCCCTTTATATCATATGTGTAGTTGTCTCCCAACTTCACATTTGACCCATCATCTAATTTTTGAAAATTAGATAGCCAGTCTCATTTAGGTGGCATGCGCTTAGAAGCTCCTGAATCAATAAACCAAAGTCATCTTCCTTCGAGAAGGCACTACCAGAAGATGTCGATGCTGAAAACAACTCATAGTCTTCAAGATCTAAAGCACTCAATTTTGCATTAGAAGTTTCTTCTTCTTCAGCAAAATTTCCATCCTGCTTTTTCTTGAACTTGTTGTGCCAGCACTCCGTTGCATAATGTCTTGATTTTCCGCAAATGAAGCAGTTTCCTTTTCGAACCACTTCCTTTCCATCTTCTGACCGATTTGATTGATTCTCCTCCATATCTTGCTGCTTTTTCTTCTTCTTCTTCCCTTTGCCACCCTTCTTGGAACTTTGCTCTTGCTTCTTTGCCAGGAATGCCCGTTCCTTGAAATCGTCCCTGTTTACAATATTCTGTCATCTCATTTCTTCCTGTAGTAAGATGGCATTTAGCTCATCGAAAGAAGGCCTCGTTTCTCTTAACGATAGCATCATTACAAAGTTCTGATAGGCCAAAGGTAGACTATTAAGTACAATGGATACCAATACTGAATCTTGAACACTTTCTCCAACTACAATAAGGTGGCCTCTCAGATCTTTCACTCGAGTAAAGTAGTCCGTTTCCGATTCACCTGTACCCATCTTCAACGTGTGAAGCTTATTAGTCAAGAACAAGATCCGTGACTGATTTACCGTCTCATACAAGTTCTTCAGTATATCCCAAGCCTCCTTGGGTCCAGCAACATCTCTGATATGAGGTATAATCATATCTTTAACTGATAAGTTGATGATATGATGAGCTTTTCCTCTGATACTCCCGCAACTCTCTGTCAGTGGTAGGAGGTATCTCAACACGGGTGACGATCTCCCAATATTCTCTGTCTTGGAGAATATTTTGCATCTTGAACTTCCATATACTGTAGTTTGTTCCATCTAGCTTGCTAGACTTCGGCAACACAGCATCGTTCAATCCTGCCATTATATTGATCCGTAACAATTCTTAGCAACCTGCTTTTTATAGCCTGACTTTTCAGTCAATCAATATGCCAGTGAACCGTTCTACAATTTCAGTGAACTGTTTCAGGTCAGCAAACAATCTCAGGTCTTTCAACTTAGAGATTAGGTCAACAGTCAGCAAACAGGTCAGCGATCTGATTCCCAGCAATCAGCGTTCTGATTGTAAACAGCCAGCAAGCTTCTTCCGCGATCTGACTTCTGTTCGGCAAACTGATTTCTGTCCAGCGATCTAATTTTGGTCCAATGAACTGATTTCTGTTGAGTAGAACTGATTCAGATCTGATTTTTGATTTAAACCACCTCCTGCAACCTATAACTGTAGTGTGCAAATCTGTCCTGTAAACTGCGATCAGGTCTGTCTCCTACACATGCTATTTGCAATCTCCAATCAGCAGCAAGCTAATCTGCAAACAGCGATCAGAGCTGATCCTATAAACGTGATCAGATCTCAGATTCAGGTCAGGAGCGATCTATTTCAGATCTATCTCAGCTAGGCATGCAAGTTTCCAGCGATTTAGACAATAAAAACTTTGATTCCAGCTCAGCGATCTACAATTCTGGTTGGCAGGCAGCGATCAGTAGTCAAAAAGCTTGATTGCAGCGGACTACTTCCAACAGTAGTCCAGCGCAACAGCTCCTCCAATCAGATCTGGTTGCAACCCTGCAAACAAACTCTCTCTCTCTCACAAACCTGGCTCTGATACCATGTTCGAATTTGTGATACAAATTCTAGATGGAGATACTAGTCCTACTAGCACTCATACAAAACCCAAGCATAGAGAGAATTCAGATCATAGGAGAATTGAATGGAATGATTGTGGTGGGGCGCCAGCTTTCTTAAATAGTTTCTCTAATGATTGATAAAAGCTAATGAGCCTAAAGTAAATAGCAAAAGACAAAAAACTAATCGCTATAATTCCTAACTATATTGGGTAAACACCCAAGATGAGTTTCTAAGTGATAAAAGCAAATCCTATTCTAGTAGTAGTGCACCCACCTACATGCATGGCTAAAAAACGAATTTACTATAAATAGTAATGACCCTAAAATATGACTTACTATAAATAGTAATGGCCCCTAAAAATAGCACGCAGGCATGGCCAAACTATCATTAAAATAAACATTAATTTCTAACATCTCCCTCCTCTAGGTGCCTAGTTCAGTGGTGAGCCCACTAACCTACTTGTAGGGCCCGCCAAGTAGGGGGTCCATGGGGGGTGGGGCGGGTGTGTGCTCATTATGCTTACCCTTCTCCCTCCTGTAGGTGCCTAGTTCAATGGTGAGCCCACTGACCTACTTGTAGGGCCCGCCAAGTAGGCTCCACTAACATACCATCATCAATGACTTGATAATTAAGTAATTGTGTGGGTCACAGGCCTGCTGATTCACTTGGCAATGGCTTATAACATTGCACTAACGTGGGATTTGAGTCACCACTGGACCCATTAGGCATAAGACATTAGTCACTTGAATTTACAGTGATGGATGAATAATAAAATAATACGGTACATAAAGTAGAAAATGGACTCCTAACATTATTGGCCTTTAGACTGCATAAGGTTCTCCTCAAAATGAGGAGCAAACTTTTTCCCCCTATCCCATTTTGCATGGAAGATGGTCACTGCTCCAATGAGATTACTGTCCGAAATGCGAGGCTATTCTGGACACTCATTCTGAAAATATATCATTTTGGAATATAGTGCAACTAACCTAGGATACACTGTCATTGTTTGCTGATTTTTGAAAGAGATTTTGACAAATTCTTTCCTCTTTAAAATTTCAGTTTCATAATTTTGTGTAATATCACCAATTGCCCCTAGTTCAGGAACCAACTTACCCTGTTATGGCATGACAGCCAGTTGACTGGGCTCTTTGATTCTTTACACTAGTTTGTGATGCACGTTTTGAGAATGCTGGTATCAGTTGTCTTTGAACCGATACATGCAAGATTTCCATTGACAAACTGTGATCTCCCCTTTGACATGTGTATGAAAGAGGTAATCTGGAGCTAACTTGATCGATTCTTCCTATTCACTCTCTGCAAGCATGTTACCCTGAATTTGGGACCATTAGAACTGTCTTTGTTCCTATTGGCAGCAGGAGATTCTATACTTGTTCAATAGAATATGCATTTTTGTATATCATATTAAGATCAGATCCAATATATTGCAGGATGACTGGCATCCAGAGTGGCATGCAACTTCAAGTAGCAAAGTTGCATATTTAGTGGAGCAGTTGAAGTTGGTGCAGGGCTCATATGTTCAAGAACAGGCTTCCTCTTCTGACTATAACATTGAGGATCATTTGTACCAGAAACTAGTTTCTGAAAGCCCTATAACAGGGACTGGTGTAACCTGTCAGGTGGAAAGTCAGGCTTGGCTGCATAAAGGTCTTTCAGAAAAAGCCATTGTTTTCTCACAGTTTTTGGAGCACATCCACGTAGTTGAAAAACAGGTCTGTTCTGATACTTTCTGCAGTTTGAGATAATTTTAGAATGACTTTTTGTTTGACTCGTAATTTTGCTGTTTGCACTATCTGGTGATGAATGATAGTTTGAAATTGGCCCCAATTTGTGTTGTGATGTTCTAAGTACCACTGTTTTTGTGGAGAATAGCTTAAAAGAAACCCCAACCTTTTCAAAGCTTGTTAGATTTTCAACTTTTGAACTAGACGCGATGTAGCTTTTCCATTCAGCTATTACGTGTAACCTTAGTTGTATGTAAGGATTCTTTGCAAGTGACAGAAATTTTGTAGATTGGGGAACATGTGGCTTCTTTGAAATGAAGGGAAGATTCTGAAGAGGACTCAATAGAGTTGTTGTTTTTTGGCTAACTGTTGCATATGACCCACCGTCCACCCAAGTCAAGTCAGCCGGGGACCATTATGATTCGGTTCAAGTATCTATTCAGTGGTCTCTAATAGTGAGTAAACGCAGATCACAGAGCAGTGCTAAGTTTACTCTGCAGGTGAATGTTTACAGTTAACACCAATTCAGGTCCCTGAAAAGCTAGCTTTTTGGACAATTGTTGAATCTTTTTCACTTTATTTGCCACCCTGCTCTGCTATGTAACTTAACCTACTGGCTCTTCTAGTCTACTTACTTGCTTTGAAGTCCGGCGTCTTGAAGAACTGTGTATAGCTACAAACTTGGCAAGTTTGTGCATGCATGCTCTCTTGAAGGTACTCAGTAGGCCTCTTGGCACTCATGGCTTACATGGTCGTCACTTGTGTTGAAATCAGAGCATGGAGCAGAGATTCAAGCTGTAGGAGAGAGAGACGAGAGAGAGAAGTCTGCTTGTATTCACTAATCTTGCACAACACAATGAGAATGAATGATTGATACGTGAGAGAGAAAGAGGAAGTTATTCATGTTAACAACTAGTGGCTTGACGATATTTGGAGAAACGGTTTGCTTGCTTGTGCAAAGTCCTAATGAGGTGAGAGAAACCTAGTGGTATTGTGGTTGGCCTGACAGAGTTTCACCATATACTATGATGCTTTGAAAATCTATTCTCATTCGTTTCAATCAAGCCATGTTGTGAACAAGTCTACAACCTTGCCTATCGACTTATGTAGCCCTTTTGTCAAAGCCGTAGACAAACAGCTGATCCTTCAAGTTCCTCAACCAAAGAAAGGTCCAAACTGAATAGAAATTTGGTTCTCAAATAGATGCATGATGAGAATGCATACGTGTAGCCTCCTTGATGTGTGGGATCAGACCAATTTGCTTTGATAATACGCTTTTGGCTTCTTTTGGCAAAATCTTTTGCCTCTTAAGTTGTGTGGGTCCTACCTAGTCTCTTCACTTCTTGTAGCGTTTTGATAATCTCTATTCGTGAGGATTTTGTTTACTTTGAACTTCTGAACACTTTACTTTGGCTCTAAGCTCGATTCATGTAACAAAGACTTGTTAAGACTTGCCATTCGTAATCCTTATGAGTTGTAAAAGAGGATGCTTTCAAATAAATGATAAAGTAGAATTTTACTTGCTATGTAGGTTTCTATGTTTATCGTTTAAAATATCTTGCACTTGAATGAATCTTTTTCCACCAAATTTATGGTGTTGATATGGATGCCTAAGAATAGTGATTTGCAACTTACAAACTTATTTTGTCTAGTAATAATTATGAGAGAAGATGGCATATGATTGATAGCAATCAGTCATTTCAATCATTCAAGCACAAAATGACAATTGCTTTTTCAAAAAATATGGTAGTCATGTCCTTACTTCACGTTACAAGAAGAAAGGGATTTTTTCAGCTCTCAACAACCAATGGAAAGTTCTTTGTTGGAGGGTTTGCGGATCCCAAGGCAACCCTAACCATAGTTAATACGTGAGAGGGAATTGGCACCCTGTGTGTGTAAGTCCAACCCGATGATCACATAGTTAATTGATTAGTTAAAAGTTAATAAAAGGAATTTAGGCCTTTTTGCGGGACTTTTAATGTCGCATGGCCTAATAGTCAAGTTAGTGAATAAAAAGGGTTTCCCCCAATTTTCAAAGTGGTTCCCTCCAATTTTTGAATGGGTTCCCACCAAATTTCAAATTTGAAATATTTAGGGTAGAAATTGGCCAATAGGATTTGAGGCCAAAGCCCTAAAATCCACTATATATAGTGCTAGTTTTGAATTATTGTAGACACTTTCTCTCTTCATTTCAATACAAGCAGGTTGGCCCTCTTATGGAATGGATTTGGAATGTCCTTGCTCTTCGTCTTTCCTCCTCTATCTTTCATGTTTTCTTTGTATTTGCTAATCGTTGGATTTGATGTTTCTTGGGATTGATTATTGTTATACTTTTTGAGAGAGAGAGAGAGAGAGAGAGAGAGAGAGAGAGAGAGAGAGAGAGAGAGAGAGAGAGAGAGAAAGAAAGAAAGATTTTATTAATGTCCTTGAATACCCTAAGGTACATAGGACTAAGAAAAGGTACGTGTCAAGTGTGCACATAGGAGCTTAAAGCTCAATCATCTATAAAACTAAATAACTGCAAATACAATGCATAAAGACAGCTGGCCCAGTCAAGATCCAATAGCCTGGAATCATATATCACGATGCCCATCAGCATGAAAGAAATGGTGGATGGTATGCTGTGAAGGTGTGATTAGATGTGCCCTGGACCTCTGTCGCCGGATAGGTCGTCGGTGTCATCTCTGCTGCCGTGGCGCTCTGGGTTGTGATCTAATAACTGACTGTCTCTCTGGCCGTCGACATGGTCTCTGATGCCGGTGTACGAAGGAGTCGGGAATCTCGGCCTCTCCATCTGAGTCGCTGCCTATGGGTACCTCGGATCTCTGTCTCCGACGGGATATGTACCATCTAGTCTCCTCCTCCTCAGGTCTGACATCTCTCGGATCATCAGTGCGACACATCTAGGGTCCTCATAAGATATCAAGGTAGAAAGTGTAACTGGGTGCTTTTTGAACAAGCAGTAGTACCGCCCCCGTATCTCATAGTAGGCTGGACATCTGAAGAGGAAATGTGACTCGTCCTCAGTCTCATGCATAACACACATGCTACAAAGCCGGTCCTCTCGTGGGGTGCCACTGTATCTGCCAGTCTCAATAGCCAGCTGATGTGAAGAAACCCGAAACTGACCCATTGCTATCCGCAGACTGTGTGATATACTCCTCAACAAGTAACTAGATACTATGGGGCAGCCAGCTGGATCAAGAGATAGAAAGTGTGTATGATAAAACTCACTCTTGGTCCCCAATGGACCCTGCCAAGTGATATGAAGATATGATCTGTAAAGGAGGCCTTTGATGTACTGGTGGGTGCCCGCAGGTAGATCACTGATCTGGATACCCAATGTGGAGAGGAGACGGCAAGCCTGGGAGTACCATGAGAAAAGGTGTCCCTTAGGCGCCGGGATGAAGATAAAGCTGCAACTACATAATGTGTACCCCCGTCTTGAAGATCCTCTAACCTTTGTATGAATGTCACAATATGGAATAAGGCCTCAATCTGAATGGGGGGGACCACGAACTCTGCCAAGATAATCTGGTGTGGTACTGAGGGCTTAGCCCGTATCATCCGGGAGAGAATCTGGAGCCGGGAGATATATGTCCAATCAGTAGCTGTCAGACCAGTACTCCATGTCTCGGAAGCATACATAGCTGAGGGCACAACCATAGTGTCAAAGAGCCGACACTTACTAGTCGCATCTCTGATGTGTGAGCTGAAACATAGTCTCTCCAAATCTACCAGTGAGGCATAGCCCTTCCGTACCCGGGAAATAGCTGCGTGTCTCATGCTGAACGTAGGCCCCGAGAATAGTGCTCCTAGATATGTATAGGAATCAACAACCTCTAGGGGATGACCATCCCATAGAAGCTCCTGCCGCATCATGAAAGACCTAGAGGTGTTGAACACCATAACCTTAGTCTTGGCCACATTCACCGACAAACCCCACCGTGTGCAGAAAGAAAGAGGAGCATCTAAGTGTCGCTGCAAACCCTCTCTCGTCCATGAAAGCAAAACCACATCATCAGCATAAAGGAGAATAGCAATAATGAGGTCGCCCAATGTACAACCCTTCCCTCCATCACTCCGTATAACATGCTCTAGCTCGTCAATGTAAAGACCAAAAAGTGTAGGAGAGAGTGGACATCCCTGTTTGACACCAATAGTATTGACCACCTCCGGTGAAATAACTCCTAATAGTCGGACCCTGCCAATAACTCGCCTGTACAATGCTACTACCGCCTGTATAGTATCCTCCTGAAAGCCCCGATCATGAAGTCTCGGTATCAATAGATGCCTAGGCACAGAATCAAATGCCTTGCGGAAATCCACAAAGCAGCAGTATACACGTTCCCTCTTGGCCTTAGCCTCCTCAATGATGGACCTCAAAGTAAAGATATGATCCGATGTAGTATATCCCGGTCTGAAACCCGCCTGTCCAATGGCATGGAGTGATCTAGCATCCATCTCTGTACTGGTCTCTGACTGTAGGATAGAACCATATACTTTGGCGAAGAGGTGACTGATCATAATGGTGCGGTAGTTGTCAGTTTTCATGGGGTCCCCGCCTTTGTGGATAGGGTGAATGAGGTTTGTGGACCATGGAGAGGGAAAATCAGAGGTGACAACTCGGTTGAATAGGATGGAGAGAAAGGGTGAGAGGATGTCGGGAGCATACTTTAGAAGTTCAGCCTTTAACTCATCAATGTCTTTGGCTTTATGGGAATGGAATCGTGTGATGGCCTTTTCTATAAGTTCGTTAGTGAATATGGCAGAAGTATCCGTGAGACAGGAGGTGGGAAGAGGAGGGGTATCTGGGATGGTGTACAATGATGTGGCATATGCGACCCAAGTGCTGAGGTCTGTGATCCGTGGTGGGGGTGACTGTAGAAGGAACCTCTTCCAGAATGAACCTGAGGAAGAACTAAAGAGGAGATCCATCAGTTTTTTACCCTGATCAATCTCGTATGCGATTTTCTTTTTTTTTGTGGTTCTGCGGTAGACACGAGATATGGTTTTGGTCATATGAGGAAGATGGGAGTGAGCATATATGAGGTTCTGATGTAGCTGGATGCATTCCTAATCATCCCAGGGGTTATAGGGTCTATGACGTTGCTGGTCTTTGGGCCGTGGGGATGGAAAGGCAATGGAAGCTGCAGTATGGATGGTCTGGACAAGAAAGAGGGACTGCTCCTCTAAAGTATGCTCATGTGGGAAATAGGTAAGGAGATCGGAGAGGGCTTCTCTGTATAGTGGTGTGTGATGTGAAGTGTAGCGGTAGGTGGGTTTAGCTGTAGGGGTCGAAGAGAAAATAGGTGTGATGTGGAGATGACCGACAGAGAGTGAGAGATATGAATAATCAGAAAGAGCGGTGCGGTGTACAGAGAAGGATGAAATGAAGTGAAGGAGAAACGGTGAACCCATGAAATAGTCGACGACGCTATGTCCTCCACTATGTGGGAAGCAAGTGTAGTCACCAGAGCTTGGCAGCTGAAGAAGGCCATTATAAATGGCCAGTCCATGAGCCTCACCCAACTTAAGCATCTGCTCCCCATATGATGTGACTCGACCCGCTGCATCCGCCGATCGCCGTATAAGACCAAGATCATCCCAATCAAGTGCATGTATCCGCTGTGGGTCATCTGTTGCTCTGTGAAATTCCGTTTGCCTAGACCCAGTCCTGGCATTGAAGTCCCTCGCTAGAAGAATATATCCTCGATTCTCATATCTGATAATGTCCGATGAAATATCCATAAAGGTGACTCCTCCTCTGAGGTGAAAGCTGATGTCTCTGGAGGGAAATAACAAATAGCCAAGAATATGTCACGATCTAACTCCAACCTGTGGTCCAACCTGATGCAGATATAGCGAGCCTGCTCGTCAGTGTATAGTAGCTCGACCCATGGTTGGACAGAGTCTCGAAATAAGCAAGCAACACCACCTGAACCGCGACTAGTCAGTGCCCTCGTCTTCCCTCTGCAAGTAGAAAGCCAGCAAAATCCCTCAATGCAAGGAAGTCCTCTCTCAGGACTCTCATGTGTCTCAGTAAGTATAAGGATATCCCCTGTAGTACAAAAATCTCTAAAGTCTCCTGCTGTAGCTGAAGAATGGATACCATTGCAGTTCCATAAACTTAACCGCAATGCTTTTGAGGGCCCCCGAACCGCTCCTAAGTCCGGGGGGCCCAAATCCCTATGCCTCAGATTTTTGGGGGTCAATGTATCGGGCCTTACCATCCCGATAGATCACCCTTTTTCCCAATGCTTTGGCTTCGCTGAAAACCTTCCTCCTTTCGGCAACTTGCATAGGTGTGAGATCATCGTCCATGAAGACAAGGGTACCTCTCAGCCTAGCTCGTAGCCTAAGGACAGCTTGCCGCTCCTCTATTCCCGTGAACTGTATGATGAGTGTAGTTGGATCTCTTTTAGTTCTCCACGCTTTTTCCATTCCGTTGTGATGGTGGGAAAGTGTATCCGTGAGGAAACTGGATGCTTCGGTAATTGGAGCCTTAGTATCTTCAATTCCTCGCACCCGCACATTCAGAGATTTATACTTCCGCATTTCTTCTTCGGATATGGTGGCTGAGATGACGCTATTGAAAGTGTGTGTACCTTCTTTACCGTCTTCTTTGAATAGAGAGGCCCATGTTTTGGTTTCCGCCTTATGTTGCTCAATCCGTTCCTCCAATTCTTGGATCTTTGTGGTGCTGGCTGGTTCTTCTTTTCTGCTCAAGGTCTCTTCCAAAGATATGATCCGGGCCATCATAGTTTGCTTCTCGATTGCCATAGCTTGTATTGTGGTTTTCAATCGACCCATTTCCATCCTTAGGTAGCTAGATTCCAGTGTAATCTGTTCCATGCAAGAGAGAAGGTACTATTCAAATGCTTTTGTAGGAGAGTAGGCTTCTTTAGGGAATGAGAGAGGATAATGGGAGGGGGCGGGAGAACCATGGAGAAAGGAGAGGGCCAAGGAAGAGGGGGGAGGGCTGTGAGCAGGCAGCGAGGGGTTTGGGAAGGGCCAGCGAGGGGGTGGGAGGGGCGGGAGTAGGCTGAGCAGGCAGCGAGGGGGTGGGAAGGGCTAGCGAGGGGGTGGGAGAGGTGGTGGGAGAGGGAGTAGGTAGCGAGGGGGTGTGTGAAGGGCCAGCGACAGGCTGCAAAGGAGAGGGAGGGGGTAGCGAAGGAGAGGGAGGGGAGCAAGGGCTCCCCTTTTTTCTTGCCATGGAGACCCGCTGAGTGCGATGGAGGTCAGAGGGGAGGTGAGTGCAACCCGGGTAGGGCGAGCTAGGCCAAGGCCCATCACCATAGCGAGAGAGAGAGAGAGAGAGAGAGAGAGAGAGAGAGAGAGAGAGAGAGAGAGAGAGAGAGAGAGAGAGAGAGAGAGAGAGAGAGAGAGAGAGAGAGACGTCATCATCAATGACTTGATAATTAAGTAATTGTTTGGGTCACAGGCCTGCTGATTCACTTGGCAATGGCTTATTCTCCGCGTGACAACTAGTTAATCTCTTCATCTCCTTGACGCTTGTGTGCTTGGATCTAGGGTTGAGGGTAGATAGGAAATACCCGCTACAATTCTGGCGCCGTTGCCGGGGAGCTACACCAATTTTCCATTTTACAGCATGTGTTTGATTCATGGATGGATGTTAGCTTGCATTTAGGCATCTTGTTTTGGCATAATAGGGTTAAACTTGCATTTTAGGGTTAATTTGGGAGGATTTTTGCTTGATGTGTGTGGATTTTTTTGCTTGAAATCTAATTTGATCGTTGAGCAGGGGAAGCCATACAGATCACCATTCCTAAGATCCATTTGGATCTGAAGAAATCAGAGAAATCAAAAAAAATTGCTCATTTCTGCCAGCAAAAGGGGTGTTCCTTTGCAACCAACCTTTGCCGACTTGCAGACAATATTGCCTTTATGTAAAGAAGCTACAGATTGAAGGGCGAAGGTTACTTCCCAGCCGATTTCCAGAAACTGAACAAAAACCATCACAAAAACCAAAAAAACCCCTAAAAAACACAAAAATACAGAAAACCAAACTTCGCCTCTTCTACTGTACCTAGATCTGACCCAGATCTTTCTATAGCCAGGTCGGCAAAGGTTATTTCTAAAAATAGAAGGTTAAATTGACTGTTGCACTAGTTGTTGATAACCTTTTGTAGAAAGTTTAACACCTTTCTGCAAAAATATCAGTTCTCTGAGGGGAACCTTCGCCAGAGTTAGAGTCAATCCAACATATTGTTTTTGGTAATCATTAAGTTGGGTGAACGTTAAGTCAAGGTCAGGTGTTATATTGATATATTTTTGTCAAAAAAGTGTTCTGTTTTGCAAAAATAACAATATCAATCTCGATCCTTCGCCTGAACCTTTGCCGAGTTGTCTGAGGTTTCCAAATATAGTATTCCATCATTTTTGAGTTCGGCGAAGGTTAGATCTATCTGGATCATCCGAAAAGTCTATCTTAATCTTGCCAAGCTGCAAATAATCTTTGTTCGCCAAACAAGAAGCTTCGCCAGTTCTACGCTAGCATTATCATTACCAGATATACCTACTGTCAATAAGGCGAAGGTTAGTTTTACCAGATTTGTCATAAACAGCCAGATAAGTGATTTTTTACTCAAAAGAGTAGTGTAAGAAGACCCTCGCCGAGTCAACCCTTGCCTAGGGAACCTTCGCCAAAACTATTTTTGAGTTTTGATCTATCAGATCTATATTTCTAGAAGTGTGTCGCTTGATCAAGATCTTTTTTCCAAAAACAGAAATTTGATTATTGTTAAGCGATAGAGTTTTTACAGACCTGATCAGAGATAGGAGTTGATTGGAAAATCTAGATTCAATCTCATTGTTTTTAGTAATTTGGCAAGATGTTTGATACAGACAATAATCTTGAGCCACCTGAACCTCTGGTGGTTGTTCCACAAGTTATTGTTAGAAGATCACCCCGTCTAGAGTTACCAAAGTATAATGGGTTATCTGATCCAATCAGATTTCTCAAAATCTTTTCTGACTCATGTGAGGTTTATGGCAAAGTTTTTCCACATGATATGCTTAAGCTATTTCCTATGGCCTTAATAGGAGTAGCACAAGATTGGTTTTACAACCAAGATGAGATTGAACGTATGGATTGGGAAGTGGTTAAAGCTGGCCTAATCACAAGATTTAAACCCAGAAAGTTTTTGGAAGATCCTTTCCTACTTTTAAGAAAAATTAAAATGGGAAAGTGGGAGTGCGAGACTATATTGAACGGGTCAAGCATCTCAGGTCAGAGTGTGATCCTGAACTAATCAATAATGACGCTATGATTATGTGGTTTTTAGCAGGTCTACTTAGAAGGATTAGACGCGAACTTAAACGTCGAGCTGATTATATGTCATTACAACATGCTATGGACGATGTGATACGTGAGGAGGATGAAGATTCAGATGATGAACCAAACGTGGGAATGCTGCCATATACAGCGGGGCAGGGTTTGCAATACTTCATGCTCAACTTAGTCTTGACTGTACATTGTACAACGATCCCAGTTAGAGATTTTTGTATGATCATCAATCTATTGACCAATATGCATTTGTTGTTGTTGTATGTCTCAATACTATTGTCATGTACCATTTGCCGCTCAAATTTATGTTATATTTGGAAAGCCCTAATTTTCAAATTATGTGCATCTTTTAGAACCTACCAAGACTCATACTCCTACATGGCCTTTTCAATGGCCTCATGCTACTAATATCAAAGTATCGTGTGTTCTTATAGCCAGTGTAACATGAGCAATGTGCTATCAAGTACATTTCTAGAATCATCAAGTGATAATCTTGTGACTTAGATCAGAGGATTATGTTTGTGTTTAATATTTACATGAATTTTTTGTTGCTCCTTGTACAGTTGGCTGAAGCTGGTATACACTATGTGGGAATGTATAGTCCAATGCATTCTGCAAATAAGGTTTGCTTTAACAAAGGAGGTTTTTTTTTCAATCATTATATCAGTCATGCATCTATGACATGTTTGATTTCAAAATATCTACATACCTTGCATGTCTAAGATCTTGCAAGCAATTCTATTGTTTTCTTCATGACTTTGAGATTTTGCAGATGAAGTCGTTAATGACATTCAAGAAGGATCCTTTATGTACAGTTTTATTGATGGATGGAAGTGCTGCACTTGGCTTAGATTTAAGCTTTGTGACTCGTGTCTACTTAATGGAACCCATTTGGGACCGTAGGTAAGCTCTATAAATGCTCCAAACAACTAGAGAGCTATTTATTTCTATGATTTGTTTATTGTTTATTTCATTTAGAATTTCTCAAGTAACAAAATTAGTTTCCTTTTGCCAACTGCCACTTACTGATTGACGCCAAGGCTTGTAGGTATTCTAGTTTTCAAAAAATGACTAGAATAGCCTTTGCTTGTGTGATCATAAGCATGGAAGAGCAGGTTGTTAGCCGAGCACATCGTATGGGAGCAACTCGTCCTGTTCTTGTTGAAACTTTGGCAATGCGTGGAACAATAGAGGAACAAATGCTAGAATTTTTACAGGTATCACATTCTTGAAGAATTTTTTATGACACATGGATAATGTCTTTGAGAAATGGATCAGTTTTGGCTCTCAACTGCCAGCCTTCCTTTTAGATGTACAAGCTGAGTTCTTGATATCCAAAGTTTTAGTTTTTTTAATTTTTTGTGTGTGTGTACATGGTGTGTACATGTAGCTGGGCACATGTGATTATAATTTTCTTGTTTCAAGACTTGTAAAGTAGAAGTAGCCGTAGCCTTATCATTGACATTGGGCCGTGTATTGGTTCAAGGAAGATGGTTCAAAATAGAATTACACGTAAGATAGTTTAAAATAGAATTACACCTTTCACCTGGCACCATCTCATCCAAATTGGAAGTTATCACCATAGGTTATCAGCCCTTTGTACTGTTTACGAGAATGAGACTTCCAACTTCCCCAAATATCAACTTTTGTTTACCTTCTTTGAGGGAGGCTCTAGACAAACCAAGATTTCACGAATTTATCGCCTACCCATCACTTATTACTTTTTTGCTAAGCATGTTGAGCTGGAACATTGTCATCTCTAAGAACCATTACAGGAGAAGAACTATCATGTACAAACTGCTCTAACACTGGTGTGATACAGATGGAGATAACAGATTGAGGAGATAGTTGCAAACTATAGAGAGTGTTATACTTATTTGCTGGTATGGGTGACTCATCTTTAGATGGCGCTTCATCAAGAGATATTGGTGCCGGTGTACTGTTCTTAAACATATTTATCTTGCAGTTGTCTCAATATGTCACTCACCCATGTGATCTAATCTAACTTCAGATTTGGATATGATGACAGGTTGAAAGAAACTGCACTATCGACGAAAGCTAATTAAAAGGCTATAAAATGGAAATACAATGACATACTATAGGAAAAGCACTGTTGAAAAGAGACCCTAGAAAAGATATGAAAAACTATCAAAAGAGACTAAGTGACAAAAGAAACTCTAAAATTGTAACGTTTTCCTGCCTAACTTCTAAATGTCATGCTTGCCATACATGAAGCAGGGTAGCAACTACTTATTTAGGAAGACCAAGAAAAGGTCCAAAAACAGGCAAAAGATCGTGGCAAAATGAGCAAAAAGTTAAATTGTAGTATCTGGACTCCAAGAATGAGAATTACAAATTGTAAAGTGCAATAGAAGTGTGAAATTACAAGGTAGTATTCTTCTAGCGTTTCATTACTAATCATTCACACTGTACAAAGCTTACTATATAAGCATTAGAGCATAGGTGCCCGTTCTGCAGTGAGCAAATTCTTTTTTTGCTTTCAGTACGTACTGAAAGAAGTATGTAAATAAAAATTCTATTCTGAGTTGCTATGATTTAGAAGTTTTGCCTGTGTCTGTCTACGCTACCATGATAGGTACTCACCTTGCATTTTATCAGCATCTTCAGAAGTCCATGAGCATCAGCATCTTTGGCTCTGCTCTAGTCAACTTCTTTTTGGAACTTTAACTTGCTGTAGGTAATCCAGTGATGTTGCCTGATCTCGATTTGCTACCTGTTTAATCCATAAGATCTTTTCCAGCAATTGTCCATTTCTGTAAGCCCTTTGTCACCATTTGTCAAAACTCAAGTTCCTAAGTCCATTTGTCAAAGGCACAAATTGAAAGTTGTAAATTGCTGATACTCGCTGCCTCTATCAGCACTAGCACGACTGCAGATCTACAAATATGTCTCGATCTATGAACTACCCGAACTACGAACATGCCTCAATCTACGAACATGAGCTACCTCAATCTGTTTGAACTACGGGCTTTCTTCCTGAACAATGGATGCCTTGTTCTGTTTTGGGTTTGAACTACGGGATTTCTGTTTTTTTTTTGAAGTATTACATCTAGAAAAAGAAAACATAGTGCACCAGTACTTTCTGAACCCGAGCTTGGAACGGGTTTCTGAGGATTAGAGACAGAGAGATGGGGAGAATCACAAACTACACAAAATTTGACTGTTGCACTAACTTCTCCACGGCGTGACAATACAATGAGAAAGATTAGAGTGAGCAAAGAGAGGTAGCTCATTGGTGCTTTTCTTCACATCTAGTCCACCGTCTATTACAAGTCCTCATCTGGGCTTGACCTGAATTTAGAAAATTTTCTGGCACTCAACGTGTCTGAAAGAGACTGAACAGGCCAGACAACAGTCACAGAAACAGTATGACAAAATTTCTAGCTTGGTTACTCAGCAGTGTAGTAGTAGTAGTGGGTCTCAGGTAACTAAAAGAGCTGCCAAAACCAGTATAATTAGTAATGTAGGTCATGGGGAGTGGGTCTATGCCTCCTGAACCTCTTGGAGAGCAATTAGATCCATAATGCAGGTCACAGAGAATGAATCAACACATTTTAGAGCCTGAAATTGCACAAAACAAATAGGTGGACAAAATGTAGGCGAGTTATGTGCAGTAGCTTAAATAGGGGGGGTTCCTTTCAGTTGGTAATTCTCAAAGAAAAATTTACTCACCTAGTAAGAAAAAACATGAGTGGCAATCTTGCCACAACAGCTGCATTTCTCCTAGAATGGGCATAATCATGGGTGGCTGTAGTGAAGTCAAACATCTATCTTTATAGCTGCTAGAGTAAGCTGAAAAGAAAGTCCTTGTGGCCCCTGGAGATGATGCCATATGTCTGGATGAACGTCGTGGTACTTTGGATATGTGTCATCATGCAACTCTGTGGGGGACTGATCTACTAGGTATCTGACCTTGTTGTCTCTGGTTCTGATGTCCAAAGAGGATCTCTATCTCATCCACTGGCTTTGTCCGTGTCTCTGTCACCTACGTACGATGTTGCCCGGGGAACAAATAGCATGTTGCTGTGTATGGTAGCTAGTGCTAGTGTCAGCCGTGCCAGGTCTTGCCCCTTGAATGGAATGTTTTTTGTATCATCAAGGGGGGGGGGGAGAGAGAGAGAGAGAGAGAGCTCATGGCTGTTTTTTGAATTGTAGGAATCTGCTGCACATGGAAGTGCACTCATTCATGGTTCACAGGGGAACAACAGACATCACACATATCAGAGTATTCATGATCCTGCAGAAAGTTGGTACTTGGAGCACCTTTCATTCGTTCGGACCCAAACTGAAATTGGAAGATCCTAAGCTGAACGTCTATGTAAGTTATGTGTGTTTGTGCAATTGTCTCTTGAGAGTTTTGCTATTCTTGTTAATTATTTTTAAGAATAATTTTGCTTTGACCTATAGAGACATTTGTATGCTTTGAGAAATCTCTTTCTAATGTTAAATGTTGACAAAAACTTAGAACTACCTCCTTATAAGGAGAAGCTTTGTGAGCAAGCCAAATTGAAGCTGTTAACTTAACAATCTTCCTAGAATAACAAGCAAAGGAACGAAAGAAGTGATGGCGTTTATGCACTTTGAAGCATAGATGCAGCAAATCGCGATTCACTGCAAAGAATCGTTCAAAAGAAAATCGTGTTTATCCGCCTCCTCGCGGACAGAACCGCGCCAGCAGTGGAGGAGGCAAATTTTTTTTTTTGTGAGCTGTGGGCGTCCGATCTTCCAAGTGAATAGTCGGTAGGCATCTACTCGGCGATACGGAGTTGGCGTGCACGGTGCCGGGGGGATCTGAGCTTCGTGGAGAGTGAAACGACCAATTTTCGATATTTGGTAAGTGTAGGCTTGATTTTTTGCAAGTGTTGACATTGAGCTGTAGGCAACCAAATCGAGCGTAGTTTGGCTCTAGACCACCTTTCTTCATGCCCACGGTGATTCCTACGGCGTCAGTTTCAGCCGTTACGGCATGCCTAGCGAGATTTGAAGACCACATTCCAAATGCTTGTGTATTTTTGCCATTTTGACAAAATAACTTGTTGGAAACCGATCGAGGTGATGTCTGAGCCTAGAATGCATTTCCACATGCCTGCAGAGACTCTTGTGACCTCCGTTCCGCCCGTATCACAAATTTCAATTTTCATGCCCTGATTCCATTCTGTTTAGGGTTTAGGCGTGGACCATCGTGCAAACATCTGCTAGGGGTGCGGTTTAGGCCCACACTGGACTCCTTTACGCCTGCACGGACTCCCACGCTAACGTCAGTCGCCTGTTATCGCTCATACTGAAATTATTCTATCCCACGCCCTAATCTCATGTGTTTTTTTTGGCCCTTGATACGATGTGTGAATTGGAATCGTTTTGATGTATGCTTTGGTATTTTGAGCTCTATTTGAGCTCGGTAATCTTATTCAATGCAATGTATTTTTTTCTATTGAACGTTTGCTTGATAATTTGTTGTTTGCAGGTTTAGGGTCGTGTTGATACGATGCCAATGCGGGACCGAGGCCTTTGGGCCGAGGTTGAGCTTACCTACGGGGATGTGGCCACACACCATGGCTCAGGCACCCGCAAATGGAGATGCTTGCATTGCGGTGGTCACTTCACGTGATCACTCACCAGGGTTAGGGCTCAGTTGCTGCGGGTCAGAGGGCCAGATGGGCGGACATTGGGCATATTTGATTGCCCCAGGATTTCTGATGAGGATTTGCAGAGGTTGTCTACCATGTATGAGCCCGGTACTGCATCACAGGGTTCTAGACAGGGACAGGTAGCAGGAGTAGCACCGCGTTTCAGAATCGCGTTCAGAAACGTGTTTCGGAAATTTTTGAAAAAATTCCAGAAACGTTTTTTTTTAAAAAAGAATTTGGGTTTTTTTTTGGGGCAATATGGGTATCAGATGAAAGCTCTAATTAAGAGCATAATTACTGTGTAATTTGCCGACTGTTTCGGGTGCAGGATGGTCCAGTTCAGGTGCATTAATCCATGTTGGGTTCTGTGAAAGATAAAAATTCAAAACTAACCTCTAGCATGTCTGTTACGATCACAGATGGTCCCAGTAAGTGTGTTTTCGCTCAGGGAGTGAAAGGCCAAGTCATGAAGAGGTCTTACTCCGGGACCCTGCTGTTGGGGGGCGTTGCCCCCCAAACCCCGCACCGGGGGGCTACTTCCCCGCGGACCCCCCAGACCCCCCGTTTCTCGGGGGGCTACCGCCAAATAGCTATTGAAAATAAGATCTGTTTGTGCCCCATCTACTGCACTTCTGAGAGGCAAAACGCTCGTTTGACCATTGATCCCCTAAAAAAGTTTCAGCCATAAGCTACTTTTCCAAAAAAAAAAAAAAAAATTGCGATTTTGAAAGGAGAAACGCGTTTCTCAGAAACGCGGTTTCCGAAATGTCTCCTCCCAGAAACGCGATTCTGTGCAACTATGATATATATATATATATATATATATATATATATATATATATATATATATATATATGTCTCTAAGGAAGCGGATGGTGGACGCGGACGCGCGTCCGGATGTCCGATTTTTTTTTTTTTTAAATTTTTAAATTTTATTTTAAAAAAAAATTAAAAAAAAATTGCGTCCGGGGGCGTCCGGACCTTTGGACGCAGCTGTTTTTTTTTTTCTCAAAAAAAAAAATTCCGACCCCATTTTTATCGGGCATAAATATTGGGCCCTTCTCGGCGCGCATTTGGACCCCATTTTTATCTACTGGGGGGCGGTGGAATTTTTATCTAAAGTGTCTATATAGCAGGAAGCTCTAGGGGGGTTTGGGGGGCAGTAGCCCCCCCCGGGAAACGGGGGCGGGGGGGGGGGGGGGGGGGGGGGGGGCAGTAGCTCCCCTAGAAACGGGGGGCTGTAGCCCCATGGTGGGGGGTTTGGGGGGCAATTCATGATTTGGCCTTCCAACTCCCCGAGTGGGGGGGCAACGCCCCCCAACGGCAGGGTCCGGTAAGGCCTCTTCTTGACTTGGCCTTCCACTCCCTGAGCGAAAACACACTTACTGGGACCATATGTGATCGTAACAGACATGCTAGATGTTAGTTTTGAATTTTTATCCTTGACAGAACCCAACATGGATTAATGCACTTGAACTGGACCATCCTGCACCCGAAATAGTCGGCAAATTACACAGTAATTATGCTCTTAATTAGAGCTTTCATCTGATACCCATATTGCCCCAAAAAAAAACCCAATTTTTTTTTAAAAAAAAAAATGTTTCTGGAATTTTTTCAAAAATTTCCGAAACGCGTTTCTGAATGCGATTCTGAAACGCATTTTAGAAACGCAGTGCAACTATGTGACATATATATACATATATATATATATATATATATATATATATATATATATAAATAAAAGGAAGCGGATGCTGCGTCCGCGTCTGGATGCAGACGTGCCAGGGGTTCGTCCGGGGGTCCGGACGGGTCAGCTTTTTTTTTTAAATTTTTTTTTAGATTTTTTAATTGTTATTTAGCCTTTAAAAAATAAAATAAAAATTGGATGCGTCCGGTGTTCGGACGCCAGACGCGGACGTGGATTGTCCGCGTTCAGCCCGGACGCGCATGTTTGATATATATCAGATATGAGGGTCCGGGCCGTTTTGCCCGCGTTCGGCATCTGGACCCGGACGCGTCCGATCCCCAGACGCATCTATTTTTTTTTTTTTAAATTTTCTTTTCTTAAAAAAAAAAAGAAAAACAGATGCGTCCGGGGGTCCGGACGCCCCCGGACGCACGCGTCCGAGGTACGGACGCAATTTTTTTTAAAACAAAAAAAAAACAAAAAAAATTTGGACGCGGACGCGCGTCCGCGTCCGCCATCCGCTTCCTTAGATATATATATATATATATATCATGGGTCCCGCGGTACTGGATACCGCGGATCCCGGTACCGCGAGACCGTACTGGTACCGCGGTACCATGATATATTAATATAATTAATATTTAATATTTTTTCAAATTTTTTTAAACCTAATCTACCCGCCCCCCTCGCTTCTTCTCTCCCAATTTTTTTCCAGCCATCGTTGCCCTGCCTTCGCTATTGGTTTTGTTGCCCTGCCTTCCCTGCCTTGCGTCTGATTTGCGTCGCCCTTCGCCCACAGACCGCCCTGCCTTGCATCTGATTTGCAAGAACCTGCCTTCGCCCAGTTTCAGCGTCTCTCACACAGTGTACCCTGCTGTTTTTTTTCCAGTGTTTTGTCCTTAGTTTTCTCCATCGCAATGGTGCAATCCGACCTTTCCGGTCTATGGGACGAGGTAGACATTGTCAGGCGGGTTGCCGACAAGGCCAACAAGACCGGTCAAAAGATCGTGCGCTGCCGATACTGTCTTGTCGAGTTTGCTGCATCCCTCACTCGCCTTAAAGGCCATCTGCTCGGTGCACACGCCAAAAATGGTGCCACCTTGAATGCTGCCCCTTGTGGCAGCATGACCGTCCCCGACAGGCAGCGACTACCGGACACCTACGGGCCGCGGCTCGTGGCAGGGGAGAACACCATTTCGGAGGGCATTCTCCGATTTTGCACCGCTCCTTATGTGGCTGACCCAGAGTTGCTGCCTGCTTGGCTGGCACGCACGAGGAGAGGGAGTGCATCCTCCTCCGGTCCCTTTGCCCCTCATCCCCCTCAGACAGTTCTGCCTCACGCACCCCCATCTGCTCAGATTCCGGTGGATCCTGTCCCATCGCGTCCGCCAGTTGCCACTGCGGTTCCACCACCACCCACTGTTGCTCGCACTCCACCAGTCTACAACTTTCTCATGGACTCTCCACCACCCGAGCAGGCCCAGGATGCTACTGGGCGGGCCTTCGAGGATGTGGAAGAGATCCCTTCTTCCTTCCCTTCCCATCCGGATGACCTCCTCAGCCAGCAGTTTTCGTACCCCATGCCAGATGTTCCCCCTCCACCAGTGCACCCCACCTATGCTGCTGCACCCATCCCTGCCAGTGCATCCCACTCTCCCTATTCCACGTCTACAGCCGATGCATCCACCAGTGCCCAGCCTGTCGCGTCGTCGTCCATTCCCGTCACAGTTGGTGCACCGTGTTGGAGGTCCACCACCCGTCGCCCACTAGGGAGAGCCCTTGTGCAGCAGACCATTGACGACGCGCATCAGCCGCACATGGACAGAGAGGCCACACAGGCTGTGGCCAGTCGTTTGATCAGGTGCAGGGCCCAGCTTTTACAAATGGTTGCCAGTGATCTTTGGGGTGCCAGTACGTTTCCGCACACTGAGGATGGGGAGCACTTTTCTTCCACGGTGAGGGGAGACCAGTTCTGGAGGGATGCACAGACATTGTCATGACTGCTTCGACCACTCTACATTGTGCTCCGCATGGCTGACAGTGAGAGGTCGACACTTGGACTGGTGTACGAGCTCATGGACCGGATTGGACAGTTCCTGCAGCTGCCCATCTTGCAGCCAGAGAGGTAAGCGGTACAGTGTTGTAATTGACCTTTATCTTTTCAGTACTTGCTAGTTTGTTTTTCTGTCAATGTTAAGTTTTTTCGTAATGCCCTAAACCACATGCCCCTCACCTGCAGGATGACAGAGCTGAAGTTCATATGGGAGACGCGGTGGAACTACTTCTACAAGAGTATCCATAGCGTTGCACATGCTGCATCCCCTCTTCCTCTCTCCGACACAAATCGCAGACAGGGAGCTCGAGGCCGATTGGCTTCAGTACATTCACAAGGTGGGTCCACACATAGGTTTGGATCCTATCAGGCTCATGGAGGAGCTCGCTGCATTTCGTTTCGGCATGGGCACATTCGGCCACCCGGCTGCCCAGGATCCAGAGAGGAGGCAACTACCCATTACCTGGTGGACCATGTTCGGTAGCACATACCCATCTATACAGCGTCTTGCACTGCGTGTCCTTTCTCAGGTATGCATCTCATTTTATCCTCCATTGTTGTGTTTCGTCGAAGTTCCACCTCTGCCACAATGTGTTGAAGTATTTCAATGCATGCACCACAGGACTGTGCTGCCTCCGTGTGTGAGCGTAATTGGAGCACATGGGCACTCATTCACACGAGGAGAAGAAACCGGTTGTCAGTGAGTCAGTTGGAGCGGTTGGTGTTCTGTAGCACCAACGCACGTCTCGCCAGGAGACTTCCGACCATTACGAGCGCATTGCAGGTGATAAGCTAATCTTTCATAGCATGTTGGTTGACTCCTGGTATGTTGGTTTTTCTTAATAAAGTTGTCTCTCTGACATGCAAATTTGTCTCTGGCCGCCCTTTCCCTGACCATGATGAGCTGCCGTCGTGTGAAATTCATTCCGATCTGCTCATCCAGATCCAGCTCGACAGCGAGGACAAGATCCACAGCGGGGGCGGGTGGCTCCGGTTCCGGATTTATTTGTCGAGTCTGTCGCAACATCTCTCGGATATCTGCCTCTTGCTTCCGATGTCTCTCGTTGTGCCTTCAGATATCTTCCTCAAGCTTCCTCCTGGCTTTGCCCTCGGGCTTCGGTGGTATGCGCTCTGCCATCTCGATCGACCTTTTCTTCACAGCACCCTGGTCCTTGAACACCCTCTCACAGCACCCTGGCTCTGAAACAGCCTCTCACAGCCTGTCACCGGCTCTCGCTTGCTCTCTCACTGTCTATCACTAGCTCTCTCACAGCCTCTAAAAATGCCAACCACAATGGCATTGTGAGTGCCTATTTATCCCCACAGCCTGATTGGCCATGTGGATCCCCATCATCCATCCATGTGCCTTTGTACCTGCCCCCATGTGATGCTCCTCCCTGTGTTGGTCTCCCATTGGGCCCATGGTCTGCTCACCCACAATGCCCATGTGCCTCTGTACTTGCTCCCATGTAATGCTACCCCCCTGTGTTGGTCTCCCATTGGCCCCTCGGTCTGCTCACTCGTAGTGCCCATGTGCCACTGCAACAGTCCCCTGGATCATGTACTGTACCCTCTTTTTTTACACCTAGAACCCTTTACTTTTTTTTGTCCGTTTTTGGTAGTTAATATGCAAAAAAAAATTATAAAAAATATATTAAAAAATAAAAAAAATATTAAAAATGGTATCGCCCTGGTACCGCGGATCCCAGGGCGGTACCGTATCGGCGGTACCATTGATATGGGACCGGCGGAACCATACCAGCGGTACCACGAAGTACTATGATATATATATATATATATATATATATATATCTATATAACCCATGGTTCTTGGAACCATGAACTGTGGCACAATTCATGTAATTAATAAATTAATCAATTATATATATTTTTCCCTTTTCTCCCCAAAACCCTCCCAACGGATTTTTGGCCCTCATTGCATTGTTTTTGTCCTAGAGATTGAGAGAGAGGGAGATTGGGATCTTTGGCCATTTCTGCTCCGATTGATGAGAGAGAATAGGGCAGGCTAGAGAATGTGTGTTTTTGGGGGTGGGAAGTAAAAAAAGCCATTAATTAAGCAATGTCTTAATTTTATAGTTTCTTGATGCTACAGGACTGTGGTTGTGAAGACATCGTGATTACGTGGATAGTGGTGAGGTCCAATGTATTGTGTTTCTGGCCGCGATTGATATCCTGCGATTTCGTGAGTTGTAATGAAATTGGAGAGAAACACGCACGTCAAGGAGGAGCTAGAATTACTGATGGTTTCATTCTTTTATGTTGTTTTCTGATTGAGTTTACATTTGAATTTTGTTTAGTATGCATTCCTCTCCAACTCTCCTCCTGGCGACTCATCCTTTGTTTGGAGTTAGAGGATTTGTTGGAATCAAGTTTCAATGTGTCATGATATTGGATTTTCAAACTACGATAGTCATCTAGCTCCAGTGGTAGTAGAGTGGATGTCACATCTATGTGGCCTTATTGCAGCCTGTAACGTTCTTGGTAGATTGCAGAGTCTTCGTTCTATTACCTTTATCAGCCTCCTCGCCTGCAATGTAGTAGAATTATCTTTTTTTAAAGTAAGCATCCATAGTAAACATGGATAGGTAGGTCTTGTGGCTGTCACGACCAGTGATGTTTCACTTGCTTTCCTCGCTTTGACTAGATCCGTGACTCTGACATTTGAATTTCTAAGCTTCAATTGGAAATATTCATGTGGCTGTCGGTCCCCAAAGGAAATTCCCTCCTTGATCATCCTTCTACCTTATATAGATGATTGAGTTGGACCTTCAAACAGGGATACCGTCCATAGCAGATAAATTTGTTGATTGCCAAATGCAACACTGGTTTGCTGGGAGGGTATTGTCTGCTCTGGTTTGGGCGTCTGTGACGCGAGCCCGTAGCTTGGCTGATGCCATAGACACGAACTACTCACTGCCTTTCTCCATCAGAGGAAGATGGGAGCCCTCACTGCCTAGGAAATTCTTCGACAACGCAGCAGCAGTTATGATAGCAACAGGCAAAGCAGGGAGAGCTATGGGCTATTCTTTCGATCCAGAAACGGGGACAGACATAGACAACACCACATTGTAAAGGTGTTCTTCGCTTTCTCTATCCCTCCGCACATTATAGGAGAGGGAGCAGCCTACATTTTACTGTCTCCAGATGGTTGCCTGCAGAAGGAACACATGAAGAAGCTGATCGAGGATAAGCTCTTTAGCAAATTTCTTCGTTGAAATCAGATCTACTCCTTGACAACAACAGTGCCTACATATTGTAGTTCTTTTATTATTTGTTGTCTTCGAATGAGCACAGCTTCTTTAGGAGGTTAAAGATGTCAACCCGGCAAGTCATCCATTGGCAAGACAACATCCCCTGACTGCTTTGGTTGCTTCTCTATCAGCACTCTCAACAAAAGTGGCAACAATTCCTTAGGAAAGAACCGATAATACATACAGCTACAACAAATAATTACATTGAGTATATAAAAGTTCTATTCCTTCCTAGCATTTCTCCCACTCATTTGAAGTATATAGTGAATCTGAATAGCTACTTAATAACCTGCGGACTATGATAAGAAGTCTACTATTTACTGCAATGGAGAACTAAATCAAGCATGTTTTGGAAGTGTTAAGAGTACTGAGACTTGAACGGTCTCGCAGCTAAGAAACTAGCAAATCATATCACATTTTTTATGATTGTTGTTCCAGTAAAGGAGATTAGAATACGAGTGTGCTATCTCTCTAATCTCAATATCTCCAGTTTCAGTGGCATGGAAAATGATCATAGAAAGCTACATATGTTGACGTTGAATGGTGAGGTCTTACTTGATCGTATATTTCCATGAGCACCCCCCTTTGTCTATCATTTCCTGCAAAAGCAATGTTGTCGTGAGATTTTTAGACCCTGCAGTTCCGTGCAGTCCCGCGCAGGTGTAGCATTGCAAGTCTGCTTCGATATCAATATTTAAACTCAGCTACATTTTCATAATTCAAGTCGATCGCATAAGTTTGGATGTAGGCTATTGTGTTCCAGAGATGTTATTCTCAGAATTCTCTACATTTATTTATCTTCGTATATCTGAAGATTTGATTGTGAAAAGTTTCCATTGTAGTGATACTAAAATTATCAGTAAAAGTTCTTCACACGCAGTTTAAAAACTATTTACTAGACGCTCTCTCTCTCTCTCTCTCTCTCTCTCTCTCTCTCTCTCTCTCTCTCTCTCTCTCTCGTTCATAAGCAAACAACATCCATTATAAGCAGACGTAGTACAGTCCAAAAGCGGCCAACAATCGTGATCTCTCTCTCTCTCTCTCTCTCTCTCTCTCTCTCTCTCTCTGTGGTTCATAAGCACAGACAACAAGCATGTACATGCATTATAAGCAGACGTTGTGATTCAATACTCTCTGTCAAATCATTCCTCTAGGCTGAACTGTAGCACAATCATGCTGTGAGAGTTTATTAGGATATATGATGAGGCTTCATATACACTGCCGTGATGCTTCCATTGAGAGCTGTGTGAAATGGAGTGCCTCCTGACTGGCAGCCACTCTCTCTCTCTCTCTCCAGTGGACTTTCTTTTCATTTCCTTTCTCCAAGGTAATCTCAATCTGTGTGAAAGGAGCTTAACAATTTTCATGGGAAGATGTAAGCATAGACCCATGCATAGTGCCCTCCAGTAAATTAAAGGCAAGAGTAGGTATAGAGACACTGGTGCTCAATTCTCACCTCACCTAAATTGCAATGTCTACAAATCAGATCAGCAAGGTCTATTAGATCTGCCAGTCTCAAGTCTACCAAAAGCGCCCAGTGAAGGCCTTGAGAATTATCAATGTCCCATAAGTTCATCTTTTCTCAGAAACCTTCCATTAGTGAGGATCCAGAGGCTGTAGCAGAGTGTCACAGTGTCACTCTTTGATCATTTCCTGGTTTTGTATACAGGACATCATCAGGCTCAATATACTTGCATTCTTCTTCCTCCTCTTGGCAATGGAGACTATTGCTCTGTTGAAGCGATGGATCAAGCCTGAGGTTTGTGTTGGTGCGCCCGAGCCAGAAACCCTAAAAGTAGTATAGGGAAGTTAGGCCTGTCAGACTAGAAATTGGTCGGATTTGGTCGAATGTCCCCCGAACTTCTGACGAAAGGCTACAAGTTTGTGTGATCGACATGAATCCACTGGACCAGTTGTAGTTCAATTCCGACGTCGTTTTCTTGAAAACGCCCTTCTTGTCAGAAGGAACGCCATTAGGGCACAATGAATGTACTACTTTTTGGCATTCCCGAGAAGTGGTTCAGTATCGCCGAACGGAGTCCGTTTTGTCTGCCGTCTATTCACACTGTGTTGCACATCGAGACAAATCCGAAGCACCAAAATGTGCGCCCGAGCTAGAAACCTTGAAAGTAGTACATAAAAGTTAGGCCTGTCGGGGACCAGAAACTGGTTGAATCCGGTCGAATGCTCTCGAAACTTCGGATGGAAGGTGGCTACAAGTTTGTGTGCTCGACACGAATCCATTGGACCAATTGCAGCTCGATTCCGAAGTCGTTTGCTTGAAAACATCCTTCGTGTTGGAAGGAAAGCCATTAGGGCACAATGAATGGAGAACTTTTCAGCATTCACGAGAAGTGGTCCATTGTCGTCGAACGGAGTCCGTTTTGTCTGCCGTCTATTCCGTACTGTGCTGCACGTTGAGATGAAACCGAAGCACCAAACCGGGTTCCAAATGGTTCAATACTCACTGAGAAACGTGCGCCTGAGCCATAAACCCTGAAAGTAGTACAGGGAAGTTAGGACTGTCGGACCAGAAACTGGTCAGATCAGGTCGAATGCCCACATACCTTCAGATGAAAGGTGGCTACAATTTTCATACACACATACACACATGAACCCGCAGCACCAAACGAGGTTTCAAACCGTCCAATATTCACTGAGCCCAAGCCACAAACCCTAAAAGTAGTATAGGGAAGCTAGGCCTGTCGGACTAGAAACTGGTCAAATCCAGTTGAAACCCCTAGAACGTCAAACGGAAGGTGGCTACAAGTTCATGTGCTCGACGCGAATACACTGGACAAGTTGCAATTCGATTCCGATGTCGTTTGCCTGAAAACGCCCTTCGTGTCGGAAGGAATGCCATTAGGGCACAACGAACGGACAACTTTTTGGCATTTCCGAGAAGTGGTTCAGTATCGCCGAATGGAGTCCGTTTTGTCTATCGTCTGATCCATACTGTGCTACACATGAAGACAAACCCGCAACACCAAACCAGGTTCCAAACCATCCAGTATAAGCACACATAAACTTTTGTCCAAGCCAATAATCTTAAGTAGTACAGGTAAGCGTAAAGACATCGAGTTTTGGAGAAATCAAGGCATGCACATGCACTCATATAGACACACTCATATAGACACTCATATAGACATGCACATGCAAGTTCGATGACGTTTGTCCAGAAACACCGTTTCTGTCGAGGGGAATGCCACTAAATGGACTATTTTCCAGCATCCCCAAGAACTGGTCCAGTGTCGTCGAACGGAGTCCATTTTTCAGACCGTCTGTTCCATCCTATGCTACACGTCGAGACGAACCAAAAACATAAGCAGAAACCCTAAACGTAGCCGTGGGATTCAAGGCCTGTCAGATTCAGTAAAAAACGGTCAGAACTTTGGACGGGAGGTGTCCATAGGTTCGTTGGCTCGAGACGAACCCACTGGACCATATGAAGCTCAATATTGACGTCGTTTGTCCGAAAACGCCCTTTCTATCGGGGGGAATGCCACTAAATGGACTACTTTCCATCATCCCCAAGAACTGGTCCAGTGTCATCAAACGGAGTCCATTTTTCAAACCGTCTATTCCATCATGTGCTGCACGCCGAGACGAATCCACAGGACTAAACCGGACTCCAAACGGTTCAGTACTCACAGCGAAACGTATGTCTGAACCATAAACCCTATACGTAGTTCTGGGATTCTAGGCCCGTCGAGCTAGTAATTGGTCGGATTCAGAAGAAAACAGTCAGAACCTCGGTCGGGAGGTGTCCACAGGTTTGTGGGCTCATTTGCAGCTCAATTCCAACGTCGTTTGTCCAGAAACACCCTTTTGGCCAGGGGAATGCCACTAAATGGACTACTTTTCAGCATCCCCGAGAACCGGTTCAGTGTCGCCGAATGAAGTCCATTTTTTAGATCGTCTATTCCGTCCTATGCTGCACGTCGATACGAACCTACAGCACTAAATTGCACTCCAAACGGTTCAGAACTAACAGTGAAACGTGCATCCCCGAACCAGAAATCCTAAACGTAGTTCTGGGATTCTAGGCCCGTCGAGCCAGAAATTGGTCAGATTCAGCCAAAAATAGTCAGAACCTCGGACGGGAGGTGTCCACAGGTTCGTGGTCTTGACATGAACTCATAGGACCATTTGCAGCTCAATTCCGATGCCATTTGTCCAGAAATGCCCTTTTTGTCGGGGGGAATGCCACTAAATGGACTACTTTTTAGCATCCTTGAGAACTGGTCCAGTGTCGTCGAACGGAGTCCATTTTTCAAACGGTCTGTTCCGCCCTGTGCTGCACACCTAGACGAACACACAGGACTAAACCAGGCTCTAAACAGGTCAGTACTCACAACAAAACGTGCATCCGAACCAGAAACCCTAAACGTAGTTCTGGGAATCTAGGCCCATTGAGTCGAGAATTGGTCGAATTTAGTAAAAAACGGTCAAAACTTTGGACGGGAGGTGTACACAGGTTCGTGGGCTTGACACAAACCCTCAAACCATTTGCAACCCAATTCCGACGACATTTGTCTAGAAACGACATTTCTGTCGAGGGGAATGCCACTAAATGGACTACTTTCCAACATCTCCAAGAATTGGTACAGTGTCGTCGAACGAAGTCCATTTTTCAGACCGTCTGTTGCATCCCGTGTTGCACGTCGAGACGAACCCACAGGACTTGACCGGGCTCCAAACAGTTCAGTACTCACAGCGAAACGTGCGTCCGAAACAGAAACCCTAAATGTGGTTCTGGGATTCTAGGCCCATCGAGCGAAGAATTGGTCGAATTTAGAAGAAAACAATCAGAACCTCGGATGAGAGGTGTCCACAGGTTCGCGGGCTCGACACGAACAACGGGACCATTTGTAGCTCAATTCCGATGCCGTCTGTCCAGAAACACCCTTTTTGCCAAGGAAATGCCACTAAATGGACACACACAGACACACACACAAACACACCCACACCCAGCCTAAGCCTAAAACCTAAAGCTACAACCTAATCCTAATCCACAACCCACACACACACACACACTCCGTAAACACACCCATACACACACACACACCCTCCATAAACACACACACGGCACACACACACACACACACACGGGCACGCACACACACGCATGCACACACGCACGCACGCACGTCTGCGTGCGCGCACGTCCGCCACACACACACACATATGTATATATCTATATATGTCATGCGCCTACAACATCCAAGGAAGTAGCTCTATTTCTTTGGATCTATGTCAAGTTAGGATGTCGGTGGTTCTTATAGTTCATCACAAATGCATGCAACAAAGATAGACTAAAATGTTGATACTACTAGAAAGAATATATAAATGAAAAAACATTTAAAGATCCGAACAATAACACAAGTATGTGATTTGATATACAAGAAGTTAAGCAATTCTATGTTATCGTGCCCAACAATTTTGGTGCCTTTACATGCTAATATATGCTAACCTAGTTTTCAAACGAGTGTCTCTTCTTGACTTTTGTCTGGAGGCTTGTAGCAGCAATGCTAAAGGCCTTGTTGCATAGGTAGCCATTGTGGCCATAATCTACGTTGTCACAAAATCAATAAGAGAAGACTATGACATTCTATAGTGCACTTTTGATGCTATGTACAATAGATTAGATATTTTGTTTGAAGGGTTTAGCTTATGGCTTGTGTGGGCTTGTGTGCAGGACCATGTGATGTGGACTATCATCTTATGAAATGCTTTTGAGGAGCCACTATCATAACTTGGGCAATGTTTTCATCATTACAAATTTGGACAAGTTCTAGATAGCTCTCTCAGTTTGTTGACTCGTTAATCCTTCTTTTGAGCATCATTTTTGGAGAGACTCATGAAGATTTTAAATAGAAACTATCACAAGCGTGAAGCTATTTCGAGAAGGATGGCAAGCATAGGTTTTGATTCCTTTACGTTTGCAAACAAATAGATATACAATGTAGAGATACATTTGAAAACTCTTATAAAAGTCTATGGAGGCTTTATGGAGTTCCTATTTGCTTAGTCGTATATTACTAGTGCTTGTCAGGATTTTGGAACATTTTGTTCCAAGTTTTGCTCTCTAATAAGAATGCGATTGAGGAATATGAATTCTTGAAGGAAGATCAAATACTGATCTGTGAAGCTTTGAATGTGGATGGTTATTTGTTGCTTTCACCAAAGATTTTTCCAATTATTTGGATGATTATTTTCAGTTTAAGGTTTATTTATAGCTATCTCCCAATCTCATGGTTTCAAGCAAAATATTGCTATTAAAGCTTTGACTTTATAGGCCTCTCTAAATTGAATGTGGCATGCAAACTTTCGAATAATGTATGCTTTACTCTTGACTCTACATAAATCGTGAATTTCAAATTTTCTAATACACATGTAAAGTTTAACTTTTGAATTGGTAGCCAACAATATTTTTAGTTTTGTGACATAATTTCATGTAAGTGTATTTTTACACATGATTGTGAGAATATTACTAATAGGATCAACGTATTCTACACTATGATTGACAGTTTAGTCACAATTAACAAATAACCTTAAGGTGGTGGAGGTGTGTACCACACTTCTCTCTCCTCTATTCTATCTATCCCACCATTTGATTGCTTGGGCCCCGGCCCCTCCACTATCAGCACAATTGAGGTGCCCAAAAAGTTTCATTATCCTTAATAAATGAAGGTGGATCGTTAGGCCACTTAAAGGCTATATTTGAATATAGCTAAGTGATAATTATAGACTTTACAAGATAGTTAAACATGTTTGGCTAACTTCTTAATTTTTTCTTTAAATAATCCAATGCAATCATTGTGAGAATCTTTCGGCTCATTTGCATTGTGAAATAAATTGATTGCAACAAAAAAATCCATCCATATTGCTTTGAAATTAATAGCAACGCATGCACATCGATATGGAGATTACAACTTAAGCACATTCATAATGGCTGGACACTCCAAGCGTAGCCAATCACTCTCATTGAAAGTGAAATAAATTGATTGCAACAAAAAAATCCATCCATATTGCTTTGGAATTAATAGCAACGCATGCACATCGATATGGAGATTACAACTTAAGCACATTCATAATGGTTGGACACTCCAAGCGTAGCCAATGAGAGTGATTGGCTACGCTTGGAGTGTCCAACCATTATGAATGTGCTTTAAGTTGTAATCTCCATATCGATGTGCATGCGTTGCTATTAATTCCAAAGCAATGTGGATGGATTTTTTTTGTTGCAGTCAATTTATTTTGTCACCCGCCATCTCATCCAGGTCACATGAAGGAGCAAGGAGAGACCACGAGCAAATTGAGGAGACATAAATTTCAATATTATTTTGTTTGATTTTCAGCATAAATCTTGTAAATGTGATAAGAATTTTGAGTCAGGCACATAAAGTTTATGGTATTACAACTCTAGATTTATTTCAAATCAACAATTTTTATTTGTTATCCTTGACATATTTTTGCTAACCTTTTATAGGTATTATTATTTTTTTGATTTGGCCAAGTATTGCCCAATATATGATAAAGAATGTCATGACTAGTCATCTTAGTTCCACATAATGAAACGAAACCGTTCCTAAGGATACCAAGGAACATGTTTTGAAGGGTTTCAGTTGCTAGATGTGAATGCCAAAATGTTTTTTCTTACAAATTTTAGATGCCAATGCAATGATTTCAGGTCAACGGGTTGCCAGATCAATGAGATTTCAAATTAGTAAGTTGCTAGATGCAATCAACGAATTTCAGCTAGCTACTCAATTTAGCGAAAGAGAGAGAGAGAGAGAGAGAGAGAGAGAGAGAGAGAGAGAGAGAGAGAGAGAGAGAGAGAGAGAGAGAGAGAGAGAGAGAGAAGCTTTATTAATGTCTCTTAAATGCAAGAAGGTATATAAGACGAAGTGCATGTCAAGTGTGTATAATGAAAAGTATGGGAGTGTAAAAACATCTTCAAAATTATAAATGCATATTTAAATATAGAACTAAAGGGAAAGAACCCTGAAATAGAAGCCTAGATATAAATGTGTAAAAATAATAATGTCATCACTCAATCTTGTTGAAGAAAGTTGTGTCCCAAAAGATATGTCCGAAGTCATATGAAAATTGTAAAAGCCATCCATCTTGAGTTTTGGGGATTCTATACAAAAGCCAACCTTTGTACACTTATAAATACGTGATTAAGCCAAAATCATTAAGGCCCTTTTGGATAAAAAAGGGCCTCCAAAAGTGAGCCAAATCTTGTTATATCCACTTTGATTAGCCTCACGAATTTCGCATACGTGTGGCACTTAACCCTTGAGTTAATAGGGGTTAAAGGCTACTTCATATAGGTTTTATGGCTAATAAACATAGGATAAATAGGGGTTATAACCATAGGTCAATGGTTAAGAAAATTAATAAAGCACATTTCAAATTTTGGTGTCCAATATGCCCTTCAGTTGGCCTTCACAATTTTTCAAATGAAGAATGAAGTTTCATCCAAAGTTGCCTCTCATTATGTGTGATGAATGTTGAATGATAGATGCATGTATTGAGTGCCCATGCCTTAGATTTTTCAAGCTAGATTGCTTGTATCTATTGAATGGTAGATCTATGTGCAATCACACACACCTTTGGAGATGAATCACATTGTTTGATATCCTCACACGTGTGAAAAGTACCATCAAGTATGATGTGATTCTGGCTTGAAAACTAGTTTTTGGAAGTGTAGTTGCATCTCGATTGCTATCAAGATGATCTTTGGATCAAGAAGGGTCAAGAACACATTGGATTGATCCATGTTGGGTAATGTACGGATTGTACTGCTCAGACACATGTGAGATTATCCAACTTTGATTGGTTGATGTGTCTCCACGGTAGATCCAAATCTAGTGCATGTTAGCTTGTTGGAAAGCTAGTGAAGTCTAGTTTGTGTTGCAATTTTTTTCAACTCAAATGGATGTGTCTTGTGGAAGTTACAACCATCAAAGAGAGGTGGGTAGGGCACCCAACTTGGTTGGACACATCAAGTTTGACTCATATCTAGCTTGTTTCATAAAAAAACTCATGTTTCTGCTTGCCAATCTAGTCTAAGAACTAGTCTAAGTGAGATCTAAGTGAGATCTAGTCTAAGTGAGATCTAGTCTAAGTGAGATCTAGGTGTGATTTTGATGCCATAGCCACACAGTTTCATGCAAATCAAGTGCATTTGAATTTTGTTGTGGAGTCTTGCTTTTCAAATGCTTAGAAGAAAGTTGACTCAAGATCTTGTTGTACTTCATCTTTAGAAAGGAGTAAGATCTAGATTGAAGGAGATTGCTTGTGAGATAGATCTCACATAGAGGTTGCAAGATCTCAAATTGGATTTGGTTGGACACCATTATTAGATCCTTTTTTTGAGAGAGAAACAATGCTTGTACTTGTTTCTGGATCCATTACAAGTCAATTTCTCAAGTGATCATGGTGTCCATGGGGTCCTTTCTCTTGGAGCAAGATGAGATATTGAACACCTCCAATTCCAACGTGAGAATGTGGTCGATTTTGATTTCCAGAATGTGATGGATATTATACTTGGACTTGAGGAGTCGTCACAAGTTCTTCAGAAAGTCCAAAGGTACAAAAAAAAGCAAGAATGGCCCTTCACTGTATCAAGATGAATGTATCCAATGAAGCGTTGAGAGAGATTAGTACTTGCACCTCGGCAAAGAAGGCTTGGGACACCCTCTAAGCCATCTATGAGGCCAAGAATACTTCTAGATTGCTCACTCTTAGGAATCAAATCTTTCAAATCTACCAAAAAAGTGATGAGAGTGCCTCAAATTTTGTCATGAGAGTGATATTCATAGAGAGCTTGCATGTAGAGGAAACTATCTCAATCAAAGTGAGTTAGTGCAAGTAATCCTTAAAGGATTGAAAGATGAATTGGACAATACTTTCCAATCCTATGCAATCAAGGAGGAGCTTCCAAGCTTGGAGGCACTTCAAGGAGTCCTTATTGCTGAAGAGTGTAGGCAAGAGAACAAGCTATTGAGGATCAACAAACTTGTGAAAGTTTTCAGATCATTAAGATCCAATCCACTTGAAAGATCTTTGGTTAGAAAGAGAAATACACTACCAATCTCATCAACGTAGAAAAATCAGCCTCTACACACAAAATGAGATGCAAACACTAATAGAACTTGATCAAACTTGAATGAAATGATAATTTGTCCGTACAAAACCAGCAAGCTACTATATTTCACACGTGGATCCAAAAATAGAAAATATAGATCATTCTACACATAGAATTGCATGCAATCACAAGTATAGTGCACCAATGGATAGTAGAACCCAAGAGAACCATGTATAAGCATGAAATGAGATACAGAAGAGAGAAGATCACTCTCTCCATGAGTTACATCCTTTTATAATAGGTTCAAACCCTATTTGGCCACTTGGCTTTCTCTCCAAAATGCTAACCGTACTATTTTTGGGTCTAGATTCAAAGTACCCAACATTCAAATTTGAATCTACTCAAAATCGCCTTCTAACTTTTCTACACTTTCAAAAAGTGTTTATTCAAATGACATTTAGACTAATTAATTTTGAAAAGTCAATCTCTAAGTCTAAAAACAAAGTTGGCCTCAATATGCCAAATATGGAAATATCGCAAATATGATCATCAATGCAAGCCAACTCATCATTCAATGCTTTCATCCTCAAAACAAAAGTACTTGGACTTTCTTCATTCTTTTGCAAACAAGAAAAGATTTGCCTTCTTAGAGTCAACACTCTAGAAGTAGACTTGGATTCATAAAGCTTCTTCAATGAATCCCAAGCTTCCAAAGATGATGTGCACTTACCAACTTCCTTGAGAAGCTCATTGGTAACATTCATCTTTATCATGTGTAGAGCCTTCTTGGACCTCTTGTCATACCTCACTTGATATTGTTGTGTTGTTGGTCTCTCCTCAACAATATCCAAAACATCATTCATCTCAACAAGTGACTCCATCCTCACTTTTCGCAATGAATAGTTACTTGAGGTAAGCCTATCATTGGCTTCCAGCATGACTCCAATTGAGGTTGCCATGTCGCAATGACCTTATCTTCTTTTTCAACCTATTTCAATGCACAAAGCACTCCTTTGAACAACAACAAATGCTTTAAAAAGAAATCACTAAGATTTGAAACTATCTCAAAAATTCTCTTCTAGCACTTATACCAATCAAATCAACACATAAAATCATGGAATCTTGATCAACCTATGATCTATCCTCAACCTAATGACTTTTGCCACTTCATAAGATTGAAACACACTCAAATGAAGTCCAACAACCTCACTATCTAGAGATCCAATCAAAATTAGGGTTTTGACAAAATCACAAAAAAAATGACTATTTCAAATCTACATGCAAATGCTGAAAATTTGATATGCAAACTATTAGCCACCACTAAGGCTAATCCAATGATCCAAAAATCGGCCAAATCCAGTATGTGAAATAAAAAATCGGAATTGATCAAGATTGAAAACCTATATAGGATTTTGATTTACAAAAAATCCAGTCGATTTTGGTGTAGAATCTCCTCTGCACTTGGAAGTTATTTTTAACACAATTAAACTCCTCTTATAGGTGAGTTCATGGATCATCTATTTGGGTTGTATGATAGCAGTTTATGATATTGTTGTTTCAACTTCAAGCTCACTGGAAATTGTAGAAATCGTAGTTTGTGATTTTTGAATTTGATATGTACATTGGCATCATATTAGAAATGACTAGCACATTAATTTTTCTTGAACATCCATACATCATAGCTACCTTGAGATGTTGTTTTGTACTATTTTCAAGCTATGTATATATATATCTATCTATATATATGTTTAAACTTACATACACTTTTATGCATATATTATTGGTGCAACTTGCTAAATAATAATTGGACCCAATTGTTAGGCCTCAAACTAGCCAAGAAATCATAACCAATATCCGTACACTATGTGTCGATAATCATGTGATGGTCTACAATTCAACTAATTTTGTGAAATAGAGCTTCATTAAAAGCTCAAGGAACAATATATGCTCATAGATTTCCATATCATGAATCATGATACACTTGATGAATCAATATTTACTATTTGATTTGGTCGGTAGAGAGGAATTATTTTTTCCACTCCCCACGCTCACCGGCTAAGACAATGAAGATTGAACATGCAAGAATACTGATTTTTTTTTTAACAAACTGATATCTCAGTCGTTTATTCCAACACACCGACAATGATGTATACAACATTTGCAGTCTACCAATCTTTCTCTATTTGACATACTATTTGCCTAATGGTAATGCCTAATGCCTAAAGACTATGTGTATTAAAGGGAATAAAATCGCACCCCATAATTCCTAAACCCTAATCTGCTTATACGTAACCTTCACCCCTGAACCATTGATCTATCTCTCACTCTCTTACTACAAGTTTTCATGTATTTGATTGTTTCCCAATGTTTGATATAAAACCTGATGGTTTTTTGTTCCAATTTTTGTAGGTGTTGCATTTGAGGGAGTGATTCCATGACATGGACACTCCCGAGTGTGTGCAAAGCAACCCTTCATAGATCACTCTGGAGGGTGAGAGCCAGTCTACAAGAAGGAGGAAGTTGAATAGGAAGCGACAAGCAGTGCGTAGGACATTGTCGGTTGCACCTGTAGTTCGTGTCGTTGAGGAGGCAACATGTTCAATGCGAGCTTGGTTTCAAACTTGCAAAGTGTCGAACACATAGTGACTGTTGGTGTCAGTGGTGTGGGTAGTTCAGGGGGGTTTGTCACGCTAGAGCACGTGCATGGCAATGCCATGCCAGAGTTGGAGTCTAGGTCGGAGAGGAAGAGTAGATTAGAGCGGAGGAGAACAGCGAAGAGGAGGCTTCTCCCTCATGAGTTGGAGCAGGTTCAGCAGGGTGTTCATAGGGATGTAGTTGATTCAGCCACCATTGCGAGTATTGATGATGACACTCCTCTTGGAGTAGATGTTGGTTTGCTTGTGAGGGGGTTAGAGTTTGAGGAGGATGTTACATCGAGCAATTTGGGAGTAGGGTCGATCACACAGGTCTGCTCACCTGTGAGAGGAGTAGAGTCAAGAGAGGTGGTTTTGTTGACGTCTTTAGGTGCAGATTCGACTTTTGTAGAGGTGATTACGCTCGAGGAGGTGCGTAACCACCCGTCGTATAGGACACCTGAGGCTGAGATTATAAACAACCTATTCCTACACAATTTGTTCCCTAGACTCAAGTTTACTTTACCAAAAAATGCTAAATTTCTTTTGGTGGGTAGTTAGCACTCCATCTCAAAGGTGCTAACTGCCCCTTGAGAGACTTTGCTAGCTGTGGGTACGGTTGGTGGGTTCTCGCTCGCTCTCTCTCTCTCTCTCTCTCTCATGGGCTCTGTTACATACGTATATCGCTTCATTCACTTCGCAAGCCTCTGTGGATTGTAAATGTCGCGTACTAACCTTATTTACTAGTGGGGGCAAAAAACATGTCTTACTATGATAAAAGACCCCACATAATAGAAAAAGTTTTTTAAAAAAAGATGGTGGGAAAGTTGTGAATCTTTCAATGTCCAAGATCTGTGCACATTATGGACAGTTAATCTAACAGTGGGCAACAATCTGCACTTAGTACACCTAAGTGTCCTCTGGTTGTAATAAACCTAAACCCAAATGCCTAAGTGCTACACAGAATTCATGAGGCTAGTATAGCACGGAGGTGCTCTAGTACCTAGCACTGTGATCAACGTCAAGTTGTTGTCCATATGTGTAATAAAAGATAGATGCTTAGATATAGAGTGCACTTGTGAACCTAATACGTTCCTTTTTGCTCTTTTACTGATCAGTATGGCTTCTGCCCTGATATGGCTTCGTTAAAGGGCAAAACGTGTTGCTAATTTAGAAAGTGAACAATTGGGAAGATTGGACGTACTTGGTGTTAATGCAATCTAGCTGAAAAAGTACTAACAACTGATGCTCAGCTATGACACCTGTCTTCCTCACGCGACTTACTTGTGCGGTTTTGTTGTGTGGGATGGTGGTAGGTAACAGTTGTGGGCGTCCTAAAACTTGCTTCGCTTTATGTACTCTGTATTGTTAGACTTTACACAACTATATTTTTACCTATTATGCTATAAATTGAAGGGTTCAAAAGGTTTGGTCTTGACTTATCATGAGGGACTATGTGAAATCTTGTTACTCTCTCTCAACTCTCGAACATTGCACATTGCGCTCCCTCGTCTCTCTCTCTCTCTCTCTCTCTAGCATTCGACATCATATTATCTCTCCTTCTAGAACATTCTTGAACGACGCTCTTCAATTGCATAGCATTGAACGTTCAGGGAAAATGTGGCCCAATGAAAATACTTAAAATGCGTTTTGTCTAACTCTTGTGACATTCTCTCTCTCTCTCTCTCTCTCTCTCTCTCTCTCTCTCTCTCTCTCTCTCTCTCTTACATGTCACACTCCATTTCCAGTCACAAAGTTTTTATGTTTTTTTCCATATAATTGGGGAATGATCTTTAAGTGACCTTTACACCAGATTCAATGATCGTTCAATTATGACTCACTATAATTTTTTATAGTTGTTTTGTTTGGTGCAAATGTCGTTAAAAAGATCATTCTCTATATAAGAAGGGGCATCAAAACTTCGTGAATGGCAAGGAAATGTGAAATGTGAAATGTCATAGAAGAGAGAGAGAGAGAGAGAGAGAGAGAGAGAGAGAGAGAGTGAATTTATATTATGCAATGTGATTTAGCCTTTGTAATGCCAATTTCTCAACTGTTTTTTGTACTCACCTCTAACAACATATCGTTCATGTAAATTTAGAACCGAGATTTCTTGCAAACTTTTTTTATCACCCTTTCAAGTGCACACCCAATAAAAGTTGACACATAGCACATGAATATTTTGATGGGGTGCCACATATCCATATTTTGGCATTGTGGCCGTCCCTGTGCACATTCCATTAAAAAAAAACATAAGAAAAAAATGTAACAAAATCTCATACAAAATGAAAAAACCAAAAGAATCTATAAACAAAAGTTAACCCCAAAAAATGCACACAACATTATGTAGGGGAATGCCCAACCGTCCTTGGGCCTTCCATCTTGGTCAGTAGGTCTCTCAAGCAAGAAAAAATTAAAAAAATTTCACACAAAATGCAAAAATTGGAGCAGAAAGGCCTTCCATCTCAGGCTACCGCCTGAACAGAAGGGCCTCTGAGGGCGAGCTTGTCCCCCAAAAAACAAGACCATCGATACACCACAAGAAGCTTAGCATTACACAAACATTCAATCAAAAAATTAACAAAAATATAAGGATTGCATTTTAAAAGAGTCAAAAAATTGTAAAAAGAAAATTTAGTGCTCAAAATTGCCTAAGAGTGACACCTCACCTTCTAGCAAATAGTCACACAATAGCATCACCTAAGAGTGACACCTCATATTGTAGCAAAATAGTCACACAATAGTAACTACCTTAATGCTGCGAGCAATGCTCCGGAAAATCGGAAAAGCATAGGAATGGAACTATGGCATGTTTTCTCAAAAATCGAGATAAAAAAAAATTTGACGATTTTTTATACATGCAGTTAAACACTTTTTATAGTAAAAGTCTTGAGAAGCTTTAAAAAATGCAAGTTTTATGAGAATAACTCAAAAGAGGTTTCCCAAGGAGTGCATGAGAAGGCTGGGGACCACATGGAGGAGGTAGGAGAGAATATTCCAAGAATATTTCCTCCTACGTCGGAGGTTGGTTCTGAACTCCAGATACCTTCGACGGTTAAAAAAATCAACCTTTAGAGACAGGTCAGCCTCTGCCAGCTGGCAGACACATGCCCAGTCAGATGATGACACATAGGTCGAAGGTAGCACTCTATCTTCAACATGTGACTTCGCCCCACATTTTTGGAGGCTGCCATTAGAGGCAACCATTGGTGACAGTCTTCTGTGGCCCAACTACGAGACACATCTCAAAACGTAATGGATACCTGTGACATATTATGCCCATTTTCAAATGAATTAAAAAGCAGAAAATGCATGCATTTTTTTCAAAGGCAAATTCTGCTTTTTTTTTTTTGCCTGTCTGTGCCCGTCCGTACAAATTCCGTACAACTGCCACGTGGCACATTTGTGTTGGTCAGTCAAAGTCAAACCTGCCTATTATGTTTCGTAATGTGCTTCTGAAAAAATTTCAGGTATCCATTACGCAATGGAAGGAGCCGGGCAAAGGCCGTTTTGCCCGGTAAGGATTTCCAAAAAAATTTAGGCTCGGCCTTTGGGCGAGGCCCCTATAGCATCACTTATCTAATTTGTTACCACGTAAACTAGGTATGTATTATGGAAGGAGCCAGGCAAAAGCCATTTTGCCCGGTAAGCCCCCAAATTTTTTTGAAAATCTTTACTCGACAAAATGGCTTCTGCCCGGCTCCTTCCATAATAGATACCGAGTTTTTTGTGGTAACAAATTAAATAAGTGATGCTATAGGAAAGTGATAGAGTGGTCTTAATAAAAATGTGATAAAAAATATGGTAAAGTGAAATGGGTACATATATATATAAATAAATATGTAATAGAAAGATCTAGAGAGAGAGAGAACAATAAAAAGTGAGGAGAAAGAATGAGAAGGTTCTGGAGGGTGAAGCAGCGAATGAGAGAAAGACAGAGATGGAGAGAGAGAGAGAGTGTTCTAGTGAAATTCGCATCGGATAGACACACACACGAGAGAGAGAGAGAGAGAGAGAGAGAGAGAGAGAGAGAGAGAGAGCATAATAGGCCTTATCTTCTAGAAACTGCAATGCAAGCAAAGCATAAGCTAGCTATATAATCAGCAAACGAATGCCCACGATTTCCACCACTGAGCTTGATTTGTTTCTATTTCTGTGTGAGTGAGTTCATACCAGCTGCAACTGCAGTAACAAGCTGATTTAGCTTCTACAAGTAGCAAATTGGAAGAGACATCTGTGTAGAATTTTCCTTTGTAGGACTGGGTGGTGTCTAGTGTTGGAAGCGGTTTTGGTTTGAGAGTGATTTGAGCTGTTTTGGTGGGGGTTTTGGGATCGTGGGCGATCAGCGATGGCGAGCAAAGGTGAAGGTCCTGCTATTGGTATAGACCTGGGAACCACCTACTCTTGTGTGGGCGTTTGGCAGCATGATCGTGTGGAGATCATTGCCAATGATCAGGGGAATCGAACAACTCCATCTTACGTTGCATTTACTGACACGGAACGGCTCATCGGAGATGCTGCTAAGAATCAAGTTGCCATGAATCCTACCAACACTGTCTTCGGTAAGTAGAATGCTGCAGAATTAGTGCTATTGCTCTCCTCTGGAACTCGTGCTTTCAATTATGGGATGCAGAAAGTTATGAACTGCCTTTTCTGGTTGTTCATCTTCTGTTTTAAGTTTGGGCTAGTTCATAAGTTCGGAAAGATTCTGTCTGCTAACACAGAGATGGTGAATTTTAAACTTATGTTTGTGTGCAGATGCGAAGCGATTAATTGGAAGAAGGTACTCCGATCCAACTGTTCAAAGTGACATCAAACTCTGGCCCTTCAAGGTCATTCCTGGTCCTGGCGACAAGCCAATGATCGTTGTGAGGTACAAGGGCGAGGAAAGGCAGTTTTCAGCAGAGGAGATATCTTCTATGGTGTTGACGAAGATGAAAGAAATTGCAGAGGCTTATCTGGGCACTACCATAAAAAACGCGGTGGTGACGGTGCCTGCTTACTTCAATGACTCTCAAAGACAGGCAACGAAGGATGCAGGTGTTATTTCTGGCCTGAATGTAATGAGGATCATCAACGAGCCTACTGCGGCCGCCATCGCCTATGGTCTTGACAAGAAGGCTAGCAGTTCTAAAGAGAAGAACGTGTTGATTTTTGATCTTGGTGGTGGAACTTTTGATGTGTCGATCCTGACCATAGAGGAAGGCATTTTTGAGGTGAAAGCCACGGCAGGAGATACTCATCTAGGAGGGGAGGATTTTGACAACCGGATGGTAAATCACTTTGTGCAGGAATTCAAGAGAAAATATAAAAAGGATATCAGTGGCAACGCCAGGGCTTTGAGAAGATTGAGAACTGCATGCGAGAGAGCAAAGAGGACTCTATCATCCACTGCTCAAACAACCATTGAAATTGACTCTCTCTATGAAGGAATCGACTTCTATTCAACCATCACTCGCGCTAGATTTGAGGAGCTGAACATGGATCTTTTCAGAAAATGCATGGAACCTGTGGAGAAATGTCTCAGAGACGCAAAGATGGACAAAAGCTCCATCGATGATGTGGTGCTTGTCGGCGGATCCACTCGTATTCCTAAAGTGCAACAGCTCTTGCAGGATTTCTTTAATGGCAAAGAGCTTTGCAAGAGTATCAATCCTGACGAGGCTGTCGCATACGGAGCTGCTGTGCAAGCTGCTATCCTGAGCGGTGAAGGTAACGAAAGGGTGCAAGACCTCTTGCTGCTGGACGTGGCTCCCTTGTCTTTAGGTCTCGAAACCGCTGGAGGTGTAATGACAGTGTTGATACCTCGCAACACCACGATCCCCACTAAGAAAGAGCAAGTGTTTTCCACTTACTCGGACAATCAGCCAGGGGTGCTGATCCAAGTGTTCGAGGGTGAAAGATCAAGGACCAGAGATAACAATCTTCTTGGCAAATTTGAGCTTTCCGGCATCCCCCCTGCTCCTAGAGGAGCACCTCAGATCAACGTAACCTTCGACATTGATGCCAATGGTATTTTGAATGTTTCTGCGGAGGACAAGACAACCGGGCAGAAGAACAAGATCACCATCACCAACGACAAGGGCAGATTGAGCAAGGAAGAGATTGAGAAGATGGTGCAGGAGGCTGAGAAGTACAAATCTGAAGACGAGGACCATCGGAAGAAGATCGAGGCCAAAAATGCACTCGAGAATTATGCCTACAACATGAGAAACACCATCAAAGACGACCAAATTGCCGGGAAACTGGATGCAGAGGACAAGAAAAAAATTGAGGATGCAATTGAGAGCACCATCGAGTGGCTGGATCGCAACCAGCTCGCAGAAACCGAGGAGTTTGAAGACAAAATGAAAGAACTGGAAGCACTATGCAATCCCATCATAGCTCGCATGTACCAAGGTGGAGCAGGACCTGATATTCCTTCAGCAGGTGGAGGATATGGAGCATCTGGAGCTACCAATGCATCTTCAGGAGGTGCAGGACCCAAAATTGAAGAAGTTGACTAAGCTTTTCCTGCTCCATTCTGGATCAGAATTTCTGTCATGGGTTCCCAATTTAAAGATCCACCAGCATCTCTGTTTTCTTTCTGTGCTTCTTTCTTTGCCTGTAGAAGAAGTTGATTAAGCTTTTTCTTTTCCATGTTGGATCGGAATTTCTGACATGGGTTCCAAATTTGAAGATCCATCATCATCTCTGTTTTCTTTGTTTGGCTCTCTCAATGCCTGTCGATATGTAGTGAGTTGAATTCAGCTTTTGCAACTGAATTTCACAAATCAAAGAAAAACTTTCCTTTGTAGATATGATATGTAGTAAGGGGAATTCAGTTTTTGCAACTGAAGCAAATCAAAGAAAAAACTTTCCCTTTACCTGAGTTGAAGCTAGCTTTTACAACTATGAATACAATCCAAGCAAAGGTTTTCATTGTAGCCCTTAATTATGGTGTATTTTTGCTTGGTACATGGTTCGTTATCTCTTTTGCTCTCACTATTTTTGTGAAGTTCACTAGTGGACTTAAAAAAGCACCACGCTTGTTATAAAGTCCTTCCATGGAAATGATCAAAGATCTTATGGTTGTGCTGCTTGTATCATAGGCTCACTTTCTTCCCTTGGTTGGCCAAAATATTAAGTTCCAACCTTAAGAGAGGGGAATGACCATTAATCTAGATCATAGTTGCAGCTAATCGCGATTCGCTTTTTAGAATCGTGGAAAAGAATTGTGAAAAAAAAAAAACCAGAAACTCGATTGCGAGCCTCCTCCTCGCGGACAGAACCGCGCTAGTAGTGGAGGAGGCAAAAAAAATTTTTCTGAGAGCTGTGGGCGTCCAATCTTCGCAAGTGAATAGTTGGCAGGCATCTACTCGGCGATACGAAGGTGGTGTGCACGGTGCCGGGTGGGTCTGAGCTTCGAGGAGAGCGAAACAACCAATTTTCGATATTTGGTAAGTGTAGGCTTGAATTTTTTGCAATTGTTGACATTGAGCTGTAGGCAACCAAATCGAGCGTAGTTTGGCTCTAGACCACCTTTCTTCACGCCCACAGTGATTCCTATAGCGTCAGTTTCAGCCGTTACGGCACGCCTAGCGAGATTTGAACACCACATTCCAAATGCTTGTGTATTTTTGCCATTTTCACAAAATGACTTGTTGGAAACCGAGTGAGGTGATGCCTGAGCCTAGAATGCATTTCCACATGCCTGCACAGACTTCTATGACCTCCGTTCCGCCCGTCTACGGCTGTATCACAAATTTCAATTTTCATGTCCTGATTCCATACCTTTTAGGGTTTAGGCGTGGACCATCGTGCAAACATCTGCTAGGGGCGCGGTTTAGGCCCACACTGCACTCCTTTATGCCTCCACGGACTCCGACGCTAACGTCAGTCGCCTGTTATCCCTCATATAGAAATTATTCTATCCCATGCCCTAATCTCATGTTCTTCTTTGGCACTTGATATAATGTGTAAACTGGAATCGTTCTGATGTATGCTCTGGTATTTTGAGCTCTATTTGAGCTCGGTAATATTGTTCAATGCAATGTATTTTTTTTCTACTGAACGTTTGCCTGATTATTTGTTGTTTGCAGGTTTAGAGTCGTGTTGATACGATGCCAGTGAGGGACCGAGGCCTTTGGGCCGAGGTTGAGCTTACCGACGGGGATGCGGGCACAGCAGATGGAGATGCTTGCATTGCGGTGGTCACTTCACGGGATCACTCACCAGGGTTAGCGCTCACTTGCTGCGAGTCAGAGGGCCAGATGGGCGGACATTGGGCATATCTGGTTGCCCCAAGATTTCTGATGAGGATCTGCAGAGGTTGTCTACCATGTATGGGCCCGATACTGCATCACAGGGTTCTAGACAGGGACAGGTAGCAGGAGCAGCTACAGGCAGGCATGCAGAAGGGCTCACAGGCAGGCAGGCAGGGCCTACCATGGGTATTGGGCCCAGTACATCACGGGCAGGGCATGGTACAGCTGCAGGTCGTAGTACATCACGGGTTGGGCATGGTACAGGTGTAGGGCCCAGTACATCACGGGTAGAGCATGGTACAGCTGCAGGGCCCAGTACAGCACGGGCAGATCATGGTTCAGGTGCAGGGCCTAGTACAACATCTTCAGTTCCATCCGCAGCAGCAGCATGACCATCAGATGAGCATGTTGGTTCAGCAGCAGCGGGTGCTTCTCGACCCTCCTCCTCGGCAGCAGATGCACCAAATGCTTCGACAGATGTTGCCAGAGAGAGTGACACACCCATGGATCAGCCATCCGTTGGGCATGCTAGACTACGAGCACCATATACACAGCAGAGAGGGGTTAGGCCCAGGCAGCAGACCCTTGATCGATGCGGCTGGCAGAGAGAGCAGTAGGCCTGTTGCACTCGACTGTGTGGCGAGTTCTTTTACGAGTGCGACATTGCCTTTGCTGTTGTTGACACTTGGGTGTTCAAGGAGTTCTGTGCACATATGGCGGCTGTGGATGCTACATGGATACCTTCCAGGCGAGAGGCACTGCGAGGCAGGTTGCTTCGTCAGGAGGAGGAGACCATCATGCGGGAGTTGAGTTCCATTCGCTCAGCTGGGCAGCAGTAAGTAACTTGTCTTTATAATCTCTTTGCATGTGTTTAAGATTTACTGGTGCCGCAAGTTTTGCATGTAGCTAAAAGGTGTTCTGCGACAGGTATGGATGCACGATATTGAGTGATAGATGGACCGACATTCGTCGGCGATCCGTCATCAATGTCTTTGTTTCTTGCTCGTTTGGCACAATATTCCTACGTGGCGTGGATGCAGGGCCCAGTACATCACGGGCAGAGCATGGTACAGCTGCAGGGCCCAGTACAGCACGGGCAGAGCATGGTTCAGGTGCAGGGCCTAGTACAACACCTTCAGTTCCATCCGCAGCAACAGCAGGACCATCAGATGAGCATGTTGGTTCAGCAGCAGCGGGTGCTTCTCGACCCTCCTCCTCGGCAGCAGATGCACCAAATGCTTCGACAGATGTTGCCAGAGAGAGTGACACACCCACGGATCAGCCATCCGTTGGGCATGCTAGACTACGAGTACCATATACACAGCAGAGAGGGGTTAGGCCCAAGCAGCAGACCCTTGGGTGTTCAAGGAGTTCTGTGCACAGATGGCGGCCGTGGATGCTACATGGATACCTTCCAGACGAGAGGCACTGCGAGGCAGGTTGCTTCGTCAGGAGGAGGAGACCATCATGCGGGAGTTGAGTTCCATTCGCTCAGATGAGCAGCAGTAAGTAACTTGTCTTTATAATCTCTTTGCATGTGTTTAAGATTTACTGGTGCCGCAATTTTTGCATGTAGCTAATGGGTGTTCTGCGGCAGGTATGGATGCACGATATTGAGTGATGGATGGACCGACATTCGTCGGCGATCCGTCATCAATGTCTTGGTTTCTTGCCCGTTTGGCACAATATTCCTACATGGCGTGGATGCCACTCGAGGTAGTGATGCCATCACAGCTGATTTCATATGGGAGGTCATTAGAGATGTTATTGCTGACATCGGGGTTGAGCACGTGGTTCAGGTTGTCACCGACAACGCCTCGAACTGCAAGCAGATGGGCGAGATTATGATGAGGGAGCACCCCAGCATTGTGTGGACACCTTGTGCTGCACATTGCATAGACTTGCTCATCCATGACCTGTGTGCGCTTCCATGGATCAGAGAGGTATAGTTTGTTCTATTTGCTATGATTCCTTCCTTTGATGCTGCTAACCACATCTCAACTACTGTCTAAACTTTTTTACTGGATGTTTGTGTTGCAAATCACTTCTACGGTCATGCGCCTGGTCACTTTTGTCACCAAGAAGAGGCGTGTGTTGGCCCTGTTCCGCACCTTCTCCACTCTAAACCTGAAGAAGCCCGCACTCACACGCTTTGCGTTTTACTTCTTGGTGCTAGAGCGATTGGTGGTGGTGAAGGACGCATTGCGGCAGATGGTTTCCAACGTGGCCTTCCGGGACTTTACAGACCTCCCCCATTTGGCATTTTTCCAGTCCACTGTGTACGGCGACGAGTTCTGGAGAGTTGCTGAGGAGATTAGTGGGATCCTTCTGCCCATTTACAAAGTGTTGCGCGTGGTAGACTGTGAGGGGTGCACCCTCGGTCTCATTTACGAGTTCATGGACTGCATTGGCGAGGGGATTTTGTTGTCAGTCTTGGACGAGCACAAGTATGACTCTTCAGTGTCTAGTTTGTTGTTTCTCACTTGAGTCTGATGTGTTTCTTTTATGCTATGGTTTAGTGATTGTTGTAATTTGTCTGCTACAGGAGGCGCAAGATCTCACGTATTTGGGAGGCCAGATGAGACTACTTCCACCGACCCATCCATGCCGTAGCCCACATGTTGCACCCCTTGTGGCGCTCTACCCGAGAGAGGGATGATCCTGAGCTGCACCGGGGATGGGTGGAGTACACAGAGCACGTATGGCCCGGACCAGGTACGTGTGAGAAATCGGTTGGTAGCAATGTTACTGCAGTATTGTACTCATTGGTAGTGTGTGAATTCGAGGGGTCTTACATGTGCCATGTTTTTTCTTCTGCCAACAGGTCCGATTCTGGCCAACATTGCAAGCCAGCTGCTCGCATTTGAGTGCTTCTAGTTTCCTTTCGATGGAGAGCAGAGTCGGCGGAGGGAGGATCAGCTGAGGCCCGTTACATGGTGGTGCATCCACGGGCGCAGCACAAGTGACCTGAGGCGATTGGCCTAGAGAGTCCTTGCACAGGACTGGTCAGCAGGAGCTTGTGAGCGGAATTGGAGCACCTGGGCCTTGTATCACACGCAGAAGAGGAATAGGTTGTCCATCGAGCGGTGTAGGCGGTTGGTGTTTGTGAACACCAACGGCCGTATGCTGAGACGCACACGAGGAGAGGGTCAGATGCTCGAGGTGAGTCACATCATCACCCCTTTTTTCTTGCTATGCTTTGATGAATTGATTTGCTTTCAAAATATGTAGTGAGTTGCACAATACCTGCCTAACAACAATGTATTGTTTTTTGTTGCAGGTGGACCCTGACACTTGCTTGGTGGATTTGATAGCTGCTGCTCCTCGGGCACCACCCACACAGGAGGATATGGATGATGAAATCCATAGAGAGCTCTACATACAGGCACAGGCTGACGCACGGGCTTTACGGCGGCAGAGGAAGACAGAGAGGCAGAGGGAGAGGCTGAGGAGGGAGATGACGAGGGCTCGGAGGGTGGAGAGATGCTCGGGGCAGACTATGTGGAGGAGGAGTGGGTTGAGGGAGATACAGAGGAGGATGAGAAGATGTGGGCGGAGGCACAAGGAGATGACCTGGTTGACCTGTTGGTGGACCCTGATGCAGAGACAGAGCAGGAGCCAGCCATTCCTGCACGTAGGCCTAGGGGGAGACCTAGAGGTAGGAGTGGAGCATCACAGACAGCCGTCGGCCAGACATCATCACAGTGGGTAGGGCCGTCCCAGGGCGTAGGGGGCGTAGGGTCACAACCACCTGACACACAGGCACGACGGAGTAGACACAGGGCTGGGGGCAGCCAGATGGGGGCCAGAGGAGGGGAGAGAGGCAGAGGCAGAGGCAGAGGCATAGGCAGAGGTAGAGGCAAGGGGAGGGGGGTGGTCCAAAGCCAGGGCACGGAGTAGGGATCCAGAGCACACAGCAGAGCTAGGGCCACACCACGACATATGGCTCCCTCCAGTTCTGATTCATCTGTGGACCCATACAAATTCGGATGATTTATCCTACCATGACTCTGACGAGCCTTAGTTGTATAGTTTTCATTACGTTCATGGAACATCATTGTACCCCTTTTTGGTGCCATGTGGCCCGATATTATATATTATGATGATCCTATTCACAACATTGTCGTGATTCAGTATTGTTCTTTGTGGTTTTAGTTCAGTAACTTCGGTTTTATGGTTTATGATTTATGGTTTGAGAGAGAGAGAGAGAGAGAGAGAGAGAGAGAGAGAGAGAGAGAGAGAGAGAGAGAGAGAGAGAGAGAGAGTATGGTTGTTTTGTCAAAAATTGTTTCATTTAAGGCTAAAGTTCAGAATGATTTAGCTAGGTTTTTGTTTAGCATGGTTTTAGTTCCGTTTGTTGTAATCGTGATCAGAGAGAGAGATAGAGAGAGGGAGAATCAGAGAAAGGGAGATTCCTTCTATGTTCATTGGGAATGCCCCAATGTGTTCTCTTTTGTTTTATATGGGATGCAGCTTTAGCGTAAAGGGACCATCCTGCACTTGAAACAGTTAGCAAACTACACAATCATATTCCCCTCGATCAGAGCTTTCATCTGATACCCGTATTGCACCAAAAAAATTTCAAAAAAAAAAAAATCGATTCTACACGATTTTGGGAAAATCCCGAATCGTGAATCGGGATCGCGATTTTGAATCGCGATTCAGAATCGTGCTGCAACTATGATCTAGATATTGGAGGAATCTAAGTGCACATGCCCCTTCATTTAGGGGCAAAGTACCTTAGAATAGTCCTTTTTATAAAGTAAAATTATGAGATTGACACCTAGGATTAAAAGAGGGAGGGGGACGATGGAATGTCTAATTTATTACATCATGACATTATTACGCATTGTATCAAGTAGTTAATTGCCTAGGCACTTTTGTGTCCATTTGTTGTGTTCTCAAATGGGCAAAGCACTTTGTTGCCAATTTGGTGGTTTTAGAATTTCAAATTTCATGTGGTAGTCTTCAAGCTAAAGAAAATCAAGCACATGTGTCAAGTGCCATATTTGGATCATTGTTGAACTTTCATTTTCTCGCTAGAGATAGGTTTTCATCTTCTAGTTAGAGATGAATTTGCAACATTTGGAAGAAGTTCAACGTGGTGGCTAATGGCGGTGGCTAATGGCAGGGAAGGTTCAAACGTAATTGCTAGGATTTCTATGTGGTGGTTTCTATTAGGAAAAATTTTTCTAGTGATCTTATAGAGAGCTTGAAATGAAGTTTCGTAACTTTCTGCAGTTTTTCATGACACTTTATGTACTTTTAACGCTAGGCCATAATTTGTTGACAAGAATTTTTCTATGGAAGTATATCAATAATATGCTAAAAAATGGGGGGGGAGGGGGTGAGGACGGTAGCCCCAAGCGGAAGGCCCTTCCCACGGTGAAACAATTGAGGAGGTGACCTTACGCGGCATAGAAACCTTTTTTACTTTTTTTTTCTTCTTTATTTTTGTCGTATATTTTTTTTACATGCACTTTTCGCATCCCGAAAGGTGCATGTAAAAGGCACCTCTTTTATTTTTTCATGAAAAAGCAAAAAATGATTTTACAAAAGAGGTAAGTTTTTGTTTTTTTTGAATTGCTAATCTTTCATGTTTTCTCAAGCATTGACAAGAAACAAATAGAAGAAATAAAATTTTTTAAACAACCATTTGTTGCATGTACGTGGGAAACATGCAACTCTCTACAATTTCCTCGGAATGTAATTTGTTTTTGCATGATTTAAACTCTAAAAAATATATGAAAGCATGGTTTTTCTTGAGCAAATTCTTGACCCTCTTTTATTGTCATCACTAATTCTTTGCTACTAAATAGAACATAAAAATTACAAGGCTCTTTGTAATATTCCCCAATTGCCATTGTTGGGCCACTACTTAAGAGGTTTTCAAGACACCTTAGAGGCGAATCTTTTAGTCCCAGTGATTAGAGGAGAGGAAGAGCCCAAGTGAGATGATTTAGACTTTTGACTCATAGTGATCAAAATAAGAGCTAGAGTTGTTGATCACATCATAAGTATGATATCCCACTCCCTTGAAAGGAGTTTGGAGATTCCTAGACTTTTCCAAAAACGATGCTAGTGCTTTCGGACAAGAAGTGGTGCACAAACATTTTTGATGTAGCTTCAAAAACTAAGGGTGAGAGGTCCATTCTTAGAACACCCTTTCTTTCTCAAATAAAGCTTGGAAGTCACATCTCTAATGTCATAGAGTGTGCTTAATATATAATATCCCATGCTTCCTTGGAGGTTGTAGTTGACTTGATATGATTGGTCTAAGAATCTTTGATATTGAGAGTTATGAGTGCAAAATGATTCTATCATTTTACTTCCTCAATAAAAGGTTTAAGCTTTGAGCCTTCAATGACATCCCAAAATTCTTTGGCTAGTAAAATCACTTTCATCTTGAACTTTCACATGTGATAATCATTGTCACTTTTTATCAATGAAAGATAAATTTGATGATGTCAACTCCATTTTTAATTCGACTGTTAGTAAGAGTCAACTTCCGGTTTTTATTAATAAAAGATGGGAAAACCCATCAAAGTACAAAGGAATGCATGTGGAAAGCGTAAAGGCCATAAGGCGAATTGAGATATTGTACAAGTATAACAAAGCAACAATCTCGCAGAGTATCTACATAAAGCCTACTGCTTGGTGTAAGTCGCTAGTAAAGACAGTTGGAAGTTTAGGTAGTGCAGGAAGCTGTGAAGCAGGAAGCTGTGAAGCAGCCGTTCCTGCAACGACGACACGTCGAAGTATTGCAAGTGCCTGAGTGCATTGTAAAGTCATCGAAACTCGTTGACGATAATAAGCCGTAATGATAGATAAAGGTGAGGCACTACGACCTTGGAGTTTCGCTGCAAAACCTACACAGGAGGATAGAAAATCATCGAATTTCTTATGCAGGCACCCATATGTTTCCAAAGCAAAAAGGATAAAGCCTTCTCCACTCGCTCTTTATCTAGAGCTGCATGAGAAGCAGCGGCACCATGAGTAGTTGAAGCACGACGAAGGAGGTCAGGCCGCGAAGGATCGGCAACAACAACATCCCCAAGCGTGCGAATCCCCTCGCGCGAAAGAACAAGATCAACTCGACGCCGAGACGACTGTGAATCAGACACAGGCAAGATGTGGGTTTGCTCCCAAACAACATGAAAGCCGCACTCATGAGCAATAGATGCCAATACGTCACGAATGGAATCATGAGTCGCAGTACGCTCTTCGCCAGAAGGGCAATGCATGAGATGAGTGCCAATAGGATCAACAGGGTGACCACAGGAACATTTTGTCAAACCTGCCAGCACTGGATGAGGGAGACCCAACCTAACTCGAAGAGCGGTGAGAAACAACTCTGAAGAAAGACGCAAGTGTGGAACAACAGGGCGCGCAACAAGCCAAGCGCCAGCACCCGGGCCTGCACAAGACAAAAGGCGAGCCTGAGTCTCATCGGAAGGTGAATCAATGAGAAGCTGAGTGAAAGCATGAGAGTGGAAGCGCTCCAAAAGATACTTCTGAAAATGAGCACGCTGATGGCTAAGCAAAGACTCAAAGGGAGGCAAAGAAGCTCGCACAGGTGGAGGAATGATATTTTCGGTCGCACGAAGATGTTGTTGGAAAGGAAGAATGCCTATTTCCACATGAGCTACTGAATCGAGAAGAATGGGCTTGTTGTCCTGCTGAAACCGAGAGATAAGTGCAGAGGCAACAAGGGCCCAACTTCCCATAAAAGCAGCTGGAGCAATAGAAGCTGTGCAAGAAAGACCAACACCTCCGGACGAAGCGAGAAGAGAGACTTGTCGCTTAACGAACTGACCATTGGGAATACGAAAGGATTTTGAACCCATCAAGCGACCCAGAATATCTGATAAAGTATTATCGATATCCTGTAGCAAAGCCAAAACATCAGGAGAGGGAGGAACACACCGTAGAATATAATTTGGCTGCTGAGCGAAGCATTGAGTGAGAATCCCTAGAGCAACTTGAGCATTGCCAAGCTTTGGTAGCAGATCAGCGTGACGAAGATGTGCGTCCAAAGTGTCCCGCAAAGAGGAAGCCACAAAATCCGAGAAACCTATAGGAATATCAAGCACTCTAATCCCATCAACCGGAGTATTGAAACCTGTAGGTAAAGGGAGCTCAGGAAGGAGGCCCTGAGGACACCAAGCAACGCACTTAGAGGGATTGACAGTGAGGCCCAAAGCCGAAAGTTGCTGAGAGAAATGTAGGAAAGCCGGAAAGACGTCATTAGCAGGTCCCACAATATGCGTGTCATCAGCAATAGAGGGAAACAAACAAGAAGGAAAAGCAGAAGAAGAAGCACGCAATGCCCGAAAGTGTGCCAAAGCAAAAAGAACACCACCCAAGGGATCACCTTGTCTAATACCATCAGCAGACGAGATAATTGAAACATCACCTAAGCGAGAAACATGACTGAAATATAGAGGCGCATCCATGGAATAAAAAGAGCGAACAAACGGGATGAGCTGAGCGAGAGGATCGTGAGCCGCACGAAGTTCTTCGAAAATGGCCCCTCGGGATACAGAATTGAAAGCATTTTTAACATCCACCTGAAGGACAACCCAATCTGGATGAAGATCCAAGGTAGCACGCAAAGCATGTATGACTGTCTCGCAACCGCCAGGAGTAGCACAACCAAACTGATGAGGAAATAGGTGGTCATGAAAACTGTCACGAAGCTGAAAACCAAGAGCCCTAGAAACCAATCTGTATAAAACCTCTCCAACAGCAATGGGACGCACTCCACCGCCAGGCTTATCCAAGGCTATCAAACGAGCAGCACCAAGAATACGAGCAATAGAAAGAGGAATACGGCCACATGCTACGGAAGAGCAAACTTGAAAGAGCAAACCAAACCCGCTAGCAGAGCTCCAAAAAGTTTCTATCTTCTCACTATGGAGAATGGGAATACATAGTAAAACACACTTCATTCGCTAAGTTAGGTGAAAATCCAGCATGTAATAAGGAAGTAGACTCCACTTTCTTGCCCTAATGTGAAAACCCTAGCCTAGATCCAAGAGTCATGCTTGGTAGGTGCATGGTAGGTACAAATCTCATCATAAATTATGGTCTAGATCCTACAAAGTAGGAATCACTAGCAAATGGACATAACCACTCCTCTTGACTCGTGGTAACCTACTTTAGGTGTGTATGTACAAGTGGCACTTTGGCCATTCAAGTAACCAACAAACAATATTGACAAAATGTACAATATTCTACATGGCTAGATTTGCTAATGTAGACAATTTTTCACAGGGATTGAGGTTTTACAAAACTATCATTGGCATGTATGTGTTGAAAAATGACTAGTAGGTGAATGGAAATTCTTCTTTTCTCTAGAAGCAAAATGCTGCAAAATAGACCTTAGGAGATGGCACAAGAAACACTCCTTGTTTGAGGCATTGGTGATTCCCATCCTATTATATGCATGTGAAGCTTGAGGTGAGAGTATCTCTCACTCTAAGATGGGTTGCCATGTGGCAACCTATGATAGGTTGGTAGATAGTAGGCCTATGTGGCCTAATACACAAGCCTATGGTAGGCCTACGTGGCTTGCCACATGGCCAGTCCCAAGCCTACATGGTTTTCCATGTGGCTGGCTTGCCATGTGGCAACTTTCGGGCCCCAAGCTTGCATGACTTGCCATGGGGTAGGCCTACATGGCTTGCCACATGGCAGTCTGTGACAGGCTTCCAAGCCTACATGGTTTTACACATGGCAAGCCTATATGGCTTGCCATATGGCAACTTTCGAGCCCCCCCCCCCTCTCTCTCTCTCTCTCTCTCTCTCTCTCTCTCTCTCTCTCTCTCTCTCTCTCTCTCTCCATGCAAGCCTATGTGGCAGAGCCTGGTTGTGCCATGCAAGCCTTTGGTATGCATATGTGGTTTGCCACATGGCAACCCAAGTCTGCATAATGCGCCATGTGTCCGACCTATGTGGCTTGCCATGTGGGAGCCTAAGACAAGCTTGGCAGATAGCAGGCCCATGCATATGTGGCCTGCTTCACAAGGTTATGGGCGGGGGAGGAAGGGGCTGATTTAACCTCCCCCACACATTCTTTTTTTTAGGGTGGAGGAGAGGGGTACATTCCCCCAGCCCTGTCTCCCCCCATTTTTTTTGGGGGAGAGAAGTGGGCCTTGGCACAACCCCCCTTTACATTTTTCACTCTCTCGGCAACATGGAGGGGCACGCGCAATGCGTCGTCTCGCAAGAAAAATTGAAAATGAAAAGAATGTTGTGCCACATACCACATAGAGGGGGATGATGGCTAAGTAGATCATTAATCGCCCACTCTGAGCATCATCCACATGTCTCGAGCACAAGCCGCCACCCAAATTTTGTTGGTCGCCCGTCAACGACGAGCAACCCACTAGTATATATATATATATATTGCAACATGTTAAGCAAACTAGGTAGTACATATGTTATATACAACATATATATAATGCCATGTGAGAGCAAGCCCCTAAGATGTCACTTCGCAATGGTTGGGCTTGATGCGCTTAGCCGGTTGCAGTCAACAACTTTACCCATACACCCCACTACAATTGACTAAGCACTCAAATTTACATAGTGAATGAAATTCATTTTGCACAACACCTTTTGATCGACATCTTTTATTGTGTTTCTTGCTTAGAACTGCTTGTTCTTGCTGTACCATACTTGGATTATGGAATTGGGTGGGCTTAGTGAGCTTGTGGGTTTATGTTGGATCCTGAAAATATTTGCCTTGCTTTGAAAAGAAGTTGATAGAGGAATGCTTTTGCTTAAGTCGGAATTATTTGAGAAAAAACATGTTCAGGAATTGTCTTTGACAGTTGCAAGAGCTGGCCAAAACTCTGCATGCCCATATGGATTCAGCAATTTTCTTTGGAGTTTGATACTGTATGGAGTTTCTCAACTAGAAATCATAAATCTTTAGTAAATAGGTGAAGGTTTGAAGAAAAGGTTTAAATGAGAATTAAAGTTGTAGCCAAAACTTTCAGCCTTTGTGTGGAGGTTACAAATCTTTGGCAGCAAATTGCACTAGCATTGTTTTGCTTTTCTATAGTTTCAAAAAGGCCAGCAGGAGAGATTGAATATTAGCACAATACCTTTAGCAGTACTCTAAAGTCATTCATTCCTTGACTCAAGTTCAAGCCTCTCTTGAAAACCAAGATGCATTCACTCCTTGGTGTCTCAATCAATGCAACAACATCTGTAATTTGAAATCTGTAATTCTTGCACATTTTGGAAGTGAGAACTGCTAACAAGAGATAAGTCTATTAGTTCTATTATAAATCTGTTGATAGTTGATTTTTGCACATATCGATAACTCCACAAAAGGACATAGATTTCCTTAATACAAGGGTCACATGTTCATGCAACATATTCTTGAACAGAGATATAATATACTTCAAACAATATTTTGAAGCACTTATTATGCCCTGTAATAAGGACGTTTGACTTTTAGGCAATTCTTATTTGGAAATGGTTCCTTGAGAAGCTGAAATTGTGTAGAAGAATGTTTGATCGATCTGGTTCATTCATTGCATACTTTATTCTATTTTACAACCTAAATAGCTGACAATAGTACACATACTACTGCTTGCAGAGAGTATATTGCAACAAATACTTGCTACTTAGATCTTGAAGAATTCCTCTGACGGGTGGGTTTGATTCGTAAACAATCATGGGATGTGATTGAAGAACATAACAACCAGGGGCAGCTGAATTTAGTTGAGTCCTCCTCTAGATGTCCATTCCTAGTCGTCTACTAACTATTCTAGAGTCAAGTCCAATCATAGTTATAGCCCTATGGGAGAGTGCATTCCACACCACCATTGTCAAAGCATTGGTGGTGTCCCACACGTGTAAGGGTGAGCAATGATACCCAAGTTTTGAAAAAATACTGATATCATTGCTTATCACCATTATATGTCTACTTGCATGACCATTGCCATTGCAATATTCGTCCAAAATACGCTGCTGCTAGCCCTACTATATGGAGCCATTATATACATAAGAACTTGGCACCATAGTTATGTTATCGAATGTGTGAGGTTTGGATACACTTCAAATCTTCTTGTCTTAGCCGACGCATGGTATGGGCTATGGTGGTATCAAATGCCATGGCTACTATCTAGGGGAGCATTTTTGGATGCCAACGTCGACTCTCATGACTTGGGGATTAGCATGGATGTTACGGTTGGTGATGAATCTAAAGTCCAATTCGTTGTGTTGCTCAATCAAGTCTATGACAAGGTTGCATGTCTATCAAGTCTATGGTAGCTTACATGTCAATTGGACTTCAAACTACAAATGAGCAAAAAATAATCAACATCTCATATGCCAATTCAAATTGCATTTGAATTTAGGCCAAAAATTCAAAACGTCAATCAATTTTAGGAAAAAAAATTTTATCAATTTTATTTATGGCCTTTTGTTATAGCTTAAACAAGTGCTAATTTATTGTTTAAGGTGCAATTACAACTATGTATAGTGTAGACTATAATCAATAGATTATCACATCCCGTCTCTTAAGTCCTCACTCGTACGTCCTTACTATTGATTCTTGAGTCACATATGCTCATAGCTCAATGTTCAATTCTTAATGGACATTGGTTTTAGTTTAGCTAAGCTACATGTTATAACTTAAGAAGATAGAATTGAAAGGCTTCAACGTCTAAGCAAGATTCACAACAGTGGTCACATCATACATGACATACATTGATTAAAAAAGTCGGGTCCTATCTCCTCATTGTTGGTTCTTGAATCACATATGTTGAGTGCCATATTGCTTAAGTGCTCATTGTTATAATTGATAACTTAAGAAGATTGAAATTTGAAGAGCTCTTAAAAATTGTTTGATCAGTGATACCAAAACATCTAGTATTTGAACCTTAGAATCAAGCTCGTGGCTTCAATGCTTAGTGTTAGAATTTACAACTCAAATTAATTGACGAGCTTTTCAAAATTGGTTTCAACTTCAAACATGATAGTAGGTTGTTGAGTCTTGATAGCAAGACATGTCAACAGTCATACTTATATGTCTAACTCTAAGTTGGGCCCCCTGACATTATACGTAGGCAAAAAAACAACTTCAAAAAGATCCTTTAACAATAGGATGATTCACATCAATTAAATATAGGAGTGCTTTGCCATGAATGCATAAATCTAATGATGTTTCTATGCAAATCACATTGTATTTTCACACTAGACTGGGTCAGATCCAAGAGAGGCATGCACTTTGACGTGGTGGGGACTATATTGTGATTCAAATTGAGTCAATTCGAACCACTATTTGAGAAGACATTGAACGTAATTAATCAAGCCTTATGCCATTTTATCTTTGTGAAGCTTCTTTAGTTCACATTGATTCAGATTACTTTCATGTGCACATGTAAAGTCTCTTGTGAATGTGCTTTTGATTCCAATCATCCCAATGAGTTTGCACATAGCTTATTTGACACCTTGTCATTTCTTTCCTACAATCACTAGCCAGTTTATATTTCCAACTCTTTTGATGGCATGACAAGCATGGATATTCTATTACAATAAATTCATGGTGTACATTTAAAAATGCTTCCCTACAACAAAGTTAAAAAAAAAAAAACTACACGACAAGAGCATGATTATGAAAGCAAGGAACATAGCGTTGATTTGATTATGAGTTAGAAGAATTAGTGCAATAGGAAGATAAACATTCAATTTCCACTAGTAGATGTTATGTTCCCCACTATATTTCTCAAAAGTTGAAATGTATTCTTTCGAACTTTACGAAAATCTTCAATCTTCATGTGATGAAACTTAAGCAATTGCAAGACCCAAGTATTCATGGCTTCATGATTATCATTCAGGGAAAAAAATATAACCTCCAAGTTTAGGGTTTCAAGCTATCTAGATTGCTTATCTTGTATGTGAGTACAAGCGGAGTGAAACTTCAAAGCCCAATATGCATTTCCTACATCATGACATTTATATCACTTCATATTCTTTTTTATGGCCACATTTAAGACGATGTTTTGAGAGTAGGGGGCATTAAGTAAAATCTTCATAGTCAATGGTCATATTCACTAGGCCTAATTTGGATGTTGACTCCATTTATGATATATTGGATTCATTTATTGTTCCCAGTCATGATTTGAGTGCATATGCTTCTTGGGGGTATCTTATGGTACTTGTAGTTATGAGTCACTATCCAAATAACTCTAGGCCCTAAGTTAATGGCCTTCATTTGACAATGGACATTATACTTTAACTTTGACCACTTGGGGCCCCTATTTGCATTGCCTTGGCATTTAATCACTAGCTTCAATCATTGGTCAGACTAGGTTCCTATTAAATAAACATTGCATTGACCCTAACTCTGGACGTTCCAATAACCATAAATAATAGGTATGATGCCTCCACATAAGGAGATATTATTGGTTAAGAGTAAGGGTGATTTCACATGGAAGAGTCTACGGCCATTTCAAAATATGCATTTACCCCTCAATTTGAAAGCCCAATTGTCATTTGAAAGGCAAAGCATTTAACTTTGAAATGAAAATTAGATAAGGTATTTATGTTATTGGAAAAGAAAGAAAGGGCCCACCACTTACCCCCATAATCTAGAGGCCCAAGGTACTCTCTTTAACCTTAGTATCTTGAGTTAATGGGGGTAGACCTCTTGAAGTGGCTCCACCAAATCAAAGTACAGTATTTGGGCCTTTTGGATTTACCCACGATTCCATGTGAAACTACCCTAGCTTAGACTAGCAACCATAAATAAGCTTGATGCCTCCTTGTAAGAGTGAATTATAGGTTGAGAGTAGCATGGTCTTTGTTCAACCAGCTCAATTTCTTATAATGAGGGCCGCATTTTTATTCTTCTGACTTTTACATTTATAGTCCTTTCACTTTATTTATACTTCTCTTATTTTGCATTTCCTAGAATATTTGTGTTGTTTATCACCTCAGTCTTCTTTGAATTTTGTGTTGTTTAGCCTTTCAGTCATTTGTTTGTGTTGTGTAGAAAAAATCCTAGCTTTTGTTTTTTGGCTCTAATTTGCTTGATGATCAGATTTTCATTTTGCTTGGATCATTGGATTCGTTCTCAGTGGGCACCCAAGTGTATGCCAAATTTTTTGTTTCTGAGCAGCAAAAATAAGGGCTCTAGAAATCCAATTTTACTACTTTTTGTCCACAACTTTGATACTTCTTTTAAAGCTTTTGTTGTGATGTTTGTATCATTGATCTTCTTAGCTAGGCTTTCACCACCAGTACAAATTATCAAATTTAAAGGTGGAAAACAATAAATTTTCAATATGTTAGCTGGGTTTTCACCACTAGTACACACTGTCTAGAATACTATCTTCAAAGCATTAGAATAAGTTTTGAAGTTAAGGGGGGATGTAGCAACTTTGAAGGTAACCATTCAAAAGAATCATACATACCATAAAGTCTATCAATTTTGTTTTGAGGGAAGGAACACCTCAAATAACAAAGAAGACAGCTAAAGATTATAACAGAGAAAAGTCATATAAACCATAAAAAGTTGGAAAACTGCCTTCTTTGCAGACGAATAAGCTTTACTAATATCCAAACTGTACATTTCATTCTACATGTCACTTATAAATTGAGTGGCAGTAGTTCAACTTTGATGGCATTGCCTACTGTATAGTTCCATCCCAATGACTGAATCTCCTTAATGAGATTTTGCAGAAAACTTTCACTAAGATGGTAAATGTAATATATAAATGTTATGTCTAGGATAATACCCGACATAACAAAGTAAACATGCAATTTTTAAGCCTAAGAAGTCCAACCACAAAGTCTTAAACCATCAACTCATCATGCATAGCATGGACCAAATGCTACAACATCCCTACTCACGTCGTCAGCACTCAAGAGTTGGTCCCTCACATGCAAGATGGTAAATGTAACTCCAATTCCAAGCAGTCCATGCCAAAATATTTTTGCCTACATCTATGCAACATTGACACAACCGACAAATTGATAGTATCTGCAGAGTTGATTTCTTAGGATCCACTTGCAGTTCAACTTGAGAACTTCTCCTTTGAAATGAGCCCTGAAAGTATCCTAGATTATGAACCTCAGGTAATATCATAATGCAAAGCCATCATCAGAAAAGAAAGGATGTTGTCGATCATAGCTCAACCTTCATTCGCCCTGAAGGTAAGCTACCTGTGATGTGAACAAAAATAAGCTTACTCTCACATAGCTCAGGCATGCAAAAAAATTTCAGCACAAAGTACCCGACTGTAATGAGTGGCAACTTCATTTTTCTGCAGCACATTATTATGCTATACAAGGGAAGATTCATCGTTACATTCAAACCAACAATTTTTTGCACTACCATCAACAAGAGTAGGCTCCAAAGCAGAAACGGGTATCTGTCAATATATTCTAAAAGGTCAAACTTTGAAATTTGAAGGTCATTTGTCTACCTGATCCAAAACTCATTTGGACAATGCTCTGCAGTTCACCATCCCAAATACCTGATGTCTGCAAAAAGAGCATAATTTTGTAAATCCAAAACATCAGGCATTGCAGCTCCTTATAGTTGAGCAGAGACTAATTCATATCCAGAATAGAAGAAAGCATAATGTCAACACTATATCAAGTACTACAGTAATGGCCATGACAGAGTTTTCACATTGATTATGCACTTCTTTGAGTACTTGCCTGGGAACCAAAATTAGCATAAGTATCCACCGAAATGGGGAAAACCATTGATCTTTGGAGGGCGGTTTCCACTGTGTAATCAGAAGATCTTAAGTCTAACCCCCTTGATAACCCCAATTGAATGGCATTTTGCTGTGTTGGATGAAGCTGAAGATCATCTGCCGCATTATCAGGATTTGACGATGACATTGGAGTGGGAAAAAAAGAAGATAGCATCTGCTGTAACACAGCAACCGCAATGTAACGGTTCAATCACTAAAAAAAACTGAGCTTTTTTTCTGCATGAAATATGTAAATATGACTCTGATGAGTAGAGAAAGACCAGGTTGTACAGCAGTACCTACATGAAATAAAGTGAAGCATCACTAACTACATACATGAGATCAACGTAAGTACTACATGCCTTAAAAGATCATACCTCTTTAGTCAGCAAACTTTCAATATTTAAGTCCAATCTGGGGTTGACAGCCGCCAATTTCATAGAAAGAACCTGAAATACATTCCCAATACCCATTGTTTAAGGTTAAAAATACGTGGCACGCCCAACTTGTATTTCACATTAAAGTGTGTCTAGATTCTAGATCAACTCTTCAGATGAAACTATGTCAAAGTTAAACAGCAACAATCTCTGAAAAACATCTTTCACATGGCCTCGCTGTGAAGGCACTCCAATAACGAAAATTCAAAAGTAACCCACAGAAGTTATGTTAGCTCACAAAGAAACTGAAGTCGGTGTAAAGTTGAATCAATCAAGAAAACGTTTCAATTGAACCTCAAGAAATTCTTAAGGCAACATTGTCAGCTAGCTCCACCAATGGATTCCATACATTGCTTTCCAGTTTTTCAATTTTATGCCATGTGTATCACAGGATGTAGCTCACCTCAACTTGGCGCTGTAGTGACTGTACGTAATTTATGATCTCATCAAGCATCAATGCCTTTCCAGTAACCTGTTGAACAAAAGAAACTTTCACTTTATTTTCAATCCATGCTGGATATGAAACACTGAAGTTGTAAATTTTGAAACTCCAGCATGAGTTATAAGAACCACCTTGCTGCAACCTGGCACAAGCTCTTGCAAAAACTTCATGCGCTCACTGATTTTCTCTCTTCGAACCTGTCAATATCATTTACATTTCAGTATGATTATGTCCTCAGCTTGAAGAGTGCTTGGAACAGCCCATAACTAGCGACAAAGCTCTCTCTCTCTCTCTCTCCAATTCTAATTCATGTTCTCAACTACCATTTCAATGAAAATTATCGCATTTCATGCATTCAAGATAATCTGCACAGCTGTGTGCACTGTGTGCACCGCATACAGAACGGGTTGATAGCATTAATAAACCTAAGCCCAGATTGTGTGCATTTTACTTTAGCCTACCCAAAGATCTTCACTCTTTGGGTCACGAAAAGCTATATTAGGCTCAGCTACGCTGGTAGTTCCATGCACATAGTCAGATAAACAGCTCAGAGGGAATCCCTTGCAGCTAGTAAATCTACAAGCATAAGTATTTTTGGAGCTTTTTGTGTATAAAGTCTCCTCATATAAAGCTTAGGCAAAAAACAGATGAATGGCATACTCTTTCTGCAAGACTGTGGCTATCAGTTGCTTGTCCTCTTCGAGCTCTGACATGAATGTAGTCTTGCTTGGGAGGTTCACGTGGTTTATGGTTCTCTTTTACAGACCTTGGGCTCAAATTACCAGAGTTTTCACTGCTACTCTTTTCAACTTTTGACTTTGGCTCCTCTTTCAAACTTGATCCTTCTAAGGTTCTCTGCCTTTTAAACTTCGCCTCATCCATCTGAAGAAGTTAATGAAACAACACTAACTCTTAGAGACAATAATTGACAATCCTATGAAACCCCAAACTCCATCAGTAACCATGAATGATCATTCGTCAGTAAAGATCATGTACAGTCAGATGGCAAGGTTGAAAATTTACAAACTTTTGCTTAATTTACCTTCTTTTTACTAGATTCTGACAAGCAGGAGACCTCCTTGGCTTTCACCTCCAAGGTGGAGTTTTGCCGCTTCTTTTCCTGAGTATCTATCAGCCCCTTATCAGTCATCAACCCTTGCATAGCTGTACATTGGCCAGAACCTGATGAATTTGTAGGGCTAGAACCATTCCGCAATGACTTCGTTTCATCCATGGCCACTTCCGAAAGGAAACCAGTCGATCTGTATCTCATTGTATCATCATCATTTTCTGCTGCAGTTGGCCCTTTTTGTACTATATCATGAAGACTCTCCGCTTTAATAATATTTTCATCAGGGGGGAGGTTGTTCCTGGCATTCATATTGCAACATAACGTTGGCGAACTCTGTAGAGTGGGACAACAGAATGTCATTGAAACGTTTTTTGTCCTTGACTTGTCTGGAAAATGAGAAGCTTCGGGGATGGGGTTCATATTGCCCGTAGCACTCGAGGAAAGGGATTGACAGAGTTGAGTAATGTTTGGAAAAGAGGAGAACCGTGCAGCACATGTGGCAACTCCAGGATCCGAAGAAAATTCAGCCAAGCAGTGAGAAGTGGCCAAACCAGTTCCATGCTGCGAAAGGCCACCGTCTGATGAATCTACAGCCAGACTCAGAGTACTGGAGGCATCTACTTGATGCCAGCGGCCTCCACCAGTCGCCATAGGTGATCCTAGATGTTTGGCAGGTCCCGTTGTAGCTCCAACAGCAGAGACACTGCTACTACAGTTAGTATTTTCAAGTCGTCCAAGAAGCTCTCTGAGCATTGCACCTTCAACCATTACAGCGTTGCCTGCACTTTCAGTAGATAGTAAAGCAAGGCCACTAGAAGCGGAGAGAACCGAAGGAATTGTTGATACGTAGGAGATAGAGGGATCAAGAAATGGCTGCCAGCCTCCGTTATCCAATTTGTTACACGTGAAATCAGATGAAGAGCACTGGACATGACTAGCTCCGTGTGAAAATTGGAGCTGAGCTACTGCAAGATCTACCAAAGCAGTGGGATTTTCAGCATTCTTGCTTGGGGAGACGAAATGGATGTCAGAGTTTAGATTTGATAACTGCCAACCTGAAAGAGAGCCTACCGAGTGAAAGCTTGAAGAGCAACTTGAATATGCTGAAAGGGCTTCCTTAACATGCTCTGCGAATTCAAGTTCTCCTGAGCTGGAGAAACAGGACATAGACGAGCAATTAGGAGTGGGAACGGTGGAATTGTGGGCTGATAGAGGGTTGGGACTTCGATCGTAGAGCAAAGAGTATCCTTTTCCCTGAGAATGATCTTGCTGAGAAGATAGAGTGTGAGCCATCAATGCCTGGGAACGAAGCCTTTTATGAAACAGCTATGATTTCTGAGCTGCAGACACTTAGTGCCAACACCAAGTAAACCCTCATGGAACAAAGGTAGACGTTGCACCAAAAACTCGATGCGAACAATGATCCAGGGTAGCACAGTGAGGCTGTAACTATCGATGCTACGCTTGCAACTTAGATTAGCAATATCTTATTCCTTCTTGTCAGTCTACTGTTCAGAGCTCCTTCGATAATACCGCAATCTGTTTCAAAAGAGATAGAGAGTTGTTACCATTATTTGTCTTAATGTATCAAGCTACACTGGTAAGACAGAAGGAGCCATTTACACATTGCGCGAATGTAATTCATAAATAACGATAACAGAATCAGTAGCATTTGAAATTAGATCTTCCACTTTCGTAAAACGCAGAGTAAGAATTGAAATTTGCACCTAATTTTTCTAACTACGATGCAAATGCCACTTACGGGAGCTTGCTTTTACAACAATATTGAGGCAAATTCTACCGAATCGACTTAGTGTGATGGCATTAGCTCTGATCTATTCTTTTGGAAATTACGTTGCATAGTAAATTTGCATGTTCTTCAAGAAAATATCAGTTCGTTCAGGATTGTTGGCATAGCACCTTTGCATTTGCCAAAAAGGCCACACATAAAAGATAGTCTTCAAACATTAAAAAGCAGGTTGCGGTTACAATGTCAGGAGTGATAGGGCATCCGCCATGCAAGTCATACCACCCTCAGAAGAAAAGACATTTTCTACTTGGAATTTACACTCTTGTGTCGATCTTCTCAACTGAAACCGAAGATAAACATCAGGAAAGACGAACAGATAAATTCAGTGCAATTAATGCGAAATAGCAGCACACATGTTATGGAATCCTGTGTCTGGTCCAATAAAGCTTTATACATCCCATCAATAAAATAGGACCGACATGGAAGCAGGAACGTACCTCCTAGTTGCAATGAAGCTTTCAGTCCTTGAGAATTCAAAAGAAATTGTATGCACGGCAGGGCAAAATTTTCAAAAGCAGATCTATCCGACAAAAGAAATGGAAGCAAAACAGTCGCAAAAGGCTGCTGGCTTGGAGTAAAGGCATGATCAGGGAAAGAGCAAGAGGCAGAGCAGAAGAAGAGGCGGGCCACACAATATCTAGCCAGCCAGTGGTCGCCACTTTGAAGTACTACACAAAAGTATTATAAAAGAAAGCATCGGCTGGAGAACAGCTGGGATACAAATTGGGAACGCGACCTCCTCCGACACAGAAAGGCGAACAAATTCAAACGCTCCCTCGCTCACGCACAATCACATTCACACACACAAACACAAACAACCCAACAGAACCCAACACACATGCACGCAGGCAATGAAGAAGACGATCCAGATCTTATCAGAAACAAGACATAAAAATCAACCTTCCTTTTTGAATTGGAAGGAAGAACTGTACCCACAGCAAGCGGCACACCTATGGCCCGCATTCCCTCATTGGCATCATCGTCATACCTTCCTTCTGCTTCTGCCCAGCTATGGCGATCGCGAAGCAGAAGGGAATATGTCTTTGTTCTCTCTCTCTCTCTCTCTCTCTCGCTCTCGCTCTCGTTCTTTGTTTTTGCAAAGACGAAGGAAGAGTAATTAAGTTGGGATTATATTTCCGGTTTAAGCTAAACCCGGGTTCTGTTAACGCTAACCTTGATTAGTTGGAAAGCGTCTGCAGTCCGCAGTTGAAGTGTCCAACTCAACGGCGCAAAGTACGCAGTTGGAGAGGCGCGGCGCTCTCGTCATCAGCAGCGGCGCAGATATACGTATTTCCACACGTATAAACCACTTTGTACGTCTACGCTATACAATAAGATTCATGCATGGGAGAGTTTGGAGTTGAGATGAAGAAAGATCGATGTGGCAGCACGTCATTGGCCAAGAGTAACCCGATTCTAAGCCGTAGCAATCGTGAGCATTGATAGCGAGCATGTGGCATTACGTCATTGGTTGAGAGAAGGTTAATTGTGTTCTATAGTGTAGGCTGCAATCAGATTTAGATCTTGACCGTCTATCTCTCTCTGCTACGTTAGGTATCAATAATCTGACGATGGTGGGCTATAGCTTGTAGCAGTATTCGCCGCTCCCGCCGCTCAGCTTGCTACATGGAGAGTAGGCCACCTCCGGATGAACAATACCTAGTCAATAACTTATGAATAACTTCATAGCAAGTGCTTATGAATAACTTCAATCTAAACCATTGATCTTGCCACTATTACATCCAATATAAGCCATTCGATAGCTGAGGTACATCCTTAAGCTACCCTTGCCCGTCCCACTACATGGGTAGCACACCAGATGGTGGGTTGGCTAACTATAGTGTGTAGCGCACCTCCAACAAAGGGAAAACAAACTTCTATAATCCGAGTATTAAAATATTCAAGCCAATTTTATAAATTTTCGCAAGAGAAAACCTTTAATTTTGAATTTTATAACTCAAACTAGTTGATTTATTACAAGTGAAAAACCTACCAATTTTGAAACTGATTCATAGACGGTCAATCCTATGGTAGGCAAGTTTGTATTTGTCGATTTATAAGCAGCGTATCAAACGTCATTGGAGAGAGTGTCCTTTAAGTGTCCAATGAGCTTCGGAGAAATATATTTGTCGTTGTATATCATGATTTATGTTATCACTAAAGACGCACAGTTGTATCTCAAATAAGCTCACTTGTCTCCTCCGCACAAAAAGTTCACGATATAATAGGTCACCAGTCTAAAACAACTCAAAAGCTTTGCCATCTAACACAAAGCAAGGACCCCATTTGCCCTTTGCCCATTGGACATAATCAAAAGTGTCATGATCATTAAAAAAAAGGGGGTGTACCACCTTGGTTCAAATATAGCATTCACATTATGAGCATTGTACATATCAAGTTCAATAATGGCTTTCAATGGTACGAACCATAAGTCTAGACATGTGGTTACAAGTGAAAATTTTGTCACATGAGGCTGGGCCCAAAGCTCTCGCACGTGCAAGAGAGTGCCTTTAAGCTCCACTGCAATAGCTTTCGACAAGGCGAAAATATACAAAGTTGAAGGTCCATGGAGTTTGAGCTTTCTACTTGGAAGCCATTATGTAGGTAATTCTAAGTGGTCAATGTTGGAGTTTGAAGAGTGCTTTGGCATTCAAGGGCACTTTTACACCCAAGTTTTGATTACGTAGGCCACACATGACTTAATTTTAATTACATGGGCCACACATGACTTAATTTGGACTGGTTAAGTTTTTTTTACAATCTTATAAGGGCTACTATTATTAGAACACAAGTTTAGACTTTTTTTCATTATTAGTGTCTTAGAATCTTTTGGGATTCTGAGACACCCAATCTTTGACGTCAAACTCTTGAGGTAAGCGACTTTGGTTGCCATAAAATTGTGCTCTATTCTAAGCTGATTTTTTATCGTCCTTGGCTACTTGCAACGTTTCTTGCATATCTAGCAAAAAAATCATTTGTAACTTGAACCTTGCAACCTTTGAGTCCAACGGATATTGGTGAACATTGAAGGACTAACTCTATTGTAAAAGTTTCATATAAAAGCGACAGACTAGACGTGTCAAGATTGGCAAAACAATCTCTAACCATGAAACTAATGAGATGCACATCAACAATTCATTACAACGATCCTCAAAATACTAAAAAGATCCAAATAAGATAGAGGACTTGTTTTGATCACATAGTAATAATAAAAATTAGAGAATGAATAAACACTTTGATATACATAATAACCAAGATACAACCATGCAAGCTAGCGAAAGGAAATAATAGACAATGTAGACACCAATCTTCTTCTTCCAAGATCATCACCAAATGAGGTATGTACTACAACTACCATAATGATAAATAGTTTAGCTATTTATGGCTATATTGGGACAATTTGAAAGGTTCTAGAAGTAGGATTATGCCCTAAATCGCCACCATCCATCAAATCAATGGTCTAGATTCACTATTTTGACAATTTCCACAGTCTTATGAAATACGTACATAATACAATTTCAAAATGCCATTTGGACCAAATTGGCCCCATCCACATTAATTTCCACACATGTGATGTCCACTTTGACCTTTGGCCAAACTATTTGAATATTCCATATTTAAGCCTCAAGTTCATGTTTGCCAGTTTGGACTATTTTAACACAAAATGCTTCACACTATCGTACATGAACTTAACCATTGTGAGGTACATTATCTAATATGTATATCACTTGGCAACGTATGCATGAAGCATATCCTCTATGAATTGGTTGGTACATTCAGTCTGACCATCAGATTCAAAGTGATTGGAAGATGAAAGACTAATGGTAAAGTCTCTCAAAGACCGATTGTCAAAAAAAATTGATGAACTTGGAATCATGATCACTAACAATACCATTCGGCACTTTAAATAACCTGAATGATATACCATCTTGATTAGCCTATCAACTATACCCATATGTCCAGTTCTAGAGAGACTAGTCTCAAAATCCATTGAAATACTTTTACTTTTCATATCGAGAATTTCCAACATATGCATGTCACGATTTGTCGGCAAAAAATGTCACCCATTTGCAAAAGGAAAAGTTAAATAGGTTTTAAAATAATTTAAAAAAAAAAACAGTCTCCAAAAATATATATACACTTTTTGTGGGTATGTGCCCATTGCCCGTCATAAAAAAAAAACAGTCTCCAAAAATATACATACACTTTTTGTGGGTATGTGCCCATTGCCCGTCATCAACAAGCACATGCAACTAGTATATATATTAAACATATATATAACTATTTGTGCGCATAAGGAATACATGGAGAGGAGGATGCATGTATGGTAAAAGGCATGCATGGCTCTCCACCCCATGCATGCATCTAAGGGGCCCACTCTAAATTCAAATTACCCAGTCTACTCCCCTATGTCACACCTAGACCCTACTTTTGCCAATTCATACAACAACACATACAAGCCTTTTTTTATTGCACATATATACACACATACAATTTCAAATTTCATTCTCTCTCTCTCTCTCTCTCTCTCTCTCTCTCTCTCTCTCTCTCTCTCTCTCTCATGGATCCTCCTTTGTTCAGTTTCACCCTACTGCATTAACAAAAAAGTGGACAAATACTGACGTACCTCTCCTCCAAAGTTACAAAGGTTTTTTTACATTGTACCATTGCATATGCTTGGCTTGTTTAAAATAAATTGGAGGGAAATGGAATTTCCCACTCCGACTCGCTCCTTCCAGGTTACTACCTTACTGGCCACTATAAGTGCACGTTCTCTTCATCCCTTTTGCTCTACAACACCGGTGAAGAAGTTTTGTTCCTCTGTCACTCGCTGGAAACGCGCCCTACTTGCCTACGGATCAACGATTCGATAAGTTATGGTATGTTTGTTCCCCTCTTTTACACTTCTCCCGTAATTGTTCTATCTCCGGATAAGGATACTCTAATTACCTTCTGCTTCTCGATGTTATTCATCACTCCAAGTTGAAAAGAGGATGTGATAGGTTAAGAATACATTGAGGTCCAGCGATGGACAACAATGATACTTTTTTATGATTGCAACCATCCATTCTACCTCAGTAGGCAGTGATGGATAGTATCGTTTATGAGATAATCCTCTGATATTGCAAGTAATAACAATGATATAGTAACCATTTTTCTGAGCAAGAACTTGCTCTATACTACTTACAAGACAACGATGGAGGGATGCTTCATTTATGCACACTTCGATCATGCTTTTTGAATATAGGTTGGAGCCTAATGCATAATTTATGGTTGATAATGTGTCTCATCCACCGATGGACACTTTATGCATGATTATCACCATTTTGCACATATCTACCTTGCTTCCAGCGATGGACAAAAGGGCCATTTGCTTTCCATATACTGACACTCTAAGACTATATGTGACTGTTTGTCCAGCGATGTGAACCATAAACTTATGCTATCTTTTCAAATGCTTTTTCACATTAACATCCTCCTCCAACCAACGATGGTAGGATGGACATTTTTAAGTTTACTTCTGACAAATGTGCTCTCTTTATTAGTGTGTATAGATCTTTTTTGATCTCACAATACGAAGCTTATTATATCTCATTCTGTAGCCTCATTGCATTGCTCTAGCCTCGTCAGAATATTGCTTGGTCCATTCTTGAACCCACTACTTGTTTTTTGCAAGGTATGTAACCAACTAGTTCTCTACAATACAAGTTAACTAGCATATGTGGAAGATGTCTTGTAAGTGCTTTCTATGTAACTCTCCGTAGCAATATGCTCACTTCACGGTTTCTTGGCTTCTTTATGATCGAAAAGAATAAGAACTCCTTCACTTAAGAACTACTATGGCTTCCTCTCAAGAAGCTACGTCTACAACCATTCAGATACGCTTTTCAAATTTAAACAAACTCTTCGCAACTTCGGTAAGTATGGTAGTTTCGGCTCCGTATAGTCTATGGTATACCACTATTCTACACAAATTCACTGTTTCCTTTCTCTTCTGTTTTCTTTTCTCTTCCTTGTGCTTCTTATTCGAAAGAAAGAAACGACATAAGACCACACTCAAGTCTAAACTAAAAAGTACCGTGAAATAAGACTTGGTCATCAAAAATAACAGTGAGGACTCCAATAATATGATCTTAGACAACATGGATATCCGTAAGAATCGTAGTTTATACTAAGGGAGTAGAATGGCATGGATCTGCCCTGCTACCCAGTATAAACATTGGTAGTCTCTTACGCAGTATTAATTACATCTTTCCTATCCTAATACCGTGGATGTTATGTCATTCCAATATAACATTCATGGCAACACTTCACCTTACCTCTTGGTGAGATACAATTGGAAAGCATGGATATGCTCAGGAATATGGACAGCAGTGCGTGACATACCTTACGTTGTAAGGGTCACTTGGGTCAGTATAGCATGGATTTGCTCTAATACCAGCACACGTGTCCACACCATGTCTTTTGGCTAAATATGTTATTCAAAGTTGTTAAGTAGTATAACTTCTTTTGGACATGAATAACAATTGTCGTTCAGTTATGACATCTGTCTTCCTCACTGAACTAACTTGAGCAGTTTTGTTTTGTAGGATGGTGGTAGGTATCAGCTGGACGTCTTGAAAGTGATTATGCTTTATGGTGCTTTTTTAGTATTGTATTTTACTTTTCAGCTATACTTTACCTTGTTGGATTATGAATAAAGGCTTTAAAGAGCTTCAGTCTTGCTTCGTCAAGAGGAACTAAGTGCGGTCTTATATCTCTCTCTCTTGCATCCTGGTGGTGTAAATCCGACTATTGCTTGGTCGAGATAGTACTGAACCTCTTACCTTTTATCCGATTCATAAGTTAACAAAGGTCCTTTTCTATGTTTTAGTCCACAGGATGGTTTCAAGAAGCTGCAGCTTTGGGTTATGGGGAGCCCCTACCTCCAGCTAACCTTTTTGTCCAGACTATTATTTGCTGTATGAAGAAGGCTGTTGAGTTACATAGATTTATTATTAACACTGATAGGGCTACTTGTGCTTCTGCTAGATCTGAGGATAAGATTCTTTGCTTGATTGATTTGCTAGAGACCATTGATTGGGTAAAGATTTATCTTGAATTTGTTAAGAAGAAACAACCGTTGAGCCTTGTGGAAAATCTTTATAGTCATCTAAATGATTTTGCTGAAAAGTTTGAAGAGGAAGAAAAGTTTTGCAATTCGCACATCAGATTAGTGTTATGTGTTTAGAAAATGAAAATGGTATTTCTCCTGCTATCACTACACCTTCCGCTTCTGATGCTCCCACCTCTCCTCATCCGCTTGTTTATACCAAAGACCTTGATGAAGACAGTGCCTCTCAACTTGAGATCTTTTCTCAAGATATTTGTGATATTGGTGACCTCTACTCTTTTCATTTTTGCCAATCCAAAAACTGCCAAGTCCCCTTTGTTCCTGCTAGAATCATCGAGTTTAAATCTAATCATACCTCTTACAAGCTTTGGAGTCTTCCCTCTATTAATTTCCTTGCACCTATACCTATTGACCTTTGGATTCTGATGACACATTTGATAGAAAAAGAAATACAAGTTTGCAAATTGGCCGCTTTGCACAAAAATCCTTCACTCAAGACCCCTATATGTATTTGTATGTATGTGGATATCTATATATGTATGTGTACATGTATGTGAATGTATGGGTGTGTATATGTATGTGTATGTATGGGTGTGTATATGTGTGTATGTATGTATGGGTGTGTATATATGTATGTATGTACATTCAAATAAATGTAAATTTTTTTTTTGCAGTTGGTGAATATTTATTGCTTGTCTGACATAGGCTTTGCCACACCTTCCACCTGGGAGAATACAGCCTTTAAATTTGGAGAGGCTCTTAATGTTGCAAGCATTTAGATGTAGGCATCTGCAACCATACACAATCATTTTGGTGAATGCCAAAGTTTAAAATTTGTGTACAACTATAGAGGCTTGTAATGAAAATCGTAAACCAATTAGAGCCTATCCCAATTTGAAGGTTTTGCATCCTCCTAGGTGGAAGTTGTAGCATAGCCCATGTCACACAACAAACAAACGCAATTTGGGAGCGGACTGCAAGGAAGGTTTGTCGGGATCTATAGGTGCAACTTATTTGATGACAAACTCTGAACATTGAATCCAGTCAACAAGCATGTCAGTTTTTTATATCAGTAATGTTGGTGAGTCGTTTGTTATCTTGACCAAATACATTGCATAGTTTAGGGTTTATGAATGTAGAGTGATACAACGTTTCGGTCTTGCATGAATCATTTTTGACAATGTTCAATGTTGTTGTTATGATTTGTCTCATCTAATAACAGTTGGCCACCTATGTGTTTGTGCAGATGGTGAACTTGATGCAAATCATCGTCGATTTTTCATGGAGTTTAGGGAGCTGCTTGGTGATGGAGAGCATATCTTTTGCATCACAACCATTTGGTTGTTAGAGCTATATATTCATCATTTGATTGGTGAAGAGAGCATCATTGGCGCATATCCACGGAGATTTCATTTGCTCTTAATCATAGATTTGCTACTTAGTAATTTAAGATATGTTTATAGGAATGGCAGCACTATTAGTGCATTTGCCTTTGAGGCAATGTTAGATAGTCTAGTGTATAGCCAGGTAATGGTATCAGATTTAAGTAATGACATTTCTACGATGTTTTGAAATTGGTTGAAAATATATATTCAAACTATTTAAAATGTCTCTTAACCAAAAATGTTATGGGATTCTTTTGATAATTATGGCTGTCCGATAAGAGTTCAATTTGAATTTCATAGTGTACACGCTTGAATTTGGATATTTTTGTGTATGATGTATTTCAAAGTATAGTAAAACCTATTCTTTTTCCAAGATTTTGACAAACAAAATGCACAAATGTACACACACATACACAAACACACTTGCATGCACACAAACATAAACATGTAGTTGTAAACACTCTGAATATACACACGCATACATATGGCATATATACACAAATTAAATATGCACACACACACACACACATCAAATATGAATCCCCCCCTCCACACACATACATACCACATGCATGAACAACATATTCACTTTGAATTGCGGGCCACCCGTTAACAGACATTTGCAAACACAGACATACAAAATATGCACACACACCCATACACACCTAAAAGCAAATATTTGCACACACACACACACACACACACACACACACACACACACACACACACACACACACACACACACATGCATGCATAAACAACATATTACTTTGAATAGTAGGCCGCCCGTCAATGACGGGCTTAACATATTACTTTGAATAGTGGGCCACTTATAAACGACCATTAGGCTTTCCTCCTAAACCATTAGCCGCCATCCAAATTATCTGTCATCATCCAGATACGTCAATGACAAGCATACCCACTTTCGACCCAAACCATTTACCTTCGACCCAATCCATTGACCGTAACCAAAATTGTCGGCCACCCGTCATCGATGGGCTTACCCACCATTTTAGACCACATTAGGACTGCCCGTCACCCAGATCACCGGTCGCCCGTCAATGAGGGGCATACCCACTAGATTGTCAGCCTAGATCGTCGACCATCCAATGCCCATCAACGATGGCACTCTTTACTATGCACCCTTTCCAGTATATATCATTGGAAACTGCTCATCGACGCTTTCCAATGCACCAAACTCCGTAGAAATCGGACTTACTACTAAAATGTTATGCCATTTTTAGTGTGGACTCAAATTTTGGACTCAAAAAGTTACGTTACGTAGATTTCAAATTTGAGTGTTTTGATTGGTCCATGTGTAAGAAAAATTTGAGAAAAACTATAAAGAAAATCTCTACAAAGGGTCATTTTTGGATTTAGAACTCCTCTAATGTGACATATGTACGCAAGACTTGAGCCCTAACATCATCTGTGTTTGGCACACAAACCTTTTCATTACAAAAAAGTAAGCCATTCCCAATGAAATAATCTAATTATATATTTTGACGTTGAGATTTTTGGGAGTCTTGCACTTCAAGGTCTTTACTACATCTATAATTTCATGTTAGGAATTCTTGCCATATACGACTGAAAAACATGTGGATTTGACAAAGATCTCAAAGAGAAAGATACAACTCAGATTGAATCTCACAAAAACATAACCAATTTATCTCTCCAATCCAACTCAAAACATCAGCGACATAGTTTGACACACTTCTATAGTACTTAATGTCAAACTCAAACTTTGAACAGGGTCCAACTTTTTGCTCTCAAAAGCTACTAGTCTACCATCATCGTAAATGGCTGCTCCTACAACATAATTGCTAGCATCTGTCTCAACAGAGTAAGTCTTGTTTGAAGTAACTATGTGTAGTATGGGCACGGTAGAAACACAGTATTTCAAAGTTTCAAAACTTTCATTCAGTTCATCGTTCTAATGGGTTGGTGGGCTGAATTTCTTATGATTGCATTTAGCAATTATGTTAATTTCCCTGAGAATATTTTTAAAGGTATAGTCCTAAAACAATCTATGGAAACAATTTGTGAAACCCAAGATTGTTTTTACTTCCCAAATGGTTTTTTTTTAATAGGCCACTCTCGTAGTTTATGAACCTTACCATAATCACTATCAATACCATGATAAATATATGATATGATCTGTGTACATTAGTTTTGTTTGAAAAACCTCACATTTTAATTTTTTTTAGCATAGAGCTTATCTTGCCTTAAAATTTTTAAGATAGTACAAAAATGCTCCTCATGCTCTTTTAGAGTATGACTATATACCAATGTGTTGTGATGAAAAACTATGACAAAATTTCCCAAATTAGGACGAAGCAAATTGTTTATCATTTGATGGAAAGTTGTCAGAGCATTTGTGAGACCAAAAGCTAAAACTTGAAATTCATAGTCACCATACCTAATCCCAAAGCTTGTTTATGGAACATCCTCATCCTTTGGCTATATTTGATGATAATTCAATCTAAGGTCTATATACTTAGCGCTATTTAGATGGTCCATTAGATACTCCATTCTAGGTAAGGGATAATGATTTTTAGTTGTAATTTTATTGAGCTTCTTATAGCCTACACGAAGGCATAAACCTCCATCTTTCTTATTAACTAAAAGTATAGGTCTCCCCAAGGGATTTACTAGGTCTAATATGGCCCACACATAAATAAGTTCGAAGGTTGTTAAAAACTTTTTTGAAGGTACCTATTTTGGAAATACATCAACAAACTCTTGTCTAAGACTTCTATTTTTTTTTTCCTTCAAGATAATCTTCTATGTTATGCAATGGAGTTGTACAAAGAAAGAATTGCACAATTGTAGAAAGTGTGAGATCAATGATGAATCTACCAAACTTCCATTGGTCTAAGGCCTATAATACTACTAATTTTTCTAAAAAATCATAGTCCCATTGTTGTTGTTCCCAATGTCAGAAATAGGTGAGTAATGGAATGTGGAAACTTCCTACTTCCAATGCATGACTATGCCTATCTAAAATTGAACAAAATAGTAGTGATGGAAATCACGTTCAATCTTTAGCAACTAACTTCCGCTAGATAATAAGTGATTACATAGCCAAACATAAAGTATTGAATTTTCAAACAATTTCTACCAGTTACAAAAGCAATACAGAGATGCATGCATTCTGACATATACTGAATGCAATAAGAAATAGTATTGATTCAGAAAAATAAAATCAGATGCTAATGAGTGCAAGACAATAGCGGATAGAAACCACGCACTCTAAGCTATCTTTGAGTAACTGAGAAAAAGTCTGATAATAAGCAGCTCTGCTGATAAGCAGTAGCACAATAGCAACTCTAAAATAAATCTCTAAAAGGCTCAGCTAGAAATGTTCAAGCTTGAAAGCTTGATAGAGAGCTAACTACAATACTTTCTGACTGTGAACGATCTGCTTGATGAGAGCGTAGGAAGTGACGTGTAATAACACTCAACTTTTTCACAAATCACAATGTTGATTCGTTACTTGATGAGATGTATGAACAACTAATTTTATACTAAGTAATTAGGTCGTCAAATGCGATTGCCAGTTGGCTAGTGTCCGCTAGCATTCATCCAGTTCCTTCTCAGAAATTGATTGTTGATAAGTGGTGAAAATTGGCCGTAAACAGTCTATATGCATAAATGAACTAAAACTGTCACTCTACAGAAATGAACTAAAACTGCCACAAGCGACAATGTGGCAAAAAAAATGACAGTGTCAGCTTTTTGCGAAAAAAATGATAGTGTCTTAAATCTCATTTCTTTAATATTGAAGTAGCTCCACAATTTTTCAGAGTCATTCCCTTAACATTTGAGGCACTTTGAAAAATGCGAAAAATGGGACTCTGCACTTTTACTCACAAATCTTGATAGGCGAAAAATGCGAAAAAGGTAACACTGCATTATTACACGTAATTCCTGACAGGCGACAGTGTCGCTAAAATGCAAAAAATGCGACACTATAATTATACTCGTAATTCTTGACAAGCGACACTGTCTTGATTGTAGAGAGAGAAAATGCGACACTGTTGTCAAACTCCGTGTATCTCTACAGACTATATAAAAGCACTTGTAATTTTGTAGATTATATAAAAACACGAGAAAATCCGCAGAACTGGATAAACAATGGATGAGGATTAGTTGATTAGTAAGAAGGAGAATAATCGAATACTTCCCCTTAATCTAAATCCTTGAATGCCTTGACCTTCAAACTTAGTTCAACACAAAATCTTCTATGTGCTTCCAAACTTAATGCTTTGATAAAAATATCTATTGTCATATCTTGCGTTCTACAGTATTGTAATCTGATCTCTTTGTTGAGAACTTCGCTTCTGACAAAATCATACTTCAGTTCAATGTGCTTACTCTTAGAATGAAATCTAGGGTTGCCTGACAAGGCACTGGCACTTTGAACATTTTCGACTCGATGGGATCGAACAACTTGTATGCTTGATCTGAAGTAGTGTAGCTGGTGAAATTACATTTGATACTCTGGAAGTCGAGCTTCTTCATGAGATCATGAGGAATCTGCGCATAAGCAGTACATCCAAAATTTGTAAGTTTGATAAAGAAGGTTTAAAACTTGTCCAAACTTTGAATGGTGTTTTGTTTGAGAGACCTTTAGTAGGACATCTGCTCTAAATATAGGTTGCTATTAAGACAGCTTTAGTCTAGAAGGACTTCGAAAGTGTCGCATGTGATAACATGCACTTTGCCGATTCAACTAAGGTTCTATTCTCTCTCTCAGCAAGACCATTTGACTGAGGTGAATAGGAGGTAATGTATTGTTGCTCAATGTCGTTGTTAAGGCATTACTCCTTGAATTCGGTGGAGATGTATTCTCCCCCGTTATCTGACCTCATTGCTTTGATTTGTTTGCGAGTTTGATTTTCAGTCCTAGTCTGCTTTCCAAAGATGCAGCTATGACAGATAGGGAGATCGACTTACCAAAAGGATAGTCGAGATCAAAAACTATGGATTGTCTGGACATGTCCAAAACAAATGGATAATTCAAGTGTCCTAAAAGCGATGATTCCATAGTAATACTTTATTGAGAAAAACAGAGGTTTTCAAGGCTTGACTAGACTCAAAATAACAATGTGTCAATCTATATAAGTAACTCTACCTCTTGCCGAGTTCAAGGATCTTATTACTCCTATCAATAATTTTGCATTGATCAGATTTGAATTCTATCTTATGACCTAAATCTGTAATTCTACTTACTGATAACAGATTTGTAGAGAGTTTAGGATTATATAAGATCTTTGATAGTAGTTTGAATTGATCATGCTGGAATCACAATCTTATAGTACCTTCACCTTTAATAGTGTGAGTACTATTGTCACCAAGATGAACAAATTTCTTTGTGTTGTAAGGCGTGTAGGAGTTGAAAATCTCACATTGATTGGTCATGTGTTGAGTTGCTCAAGAATCCAAAAACCATGAATCATCCAAAAATGCACTTTGGTCCTTCGTTCACTTCGACCTGGGGAGATGATGAAATTGTGTTTGCTTATTGATCAGGTTGCTTGGCTGCATTCTTCGCTCGGAGAATTCACAATCCTTGATCTCATGGTTATTGCGCTTGCAATACCTACAAAACATCTTCTGCTTCGATTGTGGATTTGATGATTGTCCTTGACTTTGAGTCAGCTTCTAATTCGTTGCAGCCTTCTTGGAGCTTTTCTTCTTCTATCGCTTAGAGCCTTTGTTGACATATAGAGTCTGAGAGGAAGAAGTAGACAAAGTGTCTTGACTTCTTCTATTGTCTTCTTGTAGAAACATAGTGATAACTCTAGTAAGAGCTAAATCTGAGTGTGTCGATATGATTGTCACCCAGATCTCATATGTAGAGGACAAGCTTGAAAGTAATGTCATAATTGCATCTTGATCGTCTATGACTGATTCGATAGCGGCCATCTGTTGCAAGAGATTCTTAAACTGGTTAATGTGACTTTGAAAATAATCACCATCAGACATCTTGAATGTGAAGAATTTCCTTCGTAGATGTAACTTAGTAGTTATGTCCCTCGCGCCATATAGTGAGTTCAGGATGTCCCAAACTTCTTTTGAAATTTTAGCTTCAGCTATGTGTCCAATCTGTGTATCTGATATATTGAAAAAAAAAAAGCACGAAAAATTTACCATCCTTCGATTTCCACTTTGTGTCTTCTGTGTCATCTTCAGGTTTTACTTCTATACTTGTAACAACATCCCATAACTCGTTGGTGATCAGAATGGTCTTCATCTTAAATTTCCACAAATGATAATTGGATCCATTCAGCTTGTCTGTGATAAGACCAGCCTTACTTTGAGAATCCATCTGGAACTTAGTCTGTCGATTTTATCGATGACGCTAAGATGTAGTAATGCCAACAATAGGAAATCAATTCTCTAATACTGAAAGTTTGGAACTGAAGAGTGTGATATCAATTTGATACTGCGAAAGATATCAAGTATTAAAGCTTTTTGCTGTGATATCGAAATAGTATTAGGCCCTGATAGAAATTACAAATCTGATACCATGACGGTTTAAATGAAGAAGTAGTGATCTAGCACTAATACTATGATAGAATGATCTGATACCATGTAGGTATGCTCTGATACCATGTCAGAAATAGGTGAGTAATGGAATGTAAAACTTCCTACTTTCAATGCATGACTATGCCTATCAAAAATTGAACAAAACAGTAGTGATGAAAATCACGTTCAATCTTTAGCAACTTACTTCCGCTAGATACTAAGTGATTACGTAGCCAAACATAAAGTATTGAATTTTCAAACAATTTCTATCAATTACAAAAGCAATACAGAGATGCATGCATTTTGACATATACTGAACACAATAAGAAATAGTATTGATTCAAAAAAACAAAATCAGATGCTAATGAGTGCAATACAATAGTAGATAGAAACCGCGCACTCTAAGCTGTCTTTGAGTTATAGCTAAAAAAAAGTCTAATAATAAGTAGCTCTGCTGATAAGAAGTAGTGCAATAACAACTCTAAAATAAATCTCTAACAGAATGAGCGAGAGTGCTCAAGTGAGTTCAAGTTTGAAAGCCTAATAGAGAGCTAACTACAATACTTTTTGATTGTAAACGATCCGCTTGATGATAGTGCAAGAAGTGTTGTGTAATAACACTCAACTCCTTCACAATTCACAATGTTGATTCGTTACTTGATGAGATGTATGAACAACTGATTTATACTAAGTAATTAGGTCATCAAATGTGATTGCCAGTTGGCTGGTGTCCGCTTTTTGCGAAAAAAGTGATAGTGCCTTAAAATCTCATTTCCTTAATATTTGGGTAGCTCCACAATTTGCCAGTCATTTTATTAACATTTGAGGCACTTTGAAAAATACGAAAAATGTGACTCTGTAGTTTTACAGGCAAAAAATGCGAAAAAGACGACACTACATTTTTACACGTAATTCCTGACAGGCGACAGTGTCGCTAAAATGCAAAAAATGTGACACTATAATTACACTCGTAATTCTTGATAGGCAACACTGTCTAGATTGTAGAGAGAGAAAAATACGACACTGTTGTCAAACTCCATGTATTTCTGCAGAGTGTGTAAAAGCACTTGTAATTCTGCAGACTACTGTATAAAAACATGGGAAAATTCATAGAACTGGATAAACAATGGATGAGGATTAAAACCGATTCGTCAATTAGTAAGAAGGAGAATAATCCAACATCCAATGTAACTCCTGAAGAGGCATTTACATGTACTAAGCCTAAAGTTGAGAGGTTTTAAATCTCTTGTTGCAATGCCTATGTGCATGTGCCAAAGGAGGAAAGAGACAAGTATATGTGAAATTCATCAAATGTGTATTTGATGGCTATGACAAGAAAACCAGAGGTTCTAGGTGTTTGGATCCTATGACATGGAAGATTCAATAAACACGTGATCTTTGTTGAGATGCAAAGATTTGATGACGATCGTGACAATGGAAGACTTCCTACCATCTTAGAGGAAGATGAAGATATTATGCCACATGAGATCAAGCATGAACACTAGGATTGAGAAGGTGATCAGGTTTGGACCCCCACTCATTTAGGAGCCCAAGGGGAGGTATTTGATGATCAGAGACAAGAAGGTAAAACCTGTTGGAAGCAAGAGGATGTATCAAGATACTCCTTGGGACACTTTTCTCCGAAGAAGTGTACCTAAGTGGTATGAAACTATGTTGCACCTAATTGTTGCTATGACATCCTATTTTGGGTGGAAGATCCACCAAATGGATGGGAAATCTACATTTTTTGAATGAAAATCTAGAAGAGAGGGTATATATGGTCCAACTGCAAGGCTTCATGGTTGAAGGGCTAGAAGATAAAGTGTGCAAGCTGAGATTGGCCTTAAGCAAGCACCAAAAACATGGTATGGACACATCAACAACTAGTTTCTCTCCAAAAATCTCGTGAGTTGATTTAAATCTATATGTTTTCATGAGTGGTGGTAGGATTACTTTGGTTGTACTGTATGTTGATGATATCATTATTATTGAAAATTTTTGAAAATGTCATCAATATTTTAAAAGCTTATCTAAGAAAGCAATTTAAAATGACGGACCTTGATCTTATGCACTACTACTTAGGAGTAGAGGTATGGCAAAATGCAAGTGATATCAGACTTTGTCAAAGAAAGTATGTTCATGAAACCCTAAAAAGATTTCACATGTCTGATTGTCGAGCTAACATTTGCACGATTTCTAAGTGTGGCTTCTCCTTCAATTCAGTCAATGTTTATGCTCCCAATTTTCCTCTTGATCACTCTAACCTTTGGAATTCCATTCTAGTCTAACTCCTTTCCCTCGATCATTGCGGGTGATTTCAACATGTATATGCACTCCCTCGATGGCCCTAATAATATTTTCTTTGCTGAGAGACTAGCTTGGGACAGATTGGTGGATGGTTTCAACTGCTCTGATGCTCTCTTGTTATGCAACTCCCCTCGTCTCCATACTTGGTCCAATAATCGTCTCCCTACTTTCTATATGTTTGCGAAACTTGATAGATTCTATCTATCAATCATGGCAACTAGGCTAGGGTTACTTCCTATACTGCTATCCTCTCTTTCCCTCTCTCTGACCACCTTTCAGTCAATCTTATCCTCAAGCTTTACCCTACCAAGGCTTCCAAACGCTATTTTGTTTACATCACGAATAACTCCCTCATCTGGAATAAAACTATTCGCTCTAACCTTGCCACTAAAATCGCTGCCCTTTCAAATTTGGATGACATCATCGACTGCTCGCGTTCCTTTATCCGCTTGCAAGGTAAATTGGCCAAATCTTACCCTTCTTCTCTTGAGACCTCTCTTACACAAATGCTTTTTTCGATCTCCTTAGAAACAACTTGTGCTTCTGACCCTTCTCTTCGAGCGAATGAATTTATTGCTTCCTCCAATCATCTCAAGATTCTTGATCATTCTAATCCTGTTATTTTGCACAAAAGAACGCTTTTAGATTGGCTTAGAGAGGCTAATCTTCCTTCTGCTTGCTTCTTCAGAAAGCTTAAGTCTTTGCATAGACATGAAGACTCTTGTGGATTGATCTCATCAATGGCTCTCCCTTGACTTCCCCTGAGGCCATGTGTAGAGCTTTCCACCAGCATTTCTCAACTCTTTAGAATCCCACCATTTCTCTCTCTCTCTCTCCTCATGCCAAGACTTGTCCCTTTATTGCATCTTTCCTTTTCCCCTTTCTTCTGATGAGTCTAACTCTCTATCTTCATCTCTTTCCCTTGAGGAATTTCATTCAGCGCTTAAGTCTCTTAGAAGAGATAAAACTCCTGATCCAGATGGTATCACCTTGGACTTTTTTCGGACGCATTGGGATTTGGATGGTCCATCTCTTCTCCTAGATATTATTGTGCACTCTTGAATGGTTCCTTTTCTCCCTCCTCCTCTCAGGGGCTCATCAAACTCATTTCTAAGGTTGATTCACCCTCTTTGATTTTAAACTACAGACCCCTTAACAATCTCGACACCTATTATAAAATTCTGACAAAAGCTATAGTAGCCAAAGGATTGCTCCTCTCCTTCCTTTCCACCTCTTTAAAAATCAGGCAGGATTCATCAATGTTAGGCGATATTTTCGCACAAAAAATCGGGCTAATATTGAAGTTTAAGTTCGCAATAATTGAAAAAATCGACATGTAAAACCCAGTTATTTGAGAAAAATTGCACAAATTTGCCTTAGAACTGGGTCCCAGCCCATCTTAAAGTGGCTAGACACAGTTTAAAAGTAAGAAACTGACTTTCAAAAAAATCGTCAAAAATATTTTGTGGTCAAGTTTTGTAAGACCGAGCCAAAAGTGCCGGTCCACCTAGAATTGGGTACATCCCATCCTAAATGAGGCTAGAGCAAATTTTGCGGCCTTAGAAATGGCCGATAAATATTTTACGACTTTTCAAAAAAATGGCCAGTTGTAAAAAATTAGCCGGTATGACCGTCCTAAAATCTCACCATGTACTGAGTCCATTTTTACTAATATATGATCACTCAGTGTATTTTTCAGGAAAACCGTGTTGTCGTGGGAGCTCTAGTCATGAATGCCAAAAAAGTCAACCACAGAAGAAAAAACCGAGAAAGAAAAATTACGGGTAAAAATGGGACCGGAAAATATGGATTCAGTGTTAAGGAATCACAGAAACCCTAACAACAAGTTTGGACAATTTACGAGCTTGCTGTCTCGCAACCTGTATCGCCTGTCCAAAGCTTGTTAAATGCCTGTATGACTTGTCTGCGGCCATCTATAGCCAAAAATCAATTATTTGCGGCTTCCAAGACCTGCTACGACCTGTTTTGGGGCCTGCAAAGCCTATCAGCAGCCTATCACATAAATTTATGGGTTGTACCAGCCTGCCTGCGACCTGCACAGTCTATCTGAGGCCTGGTTTAAGCCTATCTACGGCTTACTTGGTCTATTTGTGACCTGTTTGAGGTCCTACGGTCCTGAATCAAATCAATTGCGGGTTCCCCATCGCTGTTTACAATGAAAAATTAGGCCCAAAGCCTATCAGCGACCTCAAAATCTTGTTTGTGCCCTACCTTTTTCATCTGAGGCAAAAATCAGACCTATTGTAGCCTCTGATCCCTGCCCACAACCAAAAAATCAGATCTATGGTGGTTTGTTCTTCACTGACCGATAGTGACAAAGCAAGTGACAAGTGGCAAAGGGAAAGTGATTGATGCGGCAAGGCATTCATGACTAGTTGGTTTTCCATGCGCAATCCGGCAACCTAATCGTACATTGAAGTAAGTTTTTGCTTTACCTAATGTTGCTTTCTATTCACTTCGGTTTCATAAAATTCTGGCTACAAGCTCTTAAGTTAAATCGAAATGCAATGTGAAGTTACTGTATAGTCAGCTACATGTGAATGACATTTTCATAAAGCGTTTTTTTTTTTAAGCAAGTAAGGTTTTATAGACTGCTTTACATCTGTTTAGTAACAAGATCATATAGATTTGAGTTCGGATGCGTTTGCATTTCGTGGTTATGCTCGTTCAGCTGAGTGAATAAGGGGAAGTTTTGGAGTGAATCGTATTTTTATTTTAGAGTTCAAGTTGGAATTATAATGTGCATAAAACATGCTGTGTGGTTAATTAGGGCAATGAGGATTTTTCCATTTCCGACTTAGTAAAAGAAGTTAAGAATAATTAGCCAGGGTTATTGGTCGTATTACATTGATTATTGTGATGTGCTTTATTAAAAAGTAGAGAAACGGGTTTCACTTTATGATAAACTTGTTTAGTTGAAATGGAATCGTCAAGTTTTGAAGCATTTTTCTGATTTTTAATTATGAAACGTATCAATTGGACCCGACCTCTGTGAAACACCAGAGCGGGCCGTCCACCATTTGCGGTTGAAATACACCGCCTTGGTTAAGCATCACACTAGTCACACCCACCGTCGGTACTGTCTAGTGAAATACCTAGACCCGATGGTCGACGAAAATACCGTTGCTTAGCAAACAAAGCGGTGCATATAAATTGCACCCCACAAGCACATCATAGACAATAAATCGGTTTCCAGCCCATGTAAGATTTTTACTAATTGTAAGCTGAATTCAATGGGGAAAGAGATATTAGCAAGATCCTAACGCGAATTAGTGATAAGAGGTTTTCATGAAACCGTAACCCTAGAAAGCTAATGAATCATTGCACCAAAAGTGCTAGCACCCCCTCCTTGCAACCGTATCTTTGAGAGCCTGGAAAACTCTCATCGGTTGGGGAGCACGGGGCAATACAGAGGGCCATCAAGGTTGGAAGTGGCAAATCCTATGTTGCTCACGTAGGGCCGAACCGCCATTAGAGGTGGGACTCCTTGGCCCTTTTAGGACGTTTTGGCTGGACCAACCCTTCGTAAAAAATGGCCCTAACATTGGTGCGCCTGTCGGGAGTCGAAATATTTTCAGGAGATGTTGTTTGAAAGAGTAGTTATCCAGATCACTGGTCTACAACAAACTAGTTGTCATACTACCAATAGTCTACAAGTTTCATAGGTCCTAAATTGCGTGTGTTGAAAACAATTCCACTATCTAAACCGTCAGCCGCAAGCTAGCATGACCGTACGAGCGGCTAGTACCACATGTTGATCACAAGACGAAGTGGTTAACATCACACAGTGATGTGTGCTGACCCCACACCTAGAACATACGTTATGAGTTCACAATTCAACCCTAGTTGCATGTGATCCGACTTCGCCTGATTCCAAGTACTACTAGAAATCTTTCATAGAGTGTCGGGACAGGTCAGAGAATGGGGTTCTGTATGAAGCCTAGGGTGAAAGTGAAAACCAGAGCCCTGAGTCAAAAGTGACTACCCTATGACCCACCAACCCTAGCATCCCGTAGAGACGGCACTTGGTACAAAGAACCAAGAAAAACTGTATATGGGTATGGTTGGATTAGGATTGAGCAAAAAATGACCAAGTAGAAATAGTTAGGTCATATGCAGTATTAGTGGACGAAGGATGGATGACCCATGGAATAACGTGGGAAAATCACAAAACGCATGTGCAATGACAATTGATTGCTATCCGTAAGTGAGAAACCTATTATGCAGCAATCATTAGTGTCACCCTAGACGAGACATCATAGGTATACCAAGGAAACCTAGGTCGAACTTGAGCCAACCGACGCTACAGAACCACCGTTAGTAAACGTAACACCTGCTGCTACAGAACCTGTTGCCACCAGAATGGCAAGACGTTTTACGGAACCAATCATAGTACCCTCGGAGACAGGAGGACTACCGAAGCTTAGTGGATCCACTCCTGAGTTTCATGGAGCATCGTATGAAAGTGCCGAAGAGCATATTGATGCTTTTTGGACCATCTGCTTTACCAGTGCCATCACAAACCCACATCATAAAATGATGTTTTTCGCCACCACTTTATCTGGAACGGCTAGGCACTGGTATCATAGTCTGCAAAGAGGCTCAATTCACACCATTGAGGAGTTCCATAGACTGTCTCTAATTGAGTATGCTCCCCACCGAACAGCTGATGGCCTACTGTTCACACTGACTTCCCTAAAACAAGGAAGTAATGAAACCATCCGACAATATTGGCATCGTTTGATAGAGTTGTCATGCCAAGTGGAACCCACTGTGTTACTACCACCCCTATTACTACTGACCTTCTTTCTGCGAGGGCTCAAGAATGACATACAAATGATTGTACGTCAAAGTAACCCCCAGACATTGGCTGAGGCAGTAGAGAAGGCAATGTGGTAGAAGACACACAGATTGCGGTTGCCCACGCATCCCACCTATCGCAAGCAGTGAACAGCTTGAACCTAAGCCCAGAAACGTGGAGAGGAGGCCCAATCGCAGCTATAGGAGCACACCCCATAGTGGAACCCCGCCCCATACAGGATATTGAACCTTGACAAGGCAGGAACGTGCAAACACAAGATGCACGAAGGCTCCAAGCACAGATGCCCGATAGAGGCTATGAGAGCACAGGCTCTAACGCAGAACTAGGCGATATGCGAGCCATGCTAAAGGGATACATGGACGTGATGAGTGAAAATATGCAGACCTTAGTAGCAGATGTAAATTTTCTCAAACAACACCAAAATTTGCTGGGTCAAGACACCCCATAGAAAGACCAAATCCCTTAGTGTGTAGACATTGTAGAGGGAATCATTTAAATCGAAATTGTCCCAACCAAGTGTGCGGATACTGCAAGAGGCCTGGACACTTGGAGGATAGATGCTGGGTACGTAGAGACGCATTAGTGAATCATAGACCCCAGGAGGACAGAACGGCTGGGCCATCAAGGCCACCTCAATACATACAACGCAGACGCAGGATTAGCCAGGTGGATAAAGGGAAGGCATGCATAGAAGATGACCGGCCACCCGTAAACTTCATTGCCGTGGAAACACTAGAGGAACTCGCGAGCAAGAAAGAGGTTTTAGTAGTGACCCAGAGTAACCTCCAGACGGTGCTACCTCCTGGGAAATCCAAGCCTACACCAAAACCACCACCGGAGGTAGATAACCCAGTGGTCATTGAGAAGCCAGTATTCGAACCTACACCCATCTACGAGGGTCCACTGCCTAAAGAGCAAGGTGAGGTTAGTGTCTTGGAAGGGCATAGACATGCCAGATTCCTAGGACCGAGAAAAGCTACTGAAAAGAGTATGGAAGACCCATAGAGCAGTTATCAGCCCGACCAATGCCATAGAAAACTAATGAGGTTTATAGTGAAGGAAGGACAGAGGACCGACATAGAAATCCAACATCTGAAAGAAGAATTGAAAAAACAAAAGAACCTACGAATCAGAGCCACTAACGAGCTGGTTAGCACCAATAAGGAGCGAGATACCTAGAAGCAGAAGTACAATGACCTCAAGGAGACTAATGACAGACGACATATAAGCCATGGGGAGGGGTATAAAGGGCAGGAAAAGATCCTAGCCAACACCAAGGTGGAACTAGCTGCAACGGAAGCTACTGTAGCCATGCTAGCTAGGCAGTTACATGAGTATCAGAAAAAAGAAGTTGCAAGAGGACCGATCAGGCCTCAGAGTTCCCGCAACCCTTTACCTGCTTACTCTGTGCATCGCAAGGAAATTTTGTCAGACAGTCCGTTCTACAAAAACTTTGATGCTTACAATTTATATCTATCGCCCTTGGAGTTTCCGCTAGATGTCCAGGTTTTTGAGTTACGACCATCCATGAGTTCTGCCCTCAGATTCACATGGCCACACATCCCAGGTAGTTTTGAAAACTACAAAGATTCCTATGAGAGCTTATGTAGGTTCTCAGTTGTTGCCGTGCACCAGAAAGATGATATCATTAGATTGGCCGGCCACTATGCCTACTGCCTGCAGAATTGGTTACTACAACCTTGGGATGCTAAGACTAATCCCACTAGGATTCACCTTACCAAATGGTGGTACAACCCCAATGAGTCCATGGAGTCAGGAGCAGACCTAGCATTGTACCTACGGATGCATGACAGAACTTCCAAGGAATGCAAAACCCTAAATGAGATGTTTTATTTTAAGTTCCTGAAAGGTGCTGATCCAGCCCTTGTGGATGTGGCAGAAGTGGACCCCAATTACACTAGGGAGTTGAAAAACCAACGGACAATGTGCAGGAATGCACTGTAACCACCCACCTCACTATTATGCATCATACACTAGACACGATATGGTGAGCATCTGTTGCAAGTCTCAGTTTTCTATGCATACATTTTTATTGCATCTCTATAAAAACCCTGAGCTGCATTTGGACATTTGCTAATTTCTATGGGCATAAATGACTGTATAGACGCATAGTTGAGGGGGGGTTGAGAGAGGAAAAAGTGGGAACAAAAATAGTGCAGTGGGGTGGGGAGTGACTCCATCGCCCAATGGGGAAGGCACAGAAGAAAAATATATATAAAAAAAGAAAAAAAAACAGAAAAAGAGAGAGAAAGAAAGACTGAGAAAAAAGTAAGAGAAAAAAGAGAAAAAAGAAAAAGACTTCAACTGTATGTATCAAATCTCGAACCAATTTGTGAGGATGAGTGATGCCTCACACATCCATAAGAGGTGAGGACGATTTTCCTAATTGATTCCATAGACTAGCAAAAAACCAGTACTTCCTACCATCTTGTGTATTGAATCTTAGGACAGTAAGCTGTCCTACATGGACTACTGTCAGAATATAGGGCTTGAGAGAAGAGTTAGTACAGAGAGGAGACTAGATGGTTATTCCCTGTTGAATCAGTTCTTAAAGAGTATAAGTTGAATGTCTAAACAAAAACAGAATTGGTAATCACCAGTCTGGACTGGTTTCAGAGTTGGGGCATCAAAGCCTCATTGCGTATGCATTCACACACACATCAATGACACGGTGTTAGACACAATACTAATGACTTGCATCCAAATCATCCTATCTCCAATCGTGAGATTTGCATTTGCATATCCCTCCATGCATGGGTCTGAAAATGGGCATTGTCTTACACTGATGGGAATCGGAGCATTTGTCATTTAGGTTACAGGTGGGTTTTTTGCAAGTATAAAGACACCAAATTGTTCAAAGATGCTGTGGTTAAATCCAATCCAGTTGCAGATGGATCCTAAGAGTTAAATTGATGGCCTTTGGGTAGGAAGCTGTTGAAGACATCCTACCAACTCACTGTGGTTAGCATCACCTGGCAAGGGTGCTGAGCCCACTAAACTTGATCCACCACCAGGAGCTGGTCTGTGAAACCAGAGACTCTGGGTCCGCCGTATGGGGACCATACTACCCAGTGGTAGTCGCCAATGTTAGCCGATATTTTTGCACAGAAAATCGGACTAATATTGAAGTTTAAGTTCGCAATAATTGAAAAAACCGGCATGTAAAACCCGGTTATTAGAGAAAAATTGGCACAAATTTGCCTTAGAACTGGGTCCCAGCCCGCCCTAAAGTGGCTAGACACAGTTTAAAAATAAGAAACTGACTTTCGAAAAAATCGTCAAAAATATTTTGTGGTCAAGTTTTGTAAGACCGAGCCAAAAGTGCCGGTCCACCTAGAATTGGGTCCCAGCCCACCCTAAATGATGCTAGAGCAGATTTTGCGGCCTTAGAAATGGCTGGTAAATATTTTACGGCTTTTCAAAAATATGACCAGTTGTAAAAAAATAGGCGGTATGACCGTGCTAAAATCTCACTATGTACTGAGTCCATTTTTACTAATATATGATCAATCAGTGTATTTTTCATGGAAATCGTGTTGTCGTGGGAGCCCCTAGTTATGAATGCCAAAAAAGTCGACCACAGAAGAAAAAACCGAGAAAGAAAAGTTTTGGGTAAAAATGGGACCGAGAAATATGGATTCAGTGTTAAGGAGTCACAGAAACCCTACCGGCAAAGTTTGGGCAATTAACGGACAATTAACGAAATGTGTGGGCCAAGTGGTTACCCAATAAGCCAAGTACACAGAGAAATGAGCAGTAGGCGCACGGCCCTTGAAAAATCGAAGAAAGGCCGAAAAATAGGTACCAAAAAAAAAATGAAGGCCACCTACTAAAAATAGGGGTTGAAAAAGGACTTCACCCAAAATCTGGATAATAAATGCCAAAACACCTTGGAGGCTAAAAAATTTGGGAGGTACACCCACTAGCCATTGACATTTTGGGCTTCTAGGGTGTACAAAAGGAGAAACTTGAATGGTCTCCCTAGCCTTTGACAAAAATGGCATCTTGGCTAGTTTTGGAAGAGAGCCTTGAATGCACCACTCCCCCACTCTCTTATGGAGGCCACTAGGTGTACTATCACATGGGTTGGGGACAAATGGCAAAGAGGGCTTGAAGGGCATGAAGAATGGCAAGATGGCATTGTGAAGGGGATGCATTGGATTTTCCTATAAGAAGAAGCCAACTCCTTGTATTTCAGATGTTAGTGCTTTTGTGAGTTAGTGCTCTTAGGAGTTGGTACTTTTGGAAATTGCTAATTTGGAAGTTAGTAGTATTTGCTTCTTTTTGTCTTACTTCACATAGGTGTGGAGCTTCATGACCTGGTTTGAGAGTATGTGCAGTTAGTGTTTGGGAGTGTGGGTGATAAGAGTGTTTGAATGCTTGATTATGGATTAGTATGGCTGTTTTGTATGCTTTACTTCTTGTTACTCAATGCTAGTATGGTTTGAGGTTAGTTCCTATTTGTAGTTAGTTGTAAAACATCTTCATGAGGGATGATTGTATCTTGGTACTTGTGTGGTGGAGATTGTTAGGGTTTTATCAAGTGTTTGATTGAGAGTGGGATGTGGATATTCACTCCTTATTGTGTTTGGATGCTCACCTCGAGAGTGTCCTGCTTGTTTGATGGTGTTTGGAGGCAATTGAGGTTGTCGATGCATAATTGATTGTTGTGGAACTGTTTTGGATTGAGGTTCCTGGATAAGAGTAGTTATATGTTGTTTATCTCTTGTAGCTATCCAATTTTGGTTTGTGGTGAATGCATTAAATTAATTATTTGCGGCTTCCAAGACCTGCTACGACCTGTTTTGGGGCCTGCAAAGCCTGTCAGCAGCCTATTACATCTATTTATGGGTTGTACCAGCCTGTCTGCGACCTGCACAGTCTATCTGAGGTTTGGTTTAAGCCTATCTACGGCCTACTTGGTCTATCTGCGACCTGTTTGAGGTCCTACGGTCTTGAATCAAATCAATTGCAGGTTCCCCATTGCTGTTTACAGTGAAAAATCAGGCCCAAAGCCTATCAGTGCCCTCAATATCCTGTTTGTGCCCTACCTTTTTCATCCGAGGCAAAAATCAGACCTATTGCAGCCTCTGATCGCTGCCCACAACCAAGAAATCAAATCTATGGTGGTTTGTTCTTCACTGACTGATAGTGACAAAGCAAGTGACAAGTGGCAAAGGGAAAGTGATCGATGCGGCAAGGCATTCATGACTAGTTGGTTTTCCATGCGCAATCCGGCAACCGAATTGTACATTGAAGTAAGTTTTTACTTTACCTAATGTTGCTTTCTATTCACTTCGGTTTCATAAAATTCTGGCTACAAGCTCTTAAGTTAAATCGAAATGCAATGTGAAGTTACTGCTATAGTCAGCTACATGTGAATGATATTTTCATAAAGCGTTTTATTTAAGCAAGTAAGGTTTTATAGACTGCTTTACATCTGTTTAGTAACGAGGTCATATAGATTCGAGTTCGGATGCGTTTGCATTTCGTGGTTATGCTCGTTCAGCGGAGTGAATAAGGGAAAGTTTTGGAGTGAATCGTATTTTTATTTTAGAGTTTAAGTTGGAATTATAATGTGCATAAAACATGCTGTGTGGTTAATTAGGGCAATGAGGATTTTTCCATTTCCGACTTAGTAAAAGAAGTTAAGAATAATTAGCCAGGGTTATTGGTCGTATTTCATTGATTATTGCGATGTGCTTTATTAAAAAGTAGAGAAACGGGTTTCACTTTATGATAAACTTGTTTAGTTGAAATGGAATCATCAAGTTTTGAAGCGTTTTTCTGACTTTTAATTATGAAACGTATCAATTGGACCCGACCTTTGTGAAACACCAGAGCGGGTCGTCCACCATTTGCGGTTGAAATACACCGCCTTGGTTAAGCATCACACTAGTCACACCCGCCATCGGTACTGTCTAGTGTAATACCTAGACCCGATGGTCGGCGAAAATACCGCCGCTTAGCAAACAAAGCGGTGCGTATAACTTGCACCTCGCGAGCACATCATAGACAATAAATCGGTTTCCAGCCCATGTAAGATTTTTACTAACTGTAAGCTGAATTCAATGGGGAAAGAGATATTAGCAAGATCCTAACACGAATTAGTAATCAGAAGTTTTCATGAAACCGTAACTCTAGAAAGCTAGTGAATCATTGCACCAAAAGTGCTAGCACCCCCTCCTTGCAACCGTATCTTTGAGAGCCTGAAAAACTCTCATCGGTTGGGGAGCACGGGGCAATAGAGAGGGCCATCAGGGTTGGAAGTGGCAAATCCTATGTTGCTCACGTAGGGCCGAACCGCCATTAGAGGTGGGACTCCTTGGCCCTTTTAGGACATTTTGGCTCGACCAACCCCCCGTCAAAAATGGCCCTAAGAATCAAAGATAGGTCCCTTTTCGATAATATTCTCAATGCCTGGTCTGCTATTGATTCTTCTCTTTGGTACAACTACCCGACTTTGATCACCAAGATTGACTTTGATAAATCTTTCGGTCGTAGAAGTTGGAATTACCTCCTCGTATGCTATTCTGATTTTTGTCTTCATATTTACCTAGTCAATCTTATCTGTGCTCTCTTTTCTTCTGCTTCATCCACTATTATTTTTTAAGAAATCATCTTCCCCTCCTTTTCTATTACTTGTGGCATCAAAAAAGGTTGCGCACTCTCACCCTACTTATTTGTTATTGCTACTGACCCACTGATTTATCATCTTCTTAAGCTTAACACTTTGCCTTCATTTCGTCCTTACATTTTTTGCAGCATTCCTCTTGGCCCCCAACTTTTTGCGGATGACTTGACCTGCATCATAGAACTTCATCAACCCTCTACCTTGCTCCTTCTCCTTGAACTTTTTCATTTTTTGTTATCATTTCAGCTCCTTGATTAACTATCAAGAATAAACAAGCGAAGAATATTTTCTCTTAGAATTCTTCAACTCTCCCTGCTTGTGCGAGCAAACTATAGGGGTAGTGTAATGCATGTTTGTTCGAGATGTTTCTCATCTGTTCTTTTATTGTCATACCCCTTTTTGGAGATCAGTGACTGATTTGTTTATTGCATGCTTTTATGTCAGATTTAAGAGATTCAGCCACCATATGATGCTACATGATATTATTCTGGATGATGAGGTTGTGAACAATTATTGGAAATGTATTAGAATTGTCACTCTATGGAACATTTGGTTAGATAGAAATAGCAGGGAATTTGGGAATGGAGATTTTTCCATTTCCCCCTTGCTGATTTTTATGAAAGCTAAAAAAATGTATCATTTGTAGGTCAATGGTTCTTTCACCTATACTTTGTCTAAAGTCACTAATCTATGGCTAACCTTTTCAAGATATATAAAAAATATGATCCATGTAAAATGGGATTTAATCATGGTTACCATCTTCATTGTTGGTCCAAGATGATGTATTCTAACCAAATCAATGAAGTTTGAGTATTATCATTGACATATTTGTTTATCAAAATTACATCCTCAAAGACATTCAATGGGATATTTGACAAAATTCATGCACTCATGATAGACATATCTATAAGCATGACAACCCTTGGTTGTACATCACTACTCATAAAGCTTGTATTCATAGTATTTTGCATTATGAACTTTTGTAATAGTCATGTTTTGTGTGTCAATTCTTAATGAGTTTTTGTTAAGTGTCATGTTGGTTGTGACTAACTAATCATTACTAATGATATTAGGCTAGTCTTTAGTTCAAATGTCATTGTTCTTTTTATTGAGATATCTTTGTGTGAAGTTTAATCTCCACTGCCACCCTTCACATCATGAGAAAAATTGCAGAGGCTCATATCCCAAGAGCTCTATATCACAATGTAGCACAATCACCATCCCACCTCTTGATCACTAATCTAAACTTTGAAAGCCACTATGTATAACATATCTTAAAATTTACAAGCTACAAGAGCATTATGGTACAATAATATTATCATAATCAGAACATATTTTGAAGTTCACAAAAAAATGATATTTTTATTCTAGTTGTCTTAATAAATAACTATTGATTTAGTCCCAGAAAGTTTATCTCTAAGTATATCTCAATTTTAGTATTAAAATATTTTCATGCAATTCATTCACAATATAAATGTAAAATAACGAAAATAACCATGGATAAAAAATTCATAGTGAAGAGCTTCACATCACCTATTGGTGGATGAAAGAGAGTCAAGAGCAGCCTTGATTTCCTTGAAAACTTTTTTTTCATATCATAACTCCATTCATCTAACAGGTTTCGGTAATCTAGTACATGTGATTACACTCACTTGTTTTTTATTTAATTTTATGTGTCTTATGTTTTCTAGTCAAATTGCTCGACTTATAAGATGTTGAGTTCCAATTCACATGATACATAACACTAATGATGATTCATTTGTATTTCTTACAATCTAATCAAAATAAGATCAAGTTGGACAAAATTAGTTATTGATCAACTATATGGTCTTTGATTAGATAGACTGTTGTATTCTGAAGTTGGATTTCCAAATGTGGATGCATCAATCAACATATCAAATCATATAGGCACTTATTTTGTTTGGATCTCATAAAGATGTTTTTTTCTCTTTGGCATAAGTATGTAACAATTGACGATATTTAACTCTTGAGGTGGCAATGATTGGAGTATGAAGTATAATCATGATGTAAATGTTTCACCTTTTGTGCTTCTAGACCATATTAATAAAGAATAAACACTTGTCTTATTCTATTTTGAGATTATCAAACAATGATATATATTTATTCAAAAGAAGCTTTGACTAAGAACTGTTTGCAAAATTGAAAAAAAATGTAGAACTACAATACGTACCATTTCATAGAACAAGCAAATTATGTAAGATACACCATGCTAGCATAGTTGATTAAAGCTCAAATCATTAAGATTAAGATCTAATTATAGAGATATTTAAAAAAATACATATAAATTATTTGTATGCTCAAATGATCCTTTTAATAAATAGTTTCATCATCCTTCAGATTAAGTTTGCAACCAGATAACAATTTATGACACATTAGCCTTAATGTTTTAAATACATTTTTTCAGGCCACACATAAACTAGAATTAGATTTCAACTTGATTCAAAGAGTTGTCTTAAAAAGTCATATGGTAGTCTATTTAAAGAAAATTCTACAAGTTTCATTGGCGTAGTAGATTTATTCATTTTGACTTTGAAGAATATTAAAGGGACATAATTTCTCAACAATGATATAATAATTGCATCTATTATATCCTAAGAAAAAAAACTACTTCTAGTGCGTATGACACTTTACAAATTGCTTTGATGAAAAACATATGTTGCTTCTGATGTGCACCAAATTCATAATTTATACTCTTGGAAGTCTAAGTTGGACTCTGAATAATTGAAAATTTAACTTAGAGTATGCTAACTGTGATAAGTATATTCAATAAATCCATGAGTTGATTTCATAAAACAAATTACAAAATGGTCAAATTTTCCTTTTAAAGTCATCACAACGTAACTTCCAACTACCAAAATGCTCATAATCACTAATTTACATAGTTGATCACATGGTCTTATATAATTTGCAAATGTTGTTGAACTTGATCATGTATTTTCTTAATAGTTGAATGCTTTTAGAATTTTCTAGTAGAGTCAAGATAAATACCAACTCTCAACTGAATTTATGTTAGGATGCCAACTAGGTTCTAGCATTAGTTGTATTGGTCATGAATTATGTAACCTAAATTTTCTAACTGCTTTTTTACTTTGTGATTATGGAATCTCTATAATGTTTTTTTGTACCATGGCAACATTGTATTTTTATTTCAATGTCATTGCTATACAAAAATAAGTATAATAGTACATTTGTTTTGAATGATATGAAAATAAAACAAATGAAATAAAGGTCATAGCAGGCAATAGATCATACCTTTTTACAAGAGTGAGCAACATGCCTTACTACTCGCAACATGTGCCACATTTTTAACAAGAATTCTAGTAAAAGATGTCATGTATTTTGTTAGCTTTCTTTCAAACTATTGAAACTTAGAATTTTTTGATATTGCTTGCTAAATATAAATCACATGGTATCTTTGTGATGATACCAAGTATGCTGGATGACATATTAGTTGCCACTTGTGATGTTGTACGATCCTGGAACTATGGAGCTGAAACACATTTGTTGTTAAGGTATTATAGTTGTTGCCTTTATAAGTCTTGTGTATGTCTTTTTTGTGTTGCTTGGAGGACTACTAGCAATCTAGTAGTATTGTAGGTAGCTAATAAATCATCTTTCACAATCTTTCAAAGTCTAATGTTTCATGGAATCAACATCTAAATAGACATGAAAGTTGCAATTGAAAAAAAAAAAAGAGGCTTAGTAATAAGATTTTTGATGTTGGTCATAATTGACGGTACTATGAAGCTTCAATTAAAAAGATGTGTATATAGTTGATATATCTTTTTTTTTTTTCTCGAAAGAAGTAACTGTCGATTAGTGATTTTTTTACAAAAGTACAATAAAAACTCAAAGACTCATAAGCTTATCTGCTTGTTTGAAAAGAAGAGGGAGGGAGATGACAAAGTCACCATTCCCAAATTTCCTACAATTCCTTTCAAGCCAAATGTTCCATAGAGTAATTATTCTAATGCATTGCCAAAACTTATTAATCTTATCATCAACAAAAATAATGTCATTTAATAGCAAGTCTGTTTGGCCGAATCTCTTGAATCTGGTATGGAAATGAGCAATGAAAAGATCAGTACCTGACATCCAAAGAGGAGCATAGCAATGGAAGAAAAGGTGAGTGAATATAGTTGATCTATCTTATGTTTCTACGTTGGAGGTATATCAATGTTTGAAAAGTTATGAGTATCATGCTTTCTTATGCTATTTGAAATGCTAACAATCTGCAAATTAAAAAACTGACACACACAGATTCAAATAGGAAAGCTCTATCTCATACAAAGCAGCCACACAATATACTTAACTTACAAATCAAAGTGATAACTATGCCCTAAGTACCAATTAGGGCTTAATAGGTGATAGCCCATCAGTCTAGGAACCTATAGAGAGATGAAAATAGGAGTCAAGAGACTCCTTCTATAACGTATGGCTCTTTGAATCCCTATCTTGTGGAAGTTGGGAACTCAATGGACACTTTATAAGGGCACCCTCCTACTAGGTCCCATTGCCCAAGTTGTGCAAGTATACTTTGGTCCTAGACCAATAAAGTGATATGGTTCAAGGTTGAGGCCCAAGGTTTAGAAAAATAGTCATCCAATGACTTTCTAACACCTCTCTAGGTTCCATACCTCCATCCAAGGCATAGACACCTAGCTGCCCTTAATCAAGGACACTAGTACCTTAATCTAAGGCACCTATTTTTAGTACTAAGGGTACCCCTTATCCAAGGGTCACGTGACTCCATACCTCCGACTAAGGTATAGTCACTTGTCTGTCCCTATCCAAGGGCACATACCCTTAATCCTAAGGGTACCTTGCCATTTAGCCCCCAACACTAAATGGACTATTAGGGGTCTGAAGTACTACTAGTTACATAGGTATGTAACATTCCTTCCCCCTAAACTTAAATTTTTCCTTGTAGGAAAAAATTTGGAAAATTCTTCTGGAGATCAACCTCCGCATGGAACTCCATAGTGCATTAGAGGGGTCCATGGGCCATCTATATGAGGGGAGTAGGGTGCCCATTGGGGGAGAGAGATCTCTCTTGTTTGCTTTTCTTATGCTCTAGTGTTGCTACTAATGTGTCGAGTGCTTTCTTGTGGTAGTATGCTTCAGGTTTGGATCTTGCTTATGGTATGGGACATAAGTAGGGTTTGGATCTTGAGTATGTTATGGAGTGTTGTGGTATGCTTGTGATGTGTTTATGGTTAGCAAGGGGGTGCTAGATAGGTCTTGCTTGGAGCTTGGATCTAGCTATGGTTGGGTGCTGAATACTTGAAGCCAGCTCTTTATTTATCTTTGTGTTTAAAGAGTAGGGACACAGATGGAGGAGAGATCCTTGGAGGCTTGCAAATCCTTACTTGTAGGTGGAGGCATCCTGGCTTGGAGTTGGGGAGCATCTTGAAGCTTGTAGGTTGCTTGGAGGACATTTGGAGGCTCTACCTTGGATTTGGAGGACTTCCTCACCTCTACTTGTAAAAGATGTATTCTCCACCATTGGCTGACCATAGGGCCTTGATCGTCCTTCCAGTTTCCTTTCTGCATGCTCCTTGAAGATTCTGAAACAGTTGAAGGATTCTGATTTCTTCTTTATAAAGTACACCATAGTCCTTCTAAAAAATTCATCAATAAAAGTTATAAAATACTTTGGATCCTTCAGCGAAGGATTGTTCATCGGTCCACAAATGTCTTAATGTACAATGTCTAACATTCCTCTAGCAATATGCTGATGGCTTGATTTAAATGATTTCCTAGTCTGTTTACCAACCAGACAGTCTTGACAGACAGGTAACTTGACTTTATCATGAGGATAATCGAGATCAAGAACAATAGATTGTCTAGACATTTGTTGTACAGCAGCATGATTCAAGTGACCAAGTCTATAATGCCAAAGTAGACTTTTATTTGCATGAATAGAAGTATTGAGCGTCTGACTAGAGGCAGAAAAGCAATGACTTAATTTATACAAGTATCCATGCCTCTTTCCGAGTGCTAGAATCTTGCCTGTCCTATCAACTACTTTGCAGTGATCACATTCGAATTCTACTCTATGTCCTAGATCTGTGATTCTGCTTACAGAGAGCAGATTCGTAGATAAATTTGGTACATACAAGACTTTAGAAAGTAGCTTAGACTGATTATTTGCAAAGCTTGATCTTATAGTACCTTCACCTTTGATAGCTTATGTGCTATAGTCGCCAAGGTGAACATATGTTTTGGTATTGTAAGATGTATAGGACTCAGAACAACTAATGAGACTCGTCATGTGTTGAGTGGCTCCGAAATCTCCAAGAACCAAGAACTATCCCCAGATGCTCCTTGATGGCTGGTCATGAAGACATCTTGATCCGCTTCTTGAATAGGCTGTGGAGCTTCTGCAGCTGCATTTGCCACGTGATTTGGCTGCCCCTTGTTGTTGTTCTTTGCTTGCAGTATCCGGCAGTCTTGAATTTCGTCGTTGTTTCGCTTGCAGTATCTGTAGAATAGCTCCTTCTTCGTCTGCAAATTCGATTGTTTTTTGTGCTATGCTCGTTTATGGTTTGGCTTTGATTGCTTCGGGCCTTTTTTCTTCTTTTGCTTAGTCATGCTTTTGTATAAATCATGAGAATCAGCTGAGGAACTTGAGACTTCGTTCCTTCGCGTGTCTTCCTGCAACAACATAGTAATGACTCTCGAAAGAGTCAGTTCTGGATGTGTCGTGGTGATCATCACCCAACTGTCATATGAGCTTGACAAGCTTGTAAGTAGTTGCATCATTGCGTCTTGATCATCTATGACGGATTCGATAGCGGCCATTTGCCTTAGCAGGTTTTTGGATTGATTGATGTGATTCTGTAGGGAATCACCATTCGCCATCTTACAAGAGTAAAATTTTTTTTTGAGATGTAGCTTGGAAGCTATATCTCGCACTTTGTATAGTGTGCTCAAGATGTCCCAGACTTCATTAATGTCTGGGCCTCAGATACATGGCCGATCTGGGTATCCGTAATGTTTAGAATGATCAATGTGAAAGCCTTCCCATCCTTCAGCTTCCATCTGGCGACTGCTGCATTGTCTGCTTCGGGTTTCCCTTCTACACATGTAACAACGTCATATAATTCTTTAGCCATTAGTACAGTTTTCATCTTAAATTTCCACAGATGGTAATTGGCTCCATCAAGCTTGTCCATGATGAGACTGGCTCTCCCTTGGGAATCCATGTGGGCTACAAAAATGGCTCTGATACCATGTTGGAGAAAGAGGGTGTGTGAGTGTGAGAAACTAAAATAGCTCAAAAAAAAAACGAACATGAAAAGAAACGAACTCGAAACTCGAACGAAAAGTGTTCGTGCGCAGTAGAATGAGCTATATTATTCTTTCCCTAAGCATGACTATGCCTATCAGAAACAAACAGAACATTAGTGATAAAAATCATGATCGCTCTGATTATGTAGCCAAACTTCAAGTAACAAAACATCAAATGAATAATTTGTCTCAAACAGCTAGACAAATTATTAGTCGCAAATGATTTGCAAAGAGCTAGACAGAGCTCGACTGATAATCAATCGTGAAAGGCAAGACTAAATATTAGTCGTCAATAGCTAGACTAATAATAATTCGCTAAGAAAAGATTACCAAATTGAGCAACAAGAGAGTCAGACAGAATGAAGAAAAGCATAGCAATATCAACACAAATCTGAACGCAAAACAAGAGAGCTGTTATCAGATTAAGTATAGCAAAATATACATGTCAATTATGCTGTGGAGCACAAGACAATAGCAGACGAAACCGCGTGCTCTACAAAGCTAATTCAATCTATAAAAAGGGATGAACCTATTATTGACAATACAAAAGAATCAATGCGCAAGGCATCTACTTCGTCTATCTCTGATAAGCCTCTGATGCTATTATTTTAACATGCTTTTGAATATGCAAGTGGTATTCAATATATACACAATTTTACAAGTGTGTAGATGAAGTACAAAGTGGATGTACTGTCTGTAGGAGATCGTGGGTGGTTGTTGTTGTTGTCAAATCTATTAGCACAGTTGTGCGGGATGAGTGTGAAAAAGTCGCGACGTTAGCCTTTGCTGAAATGAACGTTGATGAAGATGCAAAAAATGCAACACTCTGACGAAATGCCTTAGGATTTGATTTATAGGGTGCCTTCGCTTTTCCTAGGGCACCTTCAACATTTTGTAAGGCAAGTGTCGTCTTTTTTGCCTGTCACAAATCACATGTAAAAACACAGTGTCACGTTTTTTGCCTGTGGAAATTTATTTGTATTTATGCAGACAATCGAGTTTTTTGCCTGTCTTATTTTACATGTAAATATGCAGATTGTGCGACAACATGAGTAAAAATGCAGCATGAATGGAGGCAAATAAAAATAGGAGCTAGGAGAGTAGAGGAGATAAATCCAACAAAATGGATTTTCAAAATCAAGTACAAAGTGGATGGGAGCATCGTCAGAAGAAAAGCCCGACTTGTTGCCAGAGGATTTTCTTAGGTATACAACGTTGATTACACTGAGACCTTCGGTCCAGTAGTCTAGCATTCTTCTATTCGACTTTTATTGTCATTTGCTGCTGCAGCGGATTTGGAAATACACTGAAATGGATTTACAGATAGCATATCTCAATGGAGTTATTGAAGGAGACATTTACATGGTGCAACACGAAGGTTATATTATCGAAGGTAAACACAATCATGTATGTAAATTTCATGAAGCACTTTATGGCTTGAAGCAATCTGCTCAAGCATGGTTTCCAAGGATCAATAGTTTCCTTATTGATCACGGCTACACACCAAGCTCTTCAGATTCGAATGTTTATTTCAAGACAGTGCATCAGTCTTTTATCATTATCACTTTATACGTGGACGACACATTGCTCTTCGGCAACAGTATCGATCTGATAAAAGGAGTGAAGACAATGCTATCTTCCGAATTTAACATGACCGATCTGGACGAAGCTCATTTCTGCCTTGGTATTCAAATCCACAGAGACAGAAATCGAAAGCTGATCTACATTACTCAGCAAAGGTACATCTACAATATGTTAGTCAGATATAATCTGGTTAATTGCAAGATAACTCTCTCACCAATGGAACTAGGTCTCAAATTGTCAAAGGAGGCAGACTCTTGTTGAGAGCATGGTCTTTGGTTGATACTTTGTGAGTCAAGTGCTTTGACTTTGTACTTGAGTGTGAGTCGAATATAGGTAGCTGAAAAAATGCATATGATCTCTACGGAGACTCCAAAACATTGCTACACATTTTTATTCTAATATTCTATCACATTTGAGCTTAGATTGATCAGATTAATTTATGTAGGCTTCAAATGTGATACTATAATAGTGTACAATTAGTTTGATACTTAAATAATTGTACTTGAGGTTAAGAGAGGGAGTTAGAATTGGCAAGCTCAACTGTGATTGTACAGTTAGTGTAGGACGATTGTTATGTACTATTTCAGTTTGGTAGGCTTTAGTTCCCGGGGGCCGATAACTACATCTGTATATAGCCAAAAATGCCACGTAGAGGCCAACAATGAAATTCATGCATTTATTAGGTCTATGCCACGTGGTGTCCCCATGCAAAGGGGACCTTTTCTTGTATATGTATTATTCTCTTTGTAACAAAGACATTTTTGCTTTGTGAGCTCCTCCATCACTCTATTACTTGTGAATGATACTCATGGTTTCGATGGTTGGCAATTAGTCAACGATTGCATCTCTGATGTGTACTCTCCATTAGATCCGAATTTTTGAATAGAATGTTAACTGGCTTCGCTTGTGATATCTTTTCCTCGGGCATCAATCCAAAATGGTTAGCTTCCAGAAAAACATCAAGCTTGAAAAGCCTTCCAAATTTTGTTCCTTTGGCAATGACATTCCCACTCCTCATTATCAAGCAAGCATTTCCATCAAGTGTAAACAAAGAAGCCCTTGTCTGTGAGTTTCCCAACACTTAGCAAATTTCTTGTGATGTTAGGAACATGCAACACACCCTCAAGCATGACTTTCTTGGTAGATACAAAACACATAGGAACTAATCCTACGAGTCCCTCAATCTTGCATTTGAGATCACTTGTTGTATGAATGAGCTTCTTAGATCTATCAAAAGATAAGAGTTAAGAGAAATACTCTTTGTGACTTGTCATGTGGGAGCTTGCCCCACTATCTATCCACCAAGATTCTTCCTCACCTTTGAGGCTTGTTGATGGGAAGTTAAACACCATTAGTAATCCTCCTTTCTTCTTTGCTAAATTTGTCTTGACTTCCTTGTGCATCTATCCTCTTCAAGCATTCAGTTGCAAAGTGTCCTTTCTTACCACACAAAGAAGCACTTGAACTTGAATTTGTCCTTCTTTCCTTTGAAAGAGGATGATTCATCCTTGAGCAACTCGGACTTCTTCTTGAATGGTACTTTTGCTTTGCCTTTGTCCTTTGCATGTGTGAAAAGATCCTTTGCATCTCCTTCTTCCTTGAGAGAGAGTTGTCCAAATTTAGACAACACATTAGCTTGCCTACTCTCCTTGGCCAAAGGACTCCTTGTAGGCTCTTCATAGAAGGAAGATTTACAAGGACTCCTTGTAGGCTCTTCATAGAAGGAAGATTTTCTTGAATTGCATAGGATTGAACAAGATTAGATTAACACTCTTCATTAAGTCCATTCAAGACTACTTGAACTACCGCACGTTGATTGATGGGCTCTCCAATGCAAGTTTGCTCTCTATTATAGTCCTTCACTCTAAGCACTTAGGTTTGAGCACTTTCCCCTTTGCTTTGACAGCTTTGGAGAATCTTGTTCCTCAACGTGAGTAATCTTGAGGTGTTCTTAGAATCATAGATAGCCTTCAACAGTGTCCCAAGCATATTTGGGAGAGAGACATGCTCCCATCTCCCTAAGAATCTCATTGGACACAATTTTCATCTTGATGCAATGAAGTGCCATTCTAGATCTCTTCTTGAATCTCACATTCTTTTCAAGGAGTTGAGGCTCCTCCTCAATCCTCATCACTATATCTATGAAATCTTGAAGTACTAGAATTGACTCCATCCTAAGTTTCCAAATGGCATGGTTACATGAAGTTAATCTTTTACCTGCTTCTAAAAGAAAGGATCCAATTAATGCCAGTTATGCTATGCTCAAGAAAACCACGCAAAAAATTATGAACGTTCTAGCCTTGATTGAACGAGAAGCAAAGCCTCCAAACCAAGGGCATTCTGGGCATGAAGGTCCCTGTTGAAGAGTAGGAGTCCGAAGGACCCAAAAAGGCCCCCACCAATATTAGCTTGCTTTTATGTTGTATATGCAGTTAGGAGAGTTGTGCTCTACTTATGCCACCCAAAAAATGGGTATAATGTGCACATTAATGCCAAAAATTTTTGAACTTGATTATTATGCCAGATAATGCCGAAGGAACTTGAACCCAAAAAGGGTACAAAATGCACATGATAATCCAAATTTCCATCAAATTAACATGTCATATGCAATATAGGAATGACAACATTCAGTGCAATATATGACAAGATATGCTTTTTTTATTTTGCTCATGCTAGATGCTTAAATACCTCTTTCTAGGTATAATATGATATGATTCAATGAGTTCACTCATGAATGTGATCACCTTCCACCTTCAGCCACCTCTTCACATCATACATTAATGGCTATGTTAATACTAATAAATCTAGTAGATAGATAACTAAAATCGCACAGAATTTTGGTGCTTAAATAGGACTCCTTTCAATGGGAAAGCAATGGACTTCCCCATCCATTAGTTGCATCATTTTTCTGACTTCATCTGCAAGTTCGATAACCCCTTCATCTTCTCGCCCTGGCATGTAACAGTGTCACAAAACTCTGTCTTGTTTAGAGTATAGCAGAAAAAACCTCACTCTTCATTCCAATGCTAATTTTACAGACTAGAACTAGACAAATTACTAGCTAAGCCTTTGTGGAAATGCTTAGTCTCTAAACAGTTATTAAGATAGCCCAAATAGCTTACCAATTTTTCTGAGAGCTTCTTCCAGTTTGAATAGATATTCATGATTGGGTCCAGCAGGACCAACTGATCTCGCAATTTGGCTGCAACAGTTTAGTCATTGGAGTTGTAAGTGCAAAAGCTAATCATAACATTTCAGCAATGAAGCTAGATGTGGTGGTCATCAACGGTTATGACTCTGAGGATTCAAGTTATTGCTAAACTGACAATCAAGCAATACGCTGTAAGTTCTAAGATGAACTCATTGTATGCATAATAGACAATTTCGATAAATTCGGCTATTATGCACATAAGATAATGTCAAGGACACACACAGAACTCACACATAAGATTCTTCTGCTAGGCTCAAAAGTGGGATGATAATTTAACATCTTCAGAGTTTAAATGGTATCGATGTATGACTCTATTTTGATAATGCGAGCAAGAATCAAAATCTCTCTTGACATAGGAACCTGGCGATCTCCTCCACTGGTGCTGGTCCCAAGTAAAACTTGTTATCACTCCGATTTGAGGAACCGATGTACCTGTTTCATTAAGAATAGGTTCTTATTCAGCTGTGCTCTTGAACTAATGGGCTTTTGCAATGATGACAATAATGCAGAATTTCAGATACTGGTTAGATAAACCCAAGGATTTTAGTACGAAGTGGAAAAGTGATAACAGGTTCAACGAGAACCGCACGCCTTTCCTTAAATAGTGGCCATTTTACTCACACTAGAACTCCTGAAATGGCTGGTTTGCTTGATGACTCCACCTATGAACACCACAATGTTGTAGTATCAATGTTATGCAAGTAAGAATACTGAGTGCAATCAACATTGTATCTTTTTACTGAAAATCGTAATGATCTTGTATTCCTTCAGACCAAGGTGCTGCTAGCTTGAATGGACCTTTCTAATCGATTTATTTGTGCTGTTATTGTTTGCATAAAATCTTACTGTAAAGAAGTCAAGGTAAGCTCTCACATCATACTCCTTTTCCCTCACTTCCAGATACTGCATGACAAGAGTCATGTCTTAAGCCGAATTTCTGAACAGGGGTTTGCAAATGGATTTGAACTGTACGAAAAAGTAGGATGGTTGACCATTTAGGTATATGCTACTCTTCTTCTGTCAGTATTCAAAAGTTATACAATGTGCACTTTTAGCAGAATGAAAGAATCTTTACGCTTCAAATTTTCCTGAATTGAAAACCTTAAAACTGTCTTTGATCAGAAAGCTTAAAGGTTTATATATACATGTTCAGGCAACTATTCTTTATACGTAAAGATCTATAGGAATCAAATATTTTCTTAGCATGCAGAAAAGTACTTTGGTCAGCAACCGCAACGGTATATATTCAGGCAACATATGTAAACATCTGTAAAATTAAAAGACTTGTTTAAAATGCAAAAAAGTAATCTGGTGTAAAAAGATCTAAGAAAACGTTTTCTGATCCGGTGTTTTAGGAAATGACGAAAGCTCTTGTGAAGATAAGTATGTGATTTGAATTGGCTTACAGATAGCACTAACTGTTCAGAATCATTGCCTGAAACACGATAAGCCACGCCCCACTGCAGACAACACGCGAACAGATTTCAATCGAAATTTGACTACAGTGCTATCTTGTCAGTCAAAAAGTTGTAAGAAAAGGAATAGATAATTTTCACACGCATGAAGTGACAGGATCATGACACATTTTGTTGTAATAGAAACAATCGACAAGTGAAGGGACTACGGCTCCGGCCTTTGATAGTAGACGGTAGAAGAGCAGAGGCGAAGAGTATAGCTTACACATATTGCTCCTTCCTGTGGCTGTAAGGTAACAGTTCTTCCAGGATTTTCAGGTGATCCTCTGTGATCTGTGTTTCCTGAATTTGCAAGTGCATAACAAAAGTATCAATTAAAACACTGAGCAAAGTTCCAAAGCATCTGCAGAAATGCAAATCATCTGTACTCAAGTAGGTAAAGCCTATGGCGTGGAAGTTCAACATAAGAATTATACGGTAATATACCTGTGATTTCAGAATATAAACAGTCACTTCAGACGATTGCCACAGTCTTAAAATTTTCTGTTGTATTCATTCACGTATAAACAGAGGGGTTATACCTTTCCACCTGCGAAAATTTGCAGGTTGATTTTTGGCGAAAGGATTTGGCCTTTCCATAAATGAACCTCCATATACCTCAGGTGGAAAAATTTCTGCACGATTATCTATAGAAGTCTATGCCAACCATTTACGTACCAGTTACGTCCTTCGGGTTTTTCTTGTTGAATGTTGACTCTTGAGTTGTCGCATGGGAGAGAAATATGTGTTGAGACCTAAAGGAAGCGTAGTCTAGCCGAGTGGCAATTAATAATTTAAAAGGCACTATGAAGTAATTTGAACCTTTACGAGGAGAGAGTTTTGCAGACTTCCAAGCTCTACATGAAGAATAAAAGATGTTAGCTACCTTATTTTCATGTTACTTCATTGTCAAGGTAAATTTCTCTCAAGAGAAAGTAAGCTATTTCGTATTTTGATTTTACATATGGATTACAACCACTCAATAGCTGCATCGCTCTTACCATCAAGAATCATACTAAAATGTCGTTAATTCAGCTTAAAAGTTTAAGGTAAAGGTTTTTTGAATCATCTGGTCATTGCTGAGTACTAAAAGACAAACAATTTGATAAGAGGTTCTTGGAGTCAATTAGATGAGCTTTCTGCTATGATTTAACGATCTGCTGCTTTGATATCTGATGCAGTATAACGTGAAAGCAACTATCCACCTAAAAATGTAGTTCCACAAGGTCTTTCTACTCACCGGTAGCAGCGTTTCGATGTAACTTGCAGCGTTTCGATGTAACTTGTGCGTTTCAAATAATCAGATTGATCTGTTTACACCTCAAAGCTATAACATGTGCTAGCTCACTCACATAAACAAACCGAACAAATCTTTTCATGGCCCGCAAATCATGATGGTCGAAGATGATCCGCGTACTTTAGTCATGCGGACTAGGCATTACCGGTCATACCTTGATAGAAGACACGCCTGTAATCTCTGATAAATCCAACGATCTGCTCTTCATACTCGAAGCCTGCTTTCCAAACAAGTGACCCGTAACCGAAAATCCAAAGCACCATGTTTGTAAGCCTCAAGCTTCCAAGTTCCTGGGTGCGTACAGTTACAACTTACAGCTGTAAATCAGCTTATTTTCTCCTCCACCTTTAAACAGATTCATGTTCTGATTAACTTGATACTAATAATCGTGCAATATTATATACAAGTAACTCTATCTTCAATGAGCGATATTTATTGAGCTTAAATGTCAGGACTCAGACCGCTGCAGAGTGCTACACACTTTAACATCCTATGAACTATATAGTGTGTGATCCGACCCAACGACGACGTTGAACTTAACAACTACCTATAACGCTGTAGTCATAAAGACACAAGGCTAAGCTAACAAGTATAAGCTTTTATACCGGCAAAATAAGTGAGCACACGATGGGAAACGAAATATCAGTTTCCTCACTAAAACAAATGTAAATAATAACAGTCAATATGATATATCCAAGCCTCGGCGCAAGCATTAGCAAGTGGCAATATTGCAGAATAATATCAATTTTCAGTGCTACGATTCATTGAAATCACACTTGAAACATGGACATCAGCAATCAGCTGGGATCCCGTCTCAAGCAAGCTGAACGTGATCTCCCCAGACCTCTCTGTTGACAATATGAGGTTCTCAAAACAGATCTACTACAATGCAGCAAGGAGATCAAGGAAAGCACTCAAACGGAAAAGCAGACCTTAACTTACAGGAGATCAAAGGCGGAGAGGCAGCAGCTGAACTGCTGAAGCACGATCCAGGAGGCGTGTCTGTGCTAATAGACGTGTGAGCGTTATATTGACGATATGCCAAAGGCCCATCATACGTTTCAATAGAATATATGAAGGAAATCGCTTTTCTATAGTTTTAAGGATGAGATGGTGATCCGTATGCCATAAAGCATAGATGAGATGGTGATCCGTATGCCATAAAGCATATATTAGTTACAGCTAGTCACAAAGCAGCAGCAATTAGGCTAACAAGAAGAGAGAGTGGGCTGTTGTAGATCTAGTCTAGAGAGAGCTGGCCGAGCTAGAGAAGGCTAGCTCGGGGATGAATCTGGTCGCAATCTCGATCTCAAGCACTCCATTCCCATTTCTTATGCTTCAATATCGAGGCACGCATGCACCCAGTTCTTGTTGTAAAATATGAAAGTCATGCAAACTAACAACTTGCTTAGCTCAAGTCATGCCAACTAACTACTTTCTTAGCTCCTCCTAACTTCTCACTTGTATGAGTTGATTAAAACACTATAAAAAATTCAAGCACTAACCTCTGATCTTCGTATTCTGCACCACCAATGGAGTGACATTGGTGGGCTCCCACACATCTACTAAGGGTTCATAGTATATACTACCATCTTGGGTAGAAGATGGTGGTTAATCACATTGATCATATAGGGTTGATGCACCATGAAGTTATCATTAGATGGTTGATGCACCATTATTCATCTTGTAACACCATCTTCAAGAGATGTTGGTTAAATCACCATTAGATGGCTGATGCACCATGGATGAGAAGTGATCATAGTGTAGAATACCCTCACCCTTAGATGCATCATTAGATAGTTGATGCACCATGAATGAGAAGTAAATGAATCATGGTGTAGGATACCCTCACACTTAATATCCATGGCTTCAAATGCTTTATGGAATGGTTTTGCCTACATTTGTCAAGCCTAGAGACCTATTTTGCCCTATAGGCTTATCTATCACGCATAATCATGTGTTCTATAATACTTAGTAGATAGATAAGGTTCCCTCTATCCTATCACCTCTATTGAGTAGTCCTCACATTCCTTATTTGGTCTCATCTATGGTATCACATCTATTGAGTTAACATAGGTCATCTTCCAACTTGTTTCTATGCCCAACATGGATCCTCTTCTAGCTAATGTTTTGTGTAGCACTTGCTTGCTTCTATGCCTAGCATATATTTCTCACTTCCTTTTTTCTTGTTGAGCATAAGATATACATATGTTTAGATCACCCACCTCATGACCTTATGTTGTCTTCCTAAAATGTCTCTAATTTGAGAAAGGTCTTTTTGTTCAATTCATCGCATAGTTGCTTATCGTCTGAACAATCGCTCGATAGAAAATTCAATTATCAATTGCTCAATAAAATTACTTTTTGCTCGCTCTCTCAATCTGGACAATTATTCTATAAATTATCGATCTTTTAAGTAAGCGACTGACACACACACACGCACGCACGCACACGCACACACGCGCGTGCGCGCGCACACACACACACACACACACACATATGGATAAGGAGATTCTATAGATTCTATAAAATTGGGAAATTGTGAGAAAATGTTAAACATAATATAGTATATGAAATTTTTTTTGACAATTTTGTTATGAATCTTAATTGAATATAAAACATTATAATCACTAATTGTGATGTGGCATACATGAACTAGCTACAATATATGTCATTTTTATCATCATCATCATCATCATCATCATCATTAGATAGTGATCTACCTCATGACCTTAGAAGCAGACAAATATATTTAGTGATATCTACAACAAATGCACTTTATTTGTTGTTTGAATATGGTATTTCAATCTATTAGATTTATGATTTGATGTTCTTTTTTATTCTTATGTGGCTACAGTGATAATCTAATTAAATTGTGAATGCTAGAGAAATGATCATAAAGAGAAAAAGATAATTAAGATTTATCATAAAATATAAGAGTGGGAGAGACTAATTTTCAATGAAAAATTAATAAGTGGTTCATCCTCATACTCATGGCGCTTTCAATATACATCATCTATTGATCCATCGCATGCACGCATATAGATTTAAGTAAAAAATTACTTACTTGTGATAATGACATACAAGAAATTGCCTGCTACAAATATATTGAATTAGTTTCAAAGAGAGTGCAAAAATTTTAAGAATGTGAACAAGGAGAATTTTCAACCAACATATTCAAGCAAATGGATTGCACAGAAAGGAGCTCATAATTTGAGAATTAAACCATTCAATTTATAGAATGGGACATGCATTTGATTTTACTTTTCTCTCCGTGTGCTTTTATTGATGTTTTTAACAATGTATGGACTCAAAAGATGTTGTGATTATGTAGTTATAAAAGTTTTAAAACATAAGGGAGTATACATATTAGGAAAAAATATCGAGATTTACTTTCATTGTTTTGTCATCAATCAGAAATTTCCATTGTAGCATCATACTTAGTGTCATGTCGTTCTAACATGCAGCGCATGTTGAGGAGCTTGTAGTCACAAAGATATTTATTTTACCCTATTGTGATGAAATCAAATCTCTTCATGTTGTACTATTATATATTGTTTTGTCATCAGTCAATATTATCACCACTTATGTTGTATATACTCACTAGATGCTATATAGCACAAGGATGTGCTTGTTTTAAAGAGATGACTTGGAATCATTAGTTTCAAGAAAAGAATGACTTTGGATTCACTTTTTTGTGAAAAAAAACTAACATAAACCATGTTTCATACTCTTGCAGAAAAAAGAACACATGTTGGTTTCAAGAAAGATGTTTGAGCACACGCTCAAGAATATTATTAATAGAATAACCTTGGATTGGTAGCCTTACTAGATGATTCTCCTATTGATGATGATTGATCCATGAAAAGTAGGTTGAAATCCAAAACGGCACTGATAGCTCGGCCAAATGTAGGATGAGAGCCAACAGCCATGGCATGAGATCCCGTAACAAACTTCTCTATTCACAACAATAACATGTTGACATCTTAGATCCAAGGTTCACCAATTTACTCATGGGAGTATAACTAGGTCACCTTGAATTTTCTCCCATTTTTTATCAATTATTGTCCATACTTCACACCAAGAGATGAGTGTGTGATGGCTTTCTCCCCACATCTAAAATTCAGTTGATCGAACTTAGAGTTGAATTCGTCTATTGTAGGAAATAAAACTCCAACACTCCAACACTCCCACACTCTCAACACTCCCCCTAAGCTCAATTCTGGACTATGATCCAGCTTTAACATATTCACAATCTTAACATATTTTGATTTAGAAAAAATATCTGCAACCATCTCTTTAGTATCACAATATAGTAACTCTACTTGCTTTGCAAGTATTTTCTCTCTTACAATTTGACTTAATCTTTGACAATAGTGATTTCTCATTGTTGAATAGTAATGTGTCATTCACATAAAGTGCAATGATCACTGATCTAGTTTTAAAATGTTGTATATAGACATTGCATTGAGCATTGTTTGGTTTGAAACCAATATGCATAAGATATGAGTTTATTCTATTGAACCAGACACGTGGAGCTTGTTTTAGCCATATAGAGTTTTATGTAGTCCACAAACTTTATGCTCTCGACCCTTTACCTCATGTCCTTCAGGCTATGAAATATAGAGTTCTTCTTGGATTTCTCCATGTAGAAAAGTTGTCTTGACGTCCATTTGATGGATTTCAATATTGTTGATAGCAGCAAGTGCAGACAGAGTTATGAGAGACTGTAATTTAACTACCATACTGAAAGTCTCCTTGTAGTCTATACCTTGAAGTTGTTTGTAGCCTTTAGTTACAAATATTGTCTTCCATTTTGTTGGAAGCGTATTTGTATAGATTGTCAACTCTGATACCACTCTTGTTGGTGTGAAGATGTAATGAAACAATTTAGCCTACTCAATTGGGTGGTTTGACACCAAACAAAAAATAATAATCGAAATTTGTAGGTCATGTGAAAGATTTCAACCAGTTTCGCTATTTTGACATAAAGTTTGACTTTTCAAAGTTATACTAGTCTAAAAGCATTTGAATAAACACTTTTGAAAAGTGTGGGAAACTAAAAACACGAGTTTTGGAGAGATTCAATTTGAGTAATAGATACAAAAATAAGAGGGTTTTCATTATGGAGGGAATCATGCTTATACATGGTTCTCTTGGGTCTACTATCCATTGGTGCACTATACTTGTGATATCTTGCAATTCTAGTGTAGAATGCTCATTAAATGCTATTTTCAGATCCACACGTGTAAAATATAGTAGCTTACTATTTTTTTATGGACAGCAACATTAGTTTATGTTTTGATTGATGTTTGATCAAGATCTATTAGAGTTTGCATCTCATTCATAGTGTAGATATTGGTTTTTCTACATTTTCAAGATTGGTGATTTGCTTGTCTTTCTAACGAAAGATCAAAGGGATATTTTGGATCTTAATGATTTGAAATTCTTCACATGTATCAAAGCTTGTGTTTCAGGTTATGAAGGAAGCGATCACATCTATCAATGATTTGGAGAAGATATCAATGCTAGAGCATGCTAGATTGGATTCTACATCAAAATCGAGTTTCTTGCATATGTAGATTGGATCTTTTGTCGATCAAAACTCAAAATAGGTCTATAATCTTGATCAATTCCAATTTCACACATTACTTGTTGGATTTGGCCAATTTTTAGAGCATTGGAAAATCCTAAGTGGTGGCTACAAGATTGCATATCAAAATTTAGGCAATTGCATGTAGAAATTGAAATAATCAATTTTTTGTAATTTTGTCAAAACCCTAACTTTGATTGGATCTCTATATTTTGAGGTTACTGAACTTCATTTGAGTGTGTTTCAATCTTAGAAAGTGACAAGAGTCACTAGATTGAGGATAGATCATAGGTTGATCAAGATCTGACTATTCTATTTGTTGATTTGCTTGGTATAAGTGCTAGAAGAGAATTGAGAAGTTTCATATCTTTGTGATTTCCTTTTGAAAACATTTTTTGTTGCTTAAAGGAGTGCTTTATGCATTGAAACAAGTTGAAAGAGAGGATCAGGTCATTGGTACATGGCTACATCAAGGGGAGTCATGTTGGAAGCCAATGATAGTAGGCTTACCTCAAGTAGTTATTCATTGTGGAAAGTGAGGATGGAGTCCTTATTGGAGATGAATGATGTTTTGGATATTGTTGTAGGTGTGGAGGAGAGACCAGCAACACAACAAGATCAAACGAGGTATGACAAGAGGGCCCAAAGGGCTCTACACATGATAAAGATGAATGTTACCAATGAGGTTCATCAAGGGCAAATGCAAGGGCAAATGCAAAAGTAAGTGGCCTAAAGGACAAGATCAAGGGGAGGCTTTCTCAAATAGCAAAAAGAAAGATAGATCAAAGATCAAGTGCTTCTATTGTGGCATCAAAGGACACTTTGCAGGTGAGTGCTACAAGAAGAAGAGAGATCAAGGAGACAAGCAAGGTAATCTTACTCTTGATGAGGATGGTCAAAATGCAAATGATGATGTTGTTGTGATGTCTTCATGTATACTTGCTAATGATGGAGATCTAGATCCATGGTGCATTGATAGTGGTGCAAACTCACACATGAATTTTCACAAAGAGTACTTTACTTCTTTGTTGGCATATGGAGATGACAAGAGGGTGATCTACATGTTGGTGAATGTGCAATCAAAGGGATTGGCACAATTCCTATTTCTCTCTCTACAGATAGGAATGTTCATTTGGAGGATGTTTTGTTCATTCCATCTATTACCAAGAATCTACTTAGTATGAGCCAATTGCTAAGTAAAGGCCTCAAAAGTTGAATTTAATGGAGATGCTTGTATGATCAAAAGGAATGATATCTTGATTGCGAAATGTAAAAGACAAGGGAAGTTGTTCAAACTAGATGCTTGTGTTATTGCTAACCAAGTTGGACTTGTTGCAAGAGAGCAAATACCTATTCAAGAGGTTTGGCATAAAAGGATGGGAAACCTCAACTTCAAGTCATTGGAGGTAATGGCTAGAAAGAAGGTTGTGATAGGTCTTCCAAGTTCCTTAAGTAGCATCAATCATGTTTGTGAGTCTTGTGATTTGTCAAAGTCACATAGACTACCTTATACTAGATCTACATCTAGATGTTGGATGTTCATGGAATTACTACAAGTAGCAACAATTGAGCTAAGATGTATGTAACTTTCATTGATGATTTTAGTATATTTTGTTGGATCTATCTAATAAAGAGCAAAGATGAAGTGTATGATGTCTCTATTAAATTCAAGAATGCAAGGGATAGCCAATTTTTCACAAGGATCAAGTTCTTAAGGAGTGACAATGGTGGAGAGTACATATCTACCAAGTTCAAGGCTTTTTGTGATGAGCATGGGATCAAGAGGGAGTATACAACACCAAGGACCTCACAAAAAAATGGAGTGGCTGAAAGGAAGAACATGACTTTTTGTGAAAGTGCCAAAGCCATGAGGTTAAGTGCTAACCTTGATAAGCCATTTTGGGATCAAGCTTTGTTGTGTGCTAATTTTTTGTGCAATAGGTGGATGAGTGCTATTTTGGATGGAACAGTAATTCTTGGGCAAGTGTGCGTGATTTAACATAGATCTAGTAGCTTGAAAAAGAGTTTTGTCCTTTCTTTCTGCTATCCCATTTTGTTGAGGAGTATAGCTTGTAGTAAATTGTTGCTTAATGTCATTATCAAAAAGATATTTCTTGGAAGCTACAAAGATGTGTTCTCTACCTCCATCTAATCTTAGACATTTTATCTTCCTTCCCATTTGTAATTCTGTTGTAACTTTGAATTGTTGGAAGCAACTGAATGCGTCATGTTTGTTCTTTATTAACATAATAGAAGTAAACCTTGAGTAATCATCTATGAAGGTGATAAAGTAGAGGGAACCACCATGGGATGGTGTTTGCATAGGACCACATGAATCACTATGTATGAGCTCAAGAACATCTCTAGATCTAATAGATTGACCTTTGGCGAATTTGCTTCTAGAGTGCTTGCCTAAAATACAAGATTCACATTCAAAGGATTCAGAAGATGATGCAGGAAGTGATAGACTAGTTGCTAATGAATTGCATGTCGTGTATTTAATAGATCTCATATTGAGGTGGCTCTAATCTATAATGCCATACTTTACTTTCGTCAAAACTGAGATTTGAATTTGACATCAGAGCATAATAAAGATAAAGGACATATAAATATTCATTTCCAGTTCCTCTGACAAGAACTTCAGAGTCTTTATCCTCAATGATACATTCATTTGCTAAAAATTTTACAGTGTACTCTTGATCTACAATCGTGCTTATTGATAGCAGGTTCTTGGTGAGGCCTGGTACATAAAGTACATTTGATATGGTTTTTGATTAACCAATTTGAAATTACAGTCATATGGTGCCTTCGGCTTTCACCTGGTGGCTGCTTGAACACCAAGATATATGTATCTCCTGGCATTGGTTGTGTTGAGAAACACAAACCATTTTTTACTTCATGTCATGTGTTGTGTGGCACCATTGTTCAAGTACCAGGAACCCAGCGAACGGGTCAACCCGTACACGTTATCAAGAAAAACTTAAGGGGAAACCAAATGGATTCCAAAAACAATGAAGGCCACCTACAAAACATAGGGGTTAAAAAAGAGCCTCACCCAAATTTGGATAATAAATGCCAAAGAACCTTGGTACATCCACTAGCTTTTGACAAAAATGACTATCTATGTTGTTAGAATTACTATCTATGAGCAATGCCACTTTGTTGTTTATTTAGAGACATACTTGAAATGTAATAGATAAATGTGGTAAAGGCCCAATGTGCCTAAAGTCAAGTTTGAAATATTTTGGGCCCATCCCCATGTGAAATGGGGTGAGGTCTTTTATGAAAAGGTGTAACCTCTACTCTCTCACGTACTGTATCCCTCTCATATTGTGTGCAAGTTTTATGAAATTAAACAATGGTGCTCTCTCTCTCTTTTTCTGCAATGTGAATGCATCTGTGCATGCCTGATTAACACATGATATCAGAGCCATCTATGGCTAACACCTGAATGATCCTGGCATGCAGTTTGATTCCTAGAAGATTTTGATAGCATTTTGTTTGCTGAGAAATTTTTCAAAAAATAAAAAGTTTTCAGTTTTGTTAATAAACAGAGAAGCATAAACAGAGATGCATTCTCTGAGTTATGTTTGACTTTGTTTGTAGAATCTGATGAAAAGAAAAATGAGAGAGAGCGATGCTTGCTATTCTATTGGTGCCCGTTTGTTCTTACAAATTTTCTACAAGTGAATGAGGTCTGCAGAAGCGTGCATGTGGAAGGTTAACTTATTTCTGGTGTAAAACTTCTTTCATTCATCCAACATGATGGAATGCAAGGCTTGTGCAGGGTGGAAAAGAAGCCCGTCTACAAATCCAGCGTGAGGAGATATCTGTTGCTTCCGTGTTGGGGAACCATGATTGAGAGCGTTGAAAGTCAAAAGATCTGCAACCATGAACAATGATTCTCAGATCATTGAGTAGGTAACAATGGTCGTGTAGCAGACTTCAGGGGAAAAGTGTTGTAGATGTGAAGAAGACAATCATTGTCTTCTTATCACAGATTCGAGTGCAGCCTTCCTCAAATAAGCAACATGAAGAAAGTCTTGCAATAGCGGTGAGTGAACATTCAAAAAGCAGCCGCGGTCCTGATCCGGACAGCCGTGTACCAGAAGGTGAAGGCCTGTAGGCGGCAGCAAAGGTGGCTCCCATCTTTGCTCGCTTCTTCTGAATCAGAATTGAAGGCAAAGGAAGGGCCGCCAACAGTCGCTCTCTTGTTTTGTTGCTTGGTCATTGTTTGTTCTGGATCCGATCTGCTCAGAAGTTTGATTCAGAAAGAAACTCCAGAATGTGCGTGAAGGATGCTTGAGGCTGTGTGTAGATGGCCAAAGCAGGCTGGCATTGATTGCAATCCAGGAGCGAACAGTATCGACTTGTGTAGGAGGCATTGGTCGCATCAGATCCATGGCTGCCTCCATCGCTACACGCACGCCAATGGGACGCTGACAGCCTATACTAGTAGCCTATTTTTTCAATGCTTTGATTTCATCTTCTGGTCTGGGGCGTGAAGAAATCAAGAAGAGAGCGTGAGAAAAATGGCGGCTAGATGGGAGAGACGACCCGAAGGAAAATCGGGTGCCCAGAAACGAAATAGTTGAAGGTAATTTATTTGACGGTTTTTTCAAGTTTCTAACGACATTTTTTAAAAAAAAATGAGATTGGGTCCCTAAGGGCTATCTAACAATTTTAAGACAGACCCACTGTGTGAAAATTGGGTTATAACACATAACAGAGGTCAATAGAATCCAATTCTATCGAAACAAAAGCTGTACATGACTGTTCTACAATGTCTAAGCTTTGTTTTGAACAAAAAATCTAATGATTTAAAAATCAGCTAAAAAATTTATTAAGTTTTTAATGCAGAGACCCCATTTTTCATTAGGGACAACATAAACTTTACAGAAAAATGTCAGTGTAAAATTTGTTAAAAGCTGATCAAAAGCTAATAATTGATTGTCATGCTAAGTACATAACATATATAAAATGAAGTGGATTTTTTTCAAGGAATTAAGAGAACAAATTGGTTTTATGAACTAACCAAGTGATAAGCCTAGTCGAGGTGACGTCTTATGCCCTCTCCCTTGGTTACGTGCACTTATCATTAGTTAGCTAAGTAAAACAATTGCAAAAATTTCTGAAATTGATTTGATCAGTTCATTTACGTTTCAAGTTGACTATAATGAATCAAAGAACTTCATTTGTTAAATTTGACGGTAAGAACTTTCATACATGGCAAGTCAAGATGAGATTATTATTGACTGAGAAAAATCTGTGGGATCTTGTTGACGGTTCCAAAGTTAAGCAAGAAGATTCCGGTGATTCTTCTAGTATTGATTTGCGTGATGAGAGAGCTACTGCTTACATTGGTCTTGGTTTGGCTGATTCTCAAATTCATCATTTGGACCTATCTAAAACTGCTCATAGAATATGGCAACATTGGAAGCTATATTTGGAGCATGTTCTAAAAATGGTAAAATTCTTTTTAAGCAACAATTTTTTGCTCTAAAGCTAGAAAGTGGAATGAGCTTAAATGATCATGTGAATCGTATGAAGTCAATAATGAATCAGCTTGCTGGGTTTGGTTCTAATGTTCCCGAAGATGATGCTATCGCCGTACTATTAAATAGTATGCCAGTTGAGTATAATAATGTCATTTTTACACTCTTAAATTTGCCTAATCAGTCATTAGAAATGATGATAGCTTCATTACTTGAAGAAGAACGTAAGATGCAATATTCAGTTGTTACAATCTCTTCAGATGAAGTCGCTTTATTTACTAAATGGAAAACTAATTAGAATAGTAAATCTAAAAGTGATGAAGGCAGTTCTAAGAGTAAAAAGAATGTTAAATGCTTTTATTGTGGAAAGATGGGACATTATAAGAATCAATGTTTAAAGATGAAAGCGGATCTTAAGTCAAAGAAGTCCACTGAAAGTGATAAAGAAAAACGTAACAACTGTAGCTGAAAAGTCTTATGATGAAGCAGATGCTTGGTAATAAGTTTTTGCGCATGTACTTTATCTTCTATGGGATTCAGAAAGTTGTTGCATGATTGCTAAACTTGGATAAGTATCCTAGAAGATGATTCCTTGGATGCAGAAGTAAGGTGATATCTTCAATATGAGGCAGATTGCAGATGCATTTGCAGTTTCAGGGAAGGATATTATCCTTGGCATAGCTCTTGGACATGATGCAGTGAGCAATTTGTTTTGCAGATTCTAGTGGATGTTTGGCTCAAGGGAGGGTGATGGAATTGTTCCACACATTCTCTATTTGATGACATCAGATTTTTGCACTAATTGCTAGCATAAATGCCACATCAGTAGAGTTAGGAGTATAATGTACTTTTAGTGTGATGTACTTGGTTAAGCATGAAGTAACACCTCTAACAAAGCTGTCATTGAGGGAGGGTGTTAGAATTACTATTTATGGGCAATGCCACTTTGTTGTTTATTTAGAGACATACTTGAAATGTAATAGATAAATGTGGTAAAGGCCCAATGTGCCTAAAGTCAAGTTTGATATATTTTGGGCCCATCCCCATGTGGAATGGGCTGAGGTCTTTTATGAAGAGGTGTAACCTCTACCTCTCTCTCACGTACTGTATCTCTCTCATATTGTAGTGTGCAAGTTTTATGAAATAAAGCAATGGTGCTTTCTCTCTCTCTTTTTCTGCTATGTGAATGTATCTGTGAATGCTCTGATTACACACATATGCTAGTTTTGGGTGTACCCAAGGGGAGGGCTTTGAATGCACCACTCCCTCACTCTCTCATGAAGGCCACTTGGTGTACTTTCCAATAGGGTGTGACAAGAAGGGATTGAAGGGCATGAAGGGCATGAAGTTTGGCAAGACCTTATTTTGAAGGGGGACCATTGGAGTTGGCTATAAGAGGAAGCCCACTCTTTGTATTTGGAGAGTTGATAATTTTGGGAGTTGAATATTATACAGTTGAGTATTTTGAGGTTGAATATTTTTTAAAATTAGTTGTCTTGTGTTGTTGGAAGCTAGTGGATTGAAGGTGATGTGAGTTGTGAGAGTAATGATAGTCTTGCATTGTTGATGTCTCAAAGTGCTTGCTTGCTTGAGGATGCTTGGTGTTGAAAGTACAGTACTAAGCACCATAAATGGATCTTTGAATGATCCACAATGTTAGCCGATATTTTCGCATGGAAAATCGGACTAATATTGAAGTTTAAGTTCGCAATAATTGAAAAAATCGGCATGTAAAACCCGGTCATTAGAGAAAAATCAGCACAAATTTGCCTTAGAACTGGGTCCCAGCCCACCCTAAAGTGGCTAGACACAGTTTAAAAGTAAGAAACTGACTTTCGAAAAAATCGTCAAAAATATTTTGTGGTCAAGTTTTGTAAGACCGAGCCAAAAGTGCCGGTCCACCTAGAATTGGATCCCAGTCCGTCCTAAATGAGGCTAGAGCAAATTTTGCGGCCTTAGAAATGGCCGGTAAATATTTTACGGATTTTCGAAAAAATGGTCAGTTGTAAAAAAATAGCCGGTATGACCGTGCTAAAATCATACCATGTACTGAGTCCATTTTTACTAATATATGATCACTCAGTGTATTTTTCAGGGAAACCGTGTTGTCGTGGAAGCCCTAGTCATGAATGCCGGAAAAGGCGGTTACATAAGAAAAATCGAGAAAGAAAAGTTTCGGGTAAAAACGGAACCGGGAAATATGGATTCACTGTCAAGGAGTCACAAAAACTCTAACGGCAAGTTTGGGCAATTTACGGACAATTAACAAAATGTGTGAGCCAAGTGGTTACCCAACAGGCCAAAAACCTAGACAAATGAGCAGTAGGCGCATGACCCTTGAAAAATCGAAGGAAGGCTGAAAACACAGGTACCCAAAGGAAAACGAAAGCCGCCTACTAAAAATAGGGGTTGAAAAAGGGCCTCACCCAAAACTTGGATATTAAATGCCAAAACACCTTGGAGGCTAAAAAATTTGGGAGGTACACCCACTAGCCATCGACATTTTGGGCTTCTAGGGTGTACAAAAGGGGAAACTTGAAAGACCTCCCTAGCCTTTGACAAAAATGGCATCTTGGCTAGTTTTGGAAGAGGGCCTTGAATGCACCATTCCCCCACTCTCTTATGGAGGCCACTAGGTGTACTATCAAATGGGTTGAGGACAAATGGCAGAGAGGGCTTGAAGGGCATGAAAATTGGCAAAGCCTCATTTTGAAGGGGGACACTTGGGATTTACTATAAAAGGAGGCCACTCCTTGTGTTAAGAGATAGTTGGATGATAGTTGGATAATAATGTGGATTGAGAGTTTCATTACATTTGTTGAGAGTTAGAAGTCATTTGAGTTGAAAGGCATTTTGGGTTGTTGGTTGAGAGTTGATAAGTTGAGGTTGAGTTGTCATGTAGTCTCGTATCTTGGAGTTTGGTGGACCGTTGTCTTGTATGCCTACTTTTTAGTTGTTCAATACTAATGCTTTGTATGGGATGTGGGAAGTTAACTCCACTTTGTATGTCTTGTATTTCCGTTGTCTCCCATGCTAATATTGTCGATTGAGAAAGAAGTATGATAAATCTTGAGAGGTACTTGTTCAATGTTAATTGCTTGAGAGTGGTTACTTACCCCCATGGTTGATTGGTTGAAGGTTGCTTGACTCTCACTAAGTATGTTTCAAGTGTGTTTGTGGAATGTTAGTGGGTTTCATGAGGTGAATGTTTGGGGATAAAGTATAGTACGGTTGTTTGAACATTGTAGTTTCTTCCCATTGAGTGTTTGGTGGATTGAACACTATGTTGCAATGATGTTGTGGGAAAGGGGTTAGTTGCTACCCATTTTAAGAATGGTGAGAGTGATTTGAAGGATGAGGACTTTTGCAATGACTTATGACTTTTCTCATGTACTGAGAGAGATGATCATATGAGAGAAGAATATATCTAAGAATTAGGAGTCATATGTGATGAGTGGAGAGAGCTTTCATATTGTTTCAGCATTGTTAAGTTCACCTACTTTCAATTGAAAGGCTATTGAGGATCGAGTCCTTGAGAAACTCATTATATTACACCTTCATCTTTGAGAGCAAGTTGTAGTATGAAAGAGCTAATGGCAGAGTCGTATAACCTTAGTATGTTTTGATTGGGAGAGCTCAACCTCTTCTCAAGGGAGACATCATAATTTACACTGGGCCTCGTTTAGACGAAGAATTCATTGAAGTTCTTTATTCCATCATTGGCTGAGCATTTCTGTCTATTATCACCATTCCGATTCTGATAGGCATCACACCAGACAATGACATTCTATGGGAAATTTCGACGAGAACCTACATTCGAATCCTATTCATCGCAGACAGAGGAGCATTTGGAATGAATTGCTAGTAGACGACTAGCCTGTATGCTGCAGCTCCTCGCTGTCCCTGTGCGCTGCCTACTGCCTTACCTTTGTGTGCGCTGCCCTGCATCCAAAAAATTCAGACCTGTGGCCCTGATTTATGCCTATCCATCGTTCCATATCTGTGCTTATTCTGCTTTGGGAGTGGATTTCAGACCTCCACAGTCCCTGCCCATTGCCTACATCGGTAGAGGTCTATTTGCGACCTGTTGTGGCTCAGACCATCGCTGTTCTACAAGAGTATGTTTGAGAAATAAGTGACTACCTCCAGAACACAATTTTTGGGCATTCTACTGTCCCCAACGTATTCCAAAGGACAAGTTTTATGCTATTTGACTTGTGTGATCTACTGCGACCTGTCTACTGATTTTTTCGGTGCCTTGTGGATCCTCCCAAAGATTTGTGGCAAAGTTTCTGTTCTTTGATCTCGCTACCTGTTCAAGTTCGGCATAAAACGACCAGTGCAAACGGCCTTCTGAAGATCGAAGGCAAGGCTACCTCAAACCAAAAGCGGCATTCATGACTAGTGCCTCTACGATTTTCGGCTTTTCTCTCACACCGGAGGTAATGTGGTTTATCCAATTATGTGTCCTGTATATAGATTGTGAATGATGTATGCAAATCGGTGAATGGATTCTTGTTATTATTTTGCAATTTCTGTACTCACCTATTGAATGATTCATTAACATCGTCAAGAGATAGAATCGAATTTTCTCAAACGAAACAAGGTAACGTTTTTTTTTATTAGTAGTACTACGTGAATGTTGTAAAGAACCTTTATTGAACAAAACGCCTTTATTGAAAGATAGGGAACCATCTGACATGTGAAGACGTAGACTAGGATTCAGCGCATTTGCCTTAACGTTTAGTGTGAGGTTTTGGAATCGCCATTAACTTTCTAATTCTTTGATGGGAGTTCGATTACAAAGTTCGTAGGCTATGGTTGAATTTCTTAAACCAAGTAAACTATTTGAAGTTTGGTAGCGAATCGTTGGAGTTCGGATTGGAATTATTGTAATGCTTAGTAATTGTGGTGTGGATTGCTTTTTCGTTCCTCGATGTATCAACCAAAAATTGTAGCCAGGATTTGTATTGAAGTAAATGCGTTTACAAAAAGAATCGTAGGTTGGTTATTTTACGGTTTTCTAGATCAGACTTGTGAATTAACCGGCTATACGGAATCGTCAAGTTTGAAGTGTTTCTTCCATTTTGTCAATTAGGAAGTCAGCTGGACCCGACCTCTGTGAAACACCAGAGCGGGCCGTCCACCATCCGTGGTTGAAATACACCACCTTGGTTAAAGCGTCACACTAGTCACACCCACCGTTGGTACTGTCTAGCGAAATATTTAGACCCGACGGTCGGCGAAAATATCGCCGCTTAGCAAACAAAGCGGTGTGTATAACTTGCACTCCACGAGCACATCTTAGACAGTAAATTGCTTTCAAGCCCATGTAAAAATTTTTCTAACTGTAAGCCGAATTCAATGGGGAAAGAGACATTAGCGAATTAGGGATCAGAAGTTTTTACGGAACCATAATTCTAGAAAGCTAGTGAATCATTGCACCAAAAGTGTTAGCACCCCCTCCTTGCAACCGTATCTCTGAGAGCTTGGAAAACTCTCATCGGTTGGGGAGCACGGGGCAATAGAGAGGGCCATCAGGGTTGTAAGTGGCAAATCCTCTGTTGCTCACGGAGGGCCAAACCGCCATTAGAGGTGGGACCCCTTGACCCTTTTAGGACGTTTTGGCTGGACCAACCCCCCGTAAAAAATGGCCCTAACATTGGTGCGTCTGCCGGGAGGAATTTGATAATGGGCTATTGTTTGAAGGGCGATTATCTATATATAGGGTTGTGAACTATACAGATTAGCCATTTGCGGGTTGCTTATGTTGTTTGACCCGCCCGACGCTTAACATTGGTGCGTCTGCCGGGAGTCGAAAAATTTTCAGGAGATATTGCTTGAAAGAGTAGCTATCCATATCACTGGCTTAAAACAAACTAGTTGTCATACTGCCAATAGTCTATAAGTTTCGTAGGTCCTAGATTGTGTGTGTTGATAACAATTTCACTATCTAAATCGTCAGCCGCAAGCTAGCATGACCGTACATGCGGCAAGTACCACACGTTGATCACAAGATGAAGTGGTTAGCATCACACAGTGATGTGTGCTGATCCCACACCTAGAACATACGTTATGAGTTCACAATCCAACCCTAGCTGCATGTGATCCGACTTCGCCAAGGCCATTCTACTTCCAACAGTTTGGAATACAGTTTGGACTAGAGACTGCATATAATTTTCATCAGCAAGGAGTTTAGGCTGTGATGCCAAGTACTACTAGAAATCTTTCATAGAGTGACGGGACAGGTCATAGAATGGGGTTCTGTATGAAGCCTAAGGTGAAAGTGAAAACCAGAGCCCTGAGTCGAAAGTCATTACCCTACGACCCACCAACCCTAGCATCCCGTAGAGACGGCACCTGGTACAAAGAACCAAGAAAAACTGTACATGGGTATGGTTGGATTAGGATTGAGCAAAAAATGACCAAGTAGAGTTAGTTAGGTCATATGCAGTATTAGTGGACGAAGGATGGATGACCCATGGGATAACGTGGGAAAATCACAAAACGCATGTGCAACGACAGTTGATTGCTATCCGTAAGTGAGAAACCTATTATGCAGCAATCATTAGTGTCACCCTAGACGAGACATCATTGGTATACCAAGGAAACCCAGGTCTAAGGGAGCACCGCATGGAGAGACTTCAAATCCCCAGAGAGAGCGTTTAAGACTTAGAAGAAGCCATTGTGGATTTCTTGTCCCACCAGTCTTAAATGATGAGTCTCACCCACCTATAATGGACTTGGATGATACGTTGGAACCTATAGAAGAACTATCAGAACTTGAGCCAACCGACACTACAGAACCACCGTTAATGAACGTAACACTTGCTGTTACAGAACCTATTGCCAACAGAATGGCAAGACGTTTGACTGAACCAATCGCAGTACCCCCGGAGACAGGAGGACTACCCAAGCTTAGTGGATCCACTCCTGAGTTTCATGGAGCACCGTATGAAAGTGCCGAAAAGCATATTGATGCTTTTTGGACCACATGCTTTACCAGTGCCATCACAAACCCACATCATGAAATGATGTTTTTCGCCACCACTTTATCTGGAACGGCTAGGCACTGGTATCATAGTCTGCAGAGAGGCTCAATTCACACCATTGAGGAGTTCCATAGACTGTTTTTATTGAGTATGCTCCCCACCAAACGGCTGATGGCCTACTGTTCACACTGACTTCCCTACAACAAGGAAGTAACGAAATCATCCAACAATATTGGCATCGTTTGACAGAGTTGTCACGCCAAGTGGAACCCACTGTGTTACTACCACCCCTATTACTACTGACCTTCTTTCTGCGAGGGCTCAAGAATGACATACAAATTATTGTACGTCAGAGTAACCCCCAGACGTTTGCTGAGGCAATAGAGAAGGCAATTGTGGTAGAAGACACACAAATTGCGGTTGCCCACGCATCCCACCTATCGTAAGCAGTGAACAACTTGAACCTAAGCCCAGAAACGTGGAGAGGAGGCCCAATCGCAGCTATAGGAGCACACCCCATAGTGGAACCCCACCCCATACAGGCTATTGAACCTCGACAAGGCAGGAACGTGCAAACACAAGATGCACGAAGGCTCCAAGCACAGATGCTCGATAGAGGCTATGAGAGCACAGGCTCTAACGTAGAACTAGGCGATATCTGAGCCATGCTAAAGGGATACATGGACGTGATGAGTGAGAATATGCAGACCTTAGTAGCAGATGTAAATTTTCTCAAACAACACCAAAATTTGTTGGGTCAGAGACACCCCATAGAAGGACCGAATCCCTTAGTGTGTAGACACTATAGAGGGAATCATTTAAATCGAAATTGTCCCAACCAAGTGTGCAGGTACTGCAAGAGGCCTGGACACTTGGAGGATAGATGCTGGGTACGTAGAGACGCATTAAACACTGGGAATAGGATGCCTGGGCCAGTGAACCATAGACCCCAGGAGGACAGGACGGCGGGGCCATCAAGGCCACCTCAATACATACAACGGGGACCCAAGATTAGCCAGGTGGATAAAGGGAAGGCATGCATAGAAGATGATTGGCCACCCGTGAACTTCATCGCCGTGGAGACGCTAGAGGAACCCACGATCAGGAAAGAGGTTTTAGTAGTGACCCGGAGTAACCTCCAGACGGAGCTACCTCCCAGGAAAGTACACCAAAACCACCACCGGAGGTAGATAAACCAGTGGTCATTGAGAAGCCAGTATTTGAACCTACACCCATCTACAAGGATCCACTGCCCAAAGAGCAAGGTGAGGTTAGCATTTTGGAAGGGCGTAGACACCGCAGATTCCTAGGACTGAGAAAAGAGAAAATTGGCCTAGAAACTAAGAGGACTATGACCGGAAACCGCAGGTTTAGGAAGGATATAGACCTAAATCTGAAGAGAGGGAATATTGACCTAGGTCAAGCCCTAGGGAATCCAAAATTGGAAATAGGTCTCTGACAACTAGTACAGCTGTCACTCACTATTAAACGCACGGTCAAACTGTTAATGACACCACCCATGACTAGAACACTCGAGCCACCTACAATAGGGAAAGTAGATGCAGATTTGTTAGATTGCTACTGCCCTAAGGTAGACGTACTCATAGATGGCCTGGTCATTTCAGGGGCCATAGTTGATGCAGGTTCGGCAGTTAACATCATAAGTCTAGAACTTTCAGACCGCCTTGGTTTTACTCTAAAACCCGCTACCTTGACAGCCCTAAAGCTAGCCAACAACTCAGTGATCAAACCAGAGGGCGAGCTTAAGAATGTACCCATTACCATGGCTAACAAGACCATTCAAGTGGACTTTTACGTTATGAGGATGTACGCCGGGAACCGGGGTTACTCTATACTGCTAGGACGGCCATGGCTCAGGCTTAGCAACTGCACAGTCGACATCCCCGCAGGAGTACTGATTTTTGGAAGGGGTAGAGAACGTACCATAGTAGATGGCTATCCCGAGGTGCCTCAGTCAGAAAGAGCACCCATACCTTCGTTTGAGTGGGAGGAGGTCACGAGTAGTGAGGACAATGATGAGTCCACTACGAGTGAAGATGAACCAAACTTGAGATCAGTACTAGACATAGAGTGGAACACTCCAGAAGAGCGGCCTCCCAAAGTTCGAGACGCTGATATTTGCTTGATAAACCTAGGAACTCTAGAAGAGCCCAAGAACATCAAAATAGGTGCTTCCCTAGGCATTGGAGAAAAAGAAGACTACGAACGGCTGTGTAGAAAGTACCAGCATATTTTTGCCTGGGACTACTCAGATTTGAAGGGGATTCCACCCAATCTAGTGACTCATACAATACCACTGAAGGAGGGAGCCAAACCTATACGACAAAAACAACGCCGACTACCCTACCACCTAAAGGAAGGAGTATACACTGAACTCGAGAGACTTCGAAATGCTGGTCTGATATTTTTGGTAGAGAACACCGAGTGGTGCTCCCCAATAGTACCTCGCACCAAGAAGAACTCTACACGCATTCGCGTATGTGTGGATTATAAGAGGTTGAACAAACAGACTAAGAAGGACTACTACCCATTGACGTTCATAGACCAAGTCCTAGAAGAAATGGTGGGAAGAGCCCAGTACTCTTTCATGGACTGTTTCGCAGGCTATAATCAGATAGCCATAGCAGAAGAGGATAAATTGAAGACCACCTTCACAAGCACGTTTGGGATTTTCGCTTCCCAAGTCATGCCCTTTGGGTTGACTAATGCCCCTGGAACCTATCAGAGGTTTATGAACAAGCACTTTGAGGATATCTTAGACGAAAACCTCAAAATTTTTACGGATGACCTCTGTGGGGCAACCACTGTCACAGAACATCTCACCATGCTAGAGAAGTATTTTCAGAAGTGTGCAGTAACCTGTATAGCCTTGAATGCTAACAAGTGCCTATTCGGAATCCCTTACGGGGTACTGTTAGGACATGTCATTAGCAAGTATGGCATGGCAACTGATCGAGAAAAAATAGCTATGCTCCTAGCCATGATGGCACCAACTACGGTGTCCCAACTTCAGACCTTCTTAGGCTCGAGCAGTTATTACAAAAGATATGTGGTGGCCTATGCCACGCATACTTACCAAATGACTGGCTTATTGGAAACCAACGTGGAGTGGACTTGGGACGAGGCATGTGAGAAGACTTTTCAGGAATTAAAAGTAGCTTTGGCTAACGCTCCAATATTGAAACCACCTATGTACGACAAGGAATTCTTCATTTTCACAAGCACCACGATCACGTGCATAAACTGTTGTCTGGCCCAGATTTGGGACAAAAAATATCACCCTATTATTTTTATAGGGAGAAAACTGAACAAAGCTGAACTTAATTATAGTAAGGTTGAGAAAATTTGTTTGGGGATAGCTTACGCTGCCGCCAAACTAAGGCATTACCTATTGCATCGGAAAGTGACTTTCTTTACCAAGAGTACTACAGTCACCTTGATGATGAATAAACTAGAACCTCCTGAGCGCTTAATGAAGTGGATAATCTCCCTTCAAGAGTTTGACTACACCCTCAAAGCAAGCCACCTAAACTGCAGGAGTTAAACGATTGTATTTGCGAGTTGGGAGGGGACACTGAAACAGATGATGAGTGGGAGACTGATCACTTAAGAGAACTTTTGAGGGTAGACGTTGACACAATTCCTGAGTGGTATATAGCTTTAGCAACCTACCTATCCACACTAGAGACACCCAGCAGTATGACGATTTCAGAAAAACGAAAGCTACGTCTACAAGCCCTAAAGTTCACCTTAATAGGGGGCACATTGTACACACGAGGTGTAGAAGGGTTGTATCGAAGATACGTCACTCCTGAAGAAGCCAAATTTATACTAGAGGAATGTCACAATTCTGCATGTGGGGGCCACTTTGTCGGCCAACTCATAGGGCAGAAAATTTTGAGGGCGAGTTATTGGTGGCCGATACTATTCCAAGATGCCCATTTACATGCCTAGAACTGCGACACCTATCAACGAGTTGACAAGACGGATAACAGGGTGCAATCGTTAGTTCCAATACAGGCCCGTCTCCCTTTTGAAAAATGGGACATCGACTTCGTTGGCCCAATACACCCAGCTTCATCTAGCCGAAAACATTATATCATAGTGGCCACTGACTATTTCACAAAGTGGGCCGAGGCATGGGCTGTGGCCAAAGACAATGCAAAAGAAACCGCATGGTTCTTACTAGAACAGGTGGTAGGCCGGTTCGGTACACCCAAAGAACTCATCTCTGACAGGGGTACCCATTTCCTAAATAAAACTATCAAGGCTTTGACCGATCGGTTGACGATCAAGCACCGGAAAAGCATACCCTACCACCCGCAAGCCAACGGTCAGGCTGAAAGCACGAACAAACAACTAGTGGGTATTCTAAGAAAAACCGTATCAGACCGACAGAGGGATTGGGACAAAAAATTGTACTCAGCGTTGTGGGCATATAATGCCACCTATAAGACCAGTACCAACCAAACGCCGTTTTTTCTAGTGTATGGCCAAGAATGTGTACTGCCAATAGAAATAGAGCTCCCATCCTTGTGGTTTGCCATGAAGCATGACCTAGGAGAGAAAGAATCAATACAGCACCGACTGGACACTTTACAAGACCTGGACGAGCACCAGATAGCAACCCACAAAAGACGCATGAAGAAAATTCATGATAGGAACATGCGTGATTACCAGTTCAGGCAGGGGCAGTTAGTGTTGTTCTACGATGCTAGACACAAGCTGATGCCTCAAAAGTTGGGGCCACGCTGGAACGGTCCATATGTAATAGTGAAACTGTATGAAAATAACACGATTAAGCTAGCAGAGTTAAATGGTGAAAATTTCAAGCACCGAACCAATATAAACAAGATAAAAGCTTACTGTAGTTAAAGAGAAGCCGAAGTCACATGTACAGTATGTAACACCTTTTCATGTTCACCTTTTCAGGTATCGGAGTGAACGACCTAGAAGCATCACGAATATTGGGAACACTCAAAGAATCAAAAGTAGCCCTAGTGACCCTGTACATATACACTGAACGAAAGGGTGGAAAAACCAAAACAAAAATTCATAACATGTGGAGAATGCCACATCATCCTAGATCAACCAATAAATGCAAGATAACCCCCCACCTCTTTGAATCCTAACTTGGTGCCATTGCCTCACCATGATTTGCTTGATTTGAGGTGATTTCTCCTAGCTTATAGGAACTTGCAAGATCAAATCCTACTGATATTTTCTAGATATATACACACATGGGAACAGTCTCTCACACGTGGGAACCATGTCTCATTCACATGGGAATGCATGATCTATCAATGAAATGGTGCCACATGGCAATTTTCTACTTGACTAGCTACCAACTAGTTCATTCTTGAGTCAATCAAGACAAATTCAATCTAACTAAATCTAGAGGCATTTATGACTACCATCCACACGTGGGAATATGCTCCACATATGTGGGATCAAGTTATGTACAAATCAACTTAGATCAAATAGCCAAAATTTGACAATTTTAACAAGATCTCCAAGCTACAGCCCTACATCTCCAAAAAGCTATAGTCCAACGTCACCATCAGCATGGCATCTTCCACCAACCCAAATAGCCAACCATCCAGCCCATCTAACAAAACCGACACCACCCAAATCACTTGGTGCAAAATCCCTCAATCCACCCACATATACGACTTGGCCACAGACTCTCAGATCACCCCATGGATCCAGACCGCCCAACCCCTCTTGGAAGCAATGGGCATTTACCCAATGTTTTTCACCTACGTCTGCTCATAGAATTCATCATCGCAGCCTTGGAACGTGGGATGCAAATAAATCTAGATTCTATGTCCAACACCAAGATACCATGCATCGTGTGCGTGTGAACCCATCATCTCTAGCTACCATCGGAATAGTTTTTGGTGATAGACCAAAGCCTTCACTCAATCGCCCCCTTCTTGATCGCTCAATACCCCTATCTCATATGACTGACGGGTGTTTAATCGAGGCCATTAACAACCCAGTCATCCGAGCTGCCGCCCATCTCCTGAGCAACTTCGTCGCTATAGGAAGCTTGCGAAAGGAACGCATCTAGTCCCTCCTTCTCCATAAACTTGCGGAATCCCACAAGGATTTTCCGGCCAATAAGGTTGTGCCCTACATATGGCATGCCTTTATTGTTTCTGAGCCGAAGAGGGTCATAAAGCCCAATGCACGTGAGAGGCTGTTGTGGGCCCAATTCTCTCCGCCCTTGTTTTTACCCTCTTTGAACAGAAGGTTCGGGGATTCAACCGTTCCCAAGTCCCCGCACCCTTGCTTTTCTTAACATTCTCAACATGTCACCCCCCACATCTCCTTCCATCCTTGACACAACCCTCCAGTTTTCCATGCCTCCCAATGTTGCTTGCTTCGAACGGCCTATCCCTCTTCCTCTGCACATCTCCACCCCTCCTTCTGCTTCTTTCATGGATCCATCAATCCAGAATGATGAGTCTGACAAACCGTTGGATGACGCATTCCAGTGCACTAGTTCATCACCTCTCCTCTGCATGATGACGCATTCCACTGCACTAAGTTCATCACCTCCCCTCTGCATGATGACACATTCTAGTGCACTAAGTTCATCACTTGCCCTCTGCATGCTGACCCCACCGCACCTGAGGAGATAATGCTACACAAAATTCTCATCGAAGATAATGATGACGACGATGTCGTCCCACAGGTGACACCTCAACCAGCCCCAACAAGCAACACCACCTTAGCCCGTGCCACGTGATGTCACTGTGGCCGACCAGCACTTGGGCACTTTGCTCCAGGGGTTGGTAGTAGCCAAATCCACATTGGACGACCGAGTGGTAGAGTTGGCAACTAGCAACACAAGGTTGCGAGCAGAGCTCTCAGATCTCCAACAAGCCCTACAGATTGCACAACAACATGAACAAGTTGAAAAGGACCAAGTCCTAAAACTGAAGAAGAACGAGGCCGGCCTACAAGATTATATCGCTCTTCCAATCAGCGACAAATGCATCCAACAAGGTCCAAGAAGCTCAGCAACAAGCTAGTGTGAGATTATAGAGAATTAATGACCAAGAATGGATCCAAATTAGATGCACAAGAGAGATTGGGTGTGAGATTCAATTGATCTACCAATCTATACAAGACTAGTACACATTAGATCAATTTTCCATCAGTAAATCTAACACGAACAATCAACAAAGATCAAAACTATGGCTTAATGGTTTCACACGTGTGAAAACATGTCCCTGTATGGCATGCTAGCAAAGAATGAGATACACTAAGATTAGAATGCAATAGAACCATAAAATCACAAGACAAATGGCGAAATTACTCAAGATGTGCTCCAAAACCAAGATTTCACTTGCTTGCTAATTATGGCCAAATGAGGCTCTATATATACACAAGAGGTAGCTCGAGCTACTGCTAGCTCAACTGATTTGGAATGTGTGAGAGTGCCTAGTCATCAAGGGATCCATCAATCACATCAAACTTTTTGGCACATGGTCCATGACTTCCTTGATTTAAGTCACCTCCTTGATTTTGGGTAATTTCCCTAACTTATAGGAACTTAGATAACTATGTTTTACAAGTACAAACTCGCATGCTACTGATATTTCCACACATGTGAGCAGTCCTCTACACATGGGAGATCACTCCTAATCTCATGGTGTAGCTTTTCCTACAATAAAAAGATGCCAAGTGGCATATAGCTAGAAAACTAGATTTTGGCCATTTTAGCCACTAGATCTCAAATCAAATGGTATGTACAAACTATATGACTAATCTAAATTATATGTGCATTTATTTTACATGTAGGAATAGGCTCCACACATGTGTAAGATGATATGTACATAGATTTGGCCTAGATCAAGCACGATTTTGACAATTTCACACTCCTCAAAATCTAGCTTGGTAAATCTAACATGCATCTATCTACAACTCCCAGTGCTAATCTTAACTTCACAAATGGATCTTTTGGCAAATGACATGGTAAGTATATCAGCAATACAATCTGATGATGAAACATGGATGAGCTTGACCTCCTTTGCTTGCAATTTCTCCCTCACAAAATGATGTGAAATTTCGATGTGCTTTGTTGGCTTGAGCATGAAAGATTGGATTGTTGGGCTGCTTGATTGTCACAATAAATGCATGGAATGTCTTCAATCTTGATCACATGAAGTTCCTCCAAAAGTGTTTTTAGCCAAGGATCTCCTTTGTTGTTGTTGTCATAGCTTTGTACTCAGATTCGGTTGATGAAAGAGAGATGATATCTTACTTTTTGGAAAGCCAAGATACAACTTATCCACATAAGAATGTAGCAAAGGCACTTGTGGATCTTCTATCCACTTTGTCACCTGAGGATGCTCTCAAATACTACTCCTTTGATAAACAATGCCAAAGTTTTTTAGCTGAGATGTATCTTATTACTCTTTTGGCACTTATCCAATGACATATTAGTGGACTTTGCATTCCAACACAAAAGCTAAGATCTGGTCTAGTAATGGTCAAATAGAGCAAAGAGCCAATAAGATTTCTATAGGTGTTGATGTCCTGAAAGGATGCTTCATCGCTTTCCTTAGAAACTTTTACACTTAGCGCCATGGGAGTTTCGACTCCTTTACAATCTTCGTGCCAAAATTTTCTAAGATGGATCTGGCATACTTACGTTGACATACGAAATTAAAATCATTACTCTAGTGACTTCTATTCCAAGTAAAACCTTTAGAAGTCCTAGATCTACCATCATAAATTCACTAGACAAGGAAATTTTTACATCCTTTTGCCATCAATATCATTTCTTGTGAGAATTATATCATCTACATATAAAACCAAAATAATGATCTTCCCATCATTACATTTGTAGTACAAAGATGGTTCATAAGAACTTACTACAAATCCAATGGAAATAAGGTTAGAGTGCAACCTAGAGTACCATGCTTGCTTGAGTCCATAAAAACTCTTCTTCAAAAAGCACACTTTGTCTTCTTCTCCATTTTTGGCAATCTAATAATCAGACTTACTATACTTAAATCAAGCTTTAAATCAGCTATATGAGTGATCTAAATTGGACGAATCAATGGAACAGAAACAATGCTAGAGAAAGCTTGAAAAATGCACTAAAATTGACTAGTTTTGGATGTATGAAGCAAATAATACACCAAACTAAAATTTAATGCTCATAACATGCACTGTAAGGCTCAGAATAGGTACTGTACGACCCCACATATGTGGAAAGTACACCTGCATCCCACAACAAGATTTGGTGCAAAAATATTGATTCTATCTATCCATTCAAACTCGCTACCTCAAGATTAGCTAGTTTCCAAAAACTTGCTAATTTGGGTGTAGTTTAGATCGATGTCATCAATGCCCTTCTACTTGGCTCTGATACCATGTGAAATTCCAGAGAATTAATGATCAAGAATGGATCCAAATCAGATCCACAAGAGAGATTGGGTGTTAGATTCAATTGATCTACAACCTACACAAGATAGTACACATTAGACCAATTTTCCATCAATAAATCTAACAAGAACAATCAACAAAAATCAAAACTTTGGCTTAATACATGTAAAAACCTGTCCCTATTGTCCTTCCAGCAAAGAATGAAGTACACTAAGATTAGAATGCAATAGAACCATAAAATCACAAGACAAATGGTGAAATTACACAAGATGTGCTCCAAATCCAAGATTTCAAGTGCTTGTTGACTATGGCCAAATGAGGCTCTATATATACACAAGAGGTAGCTTGAGCTGCTGCTAACTCAGCTGATTTGGCACGTGTGAGAGTGCCTAGTCATCAAAGGATCCATCAATCACATCAAACTTGGCACATGGTCCATGACTTCCTTGATTTAAGTCACCTCCTTGATTTTGGATGATTTCCCTAACTTATAGGAACTTAGATAACTATCTTCTACAAGTACAAACTCGCATGCTACTGATGTTTACACGTGTGAGCAGTCCTTGGCATGTGGGAGATCACTCCTACCCATGACCCCTTTGGACCAGATAAACACACGTACATTCAACTGGCCAAATATATATTCGGAGCATGGGTGGGGCACTGACATAGATGCCAAAAGGGCTCTCATCCAATTTTTCAAATGATATATCAAGTGCCCTAATTCCATAGTCCGCTCGACAGCCAAATTTGCCCAGGACTTAGAGTTTTTGCTGCAGGTCCCCGCCAAATGGGACAATTTTTTGCCACCTTTGTTTTTTGATCAGATAAACTTGAAGACCAACTTCTAGTGGCTAGAGTGTATTATAGAACAACAATGTTCGTTGATCAGGCAAATTTCAAACATGGATAGTCCAATTTTGGCTGACGGGTGCCCATAAGGTTTGTTGTAAAGCTACCTTTACAAGCTTTACTTCCGGCGCCATTGGCGCCAGCATTATCCTTGGCACCAGCAATGCCACTGCTGCTCTGGCGCCATTGTGACCAGAATCCAACCGGCACCAAGTTCCTATGGTTGAAAAACTTTGATCGGTTCTAGTGAAGTCCAGAGAGTTCGGATCGATGTGCAATCACCTCACACGATCTAGGCATGATTAAAAGAAGCCTGAGGATCAATAAATCCTAGAGAGAGAAAATGTGCTTTACTAGCATGGGCAGAGCACTTGGTATGAGGGGAGGTGGGTAATCCCACCAATACTATAGGGGAATGCGGGTTGCAACTCAGAGCAAATCTCACCAATACTATAGGGAAATGCGGGTTGCGACTTAGGGCGAGCTCCAACCAAGTCTCAACTTCTCTTGCTGGAATGTTGTCCTAGCGTCCGCCTTGGCATGCCAGCGCCCCGGAGACTAGGGTCAGTCACACACTTGAAATGTAACCTTCTCAGATTTATCAATAAAGTGGGATTTTTCTCAAACTGACTATGATTACCTTCTGGGTTTCAGTGTTTGGTAAAAGCGCCAGTTGTAAGGCCGCTTCAAATCTTTTTGATCCGACACATAGCTGAGGGTCGTATCCCAGGACACCAGTGGTATGTCGTCAGGACCATTCGGTCCGGGACACCAACGGTATGCTATGGAGACCATTTGGTCTAGGAACTGGTTGTCTTCATATCTATCATGACTTGTGGTTCTGAGTGTTCCTTGCATGAATGTGAATGTATTAAGTCTTGATGAATGGGCTCTAACTTGTCGACTGAGTTGGATGGCTTGCTTGGGTGGAAGTTACTTGTTTATGGCTGTCCAGTCTAGTGTGGCACCAGGTTGGCTTCCAGCACTTGTGATGAAGCTTTCAGTTGGTTAAGTTTGATGTAAGTCAAACAACTTGCTTGGAATAGATGTTACTCATTTGTAATGAAGCTTCGAGTTAGTTAAGTTTGATGTATGTCGGGCGGCTTGCTTGGAGGGAAGTCACCCACATCGGGACCCCCGGTCTGGCATGGCGCCAGGTTGGATTTCAATGTTGGTTTCCGAGCTTCAAGTTGGTTAAGTCTGATCATGGTTGGCGAGTTGGCTTGTATGTCAAGTGGGTTTGGATGGAAAGAGTTGAAAGTTGGGAAGCTAAGTCATGGATCCTAGCTCCCTTAGGGATGCCTGCGCTACATGTGGTATCAGAGCCGACTGGCCGGTCAGCTATGCAGATCTCACAGGGATGGCCATTGTTTGGGGTTCATCAGGACAACTGTTGTGCAAGGTGCTTTCCACAGTGTAAGCATGAGTGCGTCCATGATCGGGGTGGTCGGCAGAACGGGGGACTTGATGAGTCAAGGTGTTGCCCTTAAGGTGTAAGCATGGTCAGTTCCCGCGGTTTGGGCTTGGCATTGTCTGCACATAGGACAGATGAGGTAGTGAGCACGGTCTATGCCTTGTGGGGTGTGGGGCGACATATTCGAACTGTACAGGTTAACCATTGATATAGAGATAGTGTTCAAATTTGGGTGTAAAGCACGGGTGGTTAGCTGTCGATCGTTTAGCTAGAAGGGCTATCAACCAGAGTTGGTGGGGCGTGACTGAGGCACTGTGTAGCTTAATGGTGAAAGCACATATAGTTGGATGGGTGTTCTCCGTGGGCTGATTCTGTGATCGGTATGGGCTGGCTAGGCAAAGGTCCTTTGGCAAGGCTATCTCAAAGAGGGACCTTGTCCTTGTTACATGTTAGTAAACATGCCTAAGTGTCTTGCTTGTATGTATTTGTGGTGAGTCTTAGTACTCATGCTTTGTCTAGTTTGCATGATTGCTTGTGATACAAGGAGCTGATGGCTCAAGAAGGAACCTTTCTTTTGAAGGTTGATACCATCAAACAAAGAGGACTATAGAATTTGTGGGGCAGATTCGCAGTTCAAGTGCTCACATGTGAACGACAATAAAATGACTCGATGTTTGCGAAGGATGGATGGCTAGCCTATTTCTTGGGTTGGTTTCATTTGCGACAACGCCCACTAGACGCAAGCAGAAAGTCAAAAGTTGGAAAGGGCAATTTTAGAAAAGATCTTCTATGAATAGTTGGTCTTCATCTGGGATGGCTAGCTTCAGAATTGAACCCCACTGAGCATGGGTGATATCCAATGTCAGTTGAGTTTTCCTCAAAAGGGAAAGACTAGGATCCTCTTCAGAGATTGGCAACAAGTTAGATCAAGCCATAATCCTAGCAGATGGAAAGCAAAGTGCTGGAAAGGCTTTTGTGTGAGAACTAGACTCTAAGTCCAGTCAACTGATTTTATAAGTGGAGGGAAACTATCACACACGCCCCTCACTTGGTGCAAATTTTGAATGAAATTTGATCAAAATGGGGGCAAATTCAAGGCGACCTAGCCATACCTGGCAAACTTTGAACCTAATAAGTTGACAAGTTATTGTTGTTAAAAAGGAAGGCTTGTTATAGGCTTTTCTCATGACCAGTAATGATGAGGAGACAATGAGTACGCTGACTCATGTCACGTGTAAAGTAGCTATTCAATGAAGGAACTGTGAAAGTTGAGTCTTGCACGAGAGACTTGGTACTTCGAACGGACGCTAAGGGACGGTTCGTATTGAGGCAACTGACCAGTGATGGAATTGTAAAAGTCAAGTTTTGCACAATAATGGACATGGTGCTTCAAACAAACACAAAGAGATAGTTCATATGCAGACCAAACTGGTGCGACCCCTTGGTTCTCCAAAAACTCAATGGTTATATGAAAGACAACTACTTCAAGCTAAGTGAGTGGTGCATTGCGGAGTACTCAATATTTGCCTACCTTAAAGAGCCAAAAGGAAAAGTATCAAGATCAAGCAAAGACAAGGAGAGAAATCAAGGTGCAAAAGCAACAAGGCATGGAGTGGACCATCAAGTGGGCAATCAATGATAAATCCTTTGGCTCAGGGAGCCATGATACCTAGAGATCAATAAATTCTAGAGAGAGAAAATCCTAGAGAAAAAAAACGTGCTTCACTAGCCTGGGCAGAGCACTTGGTATGAGGGGAGGTGGCGAATCCCACCAATACTATAGCGGAATGCGGGTTGCAACTCAGGGCGAGTTCCAACCAAGTCCCAGCTTCCCTTGTTGGAATGTTGTTATGGCGCCCGCCCTGGCATGCCAACGCCTCGGAGACTAGGGTCGGTCACACACTTAAAATGTAACCTTCTCAGATTTATTAATAAAGTGAGATTTTTCTCAAACTGACTCTGATTACCTTCTGGGTTTTAGTGTTCGGTAAAAGTGCCAGTTGTAAGACCGCTTCAAATCTTTTTGATCTGGCACATAGCTGAGGGTCGTATCTCGGGATGCCAGCGATATGTCGTCGGGACCATGCGGTCCAGGACGCCAACGGTATGCTGTCGAGACCAATTGGTCCAGAAACTGGTTGTCTTCATATCTATCACGGCTTGTGGTTCTGAGTGTTCCTTGCATGAACATGAATGGGTTAAGCTCTTGGGGAACGGGCTCTAACTTGTCGGCTGAGTTGGATGGCTTGTTTGGGTGGAAGTTATCTATTTATGGCTGTCTAGTCTGCCGTGGCGCCAGGTTGGCTTCCAGCACTTGTGACGAAGCTTTGAGTTGGTTAAGTATGATGTAAGTCAGACGACTTGCTTGGAATGGATGTTACTCATTTGTAATGAAGCTTCGAGCTAGTTAAGTTTGATGTATGTCGGGCGGCTTGCTTGGAGGAAAGTCACCCACGTGGTTGGCGAGTTGGCTGCTTGTATGTCAAGTGGGTTTGGACGGCAAGAGTTGAAAGCTGGGAAGCTAAGTTGTGGATCCCGGCTCCCTTTGGGATGCTTGCGCTACAAGGTCTTTTTTCCACCCAAAGACGAGAACAGCTTGGCGTGAGTTAATTATATGAATGATGTCACCGGATATCTAATAAATAGCCACCGTGAAACCTGAGGCTCATACTAGCGCCATAATGTCGAGGACCGGCACTACTTTAGGTCGGAGGCCCTATTGAGGGTATTTCTTGTAAATAAATAAAAATAGTCAGAAGTAGAAACTAAGTTGCGAGGTTCATGGCATCCTATGTACGTAAGCCCATATCCCAATGAGCACTTGTAAAATATTGTAGTTTAAATAAACTAGACTTGGCCCATGTAATCGAAATAATGTAACCCAAAGTTTAAGTTAAATAAGTTTTGCTAAGACAATCCTCAAAGGGCCTATCTTATTGTGCCTCTAACAAGTCTATTAAAGATAGCCAAACTAAAAAGCCCACAAAAATACACTAGTATTCGAGACAATCTGCAAATCTACAATTTCTAACTAAAAATAAAAAACAACATTATGACACTTGGACTCTACTTGACAACATTCAAATTGACTCCCAACTCAACAAAATTTGAGTCGAGCATCGACTCAACCCAATATTCGAGTCGACCATCAATTCGACCCAACTTACTGATTCAAATAGATTCAAATTATCATCTCAATTGTAAGTATCGACAAAAAACTCACAAAACATGCACTCCAGCTACTTGTAAAATGTCTGAACTCGTGATTTTCTATGTGCCACAATACACAAACTCTCTGGAGGGGAGAAGGCTTAGCATTTTTATACATCATGTTAGTAGTGATTACTTTATCAAAAGAGAGAGAGGAATCATTCTAGTGAATTAATATATCTAATAGGAAAAACAAATTTATATAAAAATAGTTTGGATATTCTCATCTCAAGCAAGAAAAAAACATGAACTTGCAACAAGTAGACAACAATATTAGGAAGTGAGCATATAGGTGGTTGTTGAGCTTGATGTCATTTGTTTCTAGGTACACATTTACAACGCACCGTCACCCATTCTTCTTGAAAAGGTATTGTATAGGTAATGTGGGTGCATTAACATTTGGAGCTTAAATTGGATCTAGCCATTTTTTTGAAGCTAGAGCAATGAGGTAGCATCAACCATGTGAATTATATCCTATTTGATTGTGTTCTTCATGGCTGCAAACTACTTGTGACAGAATGAGCAACAAAATTCCCAAAGTAGCATTGAACAAAGATAACATATAGTTGTAGTGTACATTTTAAAAAGAAAAAATTCAATTCTAAAGCTTTACATGATACTGATAAATTATTCATTTGTTAGAAATATTATGAATTATGATGTATTAACAATATAATCTTTTGTACAAAAAACATCAATTCAAAATAGAAATAATACAAAATCTTACCTGTAAAATGCCAAGGCTAAGTAGTACGATAGAAGAGTGAGCAACAAAAGATACTAAAAAGCTCAAGGCAATAGTGATGGTGGCATACGAACTTCCCATAAGGACCTATATGAGCATGAGTGATGATGAGTGGAAGACATGGCACAAAATTTAGAGTTGCTTCCAAATCTTGAAGAAAAGATAGGTACATAAACAATGATGAGACTATATATTCTAACATAAAACATAGGGTTCGTATCTTGGCTCATACAATGTGTATGTCATTTGTAAAGTTTTCATGAATGTATATTTTTGTTTTTTGACATGAAGTGCATGCTTGAATAAAATATTATATCAAAGAGCTATAATCAAACATACAAAAAGCTTGTTTGAAATAACACCCATAAGATTATGTATCTAGTGCCTTAAAAATTAGCACTATGCCGAAATATATAGAATGGAAAATAAGTCTTGAAGAAAGAGAAACAAAAATTGTCATTTCAATTTATTTGCTCCATACATTTTCTAACTTATAAACTTTAAAAGAATCTACATTTCTTGATTCTCCAACATGAAAAACATAATGAGTATGGATATGTATTTGAGTGGTTATATATTTCTATTATTGACCTAAGTGATACCACTAAATAATATATGCAGCTAACACACTATTTCATGGAAAGAAGATCTCTACATAACCCATTGTAAGATCCCATAGATCTGTGTTGTTACATCATTACGTATCATTCTCACAAATCTATTTTGCAAGGCATAAATCACTTCATTTCAATAGTTAGGTGGGCATATTATCCATTTGTGATTTTTTCAACATTAAATATCAAAATTCAAAACCTCTTTGTTGTTGCACATTCCTCTTGCATACACGTATACAACCATTTTGTTGGTCTTGTTTTTGAATAATCACAATATAAAATAATGATATCCTATCTTTAAATAAACACAAAATGGAAAGGACTCTTGCATCATCAAAATGACTAATAAATATAAACCATAAATTTAAGTAAATGCTATTAACTTACTTTATAAATTTGGTGCATCCCTTACTCAATTGCTTTCTTTCTGTCATCTTTTCTTATTTCAACTTCACAAGATTGTGCTAATTGATTCAACCATGAAAAGCTTCTCTACCTTCATATGCACCTTCATTGGATGTATACCTTTTACTTCATTTGAATAGAATGTATACTTCATGTTAATAAATACTATCTTCATTTAGAAATATGATCTTTCCAACTTCTTCCAAATAGAAAGGCAACTAACATATGTAAATTTGTAATATGTATCTTCAATCATTCATGATGCTTTTCAACATTAGCTTCCACACTCAAGAAATATTACAACATATGGCACCATTAATTTTGTAAGTAAAAAACTAGTAATAATACCTTAAAAAAAAACTAGTAAGTCAAATTCAAAATAGTTCTTTACTTACCGTACTTCACATATGAAGTACAAATTTCTTCACATATGAAGTACAAAGTTCTTCACATATGAAGTATGAACTGCTTTCAGAATGAGAATTAGACATCGTAGAAAACTCTAGAGCATTCAACATTTAGAACAACAATCGAAACTCCAAATAGCTATTCCAAACTTCAAACTTTAACAACAATGCCATTTGAAATAGCATATGCCATCACAACATTCATTTACTAAAGTTTTTCACTTATAGTTAGAATCACTTTATTACAACTCATGACCTAAAGTCACTAGATGTTGGATGCATGCCAAGCTTGCTAGCAAAGAGCAAGAGAACAAGTACCAGAGAACAAGCAAAATAGCATAAGATTACCAGAAGAAAAGCTGATGAGTAAAAAAACATGGGGAATAATGAGAGAGATCTAGCAACCAACTCAGATTCCCATATTCTCTCCATAAACACCTTCATGTGACTTCATAGAATTTTTTTTTTTAATTATTTAGTGAAGTCTAGAAGCTCTGAAGCTTCCAACTTCTTTTTGGCTATGTAGTAAACTCATATTCATGCACTTAATTAGTCCTCCTTTGAGTGTACTTAGCTTTATTTGACTTTTTGAACTTTGACACTTGACTTTGAAAGCTTAAATTGGCCTCCTTTGCATGTTTGAGTTTTTTTCCTTTGGTCAAAATATGATTGCTTGAAAGAGACAGAGTCGAGCATGTTTGGATGCTTTGTAGTTCATTGGAGAAGGTGTAGTTTCTTGGCTATTAAAGGGCTATTAAAGGAAAGAGACAAACTCACTATCATCAACCCAGTTTGAGTACAAGGTTATAATAACCACAACCAAGGAGGTGATTTGGATCAAAAGGTTTCTTGTGGAGCTCAAAGTGATCAAATGAAGTGTCATTCCACTCATCTACAATGAAACATCTTGGCCCAACATCTAGCATCCAATCCAATTTACCATGCAAGGAGCAGGCCAATAAAAATTGTGTTGAAAGTATAGTACTAAGGACCATAAATGGATCTTTGAATGATCCACAAGGTTGATTGTGTGCTTGTTAAACAATCTATCAGATACTAGTCATCAGAAAACAAGATCTAGTTTAGCAGCTTGATAGAAAACAAGTAGAGACAATCAATGCATTGATCAATAGCCATAATCCAACTCCACATGTGTGGAAATAAGGCTGTAGTATGGCCTGTAGACAGAGTTTAGAATGTGCCAAAGCTGGGTTTCATTGGAATAAAAAACAATCACCATACAATGAGAGGAAACTCAAGTTTCTCCTTGAGGCTCACTATGGAGAATGAGAATACATAGTAAAAGATACTTCCTTTGCTAAGTTAGGTGAAAATCTAGCATGTAATAAGGAAGTAGCCCTAATGTGAAAACCCTAGCCTAGATCCAAGAGTCATGCTTGGTAGGTGCATGGTAGGTACAAATCTCATCATAAATCATGGTCTAGATCCTACAAAGTAGGAATTACTACCAAATGGACACAACCACTCCTCTTGACTCGTGGTAACCTACTTTAGGTGTGAATGTACAAGTGGCACTTTGGCCATTCAAGTAACCAACAAACAATATTGACAAAATGTACAATATTCTACATGGCTAGATTTGCCAATGTATGCAATTTTTCACACTCCTCAAATATAGCCTTGGAAATTACAATGCAAAAAACACACCTTCCCTTCATGCTTTGCCTTGATGAAGCCCTCGGGTTGCCTCATGTAGATCTCTTCCTCCAAGTAACCATTGATGAATTCATTTGTGAAATCAAGTTTGAATAGCTCCCAATTGAAGGTTGTAGCAAGACTAATGATCAACCTAATAGTAATAGGCTTAGCCACAGGAGCAAAAGTCTCATCATAATCAATGCCTTTGGTTTGTAAAAAACCTTTGGCTACAAGCCTAGCTTTATGCTTGCTTATTGATCCATCTTGATTATACTTCAATCTAGATATCCACTTGCAATCAAGAGGTTTCTTCCCTTGAGGAAGATCCACAAGATCCCAAGTATGATTCTCAACAAGAGCATCATACTCTACTTGCATAGCATCCATCCAACTTTTAGACTTACAAGCATCTTCATAGCATGTTGGCTCATCTAACATTGAAGTAAGAAAGGTGTAAGATGTGAAAGATGATGAGCCTTTCCTTTGATCACCTTGACCATCATAGGTGAGCCTCAATGGCTCGGACCTTGCCCTTGTAGATCTTCTTGGAGTTCTTGCATCTTGAGGTGGATCCTCAAGTTCTTCTTCACTTGGAAGCTCCTACTCCATCCTAGCATGATCCTTGGCATCAAGATGATTAGTAGCATTATCATCCAAATCACAAGCATGTCCTTCATCAAAAGTAACATCCCTACTCACAATCACCTTGCTAGTGATGGGATTGGAGATTCTATAACCTTCGCTATCTCACCATATCCCACAAAGATGTCTTTGATGGATGTTGCATCATCCTTTCTTCTCTTATCCAAAGATTGGCGTACATAGCAAGTGGATCCAGAAACTTTGAGATCCTTGAGATTGGGCTTCTCTCCAAATAGAGCTTCAAATGGTGTGATTCCTCCAATGGCTTGGTTTGGAAATCTATTGCACAAATAGTCAGCACAAGTTATTGCTTCACCCCAAAATGGTTTGGATAGAGAAGCATCTAGCCTTAAGGCCTTAGCACACTCACAAAGAGATATATTTCTTCTCTCACTTACTCCATTTTGTTGGGGGGTGTATGGACATGACAACTCCCTCTTTATGCCTTTAGAACAACAAAAGTCAATCATCTTGTTGGAGATATATTCACCTCCATTATCACTCCTTAATACCTTAATTTTGGTACTAAGTTGGTTTTCTACCAAAGTCTTGAACTTTACGAAAGAATCAAACACCATAGATTTGCTAGACAAGAGGTACATCCAACAAAATCTAGAATAGTCATCAATGAAGATTACATAGTACTTGGCACCACCATTAGATTCATGTGACAAGCTATGAACATCTGAATGGATGAGTTCAAGAGGAGAGCTTGATCTTGATGTAGATCTTGAGAAGGGTAGTTTGTGAGCCTTTGAGAGACTGCATGCTTCACATCTCTTCCCACACTTTGACAAATGTTGGGGAATCCAACTACAAGCTCCTTTGCAACCATAGATTCCATGGCTTTGTAGTTGGGGTGGCCCAACCTTTTGTGCCACAGTTCCACCTTTGATAACTCCACCTTTGCCAAGTTAACACTCTCCACTGCAACATTAGCATCAAGCTTAAACAATCTACCTTGCTTAAAGCCTTTGGCTATACATTCATCATTTCTAAGGATGGAACAAACTCCATGCTTAAATTGTACATCAAGGCCATTATCCATTAACTGGCCAACACTAAGCAAATTCCTGGTTAACTTAGGAACATAAAGAACATTATCAAGATTCATCCTTTTGGATGATCCAACATACAAGGGAATTGTTCTCATTCCACTTATCTTACATTCTTGACTACTTGCAGTATAGATTGATCTATGTAAATGAATCATTGGTGTTGCTCTTGGATGATGGTGGTTTGTTGGAAACCATCAAGGATGACTCTTCATCCTCCTCCTCCTCCTGATGTGCAATGTTGCTTTGTTTGCTCTCTTGTGCCTTCTTCTTCTTGAGACATTCTGATGCAAAATGTCCTTTCTTTCCACAGAAAAAATATTTGTACTTGGACTTGTCTTTGATCTTGCCTTTGAGCTTGAAGCCTCATCCTCCTCCTTGGTCTCCTTGAAGTGCTTCTTCTTGCCATTGGCCTTCTTCTTGCCTTTGAATGAGAAATTATCTTTCTCATCACCATCCTGCAGAGAAATAGCATTCATTCTTGCATTGGTATGCATCATCCTACACTCTTCAGCCACTAATACACTGTGTAGCTTTTCTATAGTGGGCAAAGTGTCTTGGATTGCAAAGCTTTGGACCAAATTAGTAAAGTCACTTCCTAGAACATTGAGGACAATCTGAACAAGCTCACTATCTTGAATCTTCTCTCTAATGGAGGCTAACTCCCTATTGAGAGACTTGATTCTTAGCACATAATCCTGTGCACTCTCATCACTTCTCTTCATGTTTTGCAGAATCTGATTCCTAAGCATGAGAACTCTTGAAGTGTTACTAAATTCATAGATTGACTTTAAAGACTCCCAATCCTCTTTAGAACTAGTACATGTTGATACTTCTCTCAACAAATCGTTGCTCACATTCATCTTCACACAATGAAGTGCAAGCCTAGATCTCTTCTTGTATCTAGCTAACTCCTGTGCACCTAGAAGTTCATCTTCATCTTCAATCAAGAACTCATAAAGGTCTTGGAGCACCAAGAGTGACTCCATCCTAACCTTCCAAATAGCATAATTTGTAGAATTCAATCTCTCACTAGCTTCTAGAAGGTATGCTCAAGGAGATCCCATCCTACTAGTGACTTCTACACACAAGAAAAAGATTTGCTTGAATCTGAAACTCACAAAGGTTTCTAACTTGTAGTGTTTCACTCAAATCTTGACTTTTAATCCAACAGATGGACTTGTAATCACAGTTCTATCACTCCCTCACAAAGCTGGAATGAAGATAACATGAAGTGAAAACTACTCTCAAGCAAATCTTGCCAATCTTGGCTATTTTTGGACAAAAACTAACTCTATCTCTCTCATTCACTTTGATGTACTTTCAAGACTTGTTTTCCACTTTAAGAAGGTCTAAAATCAGCCTAGATTAGTTAGTTTTTATGAGCCAAATTCAAAACTAATTAATGGCAAGTGATCTTGGTAGCTTATTCTAGTATTTGCACCAAAAATTACATCAAACTGACACCAGATGAAAATACAGTGATCCAATGAATATGGGATTTTAAATGCTGGTTCAGAGATGCCCACACATGTGAACAATATGGATTTTGATCGTGAAAAAGTTTGGGATCAAATCCCCTCACCACCTGGATACCAGCTCGCCCTTCCAATACTAGCTTTTTGCACCAAAATCTGTTAAAACTGGATTAGTTTCAAACACAGATCAATAGCCTTGTACTTGGCTCTGATACCATGTTAAAAGTACAAGGACCATAAATGGATCTTTGAATGATCCACAAGGTTGATTGTGTGCTTGTTAAACAATCTATCAGATACTAGTCATCAGAAAACAAGATCTAGTTTAGCAGCTTGATACAAAACGAGTAGAGACAATCAAAGCATTGATCAATAACTAAAATCCAACTCCGCACATGTTGAAATAAGGCTGTAGTATGGCCTATAGACTGTGTTTAGAATGTGCCAAATCTGGGTTTAATTGGAATAAAAAACAATCACCATACAATGAGAGGAAACTCGAGTTTCTCCTTGAGGCTCGAAAAAGTTTCTATCTACTCATTATGGAGAATGAGAATACATAGTAAAAGACACTTCCTTTGCTAAGTTAGGTGAAAATCCAGCATGTAATAAGGAAGTAGACTCAACTTTCTTGCCCTAATGTGAAAACCCTAGCCTAGATCCAAGAGTCATGCTTGGTAGGTGCATGGTAGGTACAAATCTCATCATAAATCATGGTCTAGATCCTACAAAGTAGGAATCACTACCAAATGGACACAACCACTCCTCTTGACTTGTGGTAACCTACTTTAGGTGTGAATGTACAAGTGGCACTTTGGCCATTCAAGTAACCAACAAACAATATTGACAAAATGTACAATATTCTACATGGCTAGATTTGCCAATGTAGGCAATTTTTCAGAAATTGCTCACCATTTTATAAGGGAAGATGTTCCAAGCTAAGGAGGTCTCATTGGAGCATGTTTCCACTCATGAACACGTTGTTGATATCTTGACAAAGCCTCATTTAAAGAATGCATTTTTTAGGCTTAAATCATCATTTGGCTTAATTAGTAAAGTTATGTTATCTTCTAGCTAGATTGTAAGGAGTACTGAATTTTCACAATTCTTAGCTATGTAAAATTGTACATGATGATGTGGCAGACATCAACTATGGGCTAATCCATCTGTATCATTCAGACCTAGCCAGAGGGGGGGGAAAAAGAGTTTGTTGGAAAAAATCCAAGCATTTTGATGAACTGGATCAAGCTGCATCTGAGTTTAGATTGAAAGAAACATTTGTTTTAGAAAAAGACTAGAAAATTGAATGTGTGTTTTCATTGTAGTAAGCTTGGACACGTTATGAAATTCTACTTATAATGAAAGAAAGGTGCAGCTCAAGTCATTGAGATGCCAAGTAAAAAAAATATTAAGTTGGAAATTAACAGGATTAATTGTGAGTGTGATTGTTCGTTTCATAATTTCATTAACTCTGGTCTTGTGTTGAAACTCGGCTTGGATTTTGAAGCCAGTAACCATAGATATCGAGTATATCTAGTTTCAGGTGAGGAGTTGGAGACGTGGAATGTTAAGGTTACAAGGCTCTCAGTTTGGATCCAAGATTATAGAGAGTTAATAGATTTCCATATTTTAGATTTAGCACATACAAATATAATTCTAGGATATGAGTGGTTATTTAATAAGCATCCTGAGATAGATTTTGAGAAGCATGTTCTTCTTTTTAGGAGGGTAATGAAATAGTTACATTGTTTGGAGTCAAATATGTACATCAATCTGGGATGAATTCATTTGCTAATGTAGTGGAAATTTTTGATTCGTTGTATGAAGTTTAGTCTTTATTTGCTAAGCCAATTTTGGATTTATCTGAAATGCATATGAGTAGTTGTGAATTGTCAAAGATTCTTAACTCTGTAGACTTAGATCGGGAGAAAATTGAGAAGAATAAGATATTGTCTGAATTTAAAGATGTCTTTCCAAAAGAATTACCTCATGGAATACCGTCGTCCAAATTGGTAGACCATAAGATTGAGTTGATTTCAGGTTGTCACCCTATCTATAGACAGTCATATTGGTTTTCTTAGAAAGAAGAGATAGATATTACTAAGAAAATTGAAAATTATTTGAAAATGGTTCATATTCAGCCAAGTAAGTCACCATGGGGTGCTCTTGTTCTTCTGAAAGCGAAGAAAGATGGAGGCTTCTGGATGTGTGTTGACTACAAGGAATTAAGATAACCATTAAAAGTAAATATCCATTGTCTCGTATGGATGATCTGGTAGATCGATTAGGTGGAGCTAAATATTTCACACAGATAGATCTTAGAACCGGATATCATCAAATTAGGATTCATCCGAATGATGTGCAAAAGATAGGTTTTTGGACGAGATTTGGCCATTATGAATTTCTCGTGCTTCCTTTTGGGTTGATGAATGCACCAGCTACGTTCCAGCAGATGATGAACGATTTTTTTTGTCCATATCTGGTAAAGTGTGTGGTTGTATTCTTAGATGATATTCTCATCTATAGTAGGACCCTTAAGGAATATTTGAGTCATTTTAAGATTGTCTTAGATATTCTCAGGCAAGAGAAATTGTATGCTAAAGAATGCAAATGTGAATTCTTTAAGCATAAGTTGTTGTACCTTAGTCATAAGATCACTCTTAATGGGCTAGAGATTGACGAGAGTAAGGTCAAGACAGTGTTTGAGTGGCCGATATCAAAGGCGGTTAGAGAAGTTAAATCTTTTCTCAATTTTAAAATTTTCTTTCGTAAGCCAATTCAAGATTATGCAAAGGTTGTAGCACCTTTAAGTAATTTGACTAAAGGCAGAGTTAATAAAAATAAATAGAGAGGTCAACCTAGTCCATCTTTTGAGTGGAATGATGAAATGAACCAATGCTTTGAAAAGCTCAAGCAAATGGTTGCTTCAGCTTCTATTTTACAGATCACGAATCCTGATATACCTTACGTAGTGCGAACTGATGTGAGTGATTCGACAATAGGAGTAGTTCTTCTACAGGTCGACAGCGTTTGAAAGAAAGAAACTCACAGGGCCTCAGTTGCGTTATACAACTCAAGAGAAGGAGTTATTTGTTGTGATACATGCATTGAAAACCATTACCTCTATGGTAGTCAATTTATAGTGTATACAGGTCACCAGCCTCTAAAGTACTTTTGTAATCAGAATGATCTGAGGGTCGTAAAGCTCATTGGGCTGAGCTTATGCAAGAGTTTGATCATGAAATCTGATATGTGGAGGGCAACTCTAATCAGTTGTGGATGCGCTTAGTCATATTGGTGAATTTAATGAACTTTCATTCACCCAGATTTTCAATGATCTATATTTTTTAGTGAGAGGGAGGTGTGAATCAGATTCTCATTTTGGTCCCATCTAGAAGATGGTGGAGACATGAAAAAATGAGAATGGAATAGAGATATACTCACAGGGGTCTCAGATTCCTAGGAAAGATAAAAAGATAGCGGAACAGTTCTCTATCCGAGGTGGTTTACTATTTTGGAATAGGAAAGTTTGTGTGCCAGTAGATGATGAGATAAAGAAGAGAATTCTTTGTGAGTGTCATGACATTCTCTATGTAGGTCATCCGAGTACACACAAGACTCTAGACTTGGTCAGAGGAGAGATTTATTGGCCAAAACACAAGCAAGTTTGTCGAGTCTTATGTGGGGAAATGTAGACCTTGTCAATTAGCCAAAGTTGAATGCTTAAAGACTAGAGGGTTGTTACATCCCCTAGATATCCCTTAGAAACGATGGAAAAGTATATCTATGGATTTTGTGGTTGGACCCAATAGCAAAATGAATCTATTTGGGTTGTGGTGGATAGGTTAACTAAGTTAGCTACTTCTATACCAGTCAAGTCAACAACAAAGGCTTTTGATTTAGCCCAGATCTTTGTTGAAAGATTATTTAGACTTTATGGACTGCCAAGTGATATAGTTAGTCATAGAGATCCTAAATATACAGGTCACTTTTGGTCAACTGTATTCCATAAGCTAGAAACCTCGCTTAGTTTTAGTTCTATTGATCATCCTGAATCAGATGGCCAGGCTGAGAGAACTAATCAGACTATGGAGGATATGTTCAGAACATATGTGTCTCACAAGCAATCTCAGTAAGAAGATTATGTTCATTTGTGTTAGCAACTGTGCAAACACAGAGAAAATATATTGAGGCACTTTCCTTGGGCTACAAAAAACTTCAAAACACTAAAGCTTCACCTTCTCTCACTGCGTGTGCTGACCGGTTGTTGGGGGAATTCCCAACAAAGTGTAAATAAATAAAATCCTCCAATAAATGTGTTGCGAGGGCATGGCATCCTACGTGTATAAGCCCATGGCCCAAAGAGCACGCAATTGAAGTTGTAAATAAAATAAACTTGACTTGGGCCTTGTAATTAAAATAAAACTAGAGGCCCAGTTTCATTTTTAAACTTAGAGATCACTTTTTAGAGTTGGGACCTAATTGGGACTCACATGAATCTTGTGATTTCTAATGTACTTTTTGTGGACCCTTGGATCAAGTTGGGTCCAAGATGAATGGTTAGGATCATTGTGAATATTAGCCAATAAGATTGAGGGGCAAGGGCCTTCCCCATTTTATAAAAAGACACCATCTGTACACTATTTCCATGCCTAATGAGAAGGAAAGAACTCTACCATTTTTGGAAGAGAAGCATCCTCATTTGCTATTCACTACTTGCTAATGCTCTTGATTGTGTTTTCCATTGCTTTCTATTTCCATGTTTATTGTTTGCCATAGTGAATGCTTTTCCATTAGCAAGCATAAGGAGCATTTGAGCTAACCTCCACCCTCACTCTCTATCTCTCTCTCTTTCTCTCTTCTCTTCTCAACCTCTTCTTTTCTATCCCATCCCTTCACCCAACTATGATGAATGTTAGTGTAGAGGAGTAGAGTTAAATAGGAGTAGCATAGTGGTGAGTAGAGTTAAGGGAGAAAGTAGGAATTTAACTAAAAGTAGCATCTATGCATAGTTAGGCACATGTCCAGTGATCTATTCTTTGTTGACAGGCGGAAGGGCTATACTACAAAAGATCTTCAACCCCACAGTGGCGTCGTTGCCGAGGATAGGTTTCCACTAACTAATTTAGTCGCATTTTAGCTATTTTCTTGCTTTTTAATGTAGTTTAGGTAGATTTTTGGGAGTTTAGAGTTAGTTTTCTGTATTTTTTTTGTGTTAATCACTGTTTGCGGTTAAAGCGGCTCTCATTACGTGCTTTAAACCAAGAAAGTTCCTGGAAGACCCGTTTCTCCTGCTAAGCAAAATCAAGATGGGAAAATCAGAAAGGGTCTAGGATTATATTGAACAAGTCAAACATCTACGATCCGAGTGCAGTGCAGTCCTGACTCCCAATCATGAGGTGATCATGTGGTTCCTAGCCTGGTTACCACGAAGTATCAGAAGAGAACTGAAAAGACGGGACCAGTACGCTACTCTACAAGAAGCTATGGAAGATGCCATCAGGGAAGAGGATGAGAGATCTGACGACGAATATCCTTCCACCCACACTCCTACTCCCTCAATCGCATCATCATCATCAAACGCATCCGCTCTATCCACAGAACTGCTGTTGGAGCAAATGACAAAATTACACAAACAGTAGATGGAGCAACTTACGGCGCAGTTTGACCATAAACTGAAGGCCTTACAAGGAACTATAGCAGTAACTCCACATCAACCGGAACCAACCCAGCTGCAGTATCCTTGACGAGAAAATGTATGGTGTTTAGTATGCATGCAAAATCATACAACGAATGAGTGTCCAATCCTAAAGCAAAATCTGAGACAGAAACATAGATTCTGCCATCTGTGCAATGCAACATCGCACGATATGACATTTTGCCCGTTTAACCCCAGGGTTGTTCAACAAAAGAGAAGTCCCTATCAGACTTCTTATCCTTATCATCAAGGGGCACCTAAGGCGGCACCAAGGTACGACGCACCCAATCAACCACAACGCATGGCCTTACCTGCTCCACCAGGGCTAGCCAATCAACAAGTGGCCCATGTAAACTTGACAGTAGCAGAACAAGAATTGCAAATGTCACCTCAACCTGAGCAGCAGCAGTGGTACGGACCAGATGAACCATTTATGGATCCTGTCATAAATGAATATGTATCGGCCTATGCAGCTCAAACTCAACATCAAGGTGGAAGAAATTACAGCTGCTACGGGTGCAGCGAGGGACACAGAATTGCAGAATGTCCCTACAAACGACAATATACAACCTCCTGCCAGGATTGCGGTTATGGACATTGTTTCAAGAATTGTCCATTTAAACCTGGAACCAGTGCACCTCTTAACCTCATTGCCATACATCAATCAACAGTTTCAATAGGGATGCCATCGAAATGATGACACGACTACGCTCCAGTGTTAGCTGTTACGCGAGCACAAAATAGGAAGGAAGTGGCTCCTTCACCACCACCATCGGTCACTTACGACCAACCCTCAACTTCAGCGCCATATCCAAATGTGAGGGAAGAGAGAAGACAGTACCAGAAAATAAGACACTGGGTACAAAAAGCACAAGAGGAGAAAAAAGAGCAAGAACAAAACAATCCCACAGAACCTCCAGTCGGCGTCGAATGGGATCCGCAACTGGACTCACCACTGTGCACTGATCAGAATGATCAGTCGCACCAACATGAACCACCTTTTCACATGGTGGAGCCTGAGGAACCACGCACTGAAAGGCTCACACTCTTGCTGTCAAGCCACGTTAGTTTACCCCTCGGAGAACTATTGTGGATTACACCACAAACAAAAAGCCTTTTAGTTGAATGGGCCAAGGCGGATGAGGAGCCAGTAGCGCCTGAGCCCATCTATTCTGCGTGCTATGATGAAACAAGTAACGTCCTCCACATCGGAGCAGCATGGGAAAGTGAGGAACACAACATCCCTTTGCCAATCAAACACAAGAGATACGAGGACGAGGCGGCAGTGGTAGATGGAGGATCAGGTGTCAATCTGATCTCCACTACCTTGTACGAAAAATGGGGATTACAAGGACTGAAGCTAGCTAGATTCGCCATCAAACTAGCAGATCAATTCTGTGTGAGACCAAAAGGTGTAGTTGCTAATATTCTCGTAAGGATAGCAGGCATGCAGTATGTGATTACTTTTGTGGTCATGGATATACCTGAATCTCCATCTGCATACCGTATTTTACTGGGAAGACCATGGGTGAGGGCTGCACAAGTAGTACACAACTGGGGTACAGGGAAACTCACCTTCGAGAATAGAGAACAGGCTATAAAGGTAGATCCAACCACATGGGCGGTGAAACCTATTGTACCCAAAGCTGATGACGGATCATCCACGACAGATCATACGATTGACCGCCCAAGGCCAACCAAGGGAGGTCACTATCATTTTGAGACGGATGTCATGAGATGGATGGATGCATTAACAACTATTGACTACCAGGCATGTCAATATGAATCAGATCCAGAACCGAGTACATCTTCACCCAAATGTTACACTATGGACACACAAATCACATTTGGAGTGAATATGATAAATGCAGCATGGCTGTCAGCGGAGCCGATTGAGAACCCAATGGAGGATGATCTAGTCCCTTGGCAACATGCTCTAACTTATAATAAGGAGATTGAACTGACTGATGAGCAAGTCCTACACCACATGGACCCAGATCGTTACGGAACCAAGAAGGTACCAGCTCAACTTCCACAAAGGTCTGCTATGGCGAAAGTCTCAAGGATTGAACCGCCCAAGGCACCTGCAAATAAGAAGAATCAATTGAAGCAATGCTACAACTAGGTGATCCGATGGAGTGACCTACCCGAAGAGGCAATAGCTACAGTAGACGTTGATATTCACAACCATGAGGCGAATGTCACAGCAGTCCCAAAGAAAGACAACAAGGATGAACCCATCACAATGACAAAAAAGGGTAATACGAAGGTGTTGGATTCCTTGAAGTCAATCAAGTTGGACTCAGATACAGTGTCATCTTCTACACAGGTGACAAAAAATAAAAAAATGACCAGTCGGGCCAAGATCAATATGTTGAAAGAGGAATCTCGACGAGTTCCAATTCATGAGATGTCTGATACTTTCAAGAATTATACATTGGACGACGTGGTAATCATGATGTCGCAAGCCCAACGAGAACCTAATCAAAGTCAGGCACCAACGGAACAAGTCTTCGAGGGACCTGCGCGAACATAGCTGATGAATCTTGCGGAACCAGGAGAAGAAGAAAGGATAGTGCATGTGGGAGAGCAGTTAACACCCACACAGTTCAAGAGACTATGGTCCTTGTTGGTGGAATATAAAGAGTATTTTGCTTGGAACTATAGTGATCTAAAGGGCATTCCACCAACAGTAGTCCAGCACACCATACCTTTGGTGGATGGAGCAGTCCCCAAGGTAAGCCGTTACTACAGCTGCAACCCGAATTATATAGAACTGATCAAGCAAGAGTTGCAGAAACTTATGGATGCAGATTTCATTTATGAAATCGAGCACACGGAATGGGTATTGCCGATAGTTATAGTACCCAAGAAGAATGAAAAAATGTGTATCTGTGTGAATCTGAAGGCACTTAATGCAGTCACCAAGAAGGACCATTTTCCTTTACCATTTACGGAAAGTGTCCTCGATAGAGTAGCTGGTGACGAAGCCTACAGTTTTCTGCACGGCTTCAGCGGCTACAACCAGGTGAAAATAGCCCCCCAGGACCAGTACAAGACAACATTTGCCACGGAATGGGGAACTTATGCCTATAAAGTGATGTCATTTGGACTTTGCAATGCCCCAAACTTTCCAGCGAGTCATGCAGGCGGCATTCAAAGATTATTTGCAAAAATTCTTGGAAATTTTCTTGGACGATCTGTGCGTGCATGGACCAGATTCAGAACACTTATCCAATTTGAAAAACGTGCTACAAAACCGCGAATACCAGATCTCCCTGAATCTAGAAAAATGTCAATTCTGGGTGACACATGGCCTGATACTCAGCCATATAGTGTCAAGACACGGGATCGCCACAGATTTATCAAAGATCAGGATCATTGTTGATCTACCACCACCAGGGACGATCCGCGAGGTCTACATTTTCATAGGTCATGCTAACTATTATAGGATCTTCATTCTTGATTTTGCGGAATTAGCCAGACCAATTTACAAGCTCACAACGGATCCACATTGGAATGAAGAAGCTCTAAAGGCTTTCTAGAAGATTAAGAATGCATTGGTCTCAGCACCAATCCTACGACCACCCAATTGGTCCATTGAGTTCCACGTGCATATGGACGCATCGAAGTATGCAGTTGGAGCAGTCTTAACCCAGCCAGGTGAACACAAAAAAGATTTTCCAATTCGATTTGCAAGCCGACAGCTCAGTGATACCGAAATGAATTATTCAACCACAGACCGAGAAGCATTGGCAATGATCTATGCAGTTAAGAAGTTTCGACACTATTTGATGGCCACACATTTTGTTTTTTATACGGACCATCAACCCTTGCTATATCTCGTTAATAAAACTTGCAACACCGGGAGAATCACTAGATGGCTCCTGTTGTTGTTGGAATTTGATTTTCGGATAGTAGTTCGCAAGGGAAAACAACACTACATGGCAGATCATGTGTCACGAATCAAGGAAAAGGAGATTGCAACCCAACCCGACGATGAGCTGGCAGATGCTGTCTTATTTTACGTAGATACGGTACCAGAATGGGCTATCGACATTGTTGAATATCTAATGCGGGGCCAACCAGACAAATCACTACCAAAGGCGGAACAACGAAAATTGATCTTGAAAGCTAGACCTTATCAGCTGATTGTCGGCCAGTTGTACCGAAGAGGTCCAGACGGAATTCTTCGACAATGTATTCTTTTTCATGAGACCACCTAGATCATTTCGCTTTCACATGAAGGCATGGGTGGAGGTCATTTTGCATCCGACATTACAGTTCGCAAGATCCTGCAATCAGGATGTTGGTGGCCAACGATTCATAAAGACACAGAAGAATACTTGAAAAAATGCGATGTGTGCCAAAGGGCAAGAAGACCAACGAGATTGAACTATGATCTACTGCACCCAGTCTTAGCCCAAGCACCGTTCAAAAAATGGGGATTGGATTATATTGGTCCAATTCACCCTGCAGCAAGGAGTTCCCAGACTCGATACATAATCGTAGCCACAGACTACCTCACCAAATGGGTCAAAGCCAAAGCAGTACGAGTAGCAGACGCTAGGACCACTGCCAAGTTCCTCTATGAAAATATCATTGTGCGCTTTGGGTGCCCGGTGGAACTAGTCAATAATCGCGGAAGCCATTTCATCAACGAGACCATCAAGGTCTTGTTGGAGGAACTCTTCGTGATTCACAGAACCAGTACGCCTTATTATCTTCGTGGTAATGGGCAAGCAGAATCATCCAATAAGATCCTATGTAGCGTGCTCACAAAAATAGTTGAAGGTAGCAGATCAAATTGGGAACACAAGCTGCATGCTGCACTGTGGGCATTCAGGACAGCATATAAAGGGAGCACCGATCAAACACCCTTCCAATTGGTATATGGTCAGCTGTGATGCCAGTAGAGTTTTTAGTTCCATCATTAAGGATTGCCACCGCACAACGTCTTAATGAGTCCAAATCTCTACAGCTACGCCACGAAGCTCTACATAAACTCTGTGAAACACGCTTACTAGCTGTGCATGCACTGGCAGTGGAAAAGGAAAGACGCAAGGCTTGGCATGATCGCAGACTACAAAAAAAGAATCTTTCTTCATGAGATCTGGTCCTGATGTATAAAACCAAGGTGATCAAGGGGAAGTTAAAATTCATGGACGAAGATCCTTATAGAATCAAGGAAATTCTTAATCATGGGGCCGTGAACTTAGAGCAACTTGATGGGACGCCCTTCGACACACCCATCATTGGCAGCCGATTGCACAAGTACTGGCCACCACAGTAAGACAGATTCAGATTAAGGGTGGCACGTTACAAAAAGCTTATCTGCTCAGCCATTACCGCTAGATCTAAGGAGATCCAGCCAAATCAAGCTAAATCCATCAAGATTCAGCCAGAACTGCCAGGATCGAAGAAATCCATCATAATCCAAGGAGGATCCAGATCCTGATAGGGTCAAAAAGGAAGCAGATCATCAGATTGACTGAGGGATCTACTACCAAGAATCCATTGAAACTTCCAGAGCACTACCAACAGTCAGATCAAGCCTGGATGAAGCTGATTACTAGTTTACAGAAGTTAAAAATCAGAAAATCTCAAGATCTCGTCAAAAATCACTCTGAAAGAGCACTTTTTTCATGATTTTTTGAGATCCCCTGGGAGATAGCTCTTGAAAATTGGACAGTCACCAGATTTGACCTAGATGCATCCATGAAAATCTCTGCGAGAGTTCCTGATGGAGGAATCATCATTTTTTAGTGTATGCGAGAGTTCCCAGAAGTAGAATTCTCAGAACCCTCGTAGAGCATCAAGATCAACTTACCAACTCTCGCAAGGTGTCTAAATGGAATCAAAGCAGTGAAATTAGCCTGCCTACATGGTCTGATCTTGAAAATCCAATCACAGGAACAAGTTGTGCGAGAGATCACTTCCTGCGAGAGTTGAACCCTCGCAGACAGCCTGAACCCTCGCAGAACTTTTCGCATAGCAATCAAATCACCTTCTGAAATCTCGCAGACTTCCCTGAGGCCTTAGAATTTTGTGAAGAAGGTGCCTGCCAAAATTTGGGTGGAACTGAACAAGGGAAAGTAAATTTTAACTAATACGCACTCTAAATTCCGCTATATAAGGGCTGAATTCGAGTCATTTGTCACCTTTGCTAGCGAAGCTCTGCCGAAATTTCCACTGAAAATACCAAGTTCTCTGTTTTTAACCAAACTTCCTACCAGCTATCATCTGCTCATATCAAACACCGATCTGCGCTCTAAACTACAATCATGTCATCCAGCACTCACTATTCTCAGTTTTCTACTGTTTCCTTCCATTTTCCACCGTTTTTTACTTTTTTGACTTTTTTCGACTACTAATCATCATTGATAACATGGCCTCCTCATCCTCTGAAGACTCTGGCACCAAACAGGTGATCCAGTGTGACATCCTCGAGGCCACACAGATTTGGCCTCTACCCTCTGACACTTTGATCCAACCATGGCTGCAGACAGCCGGGCCCCTCCTTGAAGCAATGGGTTTTTACTTGGCGCTCTTCCATTTTGAGATTAACATGGGCCTCGCCCTTCACACTTATGCCACCTGGGACGAGGACAAGGCTCGTTTCCACTTCTTGTACCAAGGTACCACATACAAGGTCAGGATTAACGTCGACTCGATGATCACCGTTGGCATTATGTTCGGTGATCGTGAACCCATCTCCCATCGCTACACCAAAGCTCTGATCAAACCATTCGTCACTCAAACCACACCAAAAATCCCCATCCAGACTAACAATGGTTACCTGATAGAAGCTATCACGGAACCCGTCATCCAGACAGTTGTGCATCTGTTGAATAACTTTCTGGTTATTTCAACATTTCGCAAGGATAGAATCTAGTCTACGCTGCTGAGTCAGATAGTGGAATCCTTTCTGGAATTCCCTAACCCCTTCATTGTGCCATACGACTGGCATAGCTTCCTTATTCGAGAACTAACAAACTCCATCAAACCCAACAACCATGAGTGAATCGCAGCAGGCCCCCTCTTGTGTAACTTTGCCTGCCCACTTCTCGAGGCAAAAGTGCACGGTTTCCAATGCTCATCCCTCCTATCTACCCTTGTGCCACATACTAACCTTTACCCACCATCTCAAGCATCTACCTCATCCCAACCTGCAGTCATTAACACAACGGCCAGCAAACGAATGCGTGGCGCTGTCTCTACATCCACATCTCCACCTGTTACCTGACGACATGTCTCCACTTCCGCACTAACTACTCCATCAACCACCATCACTTCGTCTTCCGTGCAACCCCCCACCCCAATTTCTGTTGTCGCTACCTCTCTTCCTATTCCATCCACATCTGTCTCCATCCCCGTTTCTTCTGTTGATACCACTCCTACTTCTCTTCCAGTGTCCGCTGCTCCATCCATCACCATCACATCCTCCATTACTCTTGCCACCACTGTTGCTCCTCTCACATTCAACCCTTCTGATTCGCGACTGTCCCCCGACACTCTGGCATGGATGCAAGTTATTAATTTTTTATCCCCATGCTAGACACTTTCCGTTCCATCCTCACCTTCTTCCATACTCCACACCACTCTTCAGTTTCTCACTGTTCCTCCCATCCTCTCGTTCGGACAAACCGTCTTTGCCCCTGTTTCCACAGTTGTTTCTCGCACCCCACCCACTTCGCCAAAGGTTGCTGACTGCAGCCAACCAATGTCTGATGATGCATTTGTACAAACAGTTTTTGTAGCATCACCATATCAGACTGAACCTACCACCCCAGATGGCATCAGGATAAATGAAAATCTGATCGAGGACAATGACGACGGAATTCCACAAGTTGTCGGGGCCGATACAACACAAGCCCCTGCCAGTGCCAATGTACCAGCTACTCCCACGGATCTAACGACGACATACCAAACCCTAGGAGAATACATCCTGGATGCGGTAGCAGCCAAAGCTATTCTGAAAAGCAGGGTACTACAGTTGGCAACAAATAATACACAGCTGCGAGCAGACCTCACCAAGCTGCAGCAAGAGCTGATTCTAGCTCAACAACATGAACAAGTAGGGCACCAGGAGATTGCCAAGTTGCAGCAGAAGGAGGAGGGCCTAAACAAATATATTCAAAGCCTCTCCAAAGCGCTGACGGAGGCCTCCAAAAAGGTGTGGGAGCTTCAAACTGAAGTATCCCAAAGGCTTGCCCCCATCCAGGCGCAACTTACTCTTTTGAAAGCAGAAAACACGCGTGTGGGAATGGAGGTTAAAGCCTTACAAGATGAGAAACTCGTCTGGTTAGCTCAATCTGCACCGAATACAAGGCCGCTTTCCCCATTAGAGATGAATCTTCTACGACGTCAGGTGCAGATTTATAGCCAAACCCTGAACAGCTACCAGGCGGAGTTCAATAAGTATCGGACAAGCGCAACGCAAGAGCTCGCCCAGGCCAAGCAAGCCCTCAAGGCATGCTAGAAATACATGGAAACGAAGGCCCAGCCCTCACCCATGGTAATTCCACGCCACCTAATTTTGACGCTGCACAGGCTAGTACCAGCCAAGACCAGAGCTAGCATGCAACATGGGGATTTCAACCAGATCAAGGGTAAGGCCAGGACCAAGGGCAGACAGATGCGGCCGCTGAGACGCGTGGCTAGAGCCAAGGTGCAACCACCGGCCAAGGGCCAGCAACATCATCCAGAAGGTCACGAACGATATCTGTCACCCAGGCCTTCCGAAGACCGAAATCCGTGGAGGAGAACATCAATGAATTTCTATCTAAATATCCCCACGAGTCATCAAGAGACGGCTGGCAGTTATCGTTCTCAGCTCAGACCATCAAGGGAAAGGAACTGCAAGCCTTACTCGCCCTCCAACCACAATCGGAGTGGCGACAACAGTTATTTGAGAGAGACCCTGCGACCATCAGGGCTTACATGACAAGTCTGCAACAGTTATGGGTGAACGCGCATTTCCTGCCATGTCCAAGAAGATCCAAATGGGCGGAATGCGGAACTCCTCTGGACCAGATCACACTCAACAATTTCAACTGGCCAATCATCAAATCTGAATATGGGTGGACAACGGATGTAGATGCCAGAAGGGCTCTCTCCGCATTCGCTAGCCACTACATCAATTGCCCCGATCCCACAGTCCCCGCGGCAGCCACTTACGCCCGGGACTTGGAATATTTAATGGGCATTGAAACAAAATGAGATGATTTCCTTCCCTCCATATTCTTTGATCCAAATAAGATGCTCGCTTCCGACAAAGTCGAAGACCAGCTGCCAGTCGCTCGCGTATATTACCGATCCTCATTCCTTGGTGATCCCTAGACGAAACGATTCCAAGCATGGGTGGATCAGGAATGGTTGACAGGAGTTCACAAGTCCTTCCACACGCCAAAGGACTCGAAGAAACTGGACCGTCTCAACTTCACGGAAGACGTTACGAGACATCTCATCCACCAGAGGCGGTCCAAGGGAACACTCTACTAAACTGGTAGAGTGCCGAGGGACCGGCACTACTTCAGGTCATGGGTCCTGTTGGGGGTATTGCCAACAAAGTGTAAATAAATAAAATCCTCCAATAAAATGTGTTGCGAGGGCATGACATCCTGCGTGTATAAGCCCATGGCCCAATGAGCACGCAATTGAAGTTGTAAATAAAATAACTTGACTTGGGCCTTGTAATTAAAATAAAACTAGAGACCCAATGTCATTTTTAAACTTAGAGATCGCTTTTTAGAGTTGGGTCCAAATTGGGACTCACATGAATCTTGTGATTTCTAATGTACTTTTTGTGGAACCTTGGATCAAGTTGGGTCCAAGATGAATGGTTAGGATCATTGTGAATATTAGCCAATAAGATTGAGGGGCAAGGGCCTTCCCCATTTTATAAAAAGACACCATTTGTACACTATTTCCATGCTTAATGAGAAGGAGGAAACTCTATCATTTTTGGAAGAGAAGCATCCTCATTTGCTATTCACTACTTGCTAATGCTCTTGATTGTGTTTTCCATTGCTTTCTATTTCCATGTTTATTGTTTGCCATAGTGAATGCTTTTCCATTAGCAAGCATAAGGAGCATTTGAGCTAACCTCCACCCTCGCTCTCTATCTCTCTCTCTTTCTCTCTTCTCTTCTCAATCTCTTCTTTTCTATCCCATCCCTTCACCCAACTATGATGAATGTTAGTGTAGAGGAGTAGAGTTAAAGAGGAGTAGCATAGTGGTGAGTAGAGTTAAGGGAGAAAGTAGGAATTTAACTAAAAGTAGCATCTATGCATAGTTAGGCACCTGTCCAGTGATCTAACATTTGTTGACAGGCGGAAGGGCTATACTACGAAAGATCTTCGACCCCACACCGGTGTGCTTCTTCTCCCTTCCTCTTTGCAGTTCTAGCTGTGGCAACTAAGACATTTTTGTTTTTTCTCCTCTTACAGATTGGGCTGCGCATGACCTTTATAGACAAAATCAACATACCAAGGTGCGCATCTGCACATTTTTTTCGATCCAAAAAATATCTTCTACAAAGAAAAAAAAATCTAGTGTTTTTTTTTTTTCAAAAAATTCCTAGTTGTGAACTTCCAACTTTCTTGGGTGTTTCTTCACCTATTTCTAATATTCTTCTAATAAGATTCAACTCTCTTAGGTCACCCTACAAAAATCTATCCACTAGAATTTGTAGCATGTCGAATGATATAGTATTGAGTGCACACCTTTCCAATTGCTTTAAAAATCCTCAATTTATACACAACTCCAAGTGCCAAACCCATCATTCGAACGATGGTTTTGCCAGCAACCAAACTCGATTACAGCCCCTCATGGCTCTGATATCAAATTATGAACTTGTGAATGGATAAAACCGTCACACATATAGATTGAGAAAGAAAAACTCTCCTCATGCAAGAAAACCTCACACACTAATTTAATTAAGACAAGATTACAAACTAAATACTATTTAGGGTTCAATATAATTACTAGCACATTAGTCTAGGAACCTAGAGTGAAAGTGAAAGATCTCAAATTATTATCAAATTCTATGACAAAATCTCACAGATGTATATACATGTCCATCTCAAATTTAGGGTTTAGGGTTACCCTTTAACCATGTTTGATCTAACCCTAAATTAAATACTTTGAAATAGACCATCAACCCTAGCATTGACCTCGAGATCTTGAGATTCATCAACAATGTAAAACATGCTAAAAATAGTCCTACATTCTCTCTACAAAGCTGACTAATATTGCGTACTCACTTGCAAGGATACCAAATGACCTCGTGTGAATAAGTTACATTGCTAGGCATTTCTCATGACTCGTATGATGTCATCAAAAGTTTAAAGCACATTACACTTGCACTCATTCTGATAATCCACTGACAGACCTAGGATAGACTGCGACAGTGCCAGTTTTGCATCGAATGAGAGAACCTTGTTCCACAAATCCATAAAATCTTGCAGGTATGAGTCCAAACTCCGAGTATCCATTTTGTAGTTGACAAATCTTTGGTAGAAGTTTGAGTCATCCACAACCACAAACAACTTTCTGAACACTTTCATGAACTCTTCCCATGTGGTGGTTTCAATTGTAGGTCACGCCACCGTGACGAAGCTTTCCCTTGGAAGAACAAAATTACACTCTCAATCTTTTTATCTTCAGATTTTTCGTGTAGATTAAAATAGCTGGTCCACTTGGTTAACCAGTCATCTACAACCTCAATATTTTTCTCTTTCTTCTCCCTCGAAAATGGCTCAGGTTGAAGGCCCAAATTTTGTGTGGATAAAGTTCTAACTTGATTCAAAAATACTTCCATCTATTGATCTCTTAAAGTGTTCTTGTTGTTTATTTTATTAAGCGCTTGTGTTTATTTTATTAAGCGCTTGGCTTATCGATTGGCAAATCTACAGATAGGTAGGCATAGGCACCTGATCATCGAGAGCTACAATTGCATTATCATCTGTCGTATTAATTTCCTGAAACACAAAATTATCTTAATTAGTCGAGATCCAAATCATCAACTAACAAGTGAAATATTTAGGATCTTCATAACTGGCCGAAATTGCTCAAAAAGGTCTTTCACTCATTTAAGCAAATTCTGTTAAATCAATAAAATCAATATCAGATTGATTTAAACAACAACTTCTTTTAGGACCAATTTCCAAAATTTACGTAATACTTGGATTTTCGAAATCCGTTCGAAATGGATCGACTGTGAAAATCGATTATGGAGATCAATATATCAGATCACATGCACTGTCACATATCGAAATCATTTTGAAACATACTGATGCAATAAACTTGACATGCACAGTCTTTTTTGAAAAATCGAAAAAAAATTCGTATATAGCCTAGCAACTAGGAAATCTACTTTTTGATCTAGAATTTTCAGAAATAGCTTTATGCAAGAAAGCTTCTGATCAGTCTACTAATTACTCATGCAACATGCATCCAAGCATGCTTACAATTTTATCCATACATTTTTATCAACAGATTAGTGCATGTAAATATCACAAAATTAGTCTAAAAATCATAAAAAAAAAACCATGTTTTTTGACCAAAATTTGTGGGCCAAATCCACAAATAAGTGCAATCAGATCCAAATCCCTATAAATCCATTACATGCAAGCACTACAAATTTTGATTTCAGTCAAATATGGATTCTATAGCCCATTTCTAGTCCAAAACCCCCAATTTTTGGTCAAAGATCACTATTTTAGCATTTTTTTTACTATTCCACCAACATGCAATCATTAGATCCAATCATTAATGACTATAAAACCATAAGTACAATCTAGAAAACGTACTACATCAGTAACTATGATCAATTCCATGCCAAAAACTTGAATTCTAGGTGAAAAAATCACTAAAACCATTAAAAATCCACTGATTTCCATCAAAATCTATGGAGAAAATCCATAATTATGATCTTTAGTCTGAAAGTACACCAAGTATCTGAGAAGCCACCTACTTGGATGTGAATTTCACCACCTGGAAGCAAAAGCAATCCACCAAAAAAGTTGCAAAAATCCAAGATCCTCAAGCCCCACCTCCTGATTGATGTGATCCAAGCTCTAATACCACTATAACGACCGCCTGTTAAATTTACACAAGCTAGTTTGCATAATTACCACTTGTAAATGAATTTGAGGCTGTGTTGTGGGATGTCACACGTGCCAAAAGCATAGAATACCTTATTCTAAGTCAAATCATTAACCTATCTTTGGAATGGTACCTTTGGGAGTGCATAGATAGGGTAGAGAGAAGAAATGTTGGAGTGCTCATGAAAAAAATAGAAAAAATCGTAAAAAAAATTAAAATTTGACCAAAAAAATTTTTAACGGTGACTTTAATGAGCCATTTAAATGCCCATCAAAAAAATTTGGGACCATAAAATATATGTGTAATATAAAATCAAATGCCACAAAAAATAAAAAGTTTTTTTGGGCCCTCGGAGGGCACAGTTTGCGTGGCACACACCAAAGAGAGAGAGAGAGAGACGGAGAGGGAAGGGGTCCATGTAGGAGTGTAGGGGTTTAGGTGCGTAAGAGGGCGGCAGGGGGTGCTTTTGGCCAAAATGGCATGAGTGCGGCCACAGACACAGACTTGGCATTTGCAAGCTACAATACACTTCAAAGGCTAGTTTGCCTTTTAAAGAAAGGCAAAATTTATTTAGTTCTTCAATTGTGTCCTCCATGATTTGTTGCTCTATGAAATGCTCCCCTTGCTTGCCAATGAGATTTCTCCATGCCTTCTGATGACCAGATACTTAAGCTCCCATATTCCTTTGCAAAATAAGATGCATGATGAAGAAGGATGTGCTGCAAACAATAGTTTTGATTAGTTACATCAGTAGAAAAAAAAAAAAAAAAAGGCATGAATGAGAAAAGTACCAGATAATGATATAGATTACCACCATGTAATGAGTAACGTTGTCTTATTCAAAATATCATATCCATAAGAAGTTAAAAGCAAGAAGATGTTCATGGATTAAAGATGAGGATATGATTACAAAGCATGGAGTAGAGCATGGATTCATGTGGATAAGGCACATGAGACCTAGCAAATGACAATCCCAAGGCTCACATTCACAAAGAAGAGGCTAACCTCTCTCATTTGCAAATTAGCTAAAAGATTCGAAAGATGATGTCTCTTGCCTACTTATAGACAATGCTCTAACTTAACTAAACATAACTATCTTGAGGGATAGTTAGCCCTTGTTATGTATTATTTAATCTACATTTGCCCCTTATTGGCTTGTTATCCTTATTGATTACTTTGGAGGGCCTAAAGGGAGAACCGCCTTGTTCTGAAGGCTAATAGCCCCTTTTGGGCATCCAAAGCTTTACATTGGATATTATCTTGGATTCACACACATGGATGTACTAAAAGTATAGGTCATTTCAATCATTGGTTTTTTAACATGGCAGAATGTCATTGGACTTGCAATAATTTTTTAATTTAGTCAAAAAGAATTCATCTCCACGACATGTCCGAATAACTTGAATTTTTTTGAAGATTCAAATTCAACATGCTCCTTGAATTGCTTAAAATATTCAAGAACCTTTGATTTTTGTTTCATAAGATAAACGACAACTCTTTTTTCACAATCAGCAACCAATGACATGAAATATGTTCCTCCCCCTTTTGAGGAAGTCCGCATTGGGCCATAAATAAGAAGACTGTGTGCCGGGTCTAATACTTAAAGAATGGACAAGATCAAAAATTGATTTTTTCAATTGTTTACTTGAATTACAACTTTGACAAGGTCGTTCAACAGATGCCATAATAAATTTCTATCTAGTGATGTACGAAGCTTGATCATTGATGGAATAACAATGTTCAATCTGTAAGGTATTTTGTAGAAAATGTGATACATGTTGCAATGTGACGTTGAAAATCTCAAATTGTGTGAGCAATAAACTAATTTTGCAATGTATTGAAATAAAGACAAACATTTATGTGTGAAGAATTTAGATTAACAATGAATGGAATTCAACATTTTTGTGTGATAATACTCTAGAAAATATATGCAACAAGCATTTTGTAATGCTAATAACCACCATACTACACATGTGAATGTTAAAAATTTGAGATACTCCATGATGCTAATTGTGACTTCCTTTTGTACATTTAAGTCTTGCATACATAACAATATGTTTTTCAAATCCACATCTTTGAAAATGAATAATCCGGGTTTCATTTTTGCAAACTTCCACTGGCTTTACATTGCTCGCAGGTTTTACAACATGGAGGAGAAACAACCCCCAAGGTGACTTGCCAAGATAAGTAGATGTGGATGAAAGGTCCGACATTCTTCACAAAATAGGGGTCCTACTTTTGAGGATGTGGAAGGATTGTTGCCACAATGCAAGAAAGTGTACAAGATATTCAATAATGATATAATCAAAGTCCTAGTCGAAGAAGATATGTTGTGTGGATAACTAGAAGAAAACATGTATTCGTGGATGAAGAACATCCAACCTAGTCATAGACTACAAAAGTAGGGTTAGACCTTAACAAATGTGACTTGCTTGAGCCATGGCAAGAGAGTTTTTGCACACCTACGAGATGATCTACAGGTGGAGCTAGCTAAATTGGAGGCCTTGCAAAAATGTGATTTAAATTGCAGCCGTTTCATTATTCGCACAATATTGTATGTGCATATCTTGAGTTTGTTGATGTTGAGTTTCTATGTATGTATATATTGACTATTTGGAATAGAATGTGATTACTAAACTTCCTTAAAATTATGCTGACTCCTGTAAATTTTATAGAAAGTACTGATGTATCAAATCTATGGTATATAATGTACATGAGTTGTAGATGTATTGGTTGCAGAATTTTTTGTGGGCTGCAAGGTGGTACAATAAACACAAACCAGGTGAAATGTATACATTTTGTCATCCTTTGGCATTACAATTTTTTTATTAATACTGATATATGGACCATAGTTTACTGTATAACATGTCATCCATGAAATATATCTCTATGATGATGCTTGCCATGATCTATAGAAACTTGACAAATATACTCTCAAAACTCGCATCCAATTTACTCGCAAAATGTTTGGACTCCAAATGTAAATCGGATTTTTGTTTCTTAAACTCTGACATTGCAGAACTCTCTGAAATCCAGACCGTTACGGAATGCAATGCAACTATGGTTCATGGCAGCAAGTCTTTCTTTTCTAGATGTAGTTCAGTGGACAATTATTCCCAGGACAAGGAGCAGTGATTCCATGGAAATCGTCCCAGCAAAAAGTTTTTTTCTATTCCAACTTGAACATAGCTAGCTGATTTTTTTTTGTAATGCTTGCACAAAAAAAATTGGACTGTGCTGCTATGCTACATAGTGTCATCATGGACTGTCATGAACAGATCTTATCTTGAAGCTTATGTTGATTAATGGAAATTGCAGGCTAGATAAGGCAATCTTTATCCAAATAATATTTCAGATCCAGAATTGACAAAAGCTTCCAAGGAGTCATTTGCTGTGACTTTTCTGTACGATAGGACTTACTCCGTGCCACAAGCAGCCATCAAACCATTTTGCATTCATTTACTACCACGCACATGTATATTGTAAAACTATCTGCAAGAGATAGTAAGTAACAATAAGAGATCAAGTGTTCTTGATGATGCAGCTGTGTCAGATGTCACATTGAAACTTAAGTTACAAAAAGGAAAAACTGCAAGAAAATAAATCCAAGAAATGGGCTTCACAATTTTATCAATTCAAGTTCCAAGGTCTTGCTCTAAATCATAGCAGGAAAAAGTATCTGAATTTTAAGAACTCCCAGCACGTAGAATCCTAAAGGTATTTATGAACGTCAGTCAAGAGAAAGAATTGAACGAATGTTAATGCAGTCACGTCGCATTTGTAATTGAACGAAAAAAGATCATGTTGTAAAGCAAAGTGCATTCTCTGGATATGCAATCTATGCAAAGTAAAAATTCAAAAGACAATCTTATTCATGCAATTTAAGAGCAAACAGCCTGAGATAAAACTTAGCAAATACACGAATAGGAATGAATGTCAAAAACCATAGCCACAACAGAAGTAGTCTCTCTTTCAATCTGTCCGTCAGTTTGTCCACCATCACTCACATGTAGACTTCTTGATTTGAACTGACTTAGCCATCATCGCAGAGTCGATCTCGAGATATTTACAGGTGAACATTCCTTCAATATCTCATCAACAATCACAGAAACTCCATACGGGGACGTCACAACAGTACTATGAGTCTTGTCCAACAGTCTGATAACCTTCAATGCTTGTCCTTTCACATCTGCCCAACCAGAAATAACTGCAGTAAGGCTCTCTAAATTCACCGTCCCATCCCCATCACCATACACAATATGAGGTTGATAGTTAAACCCACAATGCTTGTAAATCAAACTTTGTGGGGTTTGGACTCCCTGCCCAAAAATCAAAGTCACAGGAACCAGAGGTGCTTGAAGTTGGTCGATAAGATATGGTACTCGAGTTGCATACTGAGAAATCGCCTGAGGATAACCAATATCAATGAAGAAGTCCTCCAAATCAAAAGCAGTGTACTCTTTAGAGGGTGTGCTGACCAGGATTGAAGAATTGAAGACTCTTTTTACAGGCAAAAGCCACAGGTTGCTCTCTATGCTCCTTTGTCCAGCTCTCAAAACAAGAGGGTCAATTATCGAGACGCCTTCTGCATATCCAGAGGCGTAAAGTAGCATTTCAAGTACCGATCCACCCCAAGGAGCGGAGATCCCTATGAAACGCCGAACGTATTTCTGCCTCCATTCAATAGGCTGTTGATTAAGAAGATAAAGAGTCCACAAGGCCCCCAAACTATGCGCAACAAGGACAACGGGCTTATCATCATTTGAACTAGATGCTGTCTCAATGAGATTTTTCAGATTTTTCAAATAGTCCACTGCCACATCTGCTGCATTAGGCCCAGGCGCATACCGAAAATCATAGGGCGCCCCAAACAAGGTCTTTCCATCAATATATCCATTTTGTTTCAGGTTATTCACCAAAGAAGCCAAGTACGCTGTTGCACACCTGCAAGTTTTAGAAAGTTAATTCTCTAATGTAAGAGTAAAACATGTAAGGCGTACTGAAAGAGCAAGAGGAAGAACAGAAGTGGTGTGGAAGGAGGCTACTAAGCTCCAATCAGAAACAAGGAAAATCATGACCTGCAAGAATGGTAATGAGCATATTTGTAAACCCAAAAGGGCTCAAGTTTTGAAGTACTCTAATGCCTAGATCTAATGAACAAACGTGGGTTATGCTCTCAAATCACATAAACACTTGTTTCCTTGGAATTCTGGCTAGGTTGCACCCTTAATCACAAGAGTCTCTAGGATAATGAACCCTGCAAAAATAATGAATGTCAAGAGCAGTGGGTTCAAATAAAGTAATTTTGAACAAGCCTTCTAGCCACAATGCTACAAAATGCCTAACTGGATCACTATAGTGTCCAAAGAGATCACTCTACGCTTCTATTTTTGAGGCACAAAGTTTGGAAGTTGCTGTATAATTCACATCAACTTTGTGGTACAATGGCCGAAACGAGATTATTGGCCGAACATTCCATTGCTTCTGGCATCAAGTTGTTAGTTTCAAATAGGGCCTGTTGGCAAATGGAGGGCAACATAAAAATGTTGGTGAGTTAGTTTCCTGGACTAGGTTGGAGAATTATCAGGCCAGGAATGAACTAAAAAGTCAAAATGCTGTTGAACATAAAAATCACAAGAAGAGCACTACAGAAAAATCTTTCAAGTCCATCCAATGGTCGAGGCTATGGATCATCAGAAGTATCTTGTATGACATGGAGTGATCTTTGAGAGCAGGTACACCCACAAAAATTTCGATATTTGTGTTTGAACCTTCCCCCCCGCAATACATAGGAAGTTAACCATGAGTTAACCTCTTTCACATATTTCATAGTCTATAAACTTACTGTTGAGGCCAAACAGGTATAATGAAGGAAACACACGAATGAAGCTTGGCATTGTAATGGTCATGCACACAAAGGAGGAAGCAACTATCTTCTGAGATTTTAACACGTTAAGGATTGATGAAGCTATCAAGTTAAATATGATTCTTCCACAACAGCAACCAGAGAGACAAATGAAATGATTGATGAAGCTATCAAGTTAAATATGATTCTTACACAACAGCAACCAGAGAGAGAAATGAAATGAATTGCTGTATTAATAGCCACTCAAGATCTATGGCACAAAACTTGAGATAGAGACGCTACTTGAGTTTAGGATCCAGATATTCCATGGCCGATGTGGAGCCAAAGTAAGGCACTTCTGTGTTAACTCCTGGGGCATTCTGAAACCGCTTGGTTGAGGGGTTGTAGATCAACCGCATTCGTTCAGCAAAGCATTGGGTGAATGGTGGGAGGATCCCGCCCATATCCAGCCATAGCCGGAAGTAGCCTGTGTACCCCCAGTTCCAGCATAGAAAACTACTCGCCCGGTAGTCATCAGTCAATCGAGCGTGCAATTGAGTGCCGCCGATGCCTGGAATGAGCACAACAGGGGCTAAATCCCCAGCTTCTTCTGGAGAAGAAAGCAGTGAAGAGAATTTTCCTGGCCTTGCTGCAGCATTGGCCCATTGTAGCTGGGCCAACACAAGGCAACAGACATATGCGAGACACCCAACAAAGGACAGCATGGAAAAAGAAGTTGGGCAAGCTCTCCTTGGAGACACCATATCTCTATATCTCACACAAAACAAAACCAATCAATCACTTGCAAAGATCTTCCTTTCTTTCTGTCCTCTTCTTCTGCTCTCATTTACAACTCCACCAAAAAACTTGGAATATACAAGACCACAGAGCTGGTGAGTACAAAAGCTTGTGCCTTTTCTACCAAGCTCATTGCTTTCTTCCTGCCCAAGGACAGAATTGTGGCAACAGTGGTGGGTTTACTTTCATCCATAGCTCATCTGCATGTTTGTGAGGTGGGCTACATGTATAACAATGGATCCAGTTTTTTCGAGGCTATCGCTTGACTGGGACAAACACAGGACCCACAAATTCTCTAGTATTCCCAACGGCCTTCTCTCCCCCTATATAATAATAAAGGCTATCACCAATACGACTGACTCAAACCACAATTAAGGTTTTGGCATTTGTGAGTGAGGTAGGAGTCAGATTTAACATTTCACATGTGTTAGCCCACCCATGGCCCCCACCTGAATGAGAATCTCATATATAATAAGAGACAAGGCATATAATGTGAGGGCATTGTTAGAAACCTTGTTGAAGTTTCTCTCCAATTTCTTGCATTTTTTTTAAAAGTTGTTGGTTTTTGAAATTTTTGCCTTCGAGATCCTACAATTTAGATTTTTTGCCGACAAAATACTCAATCTACATCAATAAATTATTTTATGAGCTCAATAAAAAACTTATGTAACCTAAGCTTCATAAGGATCTACCTACTTTACTATACAAAAATTTCCTTCATATGAAAACGGCAAACTAAAATAAAAATTGCATTTAAAAAAAGTTGTGGTTTTTTTAGTCATTAGATTGAGGATAGATCATAGGTTGATCTAAATTTCAGTATTCTATGTGTTGATTTGCTTGTTATAAGTGCGAGAAGAGAATTGAGTAGTTTCATATCTTTGTAGTTTCCTTTTAAAAACATTTGTTGTTGTTCAAAGGAGTGCTTTGTGCATGAAACAGGTTGAAAGAGAGGATCATGTCATTGCTACATGGCTACATCAAGTGGATTCATGTTGGCAGCCAATGATAGGCTTACCTCAAATAACTATTCATTGTGGAAAGTGAGGATGGAATCACTTCTTGAGATGAATGATGTTTTGGATATTGTTGTAGGTTTGAAGAAGAGACCACCAACACAACAAGATCAAATGAGGTATGACAAGAGGGCCAAAAGGGCTCTACACATGATAAAGATGAATGTTACCAATGAGCTTCTCAAAGAAGTTGGTAAGAGTACTTCATCAAAGGATGCTTGGGATTCATTGAAGAAGCTTTATGAATCCAAGTCTATTTCTAGAGTGTTAACTCTAAAAAGGCAAATCTTCTCTTGTTTGCAAACGAATGAAGAAAGTCCAAATCTTTTTATTTTGAGAGTGATAGCATTGAATGATGAGTTGGCTTGCATTGATGAGAGCATTAAGGAAGGAGAGCTTGTTCAAGTTATTCTTAATGGATTGTTGTATGCTCATGCTAACATTGTTTAAAGTATTGATATTCAAAAGACTTTGCCAAGTTTGATTGATCTTCAAGAGATCTTGATCAATGAAAAATATAGGCTTCTGTTGGATTTACTCCTTTCACTCTCCTAAATCCCGATTTTAATCTACTTCTATTCATGCTGTATATTTTCTAACGTTGTCACACAGTCTGCATTTTTACACACAAATTCGCACAGACGAATAAAAGGCGAATGAATCGCGACACTGTGTTCTTACACAGTTCATGGTAACATGCAAAAGGAGGACACTACCTCACAGAATGGCAAAGTGTCCTAAAAGCTAAGGCACCCTATAGATCTTATCCTAAGGCCATTCGTAAGAGTGACGCACTCTTGCATCATCACGAACGTTCACCTGACGTCACACCCTTTTCCACGCTCATCCTTTGCAACTGCGCTAACAGATTAAACAACGACTGCAGCCACCCACGATCTCCTATAGACAGCACATCCACTCTATACTTTCATATCTGCACACCTATAATATCTTGTATATAGTAGATACCATCTGTGTATTTAATAGATGACGATGAAGCTGTGTATGCTAGAAGAGCAAGATAAGTCTAGAACAAGCAAAGGAGGCTATATTCCTCATTATAGACAGAAATAAGCTTTGTAGGGCACGCGGTTTCGTCCGTTACTGTCTTGTGCTCTATCGCATTATTGATCTGTATACTTGCTATACTTAATCTGACACAGTTCATTTATTTTGCGTTTAAGATCTGTCAATATTGCTATGCTTATTCTTCTTTCTGTCTGATTGTTCCAGTTGCTCTTTTTGATAATACACGATTAATTTTTATTCTTATCTTTCTCGAATAATTTGCGACTAATTATCAGTCGAGCACTGTCTAGCTCTTCACGAATCATTCGCGACAAATTATTCTTCTAGCGCTTTGTCCATTCAAAGGTTTGGCTACGTAATTAGAATGACCGTGATTTCAATCACTATCTGTTCTGTCCATTCTGATAGGCGTAGTCATGCTTAGGGAGAGAGTCATTTAACTCATTCCGCTGCGCACGAACATTTTCTGTTCGAGTTCGCTACTCGTTCGTTTCTTGTTCGAGTTTGTTTCTCATTTGAGTCTTGTTCGTCATTTATTCGTTTTCTCTCTCTCTCTCTCTCCCAACAGCTTCAAGCAAGAGGTGGATCTTTAAGTTGGAGAGGAGGCTATGTTCATCAAGGGCAAATTCAAGGGAAAAGACAAAAGTAAGTGGTCTAAAGGGCAAGATCAAGTGGATGTTTCTTCAAATGGAAAAAATAAGGATAGATCAATGCTCAAGTGCTTCTATTGTGGCATCAAAGGACATTTTGCAAGTGAGTTCTACAAGAAGAAGAGAGATCAAAGAGACAAGCAAGGTAATCTTACTCTTGATGAGGATGGTTTGGATGTTCAAGATGCAAATGATGATGCTTTTGAGATGTCTTCATGTATGCTTGCTAATGATGGAGATCTAGATCCATGGTGGATTGATAGTGGAGAAAGTTCATACATGACTTTTCACAAAGAGTACTTCACTTCTTTGTCAGCATATGGAGATTGAAAGAGGGTGATCTACATGGCCAATGATGGTGAGTGTGCAATCAAAGAGATTGGCACATCTCCTATTTCTCTCTCTACAAATAGGATTGTTTATTTGGAGGATGACTTGTTCATTCCATCTATTACCAAGAATTTGCTTATTGTGAGTCAATTGCTAAGTAAAGGCCTCAAAGTTGAGTTCGATGGAGATGCTTGTATGATCAAAAGGAAGGATATCTTGACTTCAAAAGGTAAAAGACAAGGGAAATTGTTCAAACTAGATGCATGTGTTATTGCTAACCAATTTGGATGTGTTTCAAGAGAGCAAATACCTATTCAAGAGGTTTGGCATAAAAGGATGGGACACCTCAACTTCAATTCATTGGAAGTAATGGCTAGAAAGAAGGTTGTGATAGGTCTTCCAAGTTCCTTAAGTGGATCAATCATGTTTGTGAGTCTTGTGCTTTGTCTAAGTCACATAGACTACCTTGTACTAGATCTACAAAGCCTTTTCAACTTGTACATTTGGATATTCATAGAATTACCACAATTAGCAATATTGGAACTAAGATGTATGTAACTTTAATTGATGATTTTAGTAGATTTTGTTGGATCTATCTACTAAAGAGCAAAGATAAAGTGTATGATGTCGTTGTTAAGTTCAAGAATGCAAGGGAGAACCAATTTTCCACAAGGATCAAGTGCTTAAGGAGTGACAATGGTGGTGCCATACATATATACCAAGTTCAAGGCCTTTGTGATGAGCATGAGATCAAGAGGGAGTATACAACACCAAGGACCCCACAACAAAATGGAGTGGCTGAAAGGAAGAATAGGACTTTATGTGAAAGTGCTAAATCCATGAGGTTAAGTGCTAATCTTGATAAACCATTTTGGGATCAAGAATTGTTGTGTGCCAATTTCTTATGCAATAGGTGGCCGAGTGCTATTTTGGACGGAAGGACACCTTTTGAGATGCTATTCAAGAGGAGGCCAAGTGTCAACTTTCTAAGAACTTTTGGATGCACATGCTATGTCAACATTACTCTTGATGATAGGACCAAGGAGGATCCATCTTCAAGGAAAAGGTATTTTTGTTGGATATAGTGAGGTGAGTAAAGCCTACAAGGTTTACATTCCTTCTACTAACAAAGTGATTGTTGGTAGAGATATTATTTTTGATGAGGGGAACATTCCAAAAGTATCTCTAAGCATTATTGATGATGATGTGGATGGATCTAACATTCTTGATGTTGATGTACCCTACTTTAGACGGTGACGATGGTGGACCTTCATCAAGTCAAAAGACAAGGAGAATATCAAGGGAAAGACAAATGCCTTCAAGGCTCACAGATGATGAGAAAGTTAAGCAAGTGGAAGTGACTCATTTTGCATTTCTGACATATTTTGGTGAATCTTCTTTTGTAGATGGAGCTATCAAGTGGATGGATGTTATCATGTTGTAAAATCAAGTAATGGATCTGAAACAAAGTTCATTCAATGACTTTGATTATCAAGTTGATGATCAAGAGGTTGATCTCAAAGGGCTTCAACAAGTCAAAAGACAAGTTGGCAATTTGGAGCTAGTCAAGAGCATCAAAGGAGAGTTGATTGGCAAAAATGTTTTGGATCTATTTTTGTGGGTTATGGAAGACTCAAAGGAGCAACAAGGAAGTGTTGTTCAAGTTTACTTTACTTGTTCTATCTCATGTTTGAGCAATTTCATGTGGATGTGTGCAAATTGTCAAGATATGGTAAAACTAGCTACATTGGTGAGCATCATTTCGATGTTGAATTTGTACTAGCATTCTTGGCTAGTTTTGTTGATGGAAATGAAGCTATTGGAGGGTCAATATGTCACACATTCATGATCAATTCATCAAGGTATGATGGTATCTTGAGGCAAGATGGAGATCAATTCATCAAGGTATGATGGAGATGAAGGCTCATTCATGGAGTGTTATGGTGGATACATGGCAACAAAGGACAAAGAGGGAGGAGACATGCAAGAAAATGTTGATCAATCACATTGTTTGTCTGCTATATTTTTCCAGAGAGTTCAAAGTTGATGGCATGAAGGAATCATCTCATTCACATTATATGTGATTCTTCATGGCATATTGAAGTGATATGTCAAAATTTTGTGAGGGAGCAAGTCATAGCAAAGGAGGTGGAGCTTCAACATGTGTCCTCAAGGGAATGTGTAGCTGATATCTTCACCAAAGCATTGGGAAAGGACTTGTTAATGAAGCATAGGACTTCACTTGGAGTGTTATCAAAGTCCATGCTAAAACTAGTTGAAGAGGGAGTGTGAGAAATTCAACTACTTAGTCTAAAAGTATTTGAGTAATCACTTTTTGAAAGTGTGGGAAATGTAGAAGTCGAGTTTGAGTATATCCAAATTTGAATGTTGGGTACATTGAATATAGTCCCAAAAATATTAGAGTTTTTCATGTTGGAGGGAAACCAAGTGGAAATTTAGGTTTTGGACCTGCTATAAAAGGATGTAACTCGTGGGAAGACATATACTCTCTCTCTCTCTCTCTCTCTCTCTCTCTCTCTCTCTCTCTCTCTCTCTCTCTCTCTCTCTCTCTCTCTCTCTCTCTCTCTCTCTCTCTCTCTCTCTCTCTCTCTCTCTCTCTCTCTCTTATCTCATTATTTTCTTGGGTTCTACTATCCATTGGTGCACTATACTTGTAATATCTTGCAATTCTATTTGTAGAATGATCATTAATTACTAGTTTCATATTCACATGTGTGAAATATAATAGCTGACTGTAATTTTATGGACAACAACATTATTCTATGTTTTGGTTCATGTTTGATCAAGATCTATTAGAGTTTGCATCTCATTCTTAGAGTAGATGTTGATTTTTCTACATTGGCAAGATTGGTGATATGTTGTCTTTCTAATCCAAGATCATTTTATGGATTTAGATCTTGATTGATCTGAAATCTTCCACAAAGGATATGTTGCAAAAAGCTTAGTGCATGATAGTTCACGATGGGCAATAGTTCAAAGTGTTGAATGAAACTCTCAGACTATCGTGTTAATTAGTGTTACAGAAGACTACTGAAAGAGCACCGTGTTTAGAATCATCTGTCACAACAAAACCAATTGAATAATCAATGAGTTAGTAGGTCTCTTAGGCAACCATAGTTACAGAATTTAAAGGCTTCAAGGACAACCATGATTCTGCACTTTGACTCATTCAATAAGATACACAAGGAGAATAAGGAGTATTCGATTTACTCTCAAAAAGTAGAAACAACAATAATCATTCACACATTATACAATTATTTGAAAAAAAAAAAATGTTAGAGTTGTGTGAATGTACATGAGATTGCAGAAATGAAATCTACTTATGCAAGTCTAGAAGAACAATTTAGGACCAGATGATAGTGTTAGGCATCTCAACAAATACATTACTAATGTGATACATCTGATTTGATAGATCAATACATCTAAGCTTATGGAACTGTGCATTATACTATACACACACACACACACACACACACACACACACACACACACACACACACACACACACACACACCACAGTTACTTTATTAGTCGTGACCCTATAAGTTGATCGTACAATGAAGTAGACATTAAGTCTCGTTCGATAGTAGTAACGATAGTCCTTGAGATGTGATCAATGATACTCATGAAGGAAGCTGGTATGTTTAGTCCTAGAATGAAATCTAGGATTGAGATTAAGTTGAATGTTGCTGATATTATTGCAATAGATAGTAGTTGCTTGTGTTATTGCTATATATTTTACTCTAATTGAGAAAATTGAAACACATTGGAAGGCAACCAAGCTCATTTTGCAGTATGTTAAGGGCCCGACTATGGACTATGGCTTAGTGTATAGGAAGGAGGAGGGATTATTTGATTTGTTGGTTTGTGGATGTGAATTGGGGAGATGATTGTGATGAGCACAACTCAACTAGAGGCACATAAAGCCATATGCTTGAGCAAATCATGGAAAAAATTGATGTAATAGTCATAGTGACATTCAAATTGGTGAAAAATATGGTGTTCCATACAAAAACCAAACACATCGAGATTCATTATCACTTTATATATGAGAGATTGTTGAATACGAAAATAAATGTTGTTCATTGTAGCACAGATGAACAACTAGCTAATATTTTCAGCAAGCCACTCATTAGAGAAAAGCTGGATAGATTTAGATCAAAGCTATATGTACTTAAAGTTTGTTGACTTTGATGCTATTATAATCTTGGATGAAAAGTAAAGTCTACTACTTTTAGGGAGAGAGTTAAAATAAAAAGAGGGTCATTATACAATTGTACATATGACAAGGTAGTCAAATGAACACGTGTCCTGTCAGCGACAACCCTCACCATGCATGGGTTTCCACCAAAAATTCTATATATATATATATATTTCTTTATTAATAGTCTTGCTATGTGGAGTTTCAGCCTGGAGAGTGCTTATTGTGTTGTTTTCTATCTATGTCAGTATGTGATCCTATAAGTCGTGAATTTTAAGTTATGAACACTATTTTCTATGTCAATTAGGCTTTGTTTTGATTATAGATGCTTAGAGGAAAGATAAATTCTTGAAAAGGAGTTTAGATAGAATAAAGTTATGATGTAAAAATAACAAATATAGTTGAAGAGGCAGTGTGAAAAATTGTCAACTAGTACTTGGCTACTTTAGGCATTTTGGAGGCCAAATTTGTATATAAACTTAATATTGATTTCACACATGTGAAACCAAATTGGAATACCATTTTTCGTTTTGTCCAAATAATTTTAGTCACTTGGATCTACAAATAGCTCATTTTTATGTAAATTGACAATTTTGGCCAATATAGCTAGTTTGCAATATATGGCGACCATTTTAGGGCAAATGATTTTAGAGAGAGAAAATAGAGTCATCTCTCATTCCTATAAATAACAAGGTGTGAAAAAATAGGTGAAATAGTTAATCATTGTATTGGAGATCTTTCAATGCAATTACTATCCCTATTTTAATCATTTCTTTACATTTGCCTTTGAGATTGGAAAAGTTGTCTCTTTCTCACCGTTATTTGTTATACTACAGTCCCTAATAGTTGCATTCAATATAACTCCATGAACTCGAATGGAGATTACTCCAATGATGGTTCCTATTCACAATCTAATATGTGATAATGAAGTCCTGGTAATGTTAGAAACTTTTTAGTTTTACAAAAGTGGCCAATGAGTTTCAGGAATCTTTCTTTTGAAGTAAGTTTCTATGCAACAAGGACACATAATACAAGTCATCACTCTTGAGGAAGGAAGGGAGTATATTGATGATGAGAACATGGGTTACTTAGATCATGAGAGGTAATATAGACCACTTATGAGAAAAATGCAAAATATATCTTGATCTAGGCCAAATTCTGTTACATATATGTAATCCCGCACATGTAGAGCCTGTGCCCACGTGTGAAGCATAGGCATAAGTGGCTTACATGATTTCAAGAACCATGTAGTTAAAAAGTCAATTTTTGTAGCCAAAGAGGTGCAATTTCATTGGTTGGCCTTGAGTGACGGTGAGACTTAATGAGTGGCAAAAGTACAAGTGTAGTTAATATCTCACACGTGTAAAATAGGTTAGCTCAAATTGAGCTTTCTCTATTTTGTATATATACTCCAATTTGGATCTCCTTTGGATGTTGATAATCAAGAGATCAAGAGGAATTTGCATTAAGCTTGTGTCTCTCTCTATTTACATGCATTTCTTGCGATCCAATGCTTTAATTGTTGTTAATACTTTGTGCTCAGGTCTATGTTTGTACATCAAGCTATCTTCCAAACATATAAAGTGCTTTTGATCACTAATCACTTAGATATTGATTGTTCTTGCTTGTTTTTCAAGGTGGCATCAATTCTAGCTTCCATTAGATGATGGAGTCCTTGATGGCAATGCATCCAATCCCTCTTGTGGATTGACTAGATCCATTTCGTACTTTGTCATAAACTCAACAAGTTATATATAGATCTCCATCTTGGACATCAAAGCTATAAATCATAGAATCTATCCCAAGGCTAGAACTATATCCAAATGATACCATACCCATCAAGCTAAAATTGACTAATACATACTACTTTGGGTGAAGAATAAGAAAGAAGCCCTATAGAGGTTGGAAGTGTCATTATGGAATGACAACACTAAATCGAACCCAATCCAAAGAATGATAGAATCGTCATCCAGACAACCTAATATATCCAAGTCAATTGAAATGCTTGCAACAAAATCCAAAAGAAAATGAAAGAATTTTTGATAGTTTGTAGAATCACACATGATCCGGCACAATTAGGAGTTTTCAACAAAATCACATGAGATTCAGCACGAGCCTAAAAATGCCAAAAGGCATTGGTTGACATAATCTTGACTTGGACCAAGTCAACAAAATGCCAAATCAACAAAAATTTCACTAATGTTGACCTAATTGCTAATTCATGAAAATGTCGAACCGAAAATTGTTGATTGGCATTTGTAAGGTACCACTCAAATTTAAGATCTCACGATGCCCAGTCCATCTTGACCATTCCTTTCTACATATTTGAACTCCTACATCAGATTGTTATCATTGTGGACTTTCACTTCTCCACTACACATACACATATTCTCAAAATGAATTTATGGTCTCTTAATCTTATTTAGGGGCTAAATTTGTTTTATAAATTGTTCTTAAACTATATGTATATGTAAAGAGAATGAGAAAGTTTACATTAAATAGATCGGCAACCAATGCAAGAACTTAGTAAGAGCAGTGAAGTGTCCTTCCAGCAGATCATGCATAGCACAACCAATACAAAGCTTAGTGAGCTACAATAGCCGCTAATCACTTAATTATTATCTGTTGTATACATTCTGCAAACACAATGTTTTTGCATTGCATGAGTTGTATTCTTGCACTTCTCATTTCTATTCTTACTTTATCCTTTTTCATCTCAGTGTCCAACTGTTTTCATGGTGTGAGAAATCAAATCTCTGGTCGAAGATAGCAATGGTTGTTGAAGATGCCTATTATTTATCTTTCTTTAGTGACTGTCACAAATGCCTATTAAGAGACCGATACCTCATTAAGAGTGACAACAAATAGCTCACTGGAGACTCTCTCTCTCTCTCTCTCTCTCTCTCTCTCTCTCTCTCTCTCTCTCTCTCTCTCTCTCTCTCTCTCTCTCTCTCTCTCTCTCTCTCTCTCTCTCTCTCACACACACACACACACACACACACACACACATACACACACAATCCATCATAACTATTTGAGAACAATCCTAACAGTCAACAATGATTTATTTTGGGAACATTCTGCCTTAGATTGGATTTGAGCTATTATCAGTTCATTAAGAACTGACATATTTTAGCTTATTAATTCCCAACAATGATAGTATTAGCTAGGCTGTTGTTCGCTTATTCCAATCATAATTGGCCGTTAGTATCCCCATGTCTCCCCAAACAAGTTGTATTAATAGAGCCAGGTTTTCCTATTTTCCAACACCACTCAACTCAGTGTGAATAGGAGCAAGTAAGGAGAAGCAACTCCAAGATTCTACTTAGAAGACACGCACAAAGGAATAACAGTGGAGCCAAACCTACCAACCAATGAGAAGCTACTGATCAATCTGCAATAGCATCACCCCCATGCCATAGGATAGGATGCAAGTAGTTTTCATGCTAGGAAATCACATTGATGGTGATAAGACTTTTTACGGGCCATTTGTCAGACAATAAATCTAATATTTATTTTCCCGTTTAGACGTTTATTGATTGTGTGAGAATGTTTTGTCCTTATTTACAAAAGTAAAAACATAACTTTGCCAATCATTAATATCTAGCCATGTCCTCCCCAAGTTAAGTCGTAATCCTTATTTTTTTTTAGCTTTCTTGCAATAATGCTAAGTTATTGTGATGATATGCTAAAGCAAAGATGTCACTCCTAGGCAATGCTTGCAAAAGACTTTTTTTTTCAACATAACACAAAACCTAAAATAATTTCTATAGGCTTTTTAACAAGTCATGGGCTTACAATTCTATACGGAGAAAGTTCAAAATAAAAAAATTCAAGAAGGCTCAAATTTTTATGCGAAGACTTATAATACGTTTATAATTGATTCAAACTTTGGGTTATTGTTCGGGAAAGCTAGCACATATAGGAATGGGATCTACATCTTTCTCCAAAAGTCAACTTTTCAAAAATCTTATAGGAAATTGATTTTTAAAAAATCGACAACTTTTTTGGGACGTAGGAAAAATTTTGTTTGTTGTTTTCAAAAGCAAGAAATTTCCACACGGTAATTTAGGTAGATTCATATAAAGCTTATGTAACATAGCTTTTAAATTGAGTCAATAGATTGGTTATTAATGTAAATTTGTAATATTTTGATGGCAAGTTGATTGAGATACATAATTTAGAAGACAAGATTTTTGAAAAATTGACTTCTAGAAAATACAAGAAATTAGGGTGATTCAATTATCAATATCAAAATGTTAAATTTGTACATTTTGATATATATTAGAATTTACTAATGATTACACTCAAAAAATGTATTAAAGCCTATAGCCGAATTAATTATTTCTAAAATCCTAAACAAATTTTTTTTTATATGAAAATAAAAACCTATAGTTTAATATTTGTAGGCTAATAACCTATAAGGGCTCAAACATGAAGGCTATGAGAACCTACAAAAAAAAAAATAGTAGGTGAACTAAAAATCTAGTAGGCTTATTTCAATGGGTTATAGGTTTTTGGCAAGCGCCAAGTCCTAGGTGAGTATGAACATTACAGTAATTTTTATTTTATGTATTTTAGTTTTTATTAGATGCAATATTTGGTTTTTATTTTATTTTAAATTTAACTTTTTAAATGCTTTTTTTAAGACAAAGCTTCTTATAATATTACATTTTCTTTGTAACAGTATTAAAAGAGACTAGCAATAGTTTATACATGTGCATTACGGCAAAGCCAATTCCCTAGGTTTAGGAACAAGGTTTTTAGATGTCACTACACAACAACAAGGATATTAGCTTAGACCTTTGTTGTTGCAATAGACAACTCCCCCAAACTCACATTTAAGCTTAAGCTTCCTTGTTTGTTATAATTAACAACACATCCACCCAATTCATGTCTTCTTAGGAACTATTCTTTGACTTCTGACATTTTTAATTTTGGAAAAAACCAAAAACAACAACAAATTTTTTACTGTCTCCAAACAGTGTGTTTTCAAAATTTTCCCCTCTTACATAAAATCTTGAAAGAGAGTTCATTATCAATGAAACAAAAAAGGAGAATTTGAATGGTTGGAAAGCTTCAAAATGCAGGCCTACAACTAATGCCTTGGATTCCCCCTGCCCACCCAGACCCAATCAAACCAACTTTCAAACACTTAACACATGAAAATTTTGTAACAATTGCATGTGAATAGTTAATGAGTGACTAAACAATGGCACATGCCCATGCACAGGTGGGCAAAATAACAAAGATAATTCGAAAAACATTTGCAAATTCATTGAATGTATGGCACATGCTCATGCACATCTCGACAAAATAAACAAAAAAAAATTGCAAACTCAACTAGTCATAACATAACACAAGAGGCAAAAAATTGGCACCTGCACATTGTCGGTCTGATGCCTCAATGGCCAGCCCATCGCAACGGGCCAAGGCAGTGTTTGGGAAAGCCAACATACTATAAGAATAAAATCGGCAGCTTGTCTAAAAAATCAGCATCATGAAAATTTGGACAATTTTTTGTATAGGCAAAGAAAAACTTTTATGAGTAATAGTCCTTCAAAAACCCAAAAACCGTAATGCCAAGTGCTCATCCTTTGTATTTTGGAGTCGCCTCCACCCACACGAGAATGTTCAAAAAATGCAAAAAAAAAAAAATTAGGATAACTCAAAAAAAGGGATGAAATGTCAAATTTTGTGACTCAGCATGAGTCACAAGTACAACGTGTCAAAACCTGAGTGGAATTGGTGATGTCAGAGAGAGACGGCCGTTAAGAGGTGTTGTGTGTAGAGAATTTGTAGCTGTGTGTGCTGCTGGTCAAGCGATAGAGCCTCGAAAAAACTTGATCCACTGTTACAGAGCCCACCTCACAAACATGCGGATGAGCTATGGATGAGAGCAAACCCACCACTGTTGCCACAATTCTGTGGTTGGGCAGGAAGAAAGCAATGAGCTTGGTACAAAAGGCACAAGCTTTGTACTCACCACCTCTGTGGTCTTCTATGTTCCAAGTTTTTCATGGAGTTGTAAATTAGAGCAGAAGAAGAGTAAAGAAAGAAAGATCTTTTCAAGTGGTTGATTGGGTTTGATGGTGTCTCCAAGGAAAGCTTGCCGAACTGCTTCTTCCATGCTGTCCTTTGTTGGGTGTCTGGCATATGTCTGTTGCCCTGTGTTGGCCCAGCTACAATGGGCCAATGCTGCAACAAGTCCAGGAAAATTCTCTTCATTGCTTTCTTCTCCAGAAGAAGCTGGGGATTTAGCCCCTGTTGTGCTCATTCCAGGCGTGGGCGGCACTCAATTGCACGCTCGATTGACTAATGAGTACCGGTCGAGTAGTTTTCTATGCTGGAACTGGGGGTACACAGACTACTTCCAGCTATGGCTGGATATGGGGGGGATTCTCCCACCATTCACCCAATGCTTTGCTGGACGAATGCAGTTGATCTACAACCCCTCAACCAAGCGCTTTCGGAATGCCCCAGGAGTTAACACAGAAGTGTCTTACTTTGGTTCCACGAGGGCCATGGAATATCTGGATCCTAAACTCAAGTAAGTGTCTCTATCTCAAGTTTTGTGCCATAGATCTTGAGTGGCTATTAATATAGTCTTTCATTTCAGTTCTCTCTGGTTGCTGTTGTGAAATAATCATGTTCCTTAACGTGTTAAAATTTCAGAAGATATTTGTTGTATTTCATGTTCCTCCTCTGTTGTGTGCGTGGCCAACCTTCGTTCGTTTGTTTCCGTCATTATACCGGTTTGGCCTCAACAATAAGCTCACAGATGCAGAATTACAAGGGTATAGACTATGAAAATATGTGAAAGAGTTTCACTCATCGTAAACTTTCCTATGTACTGATCGTGTAAAGCGGGGGGAAGGTTCAAACATAAAGGATGCACGACCAAGTTGAAGATCGAAATTTCTGTGGGTGTACCTGCTCTCAAAGATAACTACATGTCATGCAAGATACTTTTGATGATCCATAGCCTCGACCATTGGATGGCTTCCAAAGACTTTTCTGTAGTGCTGTCTGTGCTTGTGATCATATTCAGTTACATTTATGGCTTGTGATCATTTTAACTTGTAATCCCTCCCAGGTTTCTTTAGTTAAGTCCTAGACTAATCATCCTCCTCTAGTTAGGCGTTTTGTAGCATTGTGGCTAGAAGGCTTGTTCAAAGTTACTTCATTTGAACCCACTGCTCTTGACATTCATTATTTTTGCAATGTTCACTATCCTAGAGACTCTTGTGATTAAGGCTGCAACCTAGCCAGAATTCCAAGTAAACAAGTATTTACGTGATTTGAGAGTATACCCTATGATATTTTCAAAACTTGAGCCCTTTTAGGTTTACAACTTTATCTCATTACCATTCTTGCAGCTCCTAATAACTCTGAACATGATTTTCCTTGTTTCTGATTGGAGCTTAGTAGCCTCCTTCCACACCACTTCTGTTCTTCCTCTTGCTCTTTCAGTACGCCTTACATGTTTTACTCTTACATTAGAGAATTAACTTTCTAAAACTTGCAGGTGTGCAACAGCGTACTTGGCTTCTTTGGTGAATAACCTGAAACAAAATGGATATATTGATGGAAAGACCTTGTTTGGGGCGCCCTATGATTTTCGGTATGCGCCTGGGCCTAATGCAGCAGATGTGGCAGTGGACTATTTGAAGAATCTGAAAAATCTCATTGAGACAGCATCTAGTTCAAATGATGATAAGCCCGTTGTTCTTGTTGCACATAGTTTGGGGGCCTTGTGGACTCTTTATCTCCTTAATCAACAGCCCATTGAATGGAGGCAGAAATACGTTGGGCGTTTCATAGGCATCTCCGCTCCTTGGGGTGGATCGGTACTTGAAATGCTAATTTACGCCTCTGGATATGCAGAAGGTGTCCCGATAATTGACCCTCTTGTTTTGAGAGCTGGACAAAGGAGCATAGAAAGCAACCTGTGGCTTTTGCCTGTAAAAAGAGTCTTCAATTCTTCAATCCTGGTCAGCACACCCTCTAAAGAGTACACTGCTTTTGATCTGGAGGACTTCTTCATTGATATTGGTTATCCTCAGGCGATTTCTCAGTATGCAACTCGAGTACCATATCTTATCGACCAACTTCAAGCACCTCTGGTTCCTGTGACTTTGATTTTTGGGCAGGGAGTCCAAACCCCACAAAGTTTGATATACAAGCATTGTGGGTTTAACTATCGACCTGATATTGTGTACGGCGATGGTGATGGAAAAGTGAATTTAGAGAGCCTTACTGCAGTTATTTCTGATTGGGCAGATGTGAAAGGACAAGCACTGAAGGTTATCAGGCTGTTGGACCAGACTCATAGTACTGTAGTGACGTCCCCGGATGGAGTTTCTGTGATTGTTGATGAGATTATGAAGGAATGTGTACCTGTAAATACCTCGAGATCGACTCTGAGATGATGACTAAATCAGTTCAAATCAAGAAGTTTACATGTAAGTGATGGTGGATGAACTGAGTAACAATAAAGAAAAACTACTTGGTGCTGTGGCTATGATGGTTTGACGTTTTGGACATTCATTCCTATTCATGTATTTGCCAAGTTTGATCTCAAAAATATTTGTTTTTAATTTGCATACATAAGATTGTCTCCTGAATTTTTACTTTTCTCGATTGCATATCCACAGAACGCACTTTGCTTTACAACATGATCTTTTTTCTGTAAAATTTCAAATGCGATGTGACTGCATTAACATTACGTTCATAAGTACCTTTAGGATCACCACTCGAAGTCTTCTTTCATTCTTGGTCTAGACTCTACCTGCTAGGTCTTATTAATTACTTTTTCCTGCTGTGTTTTAGAGCAAGAGCATGAACTCGAATGCATAAAATTGTGAAGCCCATTTCTTGGATGACGAGTCATAACAAATGATTCCTTGGAAGCTTTTGTCAATTGTGGATCTGAAATATTATTTGGATAAAGATTGCCTACTCTAGGCTGCAAGTCCATTATTAAATTGACATAAGCTTCGAAATAAGATCTGCTCATCACAGTCCATGCTGACACCATGTAGTAGCACAGTCCAATTTTTCTTGTATTCAAGCATTACAAAAAAACTCAGCTAAGCGTTGTGTAGGTTGGAATAGAATGACGGCTTTTTGCTGGGATGATTTCCATGGAAGCACAGCTGTTGTCCTGGGAATAATTGTGTACTGAATTCAATCTATAAAAGAAAGACATGCTGCATGATGTGAACCATGGTTGCATTGCATTCTGGAATGGTTCCGGATTTTCAGAGAGTTCTGCATCAGAATTTTTTGAATAAATTTCGACTCCGAACATTTTGCGAGTAAATTAGATAGGGGTTTTCTGAGTTATATTTTCAATTTACTATAGATCATGGCAAGCATCATCATAGAGGTATATTTCATTGATGACATGTACATTATACAGTATATTATGTTGCATATATCAGTCTATTTATTAATCAACATTCATCGAGTGCCAAATGATGACAAAATGTATACATCTCAATTGGATTTAGTTTATTCTACCACCTTGCAGCCCAGAAAAGATTCTACAACAATACATTCTCATGTAGATTATATAGCATAGATTGATACATCATTACATTTTATAAAATTTACAGTCTCCAATAGAAAAGTAAGGAAGTTTAGTAATCACATTCTATTTCAAAAAGTCGATATATACATACATACATATATAATTGCTCATAAAGTGCATCTACATCAACAAACTCAAGATTTGTGTGAGTAATAATAAAAGATCATGGCTACCATCATCATAGAGATATATCATTGATGACAAATACATTATAGAATATAATATGGTCCATATATCAGTCTATTTACTAATCAACATTCATGGAGTACCGAATGACGACAAAATGCATACATTTCAATTGGATCACGTCAGTGTATTACGTCTACGAATCTTTCTCATGTAACACATGCCAAGAATGTCATGTACTTCTAGTACATCAGTGTTTATCAATGCCTTAAAATATCCATTGTAAGCTTTTAGGCCTAAAGGGAGCTATTAGCCTTAAGAACAAGGCAGTTCCCTCTTTAGGCCCTTCAAAGTAATTAATAAGGATAAGAGGCCACTAAGGGCCCAATGTAGGCTAAATAATACTTAACAAGAGCTAATTATCCTTCAAGATAGTTATGTTTAGTTAAGTTAGGGGACTTGTTTATAAGTAGGCAAGAGTTCACTTTTGGAATCTTTTGGCTCATTTGCAATTGAGAGAACTAGGAGCTCCATCTCCTCTTCCTCCTTTGTGAATGTGAGCCTTAGGATCTTGATCTTGCTAGGCCTCATGTGCCCCATCACATGAATTCATGTACTCTTCACCCTCTATTATAGAATCCATCTCCTCTTGAGCTTCACTTTGATATGAGCTTTGTGGTAGCTTGTGGTTATTCTTCATCTTTGGTTCTCTTCAACAGAGGTGTGGTGGTTGCCTCCTTGTTCTAGCTTGCTTGGCTTGGATTGAGAGGTATGGCACATGACATTTGTGGTATCAGAGCTTAAGATCCAATAATCATAAGATTGAACTTGTGACAACCATCTCTTATGCTTATCATTCAACTGCTTTTGGCTCAAGAAATATTTCAAATTATGATGGTCACTTTTAATCAAGAATTTAGAACCATATAAATAGTGTCGCCATTTCTTAAGGGCATGCACAATTGCCAACATCTCCTTATCATGAGTAGGATATGATGCTTCCTTGTCAGTGAGTTTCCTACTTTCATAGCCAATGACTCCATCTGATTGACTCAAAATAGCTCCCAAACCTGTGCCACTGGCGTCCACTATAACCATGAAAGTTAAGTTGAAGTTGGGTTGCACTAGTAAAGGAGCCGTTACCAACGATTCCTTAAGAGCTTCAAAAGCCATCTTCTCATTCCATTCAAACTTATCCTTTCTCAGAAGATGGGTAAGCGGTGCTGCCATTTTTGAGAAGTCCTGAATGAATCTTCTATAATAGGATGCTAAACCCAGCAATCCCCTCAATTCTCTAATGTTGTTAGGTGAATTCCAATTCTTGATTGTCTCAATCTTCTTCTTGTCCACCTTGATTCCCTCCTTGGACACAGTGTGTCCCAAGTATTCCACCTCATCTCGAGCGAATTCGCATTTGGTTATCTTCGCAAACAACTTGTATTCTCGAAGAATACTTAAAACTGTATTCAAATGTTTTGCATGCTCTTCCATGTTTCTGCTATATATCAGGATGTCGTCAAAGAATACCAACACAAACAAATAAAGATAAGATTCAAAAACCCGATTCATAAGAGTCTGAAAAGTGGCAGGAGCATTAGTTAATCCGAAAGGCATAACTTTGAATTTATAATGTCCCCTATCAGTTCAGAAAGCTGTTTTATGTTGATCCACTTCTTTGGCCTTAATTTGATGGTATCCTGAACATAGATCTATTTTCAAAAAGACGTTGGCTCCCTTTAAAGCATCCAACAAATCATCCACCCTAGGGATTGGATATCTGTTCTTGATGGTCACTTTGTTAAGAGCTCGATAATCAATACACATCCCAAATGTTCCATCTTTCTTCTTAAACAGCGACACGGGAGAGGCAAAAGGTGATTTACTTTGAACAATAAATTTTTGTGAGAGTAACTCCTGAATCTGTTTGACTTCTTCTTTTTTGGCCCTTGATAGTCTGTAAGGTGGTAAATTGACCGGTTTAGTTCCCGATTCCAGTTCAATGGGATGGTCCACAAATCTGGTAGGAGGTTCATCTTTGGGTAACTGATCAGCAAACACATCAAAAAATTTACCCAATATCTTCCGAATCTTTGGATCTTTCATGCTTTGTTTTACCTTGGCCAATAGTTTTGTTTTGACTTCCTTGACTTGTCCCTCAACTTCTTTGATCTTAAGCACAAACATTTCCAGAGAATGTCATTGACACTGAGCCGCCACAAAGTAATGAAGGAAAGGAAGACACCTCATTCGATGAGGAATCACCAAACCATCTATCAGACCATGGATAGCAGGAAAGATCCATTGGGAGGGATCAGAAAGTTGAACTATTGAGCATATCTCTAAATGCTTTTAATGGATCCCATTCTAACAAGACCTTCTGTGTGCAAGCATTAATTAATGGAAGGAAAGTGTTTTGTTCAATAGATAGTGGTAGTACACATAACTTCTTTAATAGTAGGTCATTATGAAGCTGCGGTTTAGCATTTTTGGATCATTGTAATAAGATGAGAGTACAGATTGCCAATGGAGTAACCATCCCTTGTAATAACATCACCCCAGTGGTGAACTTGCAAATCTAGGATTATACTCTTAAAACGAGTTTCCATATTGTGGAGCTGGGCCCAATTGATGTTATACTAGGGGTGGAATGGCTTAAGACCTTGGAAAATGTGACAATCAAACTTCGATCAAGGACTGATGAGCTTTAGACAAGGAGAATGCCAATTTGAACTACACAACATTCAAGCTACTCAACAACGTTCAAGTTTGCAGCTGATTTCTATGAAGAAGGCTCAAAGGCTGTCTAGATCAAATGTGGAAATGTTTGTGCTCAAGATCGAAGAAGTTGAGGGACAAGTCAAGGAAGTCAAAACAAAACCATTGGCCAAGGTAAAACAAAGTGCGAAAGATCCAAAGATTCGGAAGATATTGGGTAAATTTTTTGATGTGTTTGCTGATCAGTTACCCAAAGGTGAACCTCCTACCAGATTTGTGGACCATCCCATTGAATCGGAATCGGGAACTAAACCGGTCAATTTACTACCTTACAGACTATCAAGGGCCGAAAAAGAAGAAGTTCTAAACAAGTTCAGGAGTTACTCTCACAAAAATTTGTTGTTCGAAGTAAATCACCTTTTGCATCTCCCGTGTTGCTGGTTAAGAAGAAAGGAACGTCCATGACGTGTATTGATTATCGAGCTCTTAACAAAGTGACCATCAAGAACAGATATCCAATCCCTAGGGTGGATGATTTGTTGGATGCTTTAAAGGGAGCCAACGTCTTTTTGAAAATAGATCTATGTTCAGGATACCATCAAATTAAGGCCAAAGAAGTGGATCAACATAAAACAGCTTTCTGAACTGATAGGGGACATTATAAATTCAAAGTTATGCCTTTCGGATTAACTAATGCTCTTGCCACTTTTTAGGCTCTTATGAATCGGGTTTTTGAACCTTATCTTTATTTGTTTGTGTTGGTGTTCTTTGACGACATCCTGATATATAGCAGGAACATGGAAGAGCATGAGAAACATTTGAATACAGTTTTAAGTATTCTTCGAGAATACAAGTTGTTTGCAAAGATAACCCAATGTGAATTTGCTCGGGATGAGATGGAATACTTGGGACACATTGTGTCCAAGGAGGGAATCAAGGTGGACCAGAAGAAGATTGAGGCAATCAAGAATTGGAATTCACCTAACAACGTTAGAGAATTGAGAGGATTGTTGGGTTTAGCATCCTATTATAGAATATTCATTCAGGACTTCTCAAAAGTGGCAGCACCGCTTACCATCTTTTGAGAAAGGATAAGTTTGAATGGAATGAGAAAACTCAGATGGCTTTCAAAGCTCTTAAGGAATCGTTGGTAACGACTCCTTTACTAGTGCAACCCAACTTCAACTTACCTTTCATGGTTACAGTGGATGCCAGTGGCACAGGTTTGGGAGCTATTTTGAGTCAATCAAATGGAGTCATTGCCTATGAAAGTAGGAAACTCACTGACAAGGAAGTATCATATCCTACTCATGATAAGGAGATGTTGGCAATTGTGCATGAGCAGAAGAGATGGTTGTCACAGATATTAACATTGAATATCTTAAAGGAAAGAACAATGTGGTTGCAGATGCGCTATCAAGAATATGGTCTTTACAGATGAATGCATCTTCAAAATCTTTAAAGGAATATGCAGCTTATTTGGAGGAACACCAGAAGGAAATTTTGGATCGTCCTTTGATGGAGGAGCACAAAATGTTTGGTCAAATTTGAAATTCAGCACAATTTCCGCAATAACTGCATTAAGTGCAGATTGGATAAGAGACATTCAAGCAAAATATATGGAGGATCCAAACTTGAAAGAGGTTTGGGAAGAATCTCAAGACTCGAATTCAGTTGTTCATCCCCGTTATAGGAAGCAAGGACAAATATTGTTGTATGACAATTCTAGAGTTGTGCTTGCCCCTAAATCCAAATTCATACCACAAGTATTGTATGAGCTACACTCATCTCCAATGTTGGGCATAGTGAAATTTTGAAGACATATCAAACCATCCGAAAGCTATTCAAATGGGCCGGTATGAAGAAAGCTATATACACATATGTGCAAGAATGTATTCCTTGTCAAGTGAATAAGGTGGAACATGTCAAGCAACCAAGTTTGTTGCATCCGTTATCTATTCCTACACAACATTGGACAAGTATTAGTATGGATTTTATACCTTCCTTGCCAACAATGACTGGGGGATATGATGGTATCTATGTGGTGGTGGATTGGCTTACAAAATCTGCACATTTTTTACCTTAAAAAACTACTGATAGTGCAGCCCAAATAGCACAAATATTCTTGAAGAATGTTTTTGAGTTACACGGAATACCGAAGGAGATAGTGACTAATAGAGATGGCAGGTTTATTTCTACTTTTTGGAAGGTCTTAATGGACAAGTTGGGCACTAAATGGTGCTTAAGTACATCATTTCATCTAGAAACTGATGGACAAACAGAAAGGGTCAACCAGTGGTTGGAGTGTTATTTGCGACATTTTGTTTCGGATCACCAGACAAAGTGGGTTGATTGTTTGTACCTTGTTGAATTTTGTTATAATAGCACTCCACATGTGTCAATTGGTATGACACCTTTCTTTGCATTATATGGCCATGATTAGTGCGGATTTGTCAGAGGCTGTAGTTCCAACAGTTGTGGACGAGATTCAGCACATGAATGATATTTTGAGAGCCAATCGGGAGCATATTAAAGCAGCACAGATACGAATGAAGCAATATGCTGATCAAAAATGGACTTTTTGTGATTTTGTTGAAGGGGATTTTGTGTATTTAAGGTTACAACCTTATAGATACACTAAGCTGAAGAAAACTCAAAGCGAAAAGTTGGCTCCAAGATTTTATGGACCCTTCAAGATTGTGAAGAAGATTGAAGAGTTGAATTACGAACTGGATCTACCATCAATGACTCTATGCATCGTGTGTTCCATGTATCTCTTCTAAAGAGGAGTCTGGGAGAACACTCAACTGCAACTGCTACTCTACCATTGTTGGATTCTAAGGGTAATATGGTTCTAGAACCAGCCAAAAATATTGGATATCGGGACAAGGTATTGCGAAATGGGAAGCTCATCAAAGAATATCTAATTCACTGGAAGAACCTTCTTGATGAGACCAGGCTTTTTTATTCAAAAGTGGCCACGACTATTGCCATGAAGCTATTGGGAATGACATTCTCAATTGATACTACTTAACTGTATTACTAGAGCTATTAAGCGGATGTCTTCATTTTTGAGGACAAAAATGTTTAAGTAGGGGGAGTGTCATGTACTTCTAGTACATCAGTGTTTATCAATGCCTTAAAATATCCATTGTAAGCTTTGTAGGCCCAAAGCGAGCTATCAACCTTAAGAACAAGGCGGTTCTCTCTTTAGGCCCTTCAAAGTAATTAATAAGGATAATAGGCCACTAAGGGCCCAATGTAGGCTAAATAATACTTAACAAGGGCTAACTATCCTTCAAGATAGTTATGTTTAGTTAAGTTAGGCGACTTGTCTATAAGTAGGCAAGAGACATCACTTTTGGAATCTTTTGGCTCATTTGCAATTGAGAGAACTAGGAGCTCCATCTCCTCTTCCTCCTTTGTGAATGTGAGCCTTGGGATCTTGATCTTGCTAGGTCTCATGTGCCCCATCACATGAATTCATGTACTCTTCACCCTCTATATCTTCACTTTGATATGAGCTTTGTGGTAGCTTGTGGTTATTCTTCATCTTTGGTTCTTCAACATAGGTGTGGTGGTTGCCTCCTTGTTCTAGCTTGCTTGGCTTGGATTGAGAGGTATCGCACATGACAAAGAACATACTCTCAAGCGACTATTGAACGAAAATGTTTAGAGCATGCGCAACAATTAGAAGCATATAGGAAATCTAGATATTTGTATTTGTAGAATTTGCATAATTTGCCAGTTAGAGCAAGATTAACACCTGAAGCATTTAATAATCTTCTAAACGCTACTACAACATTTGTAGATTCATTTGAGGAAAGATCCGTTAAAGAACCAAGTTCTACAGATTCATCAGAATCAGATTTGTCTGATTTCGCTTCCGAACCAAGTTCAGAATCAAAATCTTCTTCATTAGAATCATCATCTGAGCGTAGCCTAGATCTTGATCCTCCTAGTCCACCTAGTTCACCACCTGATAATATGGTTGACCCAGCGCCACCCACATCTACAAAAATCAGATACAATTTCTTTAAGAGATCATCATCTAAAGATGCAGACAGTTATTTGTCTCAGTTTGAATCTATTACTATAGCAAATAAAGAACATACAGATGAGGACAAAGTCAGAATTTTGCCAGGTCTTCTGCAGAAGCAGGCTAGGTTTTGGTACAGTCAATTAGTACCAAAAATGGTTAATACTTGGAATGCTTTAAAAGTAGCATTCCTTAAGCAGTTTAGGGAGATAGAATACTCCACTAGATTGTTGGATCGGCTTAATTCTGTTGAGAAAAAGTCAAAAAAATCAATTAGAAAGTATACTCGTAGAGCTAAGAATTTAATAGGAAAGTTAGGAGTTCAGTATCGAATGGTTCTTGGGTAGTTTGCCTAAGAAAATAGATCGTTATTGTCGACAAGGATTGATGACCTCTTTGGAAGATGTCATAGCCTCTGCCAAGAATTACGAAACTTCTCAAATTTCTCATAGACGGAGGAATGAGAGAAAAAGGAGTAAAAAACATAAATCAAAACGTACAGAAGAATCTGAATCATCTACCGAGTCTGAATCGGAATCTGATTCAGTAGATGAGGAAGAGTCTTCAGAGTATTCATCTTATTCTTCTTCATCAGAAGAAGAATCTTCTTATAGGAAATCCAAGAGTAGGAACTCAGATAGGAAGAAAAGAATGGAGAAATCTGAAAAGATGGATCCATTAAAGAAGAGTGTTGAGATATTAGCAAAAGAAATGAGTGATTTAAAAGTCCAGATGTTTGACGTTAAAGCCAAACAAAAAAAAGCGAAGCTTAACGCCGATGTTTGGTGTACCACTTGTGAGAAGAAAGGTCATTTTAAGACCAATTGTCTCAGTTTACAAACTAACTATTCAGAAGAGAAATTATTCCTCTGTCAGATTAATAATCATAAGGAGGTAGCTTATACTACAACTCCTACTAACCAAAAGAACATTATACCAAAACCGCGTACTGGTCAACCGTACACTATTTTGCATAGAGGGGGGACAAGAGATCCCACTCCTCCAACCAGAGTAAGGGGTTCGTGCTACAATTGTGGAGCCCCGGGTCACTATTCGCCTGATTGCCCTGAACCCAGGAGGTCAGTAAGATATGTGCCGCTCTGTGCTAATTGTAATGGCAAAGGGCATGTCACTGTTGAATGTCCTCAGCCACAACAACCACAGTCTAAACTGACGTTTGTAAACTCACCTAGAGAAAATGACCTTCGGCCATCTAAAACTAACACTGATATGATAGTTTAGAGGATAGAAGTAGAGTCCAAATCACAAGATCAAGACCATCAATGGCCTGATTTAGATGTAGAGATAAATAAAGTAACTACTAGAAGTAGTAAAGACTCTTTAACTCTTTAAGGAAAGAAAAAAACTATGAAGACAAAATCCGCAAAAAATGCGATAGAAAAAGTGAAAGTCACAGAACAGCCAGTAGAAATTTCTAATAGTAAAGAATTAGACCTTGATAGGCCTACTGAAAAATATTATAATGTTGATATTAGTTCAGAAGCTAAAAAGCTTTTAGACGAAGAAACCAGAAAAGTTACTAAAAGTAACATTTTCAGATCTAGTTATAAGTAGCGAGATACCTAGAGATCTATCGCCACTTAGGACCTGTTCATATGATATAGTAGAAGGCCTTGTCTCCAAATTGCCCAATATAACTTTTAAACAGTTATTAGAGGATAATCAGTATTATAAGAAATAAATTAAGCAATTTTTTGCAAAGGAAAAAGAAAAGAAAAGCGAAGTTACCATTAGTCAATGTAGGATTCATTAACTACGGTGATGAGATTCAGGGCATAATCGATGAAGGCATTTTAGATAGTGTGCCCATAGATTCTGGATCTAGCGTGAACATAATGACTGAAGAAACAACATACGAGTTAGGCATTCACCATAGAATAGCACCCACATTAAGACATTCAAGGTTAGCTGATGCAACTAGAAGATCACCAATAGGAAAATTGTCCCAAGTTATAGTCTATATTGGAGACCATAAGTTCCTAATGGATTTTATTATATTAAGGACTACAAGAGAATCGTCGTATAACAATGTATTATTAGGACGACCATGGCTCTACCAGGTCGATGTCATAACCCACTGAAAGAAGAAGGAGATTACCTTCAGAGATCCGATGGAGACACCGACGGGAAAAAGTCATAAAAGAATTACGAAATCCTGGGAAAAGGATAAGTATGAAGGTGAGACACCTACATCATCCTCGAGCTATACTTCGGAGGATAAGGACTGAAGAAAGGGAGAGATTTTCTTCCACTTTTTTATAGTCCAGAACTCTAGTGGAGAATTGATTACCTTCTTTTACCAAAACTTTTTGGTTATACTAAAGAACAATGGGAAAGTTCTTGGACTTTCTCTAACCTAAACACTTTTTGGTTCAAGCTAACAGTGCACCAAAAAGGTACCCTTGCTCTTGCCATTGTTCAAAATAAGTTCAATGTGCAAACTAACTATATCCATGTTGTTACGGGATCTTTGTATATATATATATCCTAGAGTATCTAAAACATTTGAAAACAATATTTTTCCTACTTGGATGAGTATCAGAATAAGCTAGATTCAATTAACATTTTTGATGTTAAAGAGGTTGTTCCTAGCCCTAATCCAATTCCTTCCAGATTCTCCAATCAAATGTTATTCCCTGATTTGTGAGAAATCTACACAGATTGGAAAGCTAACTATTTTCATTATTTGGAGGAAGTTAAAACAAAAAATATACTTCGCTCCACTAATCCAATAACCAGACCATACCATACTTACAATTATGTAAATATTGGTTCTCTCATTTCATATGCCCTTTTATCCATTCAACAATTGTACATTAAAGAGAAATTTCCAGAATATACATATGCAGCTCTCTCACTAATTGTCCCTTCTGTTAAGATGTCTGAACTCTTGTTTGAGGATAGTTGGTAGACTCATCTTGTATATAACACATTGATCAACAACTCCCTTGCACCATTGGGAAATCGCGGAATGGGAGGTTATCCAAATTTATCTTTTCAGGAAGATTACAACCAAAAGAACAACTACTTCCTTGCTACAAAAGGGATGACCTTAGAACAAGTTAATGAAGAAAATGAAGCCCGAGCAAAAGCTATTTTCCATAGAAAGCCAGCCAGTAGGAAGTGACAAAGGAGAATGTAAGAAATTTGTTTGCGAGCCGCTGCACAGCTAAGGAAGGGGATATGTGGAGCCTCATGATCCCACATTATCTATATTGCAAAAAAAATTCAATTTTTATACATGTAAATGTGCTATAGTGCCTAAATTCATGTAAAGGCCTATTTGCACTTTGTAAGTTCACTTTTAGATTAGAACTCGCGACGTTCTATAGAGACGCATTAGCAGATCTCAATCGACATATTAATGGTTGGTAAACAACATTGAGGCCGGTGATCGTTCCTATAAGGTCGACACTTTGTGCCATTGTACATACGCATATGCACAGATTTGAGTATCAATAGAGAGAGAAGAGAGCTAGTTTCTATAAGCTTGATCTGTAACTGTTTGTGATACTTCTCTGTCTGTGTCACACATATTTCTCATGTCTTACTGAATTTCAGTTATGCTAATATGGATTTTCAGGCGTCACCAGAGAGCGACAATTCTAACCAATGTGTGCAGGGAATTAGCCAAAGATGTTAAGCATAACCATAAGCAGAACTTTTTTCAATTCTAAATGAGCTATGTGTTCAGATAATGAACTTGTTTGATGCTCTGTTCTATTTGCTTCATGTGATAAGAACTAATTCACTGTATTCAATTAAGAGGAATCATTAGCCGATTCGATTTTGTTTGATGAATCTATTTGCTAGTTGTTGTCTGATCTGATTGCTTACTATTATTCAAAGAGCCTAAAAGATAAAGTAATTTTTGTAATCACAGACCTTGACCAAATCATTTCACCATTTGTGTTTCTGGATGCCAATTTACCCAAATATCTTTGGATAACCAGATATGTTGCTATAATATTCATTGAGAATATTACACATCACATTCCATTTACCATCTTACATACACTTATCATACAAAAGAAGAGATTATTCTCTCTCTTGGAGAACGATCAAACTTTTTATACTACTCAATTCATTGATTTTGTGAAAACCTATAACGACTAGGCCACTACACCTTGTTCCCCCTACCACTACAACTATCTCTACTCATTTTGCCTCAACTAACTCACCGGCCAGCAAACGTATGTGTGGCGCTGCCTCAACCTCAGCTAGCCCTCATGCCACTCGACAACACGTCACACCATCTCACCTTGCATTCGCTTCTTCCGCTTCTGCTTCCACATCCACTACTATCACCACTCCTAGTATCGTCGCCTCCATTCCTCCACCTTTTGTAGTCGTTCGTGCCTCTTCCATACCCTCTATCACCATCACATCTTCCATCCCTCCTGCATCTCTTACTTCTTCCATTTTCACTCCACTTCTTAACATTAACCCTCTCGATTCCCAGATCTCGCTCGACACCTTTGACTAGATGAAAATCTTCAACCTCACACCTCCACGATTTCCGACATCCCCATCCATCCTCAACTTTCTTATTCCATCCTTCGAACAACACATTGTATAGCCTATTCACACATCCACCAATCCATTCATCCCACCATCCACTTCATCTCATCAGGTTGCCGAGGGCGACAAACTAATGCCCAATGAAGCATTCGAGAGATAGAGTATGTGCCATCGCCTAACTATGCTGATGTCATCGCACCATAGGGCATGGTAGAATAAGATAATCTCATAGAGGATGATGACAATGACATGTAGGTCATCCGGGCGACATCTCGCCAAGCCCCCGTGAGCACCATACCAGTTGGGCCTATGTACCTCACATCAGCACACCAAATCTTGGGCACCTTTTGTTAGGGGGTGTTTTATCCCTTAACTACATGGTCCTAATTATGGCAACAAAACTCCTAATACACTGAAAACAATCGCACTAACACTAATTACCGCATTCACATACTATATTCCATTGCAAAAGTTCTGAACCCAACAAATTAACAAAAACACCAACATTACAGAACCCAGAATTATACATCACAACAATGCGCATACACAAAGTAATAACATTTGCTCAATTGCATTCCATGTAGCTGATCCAGTGTCAATCACATAAGGTTATACATTGAACAGTAAACAAAGTCAACATTGTCATTGCTTAAAAGGTCTTAGACAAGGAAATCAATCTTGCTGCCTACAGTACAATATGGAGTCTGGAATACTAAACATATAAGTGCTCGGCTCTCACCCTTCTGACGCCTGACTATACTACTGACTATATTGTTGCCTAAACAGTGTAAAATCAAGAGTGCCAATTTGGCTCCCAACGTCCTCTTTATACTCCTGCTCCGATCCTACAAACTACGTATCACCAAACTCCGTAATAACCGTGATCACTCTATAATGACCGCAATTGGTAAGTTATGCTTCTCGTAAACACCCCAGGAAGACCGCAATCATCAATCTTGTGGTTCTTTATGGTCTGCTCAGCTTCCTCATGAATATGACTAAACATCATCTAACCTACCAACTTTAATTTCATAATCATAAAACTTCAAACACATGACCAATAAACCTTCAATTACATTTGAATTCAATTCATATTTACAAAGTATATTCTAATGGCCAAAATAGGCCTAACACATATCTCCTGGCAGAAAAAAATGAGTTTTACCGAGTTCATTGTCCAGTTTTGTTGCTTTCTTCGTTTGACATCTTTGCTGTCATGTTCACTATCAATTTCACTTGATGTATGTACACCCAAAACATGGCTCAAAGATTCGCTTCTTCCTTGTTAATTAATAGTCAGCAGTTCAAATTCTCTAATTGTAGGTGATGATATCAGATCTCTTGATTTTGGTGTGGTTGTGGCCAATCTCTTGATTATAAAGTAATTTTGGAATGATTAACATTCGTTTTAAATTACTCTAGCATTTCCAGACGCTACTCGGTTTGATGCCCACATTTTGAAGGAAAACACGTTTCAACGGCTATGTCACCGTCTATTCAATTCCCGCACTCAATAGTCATGCAAACTTTATCAATATTGATCCTCGTCATAATCCTATGTACCACGCTTGTTTATGACTCGTTCGTCCTTCTTAAATGCAGCATGACGTCCGCCAACCCCAAATCGTAATTAACCGCAAGGTCCAAAAATTGTAATCAACAACAAGGTCCATCAGAACAAAACTCCAGCGATATCTCATGTATGGACTAAAAGTTATAATAATAAATATAATAATAAAAACCCGCAACCTCGCCAAACTGCAACATACTCAGGGAACCCAGTTGTAACTAGATTGTCAAATCGCAAACTGCAACATCAAAAATCTGCAACACCGTATAAAATCGTAAACCCACAACATAACCGCAACCTTTTCACTATGGTAAATATGCTGGCTGATCCGCATTATGAATCGGATTAAAAAAACCATGGTAGGCATCTACACATTGTTACCAAATATATCCAGGATTTGGTATGGTCCCTCCCAATGTTGATCCTTGGACTTTAGAGTGTTTGTTATACTCTCTGGATAATACAATACCAAATGCCCTTTCTGAAATTCGCGTTCATGGATGTGTTTGTTAAACCATTGAGCCTATTGATGGTTAATCACCCAATTTTCCAATAATCATATCTCCTATGCTCTTCCAATTTTTCTAGCGCAAGCACCGCTCACGCAAGGCTTCATCCTGGCTCAAACTATACGCAATTTGAATGCGTAGGGTTGGCAGGATAAATTCATGCGGAAAAATGGCATCTTCACCATAAACTAACTAGAACAGCGTATAGGAGGTAGAAACCTTATATGCTGTCCGATAAGCCCATAACGCCAACTGCAAAAAAGTCATTCCACAATCCTCTCTTTTCCAATACTTGCTTCGCTAGTATAGCCTTAAGGGTTTTGTTGGTGGCATCAACTTGGCCATTACCTCGTGGATAGTATGGAGTGGACATCTTGTGAATAATCCAAAACAGAGACATCATTTCTTTCAATGTATCATTCACAAAATGCGGTCCTCTATCAGATACAATTTCCAAAGGACATCCAAATCTCAAGAGAATATTATTAGATATAAACTCGGCGGTATTATTCCGCAATGCTTTCACTGTCGCCCACTTTGTGGCATAATCGGTTGCGACCACAATGTATTTATGACCGTTTGAAGAGTGTGGGTTAATTATGCCAATAAAATCTAATCCCCACCTTTGAAATGACTCTATTGGTTTCAAGGGAACTAATGGGTATGTCATTGGAACGGGCCGCCCTTGCCGCTGACAAGCATTGCAACTATGACAGAATGTCGTAGTGTCTTTCCAAAGCCTTGCCCACCAAAAGCCTGCTTGTAAAATCTTTCATATTGTGATTTCAGTGACAAAGTGTCCTCCTGCGGTCCTTAAATGTGCTTCATCAATTATAGTCTGCACATCTTTTGATTGAACACATCGTCGCAAAGCTTCGTCATGGCCACGCCTGTACAGTTGACCCTCAATGACTTGGAAAATGTGCACTCGCCAAATCAGCTGGCAACGTTGAGACTTTTTGAAGTGCCTAGGGAAAGTCCCTTTAATTAAAAAATTAAATAAATCCATGTACCATGAATCATATACCAACTCTGATACAAAACAACCGTGCATCAGACATTTCATCTATTCCCTCTTCCTCATTACCCATCTCAATATGGAATAACTGGTCCGTAATAGTGTGTATTCTTCCATGTCGAATCCTCACTTCAAACTCAAATTCCTGAAATAAGATCATCCAACGTGCAATTCTTCTTGCTATTGCAGGTTTACAATTTCTGCAATGAATTTGTTATCCAACAAGAAGTGTCTAAATTTACGAAATCAAACTCAATGCCTCTCGTTCCACCCAATGCATCTTCATTATTGGAGGATGATACAATGTCATAGAGGCCTCCAGATATTGATCAAGATGGTCACAAGCAGATGAAGTTTTTGAAGATCTACAAAGAGAGCCTTAAGTATGTCCAACATCCTTTGGAACTCCTCAGAGTTTCAAAAGAAAGCGTGTGCTTGTTTATGTTGCACCAAAAAAAGCAGAATATGTTTTATCGACAGAAAATATAAGGGAAACATTGATGAAACCATGTTGTAGTAAGTTGTGCATTCGACAAATCACCTACAAAGAATGTGAAGACTTGCGACTAGGTGTGTGGAGAAAACAAGGAGCTGACAAGCATAATCAATTATTGTAGATGTTCAAATGTTTTTTTCATAGACAAGAAAAGTCAGATGCAATGTTTGATATTTTGGAGGAACCCAAATTGCGTTTCAAACCTACTTTGGATGGTAAAGCTATATGCATAAAAACATATCAAAATCTATTGGGTATCTCCCATGAAATGTTTTGGCAAGTAATTGTTGAGGCATGTTATTCCATTGTGTACAAGTTTCATGGAAACACTGGCACATTCAAGCAATGTGGACATCCTTCGAAAGGGTTGGCCATAATGTGTGGGATTTTGGAAAAGAATGCATTGTCTCAACCACATCTGCAACATAAATCAAAGATGGCGCTGTTATTTGCGAACATCATCTCCCACTTGGCATGCATAAACATGACGTCTTCAAAACTATAAATATACAACTTAAAGATGCATGTACTCCTAAAGTTTCAAGATTCACGTCTACAAGATGTGGAAACAAGAGTTTGGACATGTCAAGACTCCAACAAGACAAAGAATGTCCAAATGCAAAACATGTGACGACCTTAAAAATGCAATAGAGACAACTCCCGACATTAGGATGCATGATCGCTATATTGCATTGAGAGGTCGTCATCTACATCATATTTTTTATTATAGAAAATTGTATGCATATTGGAAAGAAGAGTCAAGATCCCATCTTGAACAGTCCTTGTGTCTTATCATTGATGGAATGGGTCAAAATACAACAACATTACCCCATTTCAATAAGACTCCTCCCAGATTAGAGGGAATCAATTTTTGAAAACACATGTTTGTGGGATATTGGTTCATGGATTCAAGTTGCTCTGTGACGTTTGGATTGATACCTTGCATGCTCATGATAGCAATCAAGTTGCCACATCAATAATGCGAGCAATAAGAAAGGTACAAGCATCACATGGTAACTTACCTCCGATCTTACATATTCAAGCTGACAATTGTTGGAGGGAGAACAAGAACAAATTTATTTTTGGTCTTTGTTGTATGTTAGTGGCACATAACATCTTCTAAAAGGTAGAAATGAAATTTCTTTTGGTTGGCCACACACATGAAGACATAGATCAGGTTTTCAATGTCATATCCAGGGCTTTGAAGTCCAAATCATTTCACACAATGCCAGATATGCTAGCACGAATTGGTGGAAAGGTAGGTGGCGGTCGTATCGAAAGCACTGAAGTAGAAATACTGGAACGAATGGTAGACTGGAAACAATTTATAGATCCTTGTATTGCAAGGAAATGATGGCTTAGAAGGACACACCAATCATCACTATTTTTGTTTTCAAATGATGAATGGTGAGCCAACCATGTAACGGAAATACTATTGTATTGATGGAGACAACGCATGGAGTGAACCTTTCAAACTGTTGCAGTGTGTACCTTCAAAAGATGAAGCCATCTTTCTAGCATCCACGAAGGATCTGAATCCAGTTGAAATGAAAGGAATAATGTCCTTTATTGATTATTTGTGGTTCATGAGCCAGAAGTTTCCAGAATACAAGGATTGCAATGATGCATGTGTGGTGGAAACCACAAAACTTGTCGAATATCTTTCCAAAGAAAAAATGTTATCAGGATAAATGTATAGCCAAGAGGCTTTTTGGCCACAATCCTTGCCAACCACTTTCAATTAACATGTATCAACTTTGATCAATGAGATGAAATGAACCAAAATTTAATCAACGACGTAGAAACTAGAGAAAAGTTCACAACTCGGAGCTGTACAAAAATTGCTTAGAGAAATAATGGATTCCGAAACGATGGACCACAATATATGGATGTAGATACAATTGTTCATGCATGGAAATCAAAGGCAAAAAAAAACAATTAAAGCACATGGCTATACTGTGGAAAAATCAATATCTATTCCGGAAATATCAGTGGCACACATCAAAGAATACATGTCCAAATTATCCGATAAATGTGCAGCTGATATTGATGAGTAGAGTCCTGGTTAGAATGTTTGTCACCATAATTATTGGACTTGTAATGTATTTAATTTAGTGAGTGTTGGCAGATTCCGAATCTGCAACAAGGCCAAATTTGGCTCCAAAAACTGCTCCATCTCATTCATTGCACCTACTGTTTGACAACCACTCTCCACAGCCTTTGTTGTTATCATATCTGGTCCTTTGTATACATACTTGTACAAATACTTCACACTACGTATATGCACACATACTTCTCCATTTATGTGACATATAAAAGTTAGACTCGACCACCTATTGTATGGGACCAACCATCTATTGTCTAACTCTACTCCATGTGACCATACTTTTTTTACGTTGTCTCTATGCTTGTACAAAAGATATTCATTTACCATCATTGTCTCATCAATGAAGCTTTCATTTAAAGACATCAGTACTGCAATTTTATTGCTTGTAGGAGTATTGAATTGCCTATTCATTGTACTTTGCGAACATCCAGACACTATACGAAGACGAATATCCTTTGTGAAGTTTTCTCGCATTATTTGAGCAACGTTTTTACACCGTTGTGCAAATGGATTCAAATCCATCATCATGCTTTGCAAAGGAGAGATAACATCACGCCTAAGCTCGCAATTCAGAGACATTCTATGATCTACTTGCAAATCATCACCATCCATGATGTAGATTTTCGAAAACAAAGGGTTATTGGAGGGCAACAGCCCACACTGTTGGGGGTATTCCCAACAAAGTGTAAATAAATAAAATCGTCCAATAAAATGTGTTGCGAGGGCATGGCATCTTGCGCGTATAAGCCCATGGCCCAATGAGCATACAAGCTTAAGTGTAAATAAAATAAAATAGACTTGGGCCTTTGAATTAAAATAAAACTAGAGGCCCAAAGTCATTTTTAAACTTAGAGATTACTTTTTAGAGTTGGGTCCAAATTGGGACTCACATGAATCTTGTGAATTTCAATGTACTTTTAATGGACCCTTGGATCAAGTTAGGTCCAAGATGAATGGATAGGATCAATGTAAATATTAGCCAATAGGATTTTGGGGCAAGGGCCTTCCCCATTTTATAAAAAGGCACCATTTGTACACTATTTGGATGCTTAATAGAGAGGAGGAGACTCTATCATTTTGAAAGCTCAAGCATCCTCATTTGCTAGTCACTCTTGCTTATGCTCTTGTTGTGGTTGCTTGTTATGTCCATTTCCCATGCTTTTTGGTTTATGCTAGTTAAGGTTTTTCCATAAGCAATGACATTGAGCATTTGAGCTAACCTCCATCTCATCTCTCTCTTTCGCTCTCTTCTCCTTCTTCTTCTTCTTCTATTCTATCCTCTCTCTTCACCCCAAAATCATGATGAAGTTAGTTTAGGAAGAGTAGAGTTAGAGTGAGTAGTGTCAGTGGAGGTAGAGTTAGATACAAAGTAGGAAACTAACTAAAATTAGCATCTATGCATAGTTAGGTACCTATCCAGTGAACTAACCCTTGTTGACAGACGGGAGGGCTATACTACTCAAGATCTTCGACCCTACAGTGGCGCCGTTGCCGGGGATAGGTTTCCACTAACTAGCTTAGTTGCATTTTAGCTATTTTCTTGCTTTTTAGAGTAGTTTTAGGTAGATTTTTGGGAGTTTTGAGTTAGTTTTCTGTTTTTTTTGTGTTTGGACTATTCACAGCTAGCGGAGGAGGTGTGAGAGGGTAGAGGAGGCCCTGAACAGCCTCTGAGGGCTTAAAACCCAAACCAACTAGTCAAAAAACCCAAAAAAAAACACACGAATCTGCATTTTGGAGGGAAAAAGAGTCTAAAATCTTATCGGATTTTAATATCTCCAAAACCAGTGTGAATTAACCCTTGCATGACTGGCAGCAGCTCCAAGGTACTGTCCCAAACCTGCATAGAAGCCTGCGAGAGTTAGTTCCAAGTAGATTGCAAAAATCAGAGAAAAATCATAAAAAAAAATTCAAAAAAACCCTTGAAGAGTTAACTCTCGCAGAGAATTCCATAGTGAAATCTGACCCAGATTCAGCTACGGTAATCCTTGAGAGAGTTACTTCCCAAAGATCTGAGAGATATCAAGTTTTTTATCTGCAAAAATAGCTAAAGAATCCTCACACAAGAGAACTCTCGCAGACTATATCAGTGGAAGGATCTACATCAGATCTAGCTACTGTCAAAATCTCAGGTCAATCAGTGCAAGGAGTAAGAAGTTATCTAGGAAAAACCACCGTAAAGGGCCTAAATTTCACTTTCGGCCAATCAGATTGATCAGATTCTTAAGATCCAAATTGCATTCCACTGTACTAGCAAGATCCAACCACTTGGAACCCACCATCGGATGAATCTAAGATCGGGACGATCAATAGCAAGAAGGATAGCAATTCAAGCACCACACTTTCCCAGATTAGCAGCTATGCAACAAGAGGCAGAACCGAAACCAGCACCAATGGATTCGATGGGCCAGTCCGTACCTGTCGCTCCCTTGCAAGCAGTCCGGAGAGCACCTCGGATGGAAATACCAAAATACGATGGATCATCAAATCCCATCCGATTTCTCCAGATCTACGAGCAAGCTTGTGAAATCTATGGCGAACGGACACCTACGAAAAAGTTGATGTTGTTCTCCATGTCTTTATTGGCAGTGGCTCAGGATTGGTTTTTAGCGGTAAAAGGGACTCTCATTACGTGCTTTAAACCAAGAAAGTTCCTAAAAAACCCATTTCTCCTGCTGAGTAAAGTCAAAATGGAAAAATGAGAAAGGGTCAGGGACTATATTGAACGGGTCAAACACCTACGATCCGAGTGCACTGCAGCCCTAACTCTCGATCATGCAGTGATCATGTGGTTCCTAGTCGGACTACCATGAAGCATCAGAAGAGAACTGAAACGACGGGAGCAGTACACTACTCTGCAAGAAGCAATGGAAGATGCCATCAGGGAAGAGGACGAGGGATCTAACGAAAAATATCCATCCACGCACACTCCTACTCCCTCGATAGTGTCGACATCATCAAACACATCCACTCTATCCACAGAACTATTGTTGGAACAAATGACAAAATTACACAAACAACAGATGGAGCAACTTACGGCACAGTTTGACCAGAAACTGAAGGCCTTTCAGGGAGCTGTAGCAGTAACGCCACATCAACCGGAACCTTTTACAAGTAGAGGTGAGGAAGTCCTCCAAATCCAAGGTAGAGCCTCCAAATGTCCTCCAAGCAACCTGCAGGCTTCAAGATGCTCTCCAACTCCAAGCTAGGATGTCTCCACTTGCAAGTAAGGATCTGCAAGCCTCCAAGGATCTCTCCTCCACCTGTGTCCATACTCTTTAAACACAAAGATAGATAACAAGCTGGCCTCAAGTACTCACCACCCAACCATAGCTAGATCCAAGCTCCAAGCAAGACCTATCTAGCACCCCCTTGCTAACCATAAATAAATCACAAGCATACCACAACACTCCATAGCATACTCAAGATCCAAACCCTACTTATGTCCCATACCATAAGCAAGATCCAAACCTCAAGCATGCTACCACAAGAAAGCACTCTACACACTAGTAGCAACACTAGAGCATAAGCCAAGCAAACAAGAGAGATCTCTCCCCCCCCAATGGGTGCCCTACTACCCTCATATAGATGGCCCATGGACCCCTCCAATGCACTATGGAGTTCCATGCTCATCCAATGAGAGAGAGAGAGAGAGAGAAGCCTAGGGGAGTTAAAGAATCTCCAAGAGCCTGCATAGGCTTATGGAATGTCAAGAGACTCCTTTCATAACCTATGACTCTTTGAATGCCTTTCTTGTGGGAGTTGGGAACTCAATGGACACTTTAGAAGGGCGCCCTCCTACTAGGTCCCATTGCCCAAGTTGTGCAAGTATACTTTGGTCCTAGACCAATAAGGTAATATGGTTCAAGGTTGAGGCCCAAGGTTTAGAAAAATAGTCATCCAATGACTTTTTCCATACCTCCATCCAAGGCATAGACACCTACCTGCCCTTAACCACGGACACTAGTACCTTAATCTAAGGCACCTACCGTTAATACTAAGGGTACCCCTTATCCAAGGGTCACGTGACTCCCTACCTCTAACTAAGGTATAGTCACTTGCTTGCCCTTATCTAAGGGCACATACCCTTAATCCTAAGGGTACCTTGCCATTTAGCCCCCAACACTAAATGGACTATTAGGGGTCTGAAGTACTGCTAGTTACATAGGTATGTAACATTCCTTCCCCCTAAACTTAAATTTTTCCTTGTAGGAAAAAATTTGAAAAATTCTTTTGGAGATCAGCCTCCTTTTCGCAAGTATCCTCCTCTTCTGATTTGCCCCTCCACCTGACTAAAAATTCCCGAAGCACTCTACTCCGTAGAGTTCTCTGCCGGCTATTAACAATCGCCTCGGGTTCAGGTGGTCCACTCACGGACTCATCACGAAGAAGTTCCCCTAGATCTTCCACAGGGAGTAGGGTCTCCCCAACCCCCAACGAGAGTTTCAACTTACTAACATCGAAAATAGGATGAATTCCAATGTTAGCTGGAAGTTCTAGTTTGTATGCGACCTTGTTTATCACTTGGATAACCTTAAAAGGACTGCAATACCCAGGTGCCAACTTTGCACACTTAATAGTTTTCAAGCCCCTAGAGTGACTAGGGACTCTCAAAAACACCCAGTCGTTGACCATGAATACCTTGTGCTTCCGAGATAGATCAGCATAGTGCCTTGCCCTGTCCTGGACACTTCTTATGCTATCTTTAGCCAGCTGTAACATTTCTTGCATATCCTCAAGGAAATCAGCTGCGGCTTGCACCCGTAGATTTTTCATGCCAACACTAATTCGTGATCGAGGTTGAAAACCATACATAAGCATGAAAGGGCTGAATCCGGTCACTGAATGTTTTGCACTGTTATATACAAATTCCACCAGTGGAAGGTACTGTTCCCAATCAGACTGCCGATGGCCCACATATGCTTGAAGCATATCCTCCATCATCTGATTGGTCCTTTCCGTTTGACCGTTTGATTCCGGATGATCTGTAGAACTCAAACTTAAAGTTGTTTCCAACTTTTCAAATACTGCTTGCCAAAAATTCCCAATGAATTTTGGGTCACGGTCACTGACAATATTGCAAGGCAGCCCGTATAGTTGAAAAAGCTTCTCAACAAATAGTTGAGCTAGTTCTGAAGCTTTAATAGTAGTTTTCGTTGGGATAAATTGAGCAAACTTCGTAAGTCTGTCAACAATGACCCAAACAGAATCGTGGCCCTTCCCTGTATGTGGAAGCCCGACCACAAAATCCATAGATATACTTTTCCACTTTCCGGTAGGAATATCTAAAGGATGTAATAGGCCACTAGCTTTTAGCCTCTCTGCTTTATTTAACTGGCACTTAGTACATTTAAGTACATAGGCCTCTACCTGACTTTTCATCTTAGGCCACCAAAATTGCCTTCGAACTAAGTCAATTGTTCTTTGTATTCCCGGATGTCCTGCGCATGGACTATCATGACACTCATGCAAGATCCGGTACACACACCTTTCCTTTACGAAACAAAATCTTGTTTCGAATTAGGAAATCCGTTTCAGTCTTTCCCTGATTCGAGGAATCTTGCAGACCTGAATTGACCCCCGAAAGTACTTGTTGCCAATACTTTCCAAAAAAAGGATCGGACTCATATAGTCCTTGAAGAGACTGAAACAACTCCGGTTCTATAACAGTAAAGTACAACTGATTAATAACCGGTAACTGACTCAAAGCATCCGCTAGAGTATTTTGACTTCCTTTACAATAACGTATAGAAAAGTCAAAGATTTGCATCAGCTCAGCCCATCTAGCTTGCCTCCCCTTTAAATCTGTAGCATCACAGAAATATCGAAGAGTCTGATGATCCGTCAAAACTTCAAATTTGGCTCCATACAAATAATGTCGTCAAATTTTCAAGGAATGAACAATTGCAAACAGTTCCTTCTCATAGGTACAATATCTAGACTGAGCAGGATTGAGTTTCTTGCTTTCATAAGCCACAAGATGTCCATCCTACATCAAAACAGCTCCAATAGCATAATCATTGGCATCGGTCCTAACCACAAAAGTCTTATTAGGATCGCCAATGATTAGTATTGGTGCCGAAGTGACACTTTTCTTAAGCAACTCAAAACAATTATCCATATCCACTGTCCACACCACTAGTGGACTCTTAGCCCTCCGGCTTAGCTTCTTATAGCCTTTCAAGGTCTGGGTAAGGGGAAATGCCAATCGAGCAAATTGGGAAATATGCCGACGAAAAAATCTCACAAACCCCAAGAAAGACTTGATTTTCCAAACTGTGGTGAGATTAGGCCAATCAATAACCCTCTAGATACGATCAGCCTCAATCTCCACCTCCCGTTCGGAAATTAGCAAAAAAGTCACGCTTAGACTCCTTGGCAAAGAGCTTTTCCATTTTTAGAATGTCCAAGACAATCCTGAGATGCTCTTTATGTTCTGCCAAAGTCTTACTGAACACTAGGATATCATCTAAGAATACCACTACGAATCCTCCCAAATATGGCCTGAACAAATCGTTCATCATTTGTTGAAAAGTTGCCGGTGCATTGGTCAAACCAAAAGGCAACACCAAAAATTTGTAGTGACCAAAGCGAGTTCGAAACCCGGTTTTTGGTATATCTTCTGCCTTAATGCGTATTCAATGGTAGCCCGATCTTAAATCTATCTTGGTAAAGTACCCAGCACCACCAAGATAGTGTATTAGATCATCCATCCGCGATAGTGGATATCTATTCTTAACGGTTACCTTGTTCAATTTCTTATAGTCGACGCAAAACCTTATAGTCCCATCCTTCTTGGCCACCAGAACCACTGGTGATGCCCAAGGAGACTTACTAGGTTGTACCCACCCCTTTTTCAGGTAATCATGTAATTGCCTATTTACCTCAGCCTCTTCCGATGCACTCATCCTATAAGGACGTTGTGCGATTGGAATTGCTCCAGGTATTAGGTCAATTTTATGATCAACTGTCCTTTCTGGTGGTAAACCTACAGGAAGGTCTAAAAAAACATCATTGAACTCTTGCCTAAGTTCATTATAGGCTTCAAATTCTGTAGTGTTCTCATTGGATATATTCATGGCATTTATGTTAAGTTCTTCATCATTGCAGCAAATGATATCATTATGAAAACATAAATAAACTTTAAAATCAGAATTCTTCATAATAGAATTAAGTTCCCGCTTAGAATAAGGGTTAACATTTTTAGTGTCAACACTTAAACTAGACTTGATCTTAATTAAAGAATTCTCATGCATAAAAGATAAAGATTTCTCAACAAAATCAATTCTCAATGATTTGTTCTTATCAAAATGCCATTGGTGCCCAAGAACAATATCTACATTAGCTAATTGAACGGCATGGAATTCTAGTTTTTCAGAATAATCCTGAATGTGCAGTTCTACATCAAGGAACAATAAAATCCATCAAATCGGAATTACTTCCCGATGCCATTGTTACACGGTATTTTTTCTCACTTTTTCTGGCAGGAAGGTTTAGCGTCTGCACCAAATTTACATTAATAAAGTTATGAGTGGATCTCGTGTCAAAAAGAACATTAACAACTTGATCATTAACTTTACCTTCAATGCAAATAAAGTCATTAGGACCAAAAACTAAAGAACTAAGGAAACAAACATTCATCTCATTACTTCGAGATAGATTACCTGAGGTTGAAGCTTGTTTTTTGACGCAATCACGTGCAAGGTGACCCTCGCCATTGCACTTGAAGCATGGGTTCTTCTTACGAGCTTCAGCTTTATCATTGCCACCATGATGGTTTTTAAAGTTTTTCTTGATTTTCTTAGGATTGTTGGAATTGAGATGTGTTTCATTAACAACTTCCCTATCCTTCCTCTTAACTTTTTCTGCTCATTAGGCTGCTGACCCCTAGGTGGCTTAGGTGTGTCATCAAAGTATTTTGCAGCCCTAATAGCATCTTCTAGGGTTTTTGGATGGTTCCTATGAACATCCACTTGATAATCTTTTGGTAACCCATCAATAAACATTAACATTTGTACCTTAGGTGGAATATCACTATAAAGTGGATTCAGGTACTCATGAAATCTTGAATAAACTGTTCCAAACCTTTATTCATGGTTAGATTACTCAATTTTTGGAAGTGTTCATAGTCATCTAAAAGTGGTAGAAAATAATCCCTAAAAAGCTTGCAAAAATCATCCCATGTACAAGGTTGATTGCCCTTTGCAACTAAGTCACCCCACCAAACTAAGGCTCTTCCTTCAAGGAACATAGTGACAGTGGATAACTTTTCAGATTCAGGGAATTGGTTCATGGCAAAGTATTTGTTCCAAACATTCAGCCAAGAACTTACCACTTGTAAGTTCCTATCCTTCTTCTCTCCCTTAAACACTTTTACAGGAGGTGGAATTACAGGCTTCTTCTGATTGGCTAACCTAGACTCTAAGTCTTGGTTTCTATGATTAGTTTCAAGAAGCTACTTATTAGTGGCTTGAATTTGTTGGTATAATAGTTCAAGAGCTTGTGCCACATTGGATGGGTTCGATAGATCAAATGTTGGGTTTTCTGTGGTTTGATCCATTGGGGTTGCTTGTGTGTTTTTCTATTATGCAAATACAACAACAAGTGCTCACATTAGAATGATTGAAATGCTTCAATTGTTACATCCAATGCAAATAAAAAGAATTTATTTCTATTCATTCAATCTTATTGTTTGTAAGCTCAATCCAAGCCTACTATTTGCAAGCTTAATCCAAGCTTAAGAGAAAAACAACATCAAGCTACATTTGCCTTAATCAAAAGCAAAAATGAAAACCAAATCTTTATGTAAACTTCAATTAACTAATCCAAGCTAATGTTTACATAAAGTTCCCATTCCCATTCTATTTGTCATTTCAAAAGCAACCAAAGTTTTCACATTTCTCACTATTCTAGATTTCCAAAACCAAGAAACTAGTGTCTAGAAATGGATAACTAATGAAGCTTTATGAAAACTTCAATTTTCAGATCTGGTTTTCAGATTTACACGTCTGAAAATCAGAACTTCAAAATGACAAAAAACAGAATTTCAAAACTTGTTTTATGCACAAAGTTACACTACCATTCCCTTCCTACATTGTCATCTTCATGAAACTAGGAGATAGAAAGGTGTAAATAATGAAGTTTGAATGAAAACTTCACTTTTCAGATCTGATTTTTAGATTTACAGGTCTGAAAAATAGAACTTCAAAATGAAAATCAGAACTTCAAACACTTCATTTATGCAAAAAAAAAAAACACTAGTTTTGATCAAAACACATAGCTAGAATTAATCTTTTTGCCAAAAAAAATTTGTGTATGTAGAGGAAGACTTCCTCTACCCATCCCACAAATCTTTTTTCAGAACTTTTAAAAACCCAAAGCCCACTTTAAAACTTCTCTAACATGATCAAAAATCAGCCCCTAAACAATTCTATTCCCCAAAAAAAATTTAGTTGGTGATCTTAATAGAACTTGAAGAAGGTTAGAAAGGTTACCATCCTTTGTCTAGCTCTGATACCACTTTTACAAGTAGAGGTGAGGAAGTCGTCCAAATCCAAGGTAGAGCCTCCAAATGTCCTCCAAGCAACCTGCAAGCTTCAAGATGCTCCCCAACTCCAAGCTAGGATGTCTCCACCTGCAAGTAAGGATCTACAAGCCTCCAAGGATCTCTCCTCCACCTGTGTCCCTACTCTTTAAACACAAAGATAGATAACAAGCTGGCCTCAATTATACACCACCCAACCATAGCTAGATCCAAGCTCCAAGCAAGACCTATCTAGCACTCCCTTGCTAACCATAAACAAATCACAAGCATACCACAACGCTCCATAACATACTCAAGATCCAAACCCTACTTATGTCCCATACCATAAGCAAGATCCAAACCTCAAGCATACTATCACAAGAAAGCACTCTACACACTAGTAGCAACACTAGAGCATAAGCCAAGGAAACAAGAGAGATCTCTCCCCCCCAGTGGGTGCCCTACTACCCTCATATAGATGGCTCATGGAGCCCTCCAATGCACTATGGAGTTCCATGCTCATCCAATGAGAGAGAGAGAAGCCTAGGGGAGTTAAAGAATCTCCAAGAGCCTCCATAGGCTTATGGAATGTCAAGAGACTCCTTCCATAACCTATGACTCTTTGAATGCCTTTCTTGTGGGAGTTGGGAACTCAATGGACACTTTAGAAGGGTGCCCTCCTACTAGGTCCCATTGCCCAAGTTGTGCAAGTATACTTTGGTCCTAGACCAATAAAGTGATATCGTTCAAGGTTGAGGCCCAAGGTTTAGAAAAATAGTCATCCAATGACTTTCTAGCACCTCACTAGGTTCCATACCTCCATCCAAGACATAGACACCTACCTGTCCTTAACCAAGGACACTAGTATCTTAATCTAAGACACCTACCCTTAATACTAAGGGTACCTCTTATCCAAGGGTCACGTGACTCCTTACCTCTAACTAAGGTATAGTCACTTGTCTGTCCTTATCCAAGGGCACATACCCTTAATCCTAAGGGTACCTTGCCATTTAGCCCCCAACACTAAATGGACTATTAGGGGTCTGAAGTACTGCTAGTTACATAGGGTAGAATGTATGGTATTCAATGTTCACGCAAAACCATACAGCGAACGAGTGTCCAGTCCTAAAGCAAAATCTGAGACTGACACATAGATTCTGCCATCTGTGCAATGCAACATCGCATGATACGGCATTTTGCTCGTTTAACCCCCAGATTGTTCAATAGAAAAGAAGTCCTTATCAGACTTCTTATCCAAAAAATCATCAAGGGGCACCCAATGCGGCACCAAGGTACGGCGCACCGAATCAGAGACTCAAATGCCACCTCAACCTGAGCAGCAACAATGGTACGGACCAGATGAACCATTTATGGATCCTGCCATAAATGAATATTTTACAGCCTATGCACCTCAAACTCAGCGTCAAGATGGAAGAAATTACGACTGCTACGGATGCGACAAAGGACACAAAATTGCAGAATGTCCCTACAAGGGACAATATACATCCTTCTGTCGAGAATGTGGTTATGGACACTGTTACAAGAATTGTCCATTTAAACCTGGAACCAGTGCACCTCTCAACTTTATTGCGATACAACAACCAGCAGTTCCAGCAGGGATGTCATCATAAGGGCGACAATTGATGAGAAGAGGATCGTGATATGTTTTGATACCACTGATGAGAAGAAAAGGTGATTGACTGATGAGAAATTTGTCGGATTCACAAAACTTTCATGAAGGCGCATCAATCACGACTCTCTTCAACTCAGATGGAGTTCAGATGCGACCGTTGGACACTGCCAACTGAATCGCTCCTACAATACTCCAGAGTGTAGTCAGTCAATGCTGATCTACGTTCATAAAATTAATACAGCATTCGACTTAATTTCAACCAAATTGCAAAATTCAAATGAACAAGAAAACTCAGACATATGAAATATCAGCATAAGCATTCAACATTCAAGATTAGACACAACAAGAAAATAATCTATATTAATTTTTTCTGAATTTCTTCAAGCACTGCATGCGAATCCACGCAATGTGTTGGTGTGAAAGAAACACGGTTCTCTCACGAGTAGTAGTCTCGTTTCACTAGCGGACAGTTGGATCTTCTGACCTAGACAGAATTGTCTTCGCGCGCAGGCGGACATATATTCTGTATATCGTCTTGATTGCTTACTAGCATCAGACTCTTCACTCTGTTACACTCTATGTATTCTGTTTTGATCTATATGTCAAGTATAATCCAGTAAGTACGGTCTCTCTGTGTAAATCTAAGATTAGAGTGATTAAGCATCTACAACTAACCAAAGAATTACAAGAGTGGCAGATTAGCCATGACCTAGGGAGTATCTGCTGACGTCATGCCATCATATCAGATTACTGTACTTCTGGGTACTTTCATGATCTCTGGTGATACTCCTTGGGGCGTAAGCGCTGAACAGGTTTCGTTTACCTCGTCTGTCTTCTTCCATACTGGACCACAAAGGAATCTCGTTCGTGGATCTTTCGTGTTTGCAAACCATTTGTCTTCTTCTCCGTTGACTTTCGTGTTCGCAAAAATCTTCGTGTTTCGTGTCTCCAGATGTTCGAGTTCACGAACATCTTCGTCAAGTAAAGGACTGAAAGCTAGCAAGCCTTTGTAATCAGAAACATTTTGTTTCTTCAACAATTCCACGCTCCTGTGTTAGATGTTACGCGAGCACATAAGAGGAAGGAAATGGCTCCCTCACCACTACCATCGGTCACTGACGACCAACTCTCAACTTCAGCGCCATATTCAAATGTGAGGGAAGAAAGAAGACAATACCAGAAAATACGACACTGGGTACAGGAGGCACAAGCGGAGGAAAAGGAACAGGAAAGGGACAATCCCACAGAACCTCTAGTTGGCGTCGAATGGGAACCGCAAGTGGGCTCACCACTACGCACTGATTAGAATGATTGGTTGCACCAACATGAACCACCTTTTCACATGGTAGAGCCCGAGGAACCATGCACTGAAAGGCTCACACTTTTACTATCAAGCCGTGTTAGTTTACCACTCGGAGAACTACTGCGGATTGCACCACAAGCGAAAAGCCTTCTAGCTGAATGGGCCAAAGCGGATGAGGAGCCAGTAGCGCCTGAGCCCATATATTGTATGGACTATGAAGAAGCAAGTAACGTCCTCCACATCGGAGCAGCATGGAAAAGTGAGGAACACAACATCACTTTGTCAATCAAACACAAGAGATACGAGGATGAGGCAACAGTGGTAGATGGAGGATCGAGTGTCAATTTGATCTCCACTACTTTGTATGAAAAATGGGGTCTACAAGGATTAAAGCCAGCAAGATTTGCCATCAAGCTGGCAAATCAATCCTATGTAAAACCAAAAGGTATAGTTGCTGATATCCCTATAAAAATAGCAGGCATGCAGTTTGTGATCACTTTTGTAGTCATGGATATACCTGAATCTCCAACTGCATACTGTGTGTTACTGGGAAGACCATGGGTGAGGACTACACAAGTAGTACACAACTAGGGCACGGGAAAACTCATCTTCAAAAATAGAGAGCAGGCTGTGAAGGTTGATCCAACCACATGGGAGATGAAACCTATTGCACCCAAGGCTGATGACGGATCATCCACGACAGATCACGCGATTGATCTCCCAAGGCTAGCCAAGGGAGGTCACTATGATTTAGAGACGGATGTCACGATATGGACGGATGCATTAGCAACTATTGACTACCGGGCTTGTCAATATGAATCAGATCGTGAACCCAGTACATCTTCACCCAAGTGTTACACTATGGACACACCAATCACATTTGGAGTGAATATGATAAACGTAGCATGGCTGTCAACGGAACCTATTGAGAACCAAGTGGACAATGATTTAGTCCCTTGGCAACATGCTCTAACTTATAATAAGGAGATTGAGCTGACTGATGAGCAGGTCCTACACCACATGCAGATCGTTACGGAATTAGGAAAGTACAAACTCAACCACCGCAAAAGTCTGCTATGGCGAAAGTCTCAAGGATCGATCCACCCAAGGCACCTACGAATAAGAAGAGTCAGTTGAAGCAACGCTACAACTAGGTGATCCAATGGAGTGATCTATCCAAAGAGGCAATAGCTATAGTGGATGTTGATATTCGCAATCATGAGACAAATATCACGGCAGTTCCAATGAAAGACAACAAGGAAGAATCCACCAAATTGACAAAAAAGGACAAAAAGAAGGTGTTAGATTCCTTGAAGTCAATCAAGATGGACTCAGATATCGCGTCATCTTCTACACAGGTGACAGAAAATCAAAAAATGACCAGTCGGGCTAAGATCAATATGCTGAAAGAGGAATCTTGACGAGCGCCAATTCACGAGATGCCTGAGACTTTCAAAAATTATACCTTGGACGACATGGTAATAATGATGCCGCAAGCCCCGCGAGAACCTGATCAAAGTTAGGCACCAGCGGAACAAGACTTTGAGGGACCTGTGTGAACACAGCTGATGAACCTTGCCGAGCCAGGTGAAGAAGAAAAGATAGTGCATGTGGGAGAGCAGTTAACACCCACATAGTTCAAGAGACTACGATCGTTGTTGGTGGAGTATAAAGACTGTTTTGCCTGGAGTTACACTGATCTTAGGGGCATCCCTCCAACAGTAGTCCAACACACCATACCCTTGGTGGACGGAGTAGTCTCCAAGGTAAGCCATTACTATCACTGCAACCCGAATTATACTGAGCTGATGAAGCAGGAGTTGCAAAGGCTGATGGATGCAGATTTCATTTATGAAATCGAACACACAGAATGGGTATCACCGAAAGTTATAGTACCCAAGAAGAACGGCAAAATGCGGATTTGTGTGAATCTGAAAGCGCTAAATGCAATCACCAAAAAGGATAATTTTTCTTTACCATTTACGAAAAGTGTCCTCAGCAGAGTAGCTGGCGCCGAAGCCTATAGTTTTCTGGACGGCTTCAGTGGCTACAACCAGGTGAAGATAGCCCCCCAAGACCGACACAAGATAGCATTTGCCACGGAATGGAGAACCTATGCCTATAAAGTGATGCCATTCAGACTTTGCAATGCCCTAAGCACCTTCCAGCGAGTCATGCAGGCGACATTCAAATAATATTTGCAAAAATTTCTAAAAATTTTCTTGGACGATCTGTGCTTGCATGGACCAAACTCAGAACACTTATCCAATTTGGAGAAAGTGCTACAAAAATGCCGCGACTTTCAGATCTCCTTGAATCCAAAAAAATGTCAATTCTGGGTGACACATGGCTTGATTCTTGGCCATATAGTGTCAAGACATGGAATCGCCACAAACTTATCCAAGATCAAGATCATTGTTGATCTACTTCCATCGGGGAAGATCCGCGAAGTCTACATCTTTATGGGTCATGCTAACTATTATAGGATCTTCATTCTTAATTTTTCGGAATTAACCCAACCAATTTACAAACTCACAATGGATCCACATTGGAACGAGAAAGCCCTAAAGGCTTTCCAAAAGCTTAAGGATGCATTGGTTTCAGCACCAATCTTACGCCCACCCAATTGGTCCATTGAGTTTCATGTGCATACGGACGCATCAAAGTATGCAGTTGGAGCAGTCTTAACCCAGCCAGGTGAACACAAAAAGGATTTTTTCCAATCCGATTTGCAAGCCGACAGCTCAGTGATACATAAATGAATTATTCAACCACAGAGCGAAAAGCACTGGCAATGATCTATGCGGTTAAGAAATTTTGACACTACCTGATGGCCACACATTTTGCTTTTTATACGGACCATCAGCCCTTGCTCTATCTTGTTAATAAAACTTGCAACACCAGAAGAATCACCAGATGGCTACTTCTGTTGTTGGAATTTGATTTTCGGATAGGAGTTCGCAAGGGGAAACAACACTACATGGCAGATCATGTGTCACGAATCAAGGGAAAGGAGATTGCAACCCAATCCGACGCTGAGCTGGCCAATGCTGCCTTATTTTACGTGGACACAGTACCAGAATGGGCTGCCGACATTGTTGAATATCTAATGCGGGGCCAACTAGACAAATCACTACCAAAGGCGGAACAACGGAAATTGATCTTGAAGGCTAGACCTTATCAGTTGATTGTCGGCCAGTTGTATCAAAGAGGACCAGACGGAATTCTTCGGTGGTGTATTCTCCCTCATGAGGCCACCCAGATCATTTCGCTTTCACATGAAGGCATGGGTGGAGGCCATTTTGCATCCGACATTACAGTTCGCAAGATCCTGCAATCAGGATGGTGGTGGCCAACGATTCATAAGGATACGAAGGAATACTTGAAAAAGTGCGATGTGTGCCAAAGGGCAAGGAGACCAACGAGATTGAATTATGACCTACTGCACCCGGTCTTAGCCCAAGCACCATTTGAAAAGTAGGGATTGGATTATATTGGTCCAATTCACCCTGCAACAAGGAGTTCCCAGGTTTGATACATAATCGTAGCCATAGACTACCTCACCAAATGGGTTGAAGCCAAGGTAGTAAGAGTAGCTGAGCTAGGACCACTGCCAAGTTCCATTATGAAAATATCATTGTGCACTTCAGATGCCTGGTGGAGCTAGTCAGCGATCGCGGAAGTCATTTCATCAATGAGACCATCAAGGTCTTGTTGGAGGAATTCTTTGTGATCCACAGAACCAGTACGTCTTATTATCCTCATGGTAATGGGCAAGCAGAATCATCCAATAAGATCTTGTGTAGCATGCTCACAAAAACAGTTGAAGCTAGCAGATCAGATTGGGAACATAAGTTGCATGCTGTTATGTGGGCATTCAGGACAGCATATAAAGGAAGCACTGATCAAACACCCTTCCAATTGGTATATAGTCAGGATGTTGTAATGCCACTAGAGTTTCTAGTTCCTTCATTAAGAATTGCTACAACGCAACGTTTGAATGAATCTAGCTCTCCACAACTATGCCACGAAGCTCTACATAAACTCTGTGAAACACGCTTACTAGTTGTGCATGACTGGCAACTGAAAAGGAAAGACGCAAGGCATGGCATGATCATAGATTACAAAAGAAGGATCTTCATTTCGGAGATCTAGTCCTGATGTATAAAACCAAGGCGATCAAGGGAAAATTAAAATTTGTAGGCGAAGGTCCTTATCGGATCAAGGAACTTCTTAATCATGGAGCCGTGAATTTAGAAAAGCTAGATGGGACACCATTCGATACACCCATCAACGGTAGCCGGTTTGGCCACCACAGTAAGATAGATCCAGATTGGTGGTGGCACGTTACGAAAAGCTATTCTGCTAAACCCCGCTAGATCTAATAAAATCACGCCAATTCAAGCTAGATCCATCAAGATTCGGACAGATCTGGCAAGATCGAGAAAATACATTAGGATCCAAGGGGGATCCAGATCCAAAAGAGATCAAGAAGGAAGCAGATCATCAGAGTATGTCAATAAGTCCTCTAAATTTGCAGATCAAAGACTTCGATCTCAGTAACTATGGCAAATTAAGGGCAAAATTCACCAAAGACTGGTGGATCTATTACCAATTATCCATCAGAACTTCTAGAGAACTACCAACAGTCAGATCAAGCATGGATGAAGCTGATTACCAGTTTGCAAAAGTTAAAAATCAGAAAACCTTGAGATCTCGTCAAAAAACAAACAAAAACAAAACACACTCTAAAAGAGTACTTTTTCATGATTTTTGGAGATCCCCTGGGAGATACCTATTGAAACTTGGACAGTCACTAGATTTGACTGAGATGCATCCATAAAAATCTCTACGAGAGTTCCTGATAGAGGAATCATTATTTTCTTAGTGTGTGCGAGGGTTCCCAGAAGCTGAATCTTTAGAACCCTCACAAAGCATCAAGATCATCTTTCTAGCCCTTGCAAGGTGCCTAAATGGAATCAGAGTAGTGAAATTAGCCTGTCTACATGGTCTGATCTTGAAAATCCAATCACAAAAATAAGTTGTGCGAGAGATCACTTCCTGCAAGAGTTGGACCCTTGCAAACAGTCTGAACCCTCGCAAAACCTTCGATGGTAGTCAAACCACCTTCTGAACTCTCACAGACTTCCATGAGGTCTTAGAATTTTGTGAAAAAGGTCCCTGCCAAAATTTGGGTGGAACTGAGCAAGGGAAACTAGACTTCACCTAATACGCACTCTAAATTCCGCTATATAAGGGCTAAATTCGAGTCATTTGTCACCTTTGCTAGCAAAGCTCTGCCGAAATTTACACTGAAATTACCAAGTTCTCTGTTTGTGACTAAATTTCCTACAAGCTATCATCTGCTCATACTGAACCCAGCTTTGCGCTCTGAACTATAATCCTTGCCATCCAAAACTTGTAATTCACAACTTTTTGTCGTTTCCACACCTTTTTTTGTCGTTTCCACACCTTTTTACCTTTTCAACCGTTCTTTCTACTTTTTCGATCTTTAATCATCACTGCTAACATGGCCTCCTCACCCTCTGAAGACTCTGGCACCAAGCAGGTAATCCAGCGTGACATCCCCAAGGCCACACAGATTTTTCCCTTACCCTCTGACGCTCTAATCCAACCATGGCTACAGACAGCCAGCCCACTTCTAGAAGCAATGGATTTTTACCCGGTGCTTTTTCATTTTGAGATTAACATGGGCCTCGTCCTTCACGCTTACACCACCTGGGATGCGCCTAAGACACACTTCTAATTCTTGTACCAAGGTACCACGTACAAGGTCAGGATTAACGCAAACTCGATGATCACCATTGGCATTATGTTTGGTGATCGTCAGCCCATCTCCCATCGCCACGCCAAAACTCTGATCAAACCTTTCGTCACCCAAACTGCACCAAAAATTCCAATCCAGACTAACAATGGTTACCAAATAGATACTATCATGGAACTCGTCATTCAAGCAGCTGCGCATATGTTGAATAACGTTTTGATTATTTCAACATTTTGCAAGGACAGAATCCAGTCCAAGCTGCTGAGTCAGATAGTGAAATCCTTTCTAGAATTTCCTGGCCCCTCAATTGTGCCATATGACTGGCATAGCTTCCTCATTCGTGAACTAACCACCACCATCAAACCCAACAACCGTGACTGTATCGCAGCAGGCCCCCTTTTGTGTAACTTTGTTTGCGCACTTCTTGAGGCAAGTGCGCAGTTTCCAACGCTCATCCCTTTTGTCTACCCTCGTGCCACGCACTAACCTCTATCCGTTGTCTCAAGCATCCACCTCCCGCCAACCTGCAGTTACTGACACAACAGCCAGCAAACGAATGTGTGGCCCTACCTCTTCTTCTTCATCTCCACCTGTTACCCGAAGAAGCACAACCACCACCGCACTAACGACTCCAACAGCCATCACCACTTCTTCTTCCGTGCAATCATCCCCTTCTGTCTCTGTTGTTACTACCCCTCTTCTTGTTCCATCCACAACTGTTTCTATGTACATTCCCATTTCCTCTGTTGATACCACTTCCATTTCAGTTCCATTATCCACTACTCTGTCCATGACCAACGCATCTTCCATCACTCCTACCACCACTATTGCTTCCATCCCATTTAATCCGTCTGATTCCTAGTTGTCTCTCGACACTCTGGCATGGTGACAAGTCATCAAATTTTCACCCCCACGCCAAACCCTTTCTGCTCCATCCTTGCCTTCCTCCATACTCCACACCACCCTTCAGTTCTCCTCTGTTCCTTCCATTCTCTCGTTCGGACAAACCGTCCTCACCCCCATTTTCATAGTTGCTTCTCAAACCCCACCTGCTTCGCCATCAAAGGTTGTCGAGGGAAACCAACCGTTTCCTGATGACGCATTTGTTCAAACAGTTTTCATACCATTGCCACATCGGACTGATCCTACCGCCCCAAATGGCATCAGGTCCAACGAGAACTTGATTGAAGATGATGATGACGGAACTCCACAAGTCGTCGGGGCCGATACAACACAAGCCGCTACCAGTGCCAGTGTACCAGCTGCTCCCACCGACCTAACGACGACGTACTAGACTCTGGGCAAATATATCGTGGAGGTGGTAGCGGCCAAAGCTATCTTGGAAAGCAGGGTATTACACTTGGCCACAAGCAACACACAACTGCGAGCAAAACTCACGAAGCTACAGCATGAGCTGAGTTTAGCTCAGCAACATGAACAAGAAGGGCATCGGGAGATTGCCAAGCTGCAGCAGAAGGAGGAGGGCCTCAATCTTTATATCCAAAGCTTCTCCAAAGCACTGACAGAGGCCTCCATGAAGGTGCAGGAGCTTCAATCCAAAGCATCCCAACGGCTTGCTCCCATCCAAGCACAACTAAACATTTTGGAAGCAGAGAATACGCGCTTGGGAGTGGAGGTCAAGGCTCTACAAAATGAAAAACTCATCTGGTTAGCTCAACCTGCACCAGACTCAAGGCCGCTATCTGAATTAGAAATGAATCTCTTTTGGTGTTAGGTGCAGGTCTATAGCCAAACCTTAAACAGCTACCAGGTAGAGTTCAATAAATATCGGGCAAGCTCAACTCACGAGCTCGCCCAGGCCAAACAAGCCCTCAAGGCTTGCCAACAATTCATGGAGAAAAAGGCCCAGCCCACCCTCGTGGTGATTCCACCGCCGCTTGTTTTTGATGCTGCACAAGCCAGTACAAGCCAGGACCAATGCCAGCAAGCAGCAAGGAGATTTAGTCAAGAGCAAGGGTCAGAAGGCCAAGACCAAGGACCAACGGATACGGGTGCTGAGACACAAGACTAGGGCCAAGGCGCAGGTACCAGCCAAAGCCAAGAGGAAGGACAGGCCACATCGTGCAGAGGTTTGCGCACGATATCTGCCAGCTGGGCCTTCCAAAGACCAAAGTCCATGGAGGAAAAAATAAATGAATTCCTATCAAAATATCCCCACGAGTCATCACGAGGCGGCTGGCAGATATCGTTTTCAGCTCAAACAATAAAGGGCAAGGAGCTGCAAGCATTACCCGCCCTCCAACCACAACCAGATTGGCATCAACAACTATTCGAAAGAGACCCTACGGCCATCAGGGCCTACGTGACAAGTCCGCAAAAATTACGGGTGAACGCACACTTCCTGCCATGTACACGACGATCCAAATGGGCGGAATGCGGCACCCCTATGGACAAGATCACACTTCAAAACTTCAATTGGCTGATCATTCCATCAGAGTACGGCTGGACTACAGATGTAGATGCCAGAAGGGCTCTCACCACATTCACGAATCACTATATCAACTGCCCTGATCCAACAGTCTGCGTGGCAACTACTTACGCCCGCGACTTAAAACATTTAATGGGCATTGAAACCAAATGGGATGATTTTCTTCGCTCCATATTCTTTGATTCTAATAAGGCGCTAGCTTCCGACAAAGTCAAAGATCAGCTGCCAGTTGCTCGTGTATATTACCAAGCTACCTTCCTTGGAGATCCCTAAACGCGCCGATTCCAAGCATGGGTCGACCAAGAATGGCTGACAGGAGTCCACAAGTCCTTCCACATGCCCAAGGACTCGAAGAAACTGGACTGTCTCAACTTATGGAAGACGTCATGGGCTACCTGATCCACCAGAGGCGGGCAAAGAGGATGCTTTACTAAACCGGCAGAGTGCCGAGAGACCGGCACTACTTCAGGCCATGGGTCCTATTGGGGGTATTCCCAACAAAGTGTTAATAAATAAAATCGTCCAATAAAATGTGTTGCGGGGGCATGGCATCTGCGCGTATAAGCCCATGGCCCAATGAGCATGCAAGCTTAAGTGTAAATAAAATAAAATAGACTTGGGCCTTTGAATTAAAATAAAACTAGAGGCCCAAAGTCATTTTTAAACTTAGAGATTACTTTTTAGAGTTGGGTCCAAATTGGGACTTACATGAATCTTGTGAATTTCAATGTACTTTTTATGGACCTTTGGATCAAGTTGGGTCCAAGATGAATGGATAGGATCAATGTAAATATTAGTCAATAGGATTTTGGGGCAAGGGCCTTCCCCATTTTATAAAAAGACACCATTTGTACACTATTTGGATGCTTAATAGAGAGGAGGAGACTCTATCATTTTGAGAGCACAAGCATCCTCATTTGCTAGTCATTCTTGCTTATGCTCTTGTTGTGATTGCTTGTTATGTCCATTTCCCATGCTTTTTGGTTTATGCTAGTTAAGGTTTTTCCATAAGCAATGACATTGAGCATTTGAGCTAACCTCCATCTCATCTCTCTCTTTCACTCTCTTCTCCTCCTCCTTCTTCTTCTATTCTATCCTCTCTCTTCACCCCAAAATCATGATGAAGTTAGTTTAGGAAGAGTAGAGTTAGAGTGAGTAGTGTTAGTGGAGGTGTTGCTAGATACAAAGTAGGAAACTAACTAAAATTAGCATCTATGCATAGTTAGGTACCTATCCAGTGAACTAACCATTGTTGACAGGCGGGAGGGCTATACTATGCAAGATCTTCGACCCTACACACATCTCTGATGGTATAACCGGCCAGACACTCGAAAGTTGTATGCACCACCAACGGCATTGGCGGTGGACCTATCGAGATTCACCCCAAGGGACGCAAATGCTAAGCAATTATTATAACTTTGAAACTTGTTCCTGAAATGAGCTCCGACGTCATCATCATACATGTACAAATGAAGGAGCTAAGGAGGCAGTGGTGGAAACAAAGGCAAACAAACCTTACCTTTCATACAGCAGAAAGAGCTATTTCTTTCTGGCTTCCATTGTAGGGCTAAACAATAACAACATGCAAACTTCATCTCTCCAATATCATGACACACTAGTGTATGAGGCAATCTAGCTACTTCGAATAACTTGCCTCCAGAATGTGAAGAAAAAATCCTATACAAAAATCTCATGTTGGCTTGCCATCTACGCCTTACCCTTCTAGTCCTAGCCAATCTAGAATCCATTTTAGGGGTCCTATACGATGGGCTATGACATACTTCCTCGGGCGTAACAAACACTACTAAAGTCAACTCAATTCCCTATCAACATTGAAATTCGGATCCGATGTAACATGCATTGTCAAATCTACACAAAAAGTAGTCAATGGAGTGCCCTCATAAGTCTCTATGCTTCTCACTGACAAACAAACCCCCCCTCTACCATCAACATTGGACATCGGATCCAATGACACACATGCATTTGAATCTATAGTAGGCAAACAAACCCTGTCTCTAGATCCTACATTGGACATCAAATCCAACGTAACATGTGTGATCGATCCTACTCCCAAATGTTGTAAATTTGATGTCGACTTCGACGACTTTGGATCTCCATGAAGCTCTGATATCACTGTTGTGAATATGGGCTCTGATAGAGCGAACCGGGCATTGATAGCATTGATCTAGATCTTGGAATTCGAAGAAGTCGGAGGCTTTCAGCACTTCGAAGTCGGAGCTAGTCGCGATTCACTGATATCAGCTCAGATGGAGCCAATATTTTGGGGAAGTTACTGCTTCATTCTATGATTAGACATTCTCTAAACTACAGACAGCTACTGCTAATCTGATTCTAATTTATGAATAGTAAAAAATGTCAAATGACGGCAGAAGTATATCTACTTATGAATTGAGCAAGCATCACAACATTCAGAGATTGCATACATTGGGCAGAAGAATTGTTACTTGTCTATATTACCAAAATTAAGTATACAACAATAATAATTTTTGAGCACTATCTGTTTCCAGATCAGTGCGTTGGTGCAAGAGAGGTGTTCTCTCTCATGAATAGAAACTAGCTACTACTAATTCTATGTAGGTGTGAGTGTGGTGATGTGTGTTTGTTACTGCATGACTAACACTCATCCACTACTTTCACACACACTCTGTGTATGCTTACAATGTCTGTATCTGATTTCCAATACATATAGCATGTTTGGTCTGATTACAAGAACTAATTAGCTAAGCATTACAAGATAATTTAGGCTAAAACATTAGTTAACTATGTCTTGCTACTTTGCTTGACTACAAGGACTTAACGGTCGAGTCGTGACATTCAACTTATCATGCTCGTCGGGCCTTGATCTCGAAGTTGACGTACTCGACGTTTGACGTGGCTGGTCTCAACTTGCTCGACTTTTGGTTTTGGCACTTAGCTGGAATTGAGTCTTCATCGGTCACTTTGGTGACTTCAGACACTTCGGGGACTTCGGCCTTTGGGGACTTCAGCCTTTGGGGAATTCGGCCTTTGGGGATTGGTTTGCCTTCGTTGCCTTTGTTGTCTTTGGGGAATTCGGCCTTTGGGAATTGGTTTGCCTTTGTTGTCTTTGGGGACTTTGGCTGAGTCTTGACTTCGACATCGTTGATGACTTCAGTTGAGATTGGTGCCCTAGCAACTCGTTGGCATCAGGGACTTTGGCTGAGTCAATGACTTCGGTTGAGTCGGTTGTTGCCTGTGTAGAAATCTTGTGTATTTCTGCTAGTAATGGCTCACAAGCTAAAAGCGCTTTGTGGGTAGAAACCTTAAGTTTCTTCAGCTCCCTCTCAAAGCGTGGTAGCCTTGTGATTCCCAGGCTAGCTCTCTGCCTTTCGAACATTGCCTTATCTAGAGGCTTTGTAAAGATGTCAGACACCATCTGCTTGGTTGGAATGAAAATTGTTTGCAACTCATCTCTCTCAACCAAATCCATGATCAAATGATACTTAATAGCAATGTGTTTCGTTCTTGAGTGAAACACAGGATCCTTTTTTAGATGTATTGCAGATGTGTTGTCCATTTGTAGGATTAGTGGCCCGTTGGTGCTCTCTCCCAAACCATCTAGAAATTCTCTGAGCCATGTCAACTCATTAGCCATTTTGGCTACAGCAAGATATTCTACCTCACATGATGATTAGGCAGTTATGGTCTACTTTCTGCTGATCTGCTATTGTGCATTCTCCTAGGACACTTTTGGAATCATCTTTGATTGATGCCCAGCTTGCATCACTGTAGGATTCAATCTTGAATCCTACATCTCGACATACTTCTTTGTGCTCTGCAAGTATTGCAGAATCTTCTTGGCAATTTTCCAGTGTGTCGGACCTGGATTTATATTAAATTGGCTCAATCTAAACATTACATAGGCAATGTTTGGCCTTGTATTGTCTTCCAAGTACATCAAAGAACCAATAAGCCTTCTATAGGGCTTATGCTGCATTGCTTGTCATTCTGCATCATCTCTAAGATAGTCTTCACTTGTCAGTATTGTGCCAAGTACCATAGGAGTATTCACTCCCTTGCAATCTGTCATGTCAAAATCATCCATGACCTTTTGAATGTATCTTGTTGGTATAGATATAATTTCCCACATTCAAGATCTCTGTCGATCTGCAAATTCAGGTAGCACATTGCTTCTCCTACATCCGATATTTCAAAGTGCTTTGAAATATCCTGCTTCGCTTGTGCAATCAGGTTGTCGTTCCTTGATAGGATCAGTGTGTCATCCACATAGACACCAATGATGATGATTTCTCCATCTATGACCTTTACATAAACATTGTAATCGGCCATCAGGGGCTGAAAGCCCAAAGATCTGAGAGCATAATCTTTTTTCTTGTACCACTGCTTGGCAGATTACTTGAGTCCATAAATGCTTCTCTGCATTTTACAAGCATAGTCGAAAAATGACTCATAGGTAAAACTTGGTGGCTAATCCTTCTTCCTTTAGATCACCATATAGAAAGGCTGTCTTCTCGTCCACAATATGGATTTTTAGATTGTAGGCTGCTGCATAAGCAAACAATATGTGTACTGATGTATGCTTTACAACAAGAGATAAGGTTTCAATATAGTTGATGCCATAGTTTTGTGAGAAACCTTTAGCAACAAGCTTGGCTTTATATCTTGATACATTCCCATCTGGTCCATATTTGTATTTGTAGCTCCATTTACACTTGATAGTCTTTCTCTCAGCTAGTACCGATTCAAGAGTCTAGACCTTGTTTGCTTGCATGGAGCTCTTCCTCTATTGCCTTTATCCATTTGTCTTTGTTAGGACTGTCGATGGCTTCTTCATAAGTTTGTGGTCACCACCAAATCCACAAAACTCTTCGGTTGTTAAAGTTGAGTTGTCAAGCACAAATCGGACTGGGGGATTGTGTAGGCACTTCGATGGCTTTGCCTTTGTCAATGAGTGTCTTGCCTTTGTTGACTGTAGAGCTATTGTGTGTAGTAGGTGTCCTAGGTATAGAGGCTACATGTCGTCTGAACTGTCACTCAATCCATCTGAAATTCGAACATCTTCATCTGGATGCTCAGGCTCCACTCCCTCTATCGATGTCGGCAGGTTGTAGTACCGCTTGACAAGAACTTTGTAGCTAACTGGATCTTTGTTAGCCATTGTTCTAGCTTCATCGAATCTGACATCTCTGACAGCCTTTACCTGATTGATCTCTGGCATATAGATCCTATAGTATGATGAATGAATATCATATCCTACAAGGTATCCCTGCTCGACTTTTTCATCCAGCTTCTTTCGAAGCTTGTCAGGTCATATGCAACATATCCAAAGACACGTATATGAGCCATATTAGGCTTGTTACCCCACCACACTTCATGTGCAGTGTGAGGAATGTCTGATTTGACTGTCTTGTTCTACAAATAGGCAGCTGTAGCTACTACTTCAGCCCATAATAATCTTGATGCCTTTGAGTAGACCATCATGCATCTTGCTGCCTCCATGCGAGTTTGGTTCTTTCTCTCAGCTACACCATTATGTTGTGGTGTATAGGCTGTTGTCTTCTTGTGAAAGATGCCTTGACTTGTATAGAAGTCGGCAAAATGGTTGGAGATGTACTCTTCTCCTCTATCGGTTCTGATCTTCTTGACCATTGGTGAATACAACCCGCATGCCTGCATCTACTATCCTTGCAACTGATAGTAGATCCTTCTACAATGTAGGCACATAAAGGACATCATCCAGTCTTCAATCTCGGCCATTGGTGTTGAGCCATTCTAGTTTCACTCATTTCATGTCTTGATCCATCTCCAAGAATTATAATGTATCTGGAGAAATCAGACATCGAAAGTCAACAATGATCTATCTGGTTGTAACAAAATATGATGTTGCATTTGAATCAAGAATGACTTCTTGAAAGTCGGTTGAGGATGTAGCACATGCATCAGTGCACAAATAAGCAGTTGAGATTCTACTTGCTCGTTCTTCAGCCATCTTGGATGATTCTGATTCCTCTACATGTGATGTGCTATTGGAGCCCTCTTTTCTACTCTATGTTTTCTTTTTCTTTAGATTTTGATAGCAATCCATGACTGCATGTCCCTTCTTGTGACCTTATCAACAACGAGCCCTAAAATAGTCATATTGGCCAAAATTGCCAAACTAAAGCTAAAAGTAAACTTTTAATGACTAAGCTGCTTGCTCCTTCCTTTCGATCTGCCTTCTTGATCTCTCTCTTTTTGCTGACTTCGATCATGCCTTCTTGTCTACTCCCTCTTAGGATAAGCCTTCTTCTTTGATTGGCTTTTGTTGCTATAGAGAGCTTGGTCAAATTCGATTTTTTCATCATAGTGCTCTCTAGCTTCGACTTCTTCCTTGATGTCGATGACTGCTTTGTCGAAGGTCATGTCAGGATCTTCAGCTAGTAGGGTTCTTGTAGTCTGGAAAGATCTTGGTAGGGAATGTAGTAGGTAACTGAGCTGCTTCTCTTGTGAGACTGCATGCTCTATTCTAGCATTGTGTAATGACAAGAACATGTTCTTCATTTTTTTGATGAAGCTGGTGAGATCCTTGCCATCCCATCTTAGATAGGTGAGTTGATCTTCTAGATGCATAATTTGATACATGACTTGGTTTGAAATTTGCATGTGAGTTCATCCCACATCTCTCTAGCATTGGAGATTGATGCAAGGTCGAGGATAATATTGTCTTTGATGGAAGATGAGATGACAACCACTGCTTTTTCATTCTTCTCCTTCCACTCTCAAAGTTCCTTGATTGTGTCGGCTGGCATCTCTTTGGTGTCATCAACCCATGGCTGCAGTGCTTCTCCTTTGAGTATGAGTGAATTCTTTACTTCTAGGCCAAGAAATTCGACCGTATGCTTCAAGTACTATGCAAATCTTTGATTAGATGCTGCTAATGGAAGCCATAGTCTAAGGGACCATGCTCTGATAGAGCAATGGATGTAGTGGGTTTCTTTCCTTGCCTAACCTGAATCCAAGATCTAGTCAATTTAGCATCATAGAGACGGAGTTAGTTGTCACGCGTAGGTTCGTTCCCATGAGAGCGATAGTTTAGTTCAGATTTCAGCATGAATGGAAGATCTAAATCTAACTCTACATCCATTAACCCTAATCATTAACACTAAGATCCATTAACACTACAATCCACAACAAAGATAGCTTACTCTTTCTCTCTCTCTCTTTCTCTCTCATAAAAAGTACAATAACACTCAATCCCAATAACGTTCAGATCCAATAATTAGCAAAATCCAAAGAAAGCATGAGAGATGGAGAAGGAAAGAAGAAGAGCAAGGACATTCATCAATCCATTTCTGAAGAGAACCAATCTGCTTTATTGAAATGAGGAAATGAACATGAGGAGCAACTCGAGTTGGTCCCTTCTTATAGTAGAGAGGAGGACCCTAGCCTCTGAATCCTATTGGTCCAATCTTGCCTCTCTTTTTATTCAAATTTAAAAAAGTGTGAGAACCATCAAAATTGGAGGGAAACCCAACTTTATTCACTAACTTGACATTTAGGCCCTGCAACATTAAAAGTCCCGCAAAAAGGCCTAAAGTCCTTTTATTGACTTTTAACTAATCAATCAAATAACTATGTGATCATCGGATTGGACTTACACATGCAGGGTGCCAAATCCCTCACTTATTAACTAGGGTTAGGGTTGTCTTGGGATCCGCAAACCCTCCAACAGTATCCCCCACCAAAACTGGTGGTGGTCCTACGACACCTGCAATATGCAGTTATTGGGGACTTTTATTGGCTTCGCGCCGAATCTTGATTAAATGGTACTGCACCTTCTCCATAAAGTTGAGGCGTGTAGTATTAAAATCCAAATTATGTGGCTAAAAACAACGGTGGGCTCCGGCAATCCACTTGGAGGTTGTCCATGATGTGAAGCGTGATTCCCAGGAGCCTCCCATCATTGCCACACGAAAATATTAACGAGCAACCGGCAGCTGATCTTTGATTGCTTTGAGGCCATCGTCTTATTTGGATCAAATGCCAGAGGAGGGAGACAATCATCCCATCTGGTTTCCATTGATGCCAACAGAGTTAGATCTTTAGCAAACATTGCCGATTGTCGCACCGTTGGATTTGGAGAGTGGACATATTCTCTCTGATAGGCTTGTAAGGCACGATGGAAATCCACTGAGATTGTCCAGCTGTAAGGCTTATGGATGATTGGCCAATTGGGCGTATGGATGGTGATCTTGTCCATAGCCAACCCCAAATCTTTCCATTTATTTCTTCGTGGCATTGGCACGTAATAGGGATCTACCCGCAATTGGCGAGGGCTGGCGACGTAACTCCTAATTGATTCCAAAGTTTTTTCAAAAATAGTGATTCTCCATGCCAGCTGCTCTCCTAATGTAGATATTTTATCCAACTCTTTGCTGGCCTCTATCTCAGAGGTCTTAAACTTCAGAACCCATCCACCACGCAAGAACTCATGCGGATGTTGCTTTAAGAAGGTCTGGATCTAGTCCTCGACGCGGATGGGCCTTCTGAATAGAGGTGTGGTCCTTTATGAGGATGGACCTGCTTGTACTGCCAATAAGATTGGTAATGGTTTGGCTATATCTGGAGCTCCCCCCTGGTCCATGCTCGAATCTACCCCTGTATCCATTGGTACAGCTTCTTGGCGCAGAGGGGAGAATTGCGGCATGACCGGTACGGGGATTTGTGGTCCGGCTTCCAACACTTGAGCGGCTGCTTTTTCATAGGTGGTGATGGTCTCCTTAGCCTTTGCCAACTCGGTTGAAGCTGCTCCTTTGAACCTGTCAAAGCGGTCTTGAAATCCCTGAAGGGCCACTTTGTATGTCTCCACTTTCTTGAACAAATACGCAATCTCCATCGGTGTGACCGGATGATCTGGTATTTTTGTTTGAAGATACGCATCACGTTCAAGAGTGGTCGCATCCAATTCACCTTGAAGCCGCGTGCGATCTTGTTCAGCCATCGGTAATTGACCCTTCAGCAGCTGCACCTGTTGCTTTGCATCTTGCACGACCTTATCCACCTGATCCTTTGCGGTTGTCAGGGCGTTTTGTAGGGAGCTAATGTTGTCTTCCAAGAGATCAGCTTGTTGCTGGGCCAACTTCTTTTCGGCTTCAACCTTGTCTTCATGCTATTTGGCAATCTTTAACTCTCGATCCAGCTGGACAATTTTCTGGCTGATCAGAGTGTTTTCGGACCCCATCTTGGAGATTCTCTGCTCCATTTTCTGTCTCTTATCCAGCATAGACTGGATCACTTGCGCAAGGCTTGAAACCAAACCTAGAGCATCACCAGAATCGATGGCCGTGGAGGCGGCAGCAATAGGAGGACTTGATGGTACTGTCCTTGGTAGGTGTGAAATAGGTGCCACTAGTTCTTCTTCTTCAAAGATGTCCTCCTCTTCAAATCTCTCAGGCATTGTGGCGTCGAACTGTTTCGGTGATTTCACAGCTTTGTCGACCCGAAGTGCAGCTAGGCTATCTTCCGTGTGAGGTTGATGGCTGACATCTTCAACACCAACAGTAGATTCATGGATATGTCCGAATCCTCTTCCAGGGGATTGGAGTTCAAAGGGCGCAGGGCTCTGGGGCATTTCAAAAATTTCAGTGGCCCCAAGGGGGTTGAAATCATCAAACATATCCATAAAGAACAATGTGTTTGGTGAGGTGGCTTCGGTGTGTGGGAGTGAGGCGGCCTAGGCAGTTGTGATGGGAATGGTAGGCCCAATGGTCACAGACTGTCTTTGAATGGAAGCAGAGGCGAGGGAAGCATCAGAGGCTGGGGGAATGAGAAGCTCAGTACGAACAACAGCAGGGGGTGGAAGCGCAACTGACGAGGTATGCCTAGGGCGACGTCGTGACGCGAAAGGCGAGTCAGAAATAACGATCTCGCTGCGTGGACGATGACGACCATGAAAATTCGAGGCCTGGTGAGATGACTCTGTCGGTGCTTCATCCTACATGGAAAATGGGCACTTGTCAAAGGATTGCCTAAAGAAAATGGAAAGAAGGTGGTCGTCCTTTTAAGGCACCATGGAATTTTTCAATTTCTTGTAAGGACGAGTCCTTTAAGGATGAAACAATTTGTAGTAACTGTTGTTTCAATACTGCGATTTTTGGACCTCACAATCTCATTCGCATGAATGAATCCTAGGTAGCCAAGCTGTAAGTATAATTTTATTAATGAAAAATTGGTGCAAAAGCTCACGCTGGCAACTGCACCAAGTGGCCATAAGTACATGGTTACGATGGCGGTGGGTGGAGAGCAGCAAGTCTGGGACCAATTTGTCCCTTGCTTATCGCTGAAGATTCATAATTATGTAGATACTTTGTCTTTTTATATCATGAATCTTGATAAGGTAGATTTAATCCTAGGTAAAGAGTGGTTTTACACTAGGAATGAGTCATAAAGTAGAAATATTTAACTCATAATTTATTGTTGTTGCTCTACATTTTATCTTCATTATTCATAAGAATGATGCAAACAATTTGATTCTACGTCATCTTAATGAGTTTTTTGGTGCTAATTCAAGGAAAAGCATCAAAGTTTGTTTGCCACCAATTAGATTTGGCTTAGTGTCATGAGATCTAATTAATTGAGGCTAGGTTCAAGCCCTTTACATGTGTTTTATAGCTCTTGAAGAACCATCAAGAAAAGGGAGAGAGGTTTAGTCATTTCTTTGTCCAAAATCTTGCAAAAAATTGAATTGATTTGATAGATTTTTGATAGAATCTCATCTTATCTCCATTCTATTTTTGTGAGGGAGTGTGAGGACCGTGACTATAAGTCCAAACAAAGGGCTAGAAGTCAAATTTGAGGTAATCAAGACAAGTAAAATTATTGGGATTTTCTAGATTCAAAAATCTTTGTGAATTCCAAATAAGTTGCAAGTGAGCAAATTCTGGAAAAGAAGTTAGGGAGGTCCGAGAAGTACAATCTAGTACAAGTCATTAGGAAGATGGGGTCCATTGGTGGTTTCCTTCTTGAACCTAGTGAGAGGTTACATTCTACAAGCTGCTCAATATGGAAAGTGAGGATGGAGTCACTCCTAATGCTCCAAGACCTCGATGATATTATCCTAGATGAAGAGGATGAACCTCTTGAAGGCCCCAAGTCAGGGATGGGTCATGATGCCATTTTGGTAGTAGTTGACAAGCTAACCAAAATGGCGTAATTTATTCCAACAAAAACTATTGTCCACTGTTGGAAAGAGGTGATAGCAATAATGACAAGTCGAAGCTTGTGAACGACTTATCGAGTGCAGCGGAATGGAGCCTGATTTCCTTAGTGCATGACTATGCCTATCAATATTGAACAAAACATAATGACAGAAGTCACATTCAATCTTATAATAACTAACTTTGAAATCATCAATACTACAGTGATTACGTAGCCAAACAATAAGGTATTGAATTATCAAACAAAACAATATGAGATTTATCAACTACAAATCAATTTTGACATAATATTGAACGCAATAAAGGATAGATTGATTCAGCATGAAATAGATGATGATGAGCACAAGACAATTGAGGATACAAACCACATACTCTAAATTTGCACTTCCATTGATAAGGAATAAGCGCTAATAGCAAAACTCTAAATCAACTCTAAAGAACTGAGCTAGAATGCAAGCTTGAAAGCTTGAGAGGGCTGCTACGTAATTTCAAATAATAGAAGTATGATCAGCTATTTATACTAAGCAAATGTGGCTAGTCCAATAGGATAGCTAATTAGGTCATAGATCTTAATGGCCAGTTGGCCATAGTGAGCTGGCATCCATCCAGTTATTACGTTCTGGAAATTTACTTGCTAAAGGGAATAGGACCATTGTTGAGAAAGAATGTAAATCCGAAAGTGGATTTACAAGCATCTACATCTCCTGCCCAACTTGCATCTGAAAAACCACTGAGAAAATTGAGTTTGTCGTTGTCGACTCCATAACAAATACAAAAGTCCATAGTAGCTCAAAGACATCTCACGACTTTGATAAGAGCCTTCCAATGTGTTATACCAGAATTGGTCATTTACAGACTCAAGGAACTGACTGCAAAAGTTATCTCTGGTCTAGTACAGATCATTGCGTACATAAGAGATCCTATTATTGAATGACGAGGATACTCACGCATATGCTCCTTCTCTTCGATTGTTCGGGGAGACTAATCCTTCGACATTTTGAGTCTTGGATCCATTGGTGAGATAGCTAATTTGCAATTCATCAAATTATATCTGATTAAGACATTGTGAATGTATCTTTGTTGAGTAATATAAATCAACTTATGCTTTCTGTCTCTTTGAATTTGAATACCTAGATCGTAATGAGCTTCGTTTAGATTGGTCATGTCGAATTCGAAAGATAGCATTGTCTTAGCTTCTTTTATAAGAACAATATTGTTGCTAAAAAGCAATGTGTTGTCCACATACAAAGTGATAATGATAAAAAAATGTTGCACTGACTTGAAGTAGACATTCATATCTGAAGAGCTTGGTGTGTAGCCATGATCAATAAGAAAAGTATTGATCTTCTCAAACCATGCTCGAGCTTTTATGGAGTTTACACACATGATTGTGTTTACCTTCGATTTTGTAACCTTCAAGTTGCACCATGTAAATATCCTCTTCGATAACTCCATTAAGATATGTTGTCTCTACATCCATTTGATGTATTTCCAAATCTACTACAGCAGCAAATGACAATAGAAGTTGAATAGAAGAATGTTTAACTTTTGGATTGAAAGTCTCAGTGTAGTCGACGTTCTGTACCTGAGAGAATCTTTTGATGACAAGTCGAGCCTTTCTTCAATCGATACTTCCAGCTACCTTGTATTTGATTTTGAACAACCATTTGCAATCAACTACATGTCTGCTGGCAGGTAATTCGACAATAATTCAGAATCGGGTTGACTGAGTGCCTCTTTGACAGTCCTCGGCTCTTGAACAAGGTAAGCTGCAGACTCGTTGATGTACCTAATAGGTAGACTGATTTGTCTTGTCGATCTTCTGGGTGATGATTGAAGTCTTCATCATGTTGTAGTTGCTGAATTGCAGCATCATCATCTTCAGGTTAGTTGTTGATAAGTTGTTCCTCAGGAGTAGAAAGCTTGGACCTTCAAAAGAAATAGTCGTCTTTGGAACTAAATAGTTTAATATTTTGGGAGAGTCCGATAGTTCGGCTATATGAGCTTTGCCCTTACCTTTGAGTTGATAAACTGATCTTCGATGGAGATGACATCCTGACTAGTGAATATCTTTAACTCGATAGGATCATACAACTTATAAGCTTGATCTGAAATAGTGTAGCTGATGAAAATCGATTTGATACTTTGGAAGTCGAGCTTCTTTATATGGAATTTGCGCATAAGCGATATATCAAAAACTCATAAGTCTGAGAGAAGTTTCTGATTTTGTGCTCCCAAACCCCAAACCAGGGTTTTTCACACAAATCTATTCTTGGCTTCCTATTCACAATGTTCTGACAGGCCTATCATCTTGCTCTGAGGTCGCCCTACTACTGGAACTCTAATGCTTCAATTTGTTTGTCAAACGGTGTCCGATTGAATGCACACTGACTACAAACACCAAATAGCCTTCCTTTTGAATATAAGCTACAGTTGAAACTGCTTCAGTCCAAAAGGACTTCGAAAGTGTCGCATGTGATTTTGTCGATTCGACTAAGGTTCTATTCTTTCTCTCGGCAAGATTCAACTAAGGCGAATAGGCGGTAATGTATTGTTGTCCAATTTCATTGCTAAGACAATATTCTTTGAATTTGGTAGAGATGTATTCTCCCCTGTTGTCGGACCTCAGTGCTTTAATTCTTTTACCAGTTTGATTTCCTACAAGGCTCTTGTTAAAAGCCTCTGATTTCTGCTTAATGAAATAGACAGCTGTTCTTCTCGAATATTCGTCAACAAAGGTAAAAGCAACGACAAAGTTTGCATTGGACCACATATATCTGAATGACCAACGTCTAACAAATCTTTTGCTGCATGTGCATGCCTATGACTTGATTTAAAGGGAATCCTAGTCTGCTTCAGCTATGACAAACAGGGAGGTCGGCTTTGTCAGATGGATAGTCGAGATCAAGTGCAATAGATTGTTTAGACATATATGAAACAGATGTATGATTCAAGTGTTCTAATTGTTGATGCCATAGTAATGCTTTATTGACAAGAACAGAGGTTTTTAAGGCTTGACTAGTATCAGAACAATGTGCCAATCTATATAAGTTTCCATGCCTCTTGCCGGGTGCAAGGATCTTACTTGTCCTATCGATATTTCGACAGTGATCAAACTCAAACTCTACCCTATGACCTAAATCAGTGATCCTACCTATTGATATCAGATTCGTAGAGAGTTTAGGTACATAAAAAATATTTTATAGTAGTTTGAATTGATCATGCTGAAATTTTTACAGTGCCTTCACCTTCGATAGTGTGAGTGCTATCATCGCCAAGATGAACATACTTCTTTGTATTGTAAGACGTATAGGAGTGAAAATGTTCACGATGACTGGTCGTATGTTGAGTAGCTCTAGAATTCAGAAACCAAGAATTATCCAATAGTGTTTTTCATGCTCCTTCATCCATGTCGATGTCGGGAGGTGATGTGACTGCATTCGCCTGTTGATCTGGTTACTTACTGGCATTTGTAGCTTTGAGAACCCTGCAATCTTGGATGTCATGATTAGTGCGCTTGCAATACTACAAAACATCTTCTTCTTCGATTGTGGATTTGATAATTGTTCTTGACTTTGAGTTGGTCTCTGATTTGATGCGGACTGCTTAGAGCTTTTCTGCTTCTGTCATCTTGAGCCTTTGTTGACATATAGAGCATGAGATGATGAAGTCGACGAAACGTCTTGACTTCTTCGATTATCTTCTTGCAGCAACATAGTGATAACTTTGGTAAGAGTTAAATCTGAGTGTGTCGATATGATCATCACCCAGTTTTCGTATGTAGAAGGCAAGCTTGAAATCAATGTCATGATTGCATCTTGATCGACTATGATTGATCCGACAGTGGCCATCTGTTGCAAAAGATTCTTAAACTGGTAATGTGATTTGAAGTGAATCACCATTCGACATCTTGAGAGTGAAGAATTATGTAACTTATAAGTTACGTTATGTAACTTATAGGTTATGTCCCTCACATCATATAGTGAGTTCAGGATGTCCCATACTTCTTTCAAAGTTTGAGCTTCAGCTATGTGGCCAATCTAAGTGTCTGATATATTGGAAATAACAAGCGCGAAAGCTTTACCATCCTTCGACTTCCATTTTAAGTCGGTTGTGTCGTCTTCAGGCTTTTCTTCTGTACATATGACAACATCCCACAACTCATTGGCAATCAGCAAGGTCTTCACCTTAAATTTCTACAAGTAGTAATTGGATCCATTCAGCTTGTCTACGATAAGACCAGCTTTACTTTGAAAATTCATCTGGAATTTTAGTCTGTCGATATATCGATGACTTTAAGAGAGAGATATTGTGCTACACTACAATTGAAAATCAACTATCTGATACTGAAATTTGATTCCACAAATTGAAGAATATGATATCGATTTGATATCGCGAAAGATATCAAGTATTAGAGCCCTGGTAAAACAGATCGCTCTGATGAAGGTACGCTCTGATATTATATATTAGAGCTCTGATACCATGTTGGAAAGAGGTGATAGCAATGACGACAAGTGGGAGCTTGTGAACGACTTATCGAGTGCAGCAGAATGGAGCCTACTTTTCTTAATGCATGACTACGCCTATCAATATTGAACAAAACATAATGAAAGAAGTCACGTTCATTTTTATAGTAACTAACTTTGAAATCGTCAGTACTACAATGATTACATAGCCAAACAATAAAGTATTGAAGTATTAGACACAACAATATGAGATTTATCAGCTACAAATCAATCATAGAGATGCATACATTCTGACATAATACTGAATGCAATAAATGATGGATTGATTCAGCATGAAACAAATGATGATGGGCACAAGACAATTGTGAATACAAACCGCATACTCTAAGATATCTCTGAGTAACTGAAGATCTTTGTCTAAATTTGCACTTCCATTGATAAGTATCAGCAGTAATTAAAAAACTCTAAATGAACTCTAAAAAACTGAGCTAGAATGCTCAAGAGTGTTCAAGCTTGAAAGCTTGAGAGAGCTGCTACGTGATTTCAAATAATAGAAGTATGATCAGCTATTTATACTAAGCAAATGCGGCTAGTCCAGTAGGACAGCTAATTAGGTCGTAGATCTTAATGGCCAGTTGGCCATAGTGGGCTGGTTTCCATCCAGTTATTACTTCTTGGAAATTTACTTGCTAAAAGGGCAAGTCTGTAGCTTGAGCGATTCTTGAGTATTTTTGTAGACTGTGTAGAAACATGCATAAAACTGCAAAATTGGATAATAAGTGGATGAAGATTAAAAGATCGATTAGTCGATGATTAGGAGAAGAATCCAACAAACTTGCACAACTCTTTGTTGAAAAGTTGTTCAGGTTGAACGATATTGTTAGCGATCGTAATTCTAAGTTTACTGGCAAGTTCTAGCGAGCAGTCTTTGAAAGATTGGAAACTACCTTAAGTCTTCGTCTTCGGATCACCCTGAATCCGATGGGCAGACCGAAAGTGTCAACTAGTCAATAGAGAATATGCTTCGTGCATATCGTTAGGGCCCTTTTTAGACTCGAAAAGGACCTCTTTTTTGCATATACGTGTTCGCTAATTAGGATTAATTAACTCATTGTTGTCCTACGTGGCAGCTCACCATCATGAGTTAACTCATACTTCAATAGCCTTCACTTAGACCTAGCGTAATAATATAACAAGGACAAGTGATTTAAAATTTAAATGAAAAGATGGCCAATATTTTTCATATATTGAACGGGTTAAACACCTCAGATCTGAGTGCGATCCTGAATTAATCAATTATGATGTTATGATCATGCGATTTTTAGCAAGTCTACCTAAAAAATTGTTTCATGACTTGATCCCTGGTTTTCTCTCATAGAAGGAAGTTTTTATGGGGGAGTAAATGTTATGTACCGTAATAGTATGTCCTTAAGTGACAGCCTCACAAGGGACAGGACTCAGGTATGATGTTATCGACATGTTTTAGTGCAACACATCACGACCCTAGGTGGTCCCGTATCACCGGCAAGACCGTGCTTAATGGGACCCACTGTTTTATATCTATATAGTGGTGGGACTTCTCTTTTTCCATTCACTCCGTCTACCCAAGAGTTGGTGGATGGAGAACACGTGCAGTAGCCATGATGTATTTCCAAGCTAGGAGACGTATGCTAGGAAGAGCCGAGGGCGATAGTTGGTAGTATGAGACCAGTTATCGTCGGAGGCTTGACTGGACATGGTGGTCTCAATAACTCTAGTGCTCGACAGTGATCCTATGGATGGGTGAATATGGTGCATCGTCACTGGTATGGCGTGTGTGTTAACTTTCAAAGCAATCAAAGATCTATGGGAGTTTTAACAAAGGAAAGCATCCTACTCTCGGGTAGAGAGAGAATATAACAAGGTTCCTCGAGTAAAGAGAAGATACACGAGATTTGACACAAAATTCATTCTCTCTCAAAAGTGATCATAGCTCCAAAGATTTTTGTTGTGGCGAATAGCTACCAACATGGGGCCATGGTTAGTAGGCCAAAGGGCACATAAATGAACCCCGTTTTCCTTCAAATAATCACAAGAATGTGCTGTTTCAGCTTCTACTACAATATTCTAAATATCCAAATTATTATAATTAGTGTTTAAAGGGCATGCGAACATTTGTTGTTGATCTCTTTTATGCTTGCTTTCGTTTCATGATCACTTCTTCGCAATATTATCTGTAGTATTTCTCTGCAGGTTGAGTTGACTTTAATAACAAATCACTTACTAGAGCTTGTCTATTGATAGATTGTAAACGACTACTTTTCACTCCAATTTATGTATTAAAAAACAACATTTCTTCATGATGTTAGATGATTGTGTGAAAATGCTGACAGGTTTTAGTATAAGAAGTGTGTTGTTTTCCATCGATTAACCAAAACATCTTATATGTCCGAGCTTGATTGTAAGAACTACTTTTCACTTAAAAACAACATTTTTTCATGATGTTAGATGATTGTGTGAAAATGCTGACAGGTTTTAGTAAAAGAAGTGTGTTGTTTTCCATCAATTAACCAAAACATCTTGTTTGTCCATATTGGATTAGTATGTGAAACAATGCTTCATTTCTGAGCTCAATATATACATTTCTTTGAGAAAAGAACCACATACTTATAAACAAGCACACAAATGGGTACAATTAATACCTACACAACTTTTTTCTTGTATTAGCTCCTAAATGAATTATAAACCCTCCTGTAGAGACTAAAGTTTTGCCTATGAATGAATGGTCCATACCACATTGGACCAAGGAAGAGAATTGCAAACTGCTTAAAAGATACTTCAACAAATGTTCTCGGTACCTGGAATTCTTAAAACCCAATATCAACAGATTACAGGTCACCCCTCTTTGAGAGTTTCTGAGAGTCTTCTCTAAAACCACCAACTTTAATATCACAAATTGAAACAATTTATGGTCATTTCTGAGCTAATTCAGTTGCCCACTCAATTGTTTTTATTGGACTGTTACATCAACCTAACATGAGGATATCAAAGTACTACACACTTGTTGCTCAAGTCATTTCGTCAGTGTAAACATAACTTGGTCAAAACTCTCATTGTAACTTGGATTTGATTGACGTTTATCAGGAACTTGAAAGAAATCATGGTCTTTATTTAACAGCTCAAATTTTTGCTCAACTATGAGACTCATGCCGCCCATTAAAATTCTCCTTTGTTGATAAACATTTGCTGTGCAGTTGTGTAGGTACAAAAAAGAAAAAAAAACTCAAAATCAGGTGCTTCATCAGATAATGATTCATGCACCATCTTTGGTTTTCCCTTTACAAAATTTCAGTTCTGCACTTTGCATCCATTCTTTCATGAGCTTGACTTTGTGATTGAAGGAACATGCATAACTGACGGATAAACCATGGAAGGGTGTTGAATATAAGGAAAACAGGACTTTTCAGGAGACTGCTTGCATTACAGGAAGCATAAAAGCTTGCATGCTAAACAAAAACTCTTTTCTCAAAATAGTATCGCAATTTTCACATAGCATCATTGAGTTGTGACACTTTTAGCCAAGTTGCGAGGCTGATCTACATTATACCCCCGGAGGACAGTCAGATGATAAGCCAGAAGCTGCAAGCAAACAACTCTTGTTAGTAGAATATAGCCAGGTCTTGATGCAGGAAATCAATAGTTAATAAAATTAGACCCTGATAGCGCCAGAACTTGCATGATATTAGCAATTCTTAAACACAGACTTTGGGGCAAATACAATATACATAATGCATTATCAACTGGAAGAATAAATCAAGACGGACTTTAAACCAAATAAATTCTCCGACCAAAGGTGTTCAACTCAACATGCAAAATCAGCGTATGTTTGTCAACCAGGAGCGATCATCTCCTGCTTAGGGAGAATCATCAAAAAAAATGGATTTAGGATCATATTCTATACAGGACCAAAGTTGTGTGCCACTTCAAGAAAATTTCTTCTACAAAGCAATAGTTCTTATATACTGCAGATTTCTTAGAGATTGGTTCCTCATATATAAGGATTACCAAATGGTCAAAGACTGAGTAATGTTTGTGATGAACCCTGATTACACATCTTTGGAGTTTGTAGTTGGGGCACCACATTTACCTGAGATGAGAAACATTCTTTCCCATAACATATTTAGAAATGTTTCCCAAAGTCAGGAGACACCCTCGATAAAATAGAGTTGGAAAAACTACTTATAACTATGACGACAGCTTCAGCTCTCTCTGAATCAAGGGAGAAGATGAAAGATACACATGATAAGTGCTCACTTCTTAAGCAACTTTTAGGCTTCCAGACCATGCATTTGAGCATCATGTACACAAAATAATAAGAGGCTGACTTGTCAATATTTGTAGCTGAGTTGTCATGCTACATATGCCAAATACTTGTGTACTTCATGATAATGTGAAGCCCAACCATCACATACCTCCAACTAAACATGTCCCTTGCCATTAGTGGTGGGCCACATCCTCTCGTCTGCTGCACAAGGGCTCTACCTGGTGGGCGAGGGGTGGTGGACCTCCAGCACGGTGCACCAACCGTGACGGGAATGGACGATGACGCGACAGGCTGGGCACTAGTGGATGCATCGGCTGTAGACGTGGAATGGGGAGAGTGGGATGCACTGGCAGGGATGGGTGCAGCAGCATAGGTGGGGTGCACTGGTGGAGGGGCAACATCTGGCATGCGGTACGAAAACTGCTGGCTGAGAAGGTCATCCGGATGGGAAGGGAAGGAAGAAGGGATCTCTTCCACATCCTCGAAGGCCTCAGCAGTAGCATCCTGGGCCTGCTCGGGTGGCGGAGAGTCCATGAGAAAGTCGTAAACCGGGGGCGTGCGAGCAACAGGACGTGGAGGTGGAACCGCAGTGGCAACTGGCGGACGCGATGGGACGGGATCCACCGGAATCTGAGCAGATGGGGGTGCGTGAGGCGGAACTATCTGAGGGGGATGAGAGGCAAAGGGACTGGACGAGGATGCACTCCCTCTCCTCTTGCGTGCCAGCCAAGCAGGCAGCAACTCTGGGTCAGCCACATAAGGAGCGGTGCAAAATCGGAGAATGCCCTCCGAAATGGTGTTCTCCCCCACCACGAGCCGCGGCCCGTAGGTGTCCAGTAGTCGTTGCCTGTCGGGGACGGTCATGCTGCCACAAGGGGCAGCATTCAAGGTGGCACCATTTTTGGCGCGTGCACCGAGTAGATGGCCTTTAAGGCGAGTGAGGGATGCAGCAAATTCGACGAGACAGTATCGGCAACGCACGATCTTCTGTCCGGTCTTGTTGGACTTGTCGGCAACCCACTTGACAATGTCTAGCTCGTCCCACAGACCGGAAAGGTCAGATTGCACCATTGCGATGGAGAAAACTAGGGAAAAAATGCAGATGAAGCTAAAGCTGCAAGGATGGAACGTTGGAAAAAAAACAGCAGGGTACATTGTGTGAGAGACGCTGAAAATGGGCGAAGGCAGGTTCTTGCAAATCAGATGCAAGGCAGGGCGGTCTGTGAGCGAAGGGCGACGCAAATCAGACGCAAGGCAGGGAAGGCAGGGCAATGATGGCTGGAAAAAAACTGGGAGAGAAGAAGCGAGGGGGGCGGGTAGATTAGGTTTAAGAAAATTTGAAAAAATATTAAATATTAATTATATTAATATATTATGGTACCGCGGTACCCGTACGGTCCCGCGGTACCACAATATAATAATATTTTTAATAGTTACTATTTTTTTTCATTATTTTTTTACCTGAACCTACCCGCCCCCCTCGCGTTTCCATCTGAAATTTTTTTTGCGCCCTCCACCTTGCCATCGCTGCTGTTTTGCCTGTCTGCCTTCGATCCCTTGCGTCGCCCTTCGCCCACGCAACGCCCTGCCCTGCATCTGATTCGCTTCGCCCTGCCTTCGCCCATTTTTAGCGTCTCTCCAACAGTGAACCTTGCTGTTTTTTTTCCAGCAATCCATCCTTCCAGCTCCAGCTTCATCTGCATTTTTTCCCTAGTTTTCTCCATCGCAATGGTGCATTCTGACCTTTCCGGCCTGTGGGACAAGGTAGACATTGTCAGGCAGGTTGCCGACAAGTCCAACAAGACCGGTCAGAAGATCGTGCATTGCCGATACTGCCTCGTCGAATTTGCTGCGTCCCTCACTCGCCTTAAAGGCTACCTGCTCGATGCACGCGCCAAAAATGGTGCCACCTTAAATGCTGCCCCTTGTGGCAGCATGTCCGTCCCCGACAGGCAGCGACTATTGGACACCTACGGGCCATGTCTTGTGGCGGGGGAGAACACCATTTCGGAGGGCGTTCTCCGGTTTTGCACCGCTCCTTATGTGGCTGACCCAAAGTTGTTGCCTGCGTGGCTGGCACGCACGAGGAGAGGGAGTGAATCCTCGTCCCGTCCCATTGCCCCTCATCCCTCTCAGACAGTTCCGCCATACACATAGCATACACGGTTTTTTGTGATCAATGCTTCAACATTGACATTTTGAGGCAATAATTTCTCTTTATATACATTTGTTTTCAATTATATATTTGCGGCATTTACATCAGTAAAACGTTGGCAGTTTCATGCAAAAATTCCACTTACAACCAGCAATGATTTTGTTAGTTGGCGTCCAGGGAGTGTTATGGTCATACATAGACTTCTGTTCGGCTGACCCGATACGGAGGTTTAGAAACAGATGTTGTACCTGGTACTAGGTTTATTACATGATCTACCTCTCTGTTAGGTGGCAAACCATGTGGCAAATCTTCAGGAAAAACATCTTTACATTTAAACAATAAAGTTTCTAATTTACTGATTTTCTGTTGTAAGGAACTGGAAATAGAAACTTCCTGATGGTCATCGTCTCCGATTAGCTAACAGAGCTCTGAACTGCAGACCATAGGGCTGTTGGGAACATCATGCTCCCCATGCAACTGGATCTCTCGGCCTTTATGCTGAAAGCTGAGGGTGTTCTCCTAATAATTTCTGTGGAGGAAAGGTCCTAAACTGTAGAGCCAATCTCTCCCGAGAACAATGTCTGTGCGATCCAGGTGCATTATCTGAAAGTTCATCTTGGTACCCCTGAATACCAAGATTTAAGTTACTTACCATAGTTTCTCAAATTTTCTTATCTTCACCCTTAGCTAGTGAAACTATGTACCTATGCTGACTAGGTACTTCTGGAAGTTTAAGTTTTTTAACCAGGGTGTAGTTGATGAAATTATGGGTTGCCCCATCATCAACCATAACTCTAACTGACTGGTTACCAACTTTCCCGTGCAAACGTCCTAGGTCATGCGGCCCAAAACTGAAGGGTCTCGCTAGCATTGCAGAGGTTAGCTGGCAACAGTGTTTATGGTCTTCATGATACACTTTGATCTCGGAAGCTGCCGAGTCACTGGGGAAACTTACGGTCTGAACAAGATGAACTTGTTTTTTATCCTTTTTATCTTTCTTAGTGAAAGGCCCCTTGGGACACTGTTTGACTACGTGTCCCTTGCCCATGCACACAAAGCACAAACATTCTTGTTTGGCTTTCTCAAAATCTTCTGGTTTTAAGGGCTGTATGAGTGAAGGGCGGATCTGAGGAGCTTCACCTTTAACTTTATCTTCTTTCTTTCTTTTTAAAAATTTCTTTTTTAATTGAAAGTTTTTCTGAGGAGACTGCTCAGAAAGAGGCTGCTGTCTCGCCCTCTTCCTACCCACTAAATCATCATAGATTTGAGCATATCTGAGAGCTTGCTCTAGGGTAGTAGGCAAGTTTCTCTGGACCTCTACTTTATATTCATCCTTGAGACCACGGACAAATCCCAAGATTTTTTGATAATCATCCATATTTTTAATTTTTAAAATTACTTCTCGGTACTGCGAGATATATTGGATTAGGAACTTGTCCATTATTGTTCTCTCCCAAGCTTCCCAGGCTCTATCAAGTTCATTTTCCGGTAGGAATTCTCTTAGGAAGGCTTCTTCAAAGGCCTTCCATGACCGGGGAGTCTGCCTAGTCTCCTGGAGATTTAACCACCACTTATAGGCCATGGGCCCTAGGGAAAGTCTGGCCTCAATTGCTTGCAAATGGTCAGGGGTTTGTTTAAGAGCATGAATGTTCTTCCATTTGCTAAGGAAGGTTTGTAGAATGTCTACATTTCTATCCTTCTCTTCCCTAACAAAAGTAGGAGGCTTTAAGTCTTTAAAGACACTGGGGTGAGACCACGTAGGCTCACCCGAAACTGATGGAAGTGGAGAAGGGGACAACTGAGAAGTGGAGGGAAGGCTTCCTTTCGCGGAACTCAAAATCAAACCTTTGAGTTCAGCGAACGAGTCGTCCACACTAGACTTGAAATTGGCTAATGCCAACTTCAGTTCATCCACTTCTGTTACCAAGTGAAGAAACTGCTCCTTGGTAACCAATTCGTCGAGTTCTTCGGCGAATTGTTCTTGTTCTTCAATTTCCATTGGTTCTTTCCCTTTACTGAACCTCAGGGATTCAATTTCTCATTCATCAATGCCTCTTGTTAGGGGTTGATCAGATCCCGGAGAAGTGCTCATTTTCAGAGCTAGAAAAAGATTGCCTGACGTTTCCTTTCAAAAAAAAAGTCGAAAAGACTAATTTATAACTGTACAAAGAGGGAAAGAAGACTTAGCTGTTTCTGAGAACTGTACTTCCAAAGAAAATACAAAGAGGAACCCCCTCAGCCCTTCCACCCAAATTTTCAGACCTGCTGTCCCAGAAAATCCCAGTTTGAGGCTCCAAAATGGTACCAAAATTTCCGGTTTCTTGAGTAGAGTTGCTCGCTGGTCTGATTGCAGACGTGGGGCTCCATAAAACGAGGCAAAGGACCCAAAAAGTGCAAAGCTTTCTGAGGTTGATAGCTGCCTAACCTCACTGATCTGACAGCATCTGAGTTGGTCCAAAAAAACAAAGTTTGAAGCCAAAAAACCATTCCAAATTCTGAATTTTCGATGGCACCCTACTCGCTGATCTGTAGGAAGAAAGTTTGATGCTCAAACTTCTGAACATCTTGAAAACAGGAATGAATTTTAACTCCTTTCTCTTCCCTGTTCAGTGCTGGCCCTGCTACTAATTTTTGCCTTGAAATCCGCTCAGACTCGCAAAGATTTCATTGGGAAATCAGAAGTAGGTCACTGATTCCACAGCGATGGATCTGCTCGCTGCTTACTACTCTAATTCCGCTCTGAAATCTGAGAGAGACATCCGAAAAATCAGGGAGAAAAGCTGATCTATCAGCGCTGAAGCTGTACCAAAAAATTCTCCTCCAAACTACTGAAAATTCTAGCAAATTGAAGGATTTCAAAGCTGGTCCTACAGGGATTTTCCTCCTCTATTCCTTGCTGAGAATCTGAGAAATATTTCCTATCTTCTGATAGCTTTCTTTACTGCTGCTACTTAGCTCCCAAAGATAGAGATGGCTTTGATACCAGTGTAATAGATCCTAACACCACAGTAGGGCAAACACTAACTGATCCTCCCAACCTTGCCTACTCCCTGATATAGAGTAAGCCCCTCCTAGCCCAGTGTGAGGACTGGTAGCATGCATACTGCCAAGTGTCGGCCACGTGGCACTGACGTGGCCGACTGCACGTCGGGACCCAACTGGGGGCCCTATCCTGCTGACAGGGTCCCTAGACTGTGTTAGGCCCGCCATGGCTATGGACCGTGCTGGGGCACACTACTCACACTGTCTTGCCTTGTTGGTCGCATACGCTGGACACGACCCTGACTGTGGTATCTGACCTTCTGTGTTCTCTAGGGTTCGGCACTGGTCATGTGCCTAACACCACAGTAGGGCAAACACTAACTGATCCTCCCAACCTTGCCTACTCCCTGATATAGAATAAGGACTGGTAGCATGCATACTGCCAAGTGTCGGCCACATGGCACTGACATGGCCAACTGCACGTTGGGACCCAATTGGGGGCCCTATCCCGCTGACAGGGTGGTCCCTAGACTGTGTTAAGCCCGCCATGGCTATGGACCGTGCTGGGGTACACTACTCACACTGCTTGCCCTGTTGGTCGCGTACGCTGGACACGACCCTGACTGTGGTATCTAACCTTCTGTGTTCTCTAGGGTTCGGCACTGGTCACATGCTCGTAACACCTTGCAAGTCATTATATAGATTATCAATATGAGATTTCCTGTTGCCTTTGTAGAGATGCTTGCAATGTTCCTTCATGGGAGGACCTTCCATCAATGTCTTATTGATTATATGGTAGTCTAAATTGGAGATTATCGTTTGATCCTAACAGGACTTTCTAATGTTTAGAATGCCATTAATGCCAAATCTGTGAATGTGTTTATAACAACTATTGTAGTAAATAAGGATTTTGAATTTGTCAATGTCACAAAAGGAAGGCTGATTTGGTGGCTTATAAATCAGAGAATAAGGATGATGTAAAAGTGGTTGTAGACCTCTATACTAAAGAAGAAGCTCCTCTTGAGCGGTACTTATATGTGCACATTTGAACAAACTTCTACGAGGTAATGCAGATTTCACAATTTCATGATCATCTTGAAAGATGACTTCCTTGATGACGCAAGAAAGTTTTATCTCATCTTGTTATGGACCGTGTGGTTGTGAGAAACCAACAATGCAGGTACAAGAAAAAGACTTGTCACTAGTAGAGACCTTGGATGGCTTGTTGGCTAATGACTTTTTGCTGATCATGGATGTTTGATCAGCGGATTGTTGAATATATAATCTTCACATCCATTCTTGATCATATCATGATTTTGCAAAAGCTGCCAATTGAGTGCAACTTCAATAGTGTATATGTCATTACAACTTTGTTATTTACAAAGTTACATCTTCTTTGATTACAGTGTACGTACTGTACACTTATGCACAACGTGCTTGGTATATTAAATGATTAATTAGGCCTCTAAGCCTCTTGTTAATAGGATCTGGACCTTCGTTTGTGTAAAAGGACCTGTGGGTGGGATGTAAAGAGATGTCAACCTCTACATAACTTCATCTCTCTTGTTTGTCATTTTGGATCATTCCATTCTAATGCAATACAAGCATTGTGTGTTCTCTCTTTAAGTGCATTGTTGTGTACTCTGATCTTCAACAGTCGGATCTCAGCATTGACATCCTTTAGAAATCTCCCCTAGAAGTCTTATGGAGAGAAATGCATTTTCTAGCTTCCAAAGAACTTGCCACTCAAAATGTTGTGGAAGAGGCAACTTTGGGAGAAACCAAAGGTCTCAATATTCATCAGTTTACATACAGCTCGAATTTTGAAAACAAAATGATTCCAATGAGCTCTTACATTATATAAGCATGACCACCATTCCTGTCTTTTTTGCTCTCACTAGTCACCCACTCTTCAGCTAATCTGCACTATATTATAAATTTTTCCTATCTTGACTAGACGCAAGGGGACCCTTAATCAAACTGATATGCTGCTCAACATCCCATCAGTACTACAGCTATAATGAGTGTCCAATTGTCTAATGCTCCACTATAAAACTTTGCAATAGAGGGCAGAAAGTGGACTATCAAAGAATTTATTAACCCAAAAAAAATTCTCCCTGGATATTGCACGCGAAATACAAAATATAATTAGCAATCTTTTCTGTCACCTTACCCCTTCAAAAGAATCACATCATCCAGGTCAACACAGAAACAAAAAGCATGGGGAGATGATGGACAGGAGGTGGTTTTATCATGAGGCAAAATTTTGAGTGTCATGCAGAGATGACATAAAAAAGTGCACGAAATAAACTACAAAAGAGCTCACCTGCAAAGGAATAATGTTAATAATTGGTTGAAGACAGTCCTGGACGGGAGGAACTTCAATGAAGCGACAAGCCCCACTGGAGCACGATGATAGAGCATCTCCCTTTGTGCACATAACTATGAGACGACCTTTACGTGCCTGAAGCTGCTGTATAACAGATTGTTGTTTACTGCACACCAAAAAGCAAAAGGAGACCACGCTTCAAGTCTTGTCAGCTGACTGAGGATATGTTAAAATCCCTAGATTGATTCAGGATCAATAACAAAAGGATCATAAATTTTAGATAGATTTAGTATTAAGTGCTTGTAATTTAGTATCAGCTTGAATTGAGTGCATTGTCTCCTGTTCATTCAACAGTCAAACTTGGGCAGGAAAAACAAGCTAATCTCTAAACGGTGAAATAAATGGAATCTGGATGAAGTTAGGAAGCTTCAGCTTTTACTTCCAAGACCCATTTACTAAACCAATGTTTGTCGCTTGCATTGTCTAATCTAATCTGATGTACAAGGCCACAGCCAGAACAGCAAATTTAAAAGCTGTTTCTGTTGGTCTGCTCTCCCACTGGTGATTAGCTCATGATGGAAAAATATGTATGTCATAGCAAGGTCAATCAACATAGAAAGGGTTGAACTTGCCTGAAAGTGGCATCGCAGGTAGCAATAACAATAATTGGCAGAGTCTCATCAACTAGAGCAAGTGGGCCATGCTTCATCTCGCCGGCAAGTATTCCTTCACTGTGCATGAGAGCAACTTCTTTCACTTTTAGAGCACCCTCTAAAGCTGTTGCATAATTATACCCACGCCCAAAGATCAGCAATGATTGCTCCTCCATCAGCAACTTTGCCAGCTCCTTCATTTCTGTATCCAGTTTTAATACTTCTTTGACCTTGCCTGCATAGCAAAAGCTAAGCTTCAGTTCTTACAATTCATGTAGTCCAGTTGTTTCATTATCTATGTAGGGGATACAGTGATCGGTTCTTATCATTTATGTAATCCAGGTGTTTCAATATTTATGTAGTAGAAATAGTGATGCATTGTCAATTTCCCATACAGGCCAAAACACAAAAATTTGCTCTTAATAGTACACTCCAGAAATAAGTTGGACACTTTATAACTCATCCGAAATATATGAAATCTAGAAGATAGATTATACGATTTCAAGAAATGGGACAACTCTGTTGGTGTTAATGGAAAAGGGCATATTATCTGACCAAGTGATGAAGTGGAATAACAGAAAGCAACCACATGAGTGAGATCATCAGGCCAACTGCAATGTGAAGGGACCAAGGTCAACAAAAGATACAGAGAGCTGACAAGGACTCCCAGTGAAAATTAAACTGTCAGTTGATGGCAGTTAGACGGTCACCAGAAGATGCAAATTGCACTAGATATAAGTCTAAGCTAGTACCCACACATAACAAAGAAGTTTTCCATTTGTAGCTTTATGTAGCCCCTCCATGATGCATAACACAATGCATCTACAAGGTCCTCAGGGTCACTCCCTCCTGTCATCAGCACTCATGAGTTGGTGATGTCCAAATCAATGACATGTAAGGAAGATTGCGCTGACCTCATAGAGCATTGTCTACATAATCTAGGATATAGTCCTACTTTTGAAACTTCATATAAATGTCTCCACTGACATACTATTCAAAAGTTTGACGGGTTCACCGTTGAAGTGCAAACCTAGAATTGCAAAATTATAATTATATCAGCAATCTAAGTATATATAGTCGAAGGAAACTCTGCCAATGCAGTATAAAGCTCTTCAGTCCATGTGAATTACCTCAAGCTAGTGATGATAGTGTAGCACCGACAACTTGAACTCCTCACAGATTTTTGTCTGTGAGCAAATCATTTCATCTGCCTTAAACTAATAGCCGTTGCATTCAGGTCTTAGTTTTCAAGATGACATTCTGAATACCTCAAGCAAGTGAAAAACAAGTGAAGCAGCTACAACTTGAGCTCCTCGTAGACATTAACAACTAAAGCTTGGTCCACATCACTGACAGGTGTTACATTTGAGTCTTGATTTTTGGAATTCAAATGCCTCTGTAAAGAAATGCCAAAGTATGCATTCTGAGAGGCATATTTAGCAACACTGTGTTTCAAGGAGAATATGAACGTAATCCTTTCTCTGTCATGCTTGATGCCTTTCATTGATATCTAAGAATCACCATAATTAATCTTGTCTGCAGACAGCACAAAAATAACCAAAACTACGAGCATCCTTCCACCTTTATGAATGGATTCAAGAATCTACTGCTTCAAAATCATTAACATATTTTCTAAAATTTGAATTTTTCTTTAATGAAAAAGGGTCTACTGTTAATTCATATAAAGACATACAGTATATCAATTCGACTGTTTATTCAATTGAGCTTTGTGCGATGAAGAAGAGGGTTTTTCAAATTCATCATTAAGTTAACATATATCTCTTCTAACAGATCAAGGCTGATGGACTTTGAACCTTCTGGTAGTCCAGCTTACATAAGTAAAATCATGTTTGATTCAAATTTTCTAAGATTAAGAGCTCAAAACACATTGACTATAAAGAGCATGGGTTTTATATACTTGGCCATTTTTAGACTATGTGGCACACTTTCATTGGCTATTTTCTTAACTTATGAGTCTAAAGAAAGTTGCACGTTATTTATGTTGTCAAGCACCTTGACTATACAGGCTATTGAAGTATTTAGAATTCGATGTGCTCCAGGATACGCGCACTTGACTCTAAATAACAAAGTACATGTTGGCAATAGCAATATATTGCAATTATGAGATATTTCACGTTTATGGCAGAGAATTACAAAATGCAATGTTAGGGGGTGTCTGAAAATTCTATGTGAATGTATACATAATGTAAATAGTATGAACTGTAGCACAAAACTAGCCAAACCCACAAAAAAATCAGGGAAAATTATAAAAAAAATGCAGGTATAAAATATAAGAGGAGTTTGTTGCATGCATACTGGGTAAATCAAAGAGATCGTCTATAATTGCCTCCCTCCTGACCCGGCAAGAAATGGAATCATCACCAAGGGCCAAAGCCACCATTGTCATAACTGCTATTTGGCTGGTGTATGCCTGTGATCCAATCAGGGTAGTTATCAGAAAGAACTGCTAGACCTTAAGAAAATAACAAACTTACTCTGCAAGTATCAAAATGAAAATGAGCATACATTTTTGCAAAAATATTGAAAATAATGCACACGCGTAGACCTTTTAACAAACTTTATGCAAAATTTGCAGGGCATGAAGAATGGGCAAAATATATACAAAAGGAAGATCCAGAAACCTTTGTGCTAGCAACACCAATCTCACAGCCAGCATTAATATGCACTCCACAATGAGTCCCACGAGCAATGGCACTTCCAACTGTGTTTGTTATACCAACACACAAAGCTCCATTAGACTTTGCATACTCCAATGCTTGCAAAGTATCAGCTGTTTCACCAGACTGGCTGACAAACACAGCAGTGTCTTCTCTGTATATTGGACCTTGTCGGTCCACCAAATCACTTGCCAACTCCATTGTTACAGGGACACCTGCATGCTCAATTTTTTCAGGAAATAAACAAGCACAGTCACTAAACTCTATATCTCATATCTCTGTTTTGAAAGCCTTCCACATGGCTAGGCTTCTAGTTTTCCAGGAACCATACGTCAGGACAGGTTACTTCATTTTCAAGTTTTCATATTCAAAAGTTAAAGAGAACCCTGCCTTAATGTATTGATAACAGTGAATCATAACAGGAACCTATGGTTTTGTAATCTTTCCTAATGAAAATTCTACTGATGAAATACTACCTTTATCTGAAAAACAGAATTAGATCCTCTTTTGTCTGTTGTGAAGCAGATGACACATTATTTAGGCATCAAAAACTCCAGCAAGTACACCTGAAACTGGTTGTTCACAAGCCTACTTAAGATCTTTGCTTTAGCTCATCTCTAATAGGAAACAAAAATTGGCAGGTTTGTATCTCAAGATTTCCAATCAAATGGAGGTACTGCTTTTCTGACATGAATCAGGATTCACTGGGATCATGATTTGCTCAACAATGATAAATATATATAAGAGAGTTGCACGTTTCGTTCCGGAACGTGATCCAAGAAATCCAATTAGGGTTTCCCGGAACGCAGTTTTTTTTTGTTTATTTGGGTGCCACCAGATTTAAGGTGTTTTCAAAAGCAATTCACTTATCTAGTTTGCTCGGAACTCTAGTTTGCTCGGAGTTCCAAGAGGAGCACGGTCCAATTTTGGGCCATTAAGTGATTCCAAAAGGGGTTTGCATTCCAAAATTGGTCCAAATTTTGGGCCAAGATCTTAAGAGTAGATCTATTCAAAATAAGAAATCATTGAAGTCTTGGGCAGCAATAGTTAAAAACTACTCCACGAGAGAAAACTCCAATGGCAACGATAAATTAAGCGACGTGGTATTCCAAGCATGACGGTTTACAAGAGGCTAGGCGCTTTCTAGATACCACTTCCATTGCACTTCTAATTTCCCAGCTTATTTTCCATGGTTCCACCATTGCTCTATTGTTTCCTCCCATTCTGCTCTTGTAGCCTCCTCCTGCTCGATTGTTCTTCCACTCCTTCCAACCCACTTGCTTTCTGCCCCATGTCTAGGTGTTTTGCCTTATCTGCTATTATAAAGCTGACTCGATCACACCAATAATGTCCCAAAGCAAGTTTAAGTTGTGCCCCAACTGTGGACAAGCTCATCTAGCTCTAGGAGTTATGCTAGCCCTAGAGCTCAAGTCGGGGGCCTAGACAGCTCTCGGAGCACATTGCCAAGAGTTGGACAAAAACTGTCATGCCTTAAATCCCCAAAATAATCTAAGTCTAGAAAAGCATGCACTTCCAAACAACACTATATTTCAGGATTGAGAAAAGGCCTGGAATCGTGGCAGAACTAAAGGAGGAGTTTGGCATCTAGAAACATGGTAGCTCCACCAAACCCAGGTTTTCTAGCACCAAGTCTCAACTCCCCTTACCAGCACAAGCCAGGTACTATGCCCAGCTCATGGTGTGGCCTCGGAGACCAATCAGTCCATATTCGATGTAAAATCTTCGTTGATATAAATAAAGATGCTCGTTGGGTATGATCACCATTTTCATTTTTCCTTTGTGGCATGTCCAAGTGGAAGGACCCTTACTTTTTTATGTCTAGCTACTGCTCAAGGATCAAGCCAGCCCTTAAGTTCCATGAAATGGCTTGCCTTTGCATTGTTGCCTTATGGATGGACTTCTAGTTGGCTTTTGGTTCAGTCGAGATTCCTTTTTAAGACATGATGAGTGGTTGGGCTAGTTATCTTATGATTTGTTGGCATTTTCAATAAACTTGTGTTGGATGACATTAGTAGACTCAAGTAAAACGACTCTATCCAGCACTCTTTGAGATGCTTGCACAACATCCGCCCAACAACCTGTTTGTTGTCAGCTTCCTGTGACATACCATAGTGCATCAACAAATGACATTCACAAAGTAACCCCCAACTAAGAATACTTAAAGAAGATTATGCGTTGTCGATAGCTCAAGCCAATCCTCTTCAAATATCTTTAGTAAATTCTCGAACTAACAGCTCAAAACTAGATAATGAGAGTCTTCAGCTCCTATTTGTACTAGTTCAAACTCACCAAAATAAGAGAGGTAGGAAGTTCGAACATTTTCCCTCTCAAATTGGTGTGCCCCCTTTTAACTCTTACAAAAAGTCTAGGCTGCTAACCTTGTAATTAGGCCTAGTAATAGTCAAATGGGACCAGAACTAGTTGCTTGCGAGTCCCAATGTACGAACATGTATGTATGAACTGTGTTTGTAACACCAGTACTCATGAACCTGATCATCAAATCTCTTGATGTTCTCAAACCTATCAATCCGTGCTACAAGATCCTCCACAGAACACTACATGTCACTTTCAAAAGCTCTAGTAGATACTTCATAGATAGACTTGTATGTTCATCACCTACACTCTTTCGTCTTGACCATGTGGCCCAAATACCTTGGCTACATTATAGACCCAAACTTATTGAATTGTGTAACAAATCTATCATGGAAAATACTATTGTGCTTTTTGCATCCAACCCCTATGTGGGATAGCTTCCTTCATAGAAAGATCAATGCTTCCTGGCTTTGTATACACAAAGAGTCTTCTCCACATCCCGACCACCTTCTGGCACACAAAGACACTCACTGCTTACATACTTAAATGGCACATTACTTCTTACTTTTGCACACAGCAATGCCAGCCAGCATCACAAGAATGAGTCCAAGGAAAAGAGAAGAGGGTACCTCGGGTCTCAATCAACTTGTGAAAGACTTATCATGATAAGAAGAGGGCTCGCTTCCTATATGCACCACAAGTGAATTGCATAGACCTCAAGAACAAGTACGTGAACGACAAGCCCCATGACAATATCTAGCACAACAAACTTTTGTCCCTCAAGAAGGCCCTACCATCTGCACACCCCTCCTATGATCGATGAGGACCTTATATGTGCTTGCTCTAAGTGTGGGCATTACCACATCATACGTAGTTATAATGACTGTTACGCAGCTTGTGTTTTGCTTCAAGCACAAAGAAAACCATAAGACGTTTTTAATGTTATCGAACTTTGGACGATGATCATGATTCCTATAACTTTTCCGACGACACTCAGCCATGATCAAAGCTAGCACTAAAGAGCAAGTCTAAACAAATCAAGTCACTACTTCCTCACTGGAAAGCATACAAATTATGTAAACTTCAGCCTGTTGAACATCAACTAAACTTAAGAAAAAAGTTGGCCAGCAAAATTGCACCACTAAAAATAGAAAAGACTAGCACAGCTACTACTTGTCTGCTAGTTGGCTAAGGAAACAAAAAGGAGTGATATTTGAGCTGCGGGAGCTCAAAGACACTTAAAACATCAAATCTGTCATGCATAGACCACTAATATAAGGTAACCTACAAAGCAGAGTCGCAAGGTCCGTTCCGGAACGCGTTCCGGGATTTTGTCCCAAAACTTCTTTTCTTTTGTGCAATGTGGCTGTCAAAAAACAAGTTTTTCATTGGTTGTTTACGTGGTATTTTTTGCAAAAATAGGCCTACTTTTCACAAAAACAATCATATCTATTGTTGATGCACTGATTGGGAGCCATACTAAACCATCTAAAATAATGACAAACTATACTGAACCATGGCAACTCCAACAAACCATCTGAAGGAACCAAACTGAACCATTTGAAATCGGTATGGGAAGCATCTCCTATCCTCCATCGCTCCAGCTCCAGTCCATTGCTCCACCTCTCCTATGGCTCCACGTAAGTGGGGGGGAGCTAACTCCCCCCGCTCCCCACCTCGTTCCAGCTCCAGCCCCTCCATCACTGGTAGTAACTGCACCTCCATCGCAGGCAGCACCTCCATACCTGCCTCCAATGCTTCTGAAAAAGGCTCCATCGCTGCCAGTATCCCCACTGCTGCCAGCACCTCCACTGCCTCCAATGTTGCTGAAACCTCCATCGCTGGCAGCTGTTAGGGACCCAACTCCCTTGGGTCCCAACCCTAAACTTGAGACTGGACGATGACCGGGCCTATAGACTTGACCGGTGACTTGTGAACCTGCATGGTTGCCACGTGTCACGATCTAGGTGTGCACATGGCTTGGAGGAGGACTCATTCGCCATCCATTCTATCTACCTAGGAGGAGGTGGGTGGACAGCATGTGCACGGCCAGGGTGTATGCTAGCTTGGGGCAGGAGATGGCTGAGAGCCTAGGCGGTGGTATGGGACACCGTCTAGGATGGAAGTCGGATCTCGCTTGATACGGTCACAGGCCAGGGCACGGAGGGTGGACCCGGATTAGGTCCTACGGCGGGGTGGAACGTGAATCGTTCGGTCTCTTGTGGTTAACCGGCACCTAGAGGTTTGCAGTAAGTAGGAGATTGTAACATATGGTATCAGAGCCACTGCATGCTGAAAGCAGGTGCGTTGATTCGTAGTAGTTTTCTTGTAAGTTTCGGTGCTTTTGACGAAATTCAAAACGGGCTTAAAATGCATTTTTTTATGCACTTTTTAGTGTTTTCCTTCTGCTATTTTTTGTTGAATTTTCAAGTAATAAAGTTCAAAAAAAACTGGTTTAGGGGCCCAGCAGAGGACCTGCCACGTGGCACTGTCCAAGAAGGGACAGGTGGCAAACATCTAAGGAGCAGTTCCGCTCAATTTCAAGTTGCGATCTGTTTCTGTGGGCCCCTCCTCAGCGATGAAAATTTGGAAAAAGTTGCTTGCTGCCTGACCAGCGTTGGTCTTCAAAAGGTACCTTGAAAAACTGCCAGGTGGCACTGTCCAGACCCGGCAGGTGGCAGGGGGCAGCGCTTCTGAATTCCGATTCCCATCAGGTTGTTGGTTGGCAAAACCGTGACCCCCTCTGAGAAGAAAATACATTTTTGCAAGTGATTCCTCTGTTTTTCAGCGATGAAGTTTCTGGATAGGAAGAGAAACAAAAAAGGGGGAGGGAGGCTGAGGGCCACCTGGGTCCTATGGCGGGGTGGAACGTGAATCGATCGGTCTCTTGGGGTTAACCGGCACCTGGAGGTTTGCAGTAAGTAAGTTTGTAACATATGGTATCAGAGCCACTGCATGCTGAAAGCAGGAGCATTGATCCGTAGAGTTTCTCTTGTAAGTTTTGGCGCTTCTGACGGATTTCAAAACGGGTTTAAAATGCATTTTTTATGCGTCTTTTTCTATTCTTCCTTCCGCTATTTTTTTTGAAAAATTCAAGTAAGTTTTAAAAAAAATGGTTGGGGCCCTAAGGAGGACCTGCCACGTGGCACTATCCAAGGGGGGACAGGTGGCGGTCCTTCCTATTAGAAAATCCGCTCAGGAATTCTGAATTCCTAGTCGCGATGGGGCCCTCCTCAGCTTTAAACAAAAACGTGATTTCCTTCCATCGCTGTTTGACCAGCGGGAGTGACCAAAAAGCATTAAGAAAACCTGCCACGTGGCATCTTATGGGCCGGGAGAGGTGGCAGCTGGTAGCGCCCTCCTATTGCGATGTATGTCAGATCCTCATCTGAGAAAATCGGGGCCCTCCCTAAAAATCTATACAAGTTTTCCTCTTCCTATTCCTGTCTGCCAGCGATGGACAGGTGGAAGGAAAACTAGAGATAGAAGTGGAGAAGGGACTATAGGCCACCTGGCAGATTGCTAGGAGAAGGCCAGAAGGCTGAGGTGGAGGCTAGGTGGCAAGGCAAGGCCACTTGGCAAATGGTAGGATGGCATGAAGAGGGAGGTATGCCTCTTCCATGCATCTGTTTTGTGTGAAAAGAGGTGGAGGTGGTGGTGCATCCTTCTCTTTGCTTTCTCTTATTCCTCTTGGCAGCCGTGGACAATACCATTTGGTTTGTGAAGAGACAGCAAGAGTAGTCTTGTATCTACCTTCCTTGAGTAGCTTTTGATTCTCTTCTATCATCTCTTCTTAATTCACCTCTCTTCTCTTTGTAAAAATGGAGCCTACTCCTACCACACAGCCTATGTCCCCTGTTCATGAGGCTACAGTATCTGCCTCTGTTTTAGACCCTGATGCTTTGATGCTCGCTATTAACAGTCTACAGCAACAAATTGTGGATATGCAAGCTAAGCACAGTCAGGATCAGCAGGATCTCAAGGAATTGACGCAGCTAAGGCAATTGGTGCATCAACCCTTGTTCACTCCTGAAGTTTTTGCTAGGGAAAAGAAGGATAGAACCCCGAAGGCGGTCTTGCAATGGCTGGATTGATGGAATTCGCACTTTTCCATGCACGATTCATCCGAGGACAACAAGATCAATCTAGCCGTCTTGTACCTGCAAGGTAAAGCATTTACCTGGTGGCAAGATATAAAGGGTAAGCCTAAAGTTCCTAGGAATTGGGAGGATTTTTGTAAGGCCTTTAAGGCGACCTTCCTTCCCGTTCTTGATGATTTTGAATTTTACTGTCAGTATGCAACAATCCATATGGGGAACCAGCACCCCTGGATCAGTATTTACAAGAATTTCAAGAGGTCTATTCTCGTTTTGCAACTAGAATAGATCCTTTGTTAGTAAAGTTGCATTTCATACTGGGGTTGCCAAGAGACTACCAGCTAGAGGTCAGGAGGAACCAGCCTCTTACCCTCGAGGATGCTATTCGCTTCGCCAGAATCTACGATGAAATGAAGGGGCTTCAGGTTCAGGGAAATCGCAGAAAAGTCTACCTTGGACCAGGAAACCTTCATGAAAGCCAAAAGCGACAATCTGTGCTTCAATTGCATGGAACCAGGTCATGTCGTGAAGGAATGTCCAAAGAAACGGAAAGCTAAAGGGGCATCTTTTAAGACGCCAGGTAACTCTAGCATATCTAGTGTAGATCTTTCCTTTGCGGGTAATTCTGTGTGTGAACATTGTTGTTTTAATACGGCTGTTTTTGGCCCTCATGACCTCATTCGGATGAAGGGGGGTGTGGGTGTTACTATAGTTACTGACCATCAAGCGTTAAAGTATATTAACGATGCGGTCGACCTTAGGGGTCAAAAGGCCAAGTGGTCAGAGATGCTCCAAGAATTCCATTATGACATTGAGTACCAGAAGGGTACTTCTAATAGTGTCGCGGATGCCTTAAGCCGGATTGGAGAAGTTAATCAGTTAAGCTTTTCTGAGATCCAACCTGAGTTGTATCTGTCCTTGAGAGATTTGTGTAAGACTGATAGGTACTTCGGTCGTGTTTGGCTAGACGTCCTGGCAGGTTCTTCTAGATCTACTGATGAGCTTGGAATGTAGGATTCCAAGATTTCTCCTCAGGACAAGATAGAAAAAGACTATTCCATTAGGAATGGGTTACTTTTCCGGAATGGAAAAGTTTGTGTGCCAGAAAATGAATGTCATGATAGCCCGTGTGCAGGGCACCCTGGCGCTCACAGGACGCTTGACTTGGTAGTGGGCCTCAAAGGCCTCAAGGTTAAAGCAGCAGTAGATTTCATGCATGATATGCAAGCAATGTTGCTTGTTGCTCGCGAAAACGTAAAAACGGCTCAGAATAGAGCCCAGTTTTACGCTAATCAAAAGCGACAACCTAGGGTCTATGAGGAGGGGGCTTGGGTATACCTTAGAATTCCAAAAGATTCTAAGGTTCTAAGGACTGGAAAATGTCCTAAGTTGTCTCCTCGTTACGCAGGACCATTCCATATAGTAAAGAAACTCCATCGGAATGCATACCAGCTGGAACTTCCTCAAGGTGTTAAGGTACATCCACTTTTTCACATTAGTCGTTTAAAGGAACGACTTGGTGGAAAGGATGACTTGATGCCTCAAGAGGATTTAGTTCAGTTCAAGGACCTATCATCCTTTGTACCTACTGAACCACAGGCCATTGTTGATGTACGTCAACGTGGGCTCAGAAACCGGCAGGTAACTGAGTACTTGGTTCGTTGGAAAGAAAGTCCCGAGGACGATGATACTTGGGAGAAGGAACATGACCTTAAACTGAGATTACCTGGATTCCTTCCTTAGATAAGGAATTTTTTAAGGAAGAGGGAATGTTAGGGACCCAACTCCCTTGGGTCCCAAACCCAGACTTGAGACTGGACGATGACTGGGCCTGTAAACTTGACCGGTGACTCGTAAACCTGCATGGTTGCCACGTGTCATGATCCAGGAGTGCACATGGCTTGGAGTCTCTCTCCTTGGAGGTATACAAGGGGAGGACGACTCATTGGCCATCCATTCTATCTACCTAGGAGGAGGTGGATGGAGAGCGTGTGCACGGCTAGGATGTATTGCTAGAGTGAGGCAGGAGATGGCTGAGAGCATAGGCGGTGGTATGGGACGCTGTCTAGGATGGAGGTCAGATCCAGCTTGATACGGTCACAGGCCAGGGCACGCTGGGTGGACCCGGATTAGGTCCTATGGCAGGGTGGAACGTGAATCGTTCGGTCTCTTGGGGTTAACCGGCACCTAGAGGTTTGCAGTAAGTAAGTTTGTAACGGATAGGATATCTGCTGATGATGGTGGCCCGGTCTTTGCATATGGTAAGCATTTTCTTCTATTGGGTGAGGCCCATGAGTTTGCCATTTTTTCAGGCTTATCCTGTTGGCTGACTTCTAGAGACTATACTTGCCACCCTCATAGTCATGGGCATAGTGTTGTGGATAATTTCATGGGGTCACCATCTCTTATACCCTTTCTATTTGACTTTACTGTTTCTCCCGCCACATTATCTGACCATTCCTTTCTTTCCACTAATCTAGGCTCGGTGTTGAATCTCTCTCCATCTAATCCTTCTCATATGGAACATGCCCCTATTTACACTTTTAATAATGCTTTACACTCATCTTTACCAAGATGCTCTCTCCTCCATACTCCGTATTTTTCCATATGATAGCCCACTCCACTCCCAAGCATCTTTCCTTACTATAGCTCTTCATATTGCTGCCTCTAAGGCCTTCCCATCCAAACATCGTAATAAATCCCCGTACCCAAAGCTTCGTCATCCTCACCAACCTTCCCCACTGATTCGATTGTCATATCTCCCCATTCCATAACCCATGCCATGGTCTCCCCTGCCATTGAGAACATGAAGACCCATCGTTCTCGGATATCGAGGACCTGGAGTCCGAACTCTTGATTCATGCTATTGATATTCTTTCACTTGTTTTAGCCTCACTCTTTAATCAGGCTTTCATGTCTAGATTTCCCCTTTCATGGTATACTAATATCATCCACTTCAATCACAAGAGTGGTGACCACATGAAACCTGATGACTACTGTATCATTATGATTGGGCACATTGTGGGTAAACTTTATGGCACTTCAAACAGTGATTAGTTGTGAGGCAAAGACACGAAGGTTACATGCTTTGGGTCAGGCTGGCTTCAGGACACAGCACTCCACCACAGATCATGTGTTCACACTTCGGGCTGTTATTGAGGAAGCCAGATCCAAACATGAGAGAGTATATTGTTGTTTTGTGGATTTCCGGAAAGCGCTCAACTCTATCCCACATCATATGCTTATCCAAAGGCTAAGAGATCTTGACTTTTCCACTAATACCATATTGGTTGTCATGGCACTCTATGAGCAGGTTTGGGGATGCTTCGGATCAGATGAGGGTCTCTCTGAGAGAGTTAGGTTGTTCTCTATTGGTGAAGCAAGGTTGTTCCCTCTCCCCCACACTCTTTGGTTTGTACATTGATGAGCTTGAGAGAGCCATCAATCAGGATGGTGGTATTGGCTGCAGGCTTGGTAATATACTCATTTCCATTTTGCTTTATGCTAATGATGTGGCCTTGCTTTCTTCGTCTGTGGCGAGGGGTTGCAGCGGCACTTGGACACATTACAGGTTTTTGGAGACTTGTTTGATTTGACTGTGCATACTAGGAATACCCAGATCATGATCTTTAATACCTCCAGGACCTTTATGCAACGACAGGTGTTCACTCTAGGGGGAGCACTACTCGAGGTGGTATCCTCTTACACTTATTTGGGGATTTCTTTCACTGGTCCTGCTTTCAGTATAAGACACGCACAGCTAGACTACGTAAGGGTCATGCTTCGTTGGTTAGTCTCGAGCGTTTTTGTTTCAAGGAGCACATTTAGGATGCCCCGAGTAGGTGGAACCTATTTAACAGCGGACGCTTGGTGCACTAGGATTCCTGATTTAGAGTGGACTAGCATTTCTCATCTACAGAGAAGTATGCTTGCACACATGATATGGGCCAAACCATCTGTTCCTCACTAGGTTATACTTGCTGAGTTTGTCATCATTCCACTACGGGTTGAGGCTATTTTCAGGTTGATCACATGCATCCAAAGAGTGGTGAGTCTGCAGATTTCACGTTATCCACATATAGCTTTTCTCTCTTCTCAGCAACTTCATCACCAGGGTCATCAGCTATCATGGGACACCCAGGCTTCTTGTCTTTTACGCATATACGGCACTGATATCTCCGATCTACCAATGGGTTCTCATCAGTATATCAGGAGGGTTACGTATCGTGCGTATTCTCGAGTGACTTGGCAAGGGCCCTTGGGGGTCAAATCGGACTTCTATCACTCCAGTTTCCTAAAGCTAGACAGTGTTGGGGTCCTAGTTGTGCCTCGTCATTTAGATAGCAGACTTTCACATTGCTTCCGTTTTACACTAGGTCAATTTCGAGTTTCCTCACACCAACTATATGTGGAGACGGGGCACTTCCAAGGCATCTCTCATATGAGCAGACTTTGTCAGATGTGCACATTAGGGGAGGTGGAGTCAGAGGAGCATTTTCTATTCAGATGTCCTGTCTATTATGAGATCCGAGGACGCTATCACCGTCTTTTCAGGGATTCTCCGGTCACACTTCGCTCACTCACTTCATATGCTGACCCTCAATGTGATTTACAGCATTTTCTCTCCTCCAGCGTGCCCGGACCAAATTCAAAAAAAAAAATTAATTTGAAGTCGATTTTTTTTGCGTTCCGGACAGCATTCTACTGTCCGGAAAGCTCGCATTCAGGAACACGCCCCCCCCCTTCCCCCCAAACGCATTCGGCTGCAATTAAGCTACAAAGTTTCTAAAATTCCACTTATCTCTCCTACAACAGTTAATAAGCATAATAGTTTGCAAAGTTTAACTATTTCATCAGTAAACTTTTGGACACTGCTATCATTCCAGCATGAAATATTAATAGTTCAAAAGTTTTACAATGTAGATCACACCTGTTTCAGTTTCCATTAAGAAGAGATACAACAAAGTCTCCTGAATCTTACTTTTCCACCCTTAAACATGGACAGCGGAAACTAACTAAAAAATTATGATTAATACTCATTTTAAGATCTCAACTTTCTTCCTAGATAACATTTACTAAACCTTATGTCATTGACAAAATGAAGGTAAAGATCACGAATCTTCATACCAGAGAGCTCTTCAATTATTGGCCTTGCTGCCAAAGCAGCATTATAGCTAGTCCCACAACCAATGAAGATGATGCGCCGACTTCTTCGTATTGTCCGTAAATGATCTTTCAGGCCACCCAACACAACGGTCTTCATTTTTGACTCCCTGCCTCGTGTAAGACGACCCCTCATAGTTGTGGTCAGAGAGTCGGGTTGTTCATGTATCTCTTTCTGCATAAAGTGGTCATATTTTCCTTTTTTGATCTGCTCAACTTCCATTTCCAAAATGGACAGAGCACGCTGCACTGAAGCTGGACGAGGAAGGCCACCAGTTTTCCGGGCCTTTGCAGTATCAAATTTAAAAATGGACACATTTCCATCCTGGAATAACAAGATTTCTCCTGACTCAGGATAATGCCTTTGAACAAACATTTCCACCACGTGCATAATCATGAAGCAAAGTTGGATATAAACAGCAGCATTCGCTCATACCCAGCAACTACTTGAATAGAATAATAGATAAGTTCATTACAGCTTCTGGAGACACCTAAAGGAAATGATTAGGCAGCTCAAGGGCATTGAGTATGAACCTTTATGTGTACAACCTCATGGTCTTCAATGACCATAACTGTCTTTGTGTGTTCAACTACCGCAGAAGCATCACTAGCTAAAAAGTACTCCTTTGACCTTCCTTGTCTTCTATCATGGAGTACGTCTCTGTTGATAAACTGATCCATCTTGGTTTCAGGCTCTTCAGCATCCTGTTTAGTGAACCAATGAACAATTAAAGGACAGGAGTTGTGGAATTACAAACAATATTAGTCACAAGCATTAAATCAAAATTGTTATGAACATGTAATTAAAGCTTACAATGTTCTAGAAATTGTGAATACTAACCTTCACTCCCAAAAGCAATGGGCTACCACACTTACAAGCAACCAATTCATTAGGAAAATGTGAACTTTTAAATATGAGAGCATATGCTCCTTCCAGTTGCCTCATCACTTCCATTACCACTTGCCTGAAAGTGACTTCCTGAGTCTCTGCAGGCACTTTCAAAGCAAAAAACATCGTCAGACAAAATAGAAAAGCCTCACCTTTCACCCCAAAGCCAAATGAAAGAGACTGATAAACAACCATCAACTCGAATGATTTGAAACACAAGACAGCTACCACAAAGTTTAAGCTTGTTTATTACCTTCTCCATTGAATGTTGTGTTTTCTGAGAGTCTATCATAAACAAACTTGGCTAATTTTGGTATCACTTCAGTATCTGTGTCAGATTCAAACTGATATCCATGGCGCAAAAGTGTTTCCTTCAACACCTGCCGCAACAAAGCACACTCCAATCAACCTCCAAAACTACTTACAACCAAAATATCTTCAGCTTTGACATTATATCCTCACATGATTCTTAAGATGACAAATGCTGATTGTTCTAGACTATCGGAGAGATTATTTTACTGTCGTTTCATAATCTGAATCACCTTTATTCTAGTATCAAGTCAATGAACATGTTTCAAATGTTTACCAGCCTTATGTTTTCATAGAAATGTGTGGCTATGTGGTGGATCATACCCTGTCATACATGCAATGATTTGCTAACGCCACACTAGTCGAAGCCCATCCTTAAAGAAAATCACAACTTTGTCACCTCCTGGACGATCACCTCAGACCAAAGACATCAACCACTAGAACACTATAAGGGTACTATTCACACAGCAGAAACAGGCCAAGATAGCACCAAGTCTGAAAATATTATCAACACTACGCTGAGAATGTTCAACAGATTGTTGAATCTTGTTACTCAATTGCTGATATGTTGATCGAGTCATTGTTTTGGCCCTGCCTTCATCACTGTGGTCACATGATAGCAACCAAATGCATTTGGTTTAGGTTCCAAACGCGAGACATTTAACACTACGTTTGGTTGAGGTTCCAATCGCCATTCAAAACATCTTTCTAATGTCCATTTCAAACCCTGGTGAAAGATCACGGGAACTTGAAGCTGGTTGAGCTGTATAAAGAGTTTAATAAACTCTCTTTTTAATCTACTTCCAGCTAGCTGGCCAACTCAGCAGCTGTTCTAAGAACATCCATGGCTGTTCTGAGCTGAGTGGCTGCTTCTCCTTCTTCCATGATCGGTTCTTTAACCTTTGCTCCTCTACTCAAGATTCGTTGCAAGGTTTTCCACCTTTTTGAGGAAGATACAAGCATCAATTTGAGAAAAAAAGTGTCCACTTTGCACGATATGTGCAGTTGCTCGAAACAGAACCAGTTTCTACTAGTTTGTTGTGATTGATAATAGCTCCCATAATAAATACCTTCTCTGTATCAAAATCTGCAGGCCTGCTAAATGGCCAGCAGGCCCAGTCTTAGATTGGCATTTTATAAAATTACTATGAACTTGATCCCAAAAAGTATGAAATACAAAACTCTGTTGATTGATGATACAAAAAAAAGCACACCATGAGACCACATGCAAAGCACTTCATCTAGGAGATAAAAACACTTCCAAATAGCTACAACGTAAAACATGACTCCACGTAACTGGTGATAATTAGGCATCAGCATTCCAATCGTTTCGATTCAAGCAAAACTACAAACTCCACAGACAAATATTCTGATGCTCAAGATGAAAATTAAAAGTAGCTGCTCAATATAAAACACATCACATAAAATCAGTGTTAAACTTCATAATATCGAAGCCTGCTATTTGCATTACTACATTTAAAAATGTAGGTCTCAACATTCTCAACACAAATCTACAATTCAAAGCATATTTTCCGCCTTTTCAAAATGGAAAATTAGCTTTCCAGGCAGTTCGCCTGGAAAGAATTTAAAAATCACGAATAGGGTTTACAAATATATAAATGTTACCATGAAGTACACTGTACACGAAAGTTAACTGTAGATAGGCACTCTAACGTTCACAGTCACTTTAGTCATTTAAACTGTGATTCGGGATAAGATACGTCATGATTTTTTATAAAGCAGTCTAAGTCCTAAATCATGATTCAAATCTTAATAAAACAGATTGGGAAACTATAATTCGAAGTTACTAAAGCACGTAATGTAAAAGTTAAAATACTTATCTTGCACCCACAAGGAGAGCAAAACTTCTAGCTACACATCTTCAACAAGAAATGCCACAAGCTTGGAACCTAAAAGAGATCTGGAAGTTCAGTGTGGCATTTGTCGCCCTTGTTAGTTTTCTGAACTTTTCATGCAGCCAGTAAGATAAAACCTAGGATTGTGTGCAAGGCATTTCTAGTGCCTGTTGCAATACCACTTGTAAACAGGCAGTACATTCAATATTTGAAAATTTTCTTCTAAAGCTGGATGGATAACTAAGTACTTTACCATAATTTCCACATTGCATCAAATATTTGAGTTTATACACGAAGAATTAACAAAATCAGTGACTTGATGATGACCAGTTCAACATAAATCCCTTCTCATTCAATCAAGCTTCTAAAGGAAATGGAATTCTGTATGAAAAGAATGTACTTCTGAGTAGGTGAATTTTCACAGATAGTGATTGAAGAAGCATACCACATAATTTGTGATAATACCATTGTGGACAACAAGAAACTCATGTCCACTTCCCGAGGACTGAGGATGACTATTTTTTTCTGATGGCAGACCATGAGTTGCCCATCTAGTATGTGCAATCCCTGCATGAATCAAGAAATTCTGTGCCAAATCCAAATCAACTGCATGAACCTCTGCACAAAAAATTCCACAAAGGAGCTGATGAGTATACATAATTCAAGCTGAGGCACCATAAAAAAAGATGAACTTGTAGCATCTCATACTATACTAGAGGCACTAAGTTTTAAAAAGCATCTTGCATATTCAGTTTGATTAGCCATTCCAAGTTAGGCCTTCCGATCTAGAATGAACGTATTTCTTTCATTATTATGGTAATTGTCTCTGGTTCACTTCCTTGACATGCTTGTTACTAACAATCACTCAGATTATTTTCCCTGTGATTGGCTTGTTACATTCTTGTTTTAATTTTCTCAGATGGTGTGTTGGCCATCTTTCTGTTGGTTTTTACTGGTTTGTTAATTCTGTCTATTTTCAATCATTTCTGCTCTGTTTTGGTTCCCCAATGATTGTTGATTGATATGCCATTGGTTGATCATTCAAGATTGTTTGTCAAGCAAATTCCTCTTTAATTCGCTTTTTGCTAGCTTTATTAGTTAGTTCATTGATTACACTTTGTTACAGCCAAAAGATTCCATTTAAGAATGGGATGACAAAAACGTTTTTTGATATGGAAAAGGAGCACGTTTCAGAACCATACTTGAAGTTCCAAACAGTTGAGGCATCAAATCGCTATTGCAATCCAACTAGGATTCACTATTGATTAGTATCTCATCTCACTAAATTCTTGTCTTCTTTTCTAGTGTGCTTGCAGTAGTGTAATAACTTCCATAGATTTTCTATACTGGATTCTTAATCATTTGTCGCCCCCCTCTCCAGCCTCAACCAGCATATCAATTTGTTTCTTGTTGTCACTACAAGAAAATATTGTCCACATCATTTACTTCGATCACTACAGCATTGACTTTGATAGAATGTATCAAGGCATTTAATCATAAAGTTGTAGCGGAGTACACTGCTACATTTGTTATTTGCTTGAGGAAGTAGTTGTCACCAGGAAACATGAGCATATTCTTAGATGCAAACAGGAACTGTGATGTCCCTTCCTGCTAGGGAGAAACTCCCAACCTTTGGGGAGTTATGTGGTCTTCTTTTACAGGAGGAGATGAGAAGGAAGAATCTTTCTGAAAGGGAAGATGATCCAGAACACGTATTTGCTTCTAAGAAGAAGCAAAACTTTCAGAAGAAAGGCAAAGGCAAAAAGAAGAACTCAAAGCAAAGCTTGGAGCAGCAGGTGTCCAAGTTACAAGTTGGAGAGGAGTCAAGCACCAATTCCTCATCTACACCCAAGAGGAAGGGCAACTACAACTATTGTGGCAAGTATGGGCATTTTGCTTTTGAATGCAGGAAGAAGCAAAGTGATGAGAAGAAGGAAAAGAACCAGCAGGGTCACTTTGTTGACAAAATTGCAAAGGAGGAGCAATTTGGTGGGCTTGAACTATTCACCGCAGCCCTATTATCTAAATCCACATTTGGTGGATGGTACATTGATTCTGGAGCCTCAAAGCACATGACACCTCATAGACATTGGTTCAACACCTATGAGGAGACAGGAGATGGTCAGCATGTATGCCTTGGAGATAACTCTACACGAGGTGAGGGGCAAAGGCACAGTTCCAGTGCAGCTGTCATCAGGTGAGGTGAAGGAAATCAAGAGTGTGTTGCATGTACCAGGGTTGGCTAAGAACTTGCTATCTGTTGGTGCCATTACCAAACAAAACATGTTGGTGGAGTTTGACGAAACCACCTGTTTGGTAAAAGACAAAGATCAAAGCTTCAAGGTGGTAGCCAAGGGAATGCAAGAAGGGCGTCTTTACAAGCTTTATACAACCATTCCTAGCTAAGAGGCCTTGTTAGTAGGGGATACTAATCAGGACAACCTTTGGCACGAGAGATGGTCATTTGAGCTATAAAGGTTTGCAAGTTTTGAACAAACACAACATGGTAGTAGATCTTCCTAGCATTAAGTCTTCTTCAGATACATGTGAGGCTTGTGCACTAGGAAAGCAACAGAGGAAAAAGTTTCCAAAGGAAAAAGCTACCAGGGCCAAGGGCATTCTTGAGCTTGTGCATTCAGATTTGTGCAGTTCCATGCAGGTCAGATCAGCAAAGGGGGCATACTATCTCATGACCTTCGTAGATGATTTCTCACAGAAGGTATGGGTCTATTTTCTGAAGCTGAAATCTGAAGCATTCAAATACTTCACAGTGGAAAGCTTTGGTGGAAAACCACACAGGGAAGAGGTTAAAGACTCTTAGGTCAAATAAGGGTGGTGAGTATATTTCTGATGAGTTCAAAGATCTTTGCAATGCATGTGGGATAAAGAGACAGTTTACTGCTCCACATACACCACAGCAGAACGGCGTGGCTGAGCGGAAAAACAAGTCTATACTTGAGTGTGCGAGGAGCATGCTCAAGGCAAAGGGGTTGCCAAATTCCTTTTGGGCGGAAGCGGTAGCAACTGCTGTTTTTCTATTGAATAGAAGTCCAACCAAAGCAGTTGAAGGAATCACGCCAGAAGAAGCGTATAGTGGCAACAAGCCCAAAGTGGGCAGCCTACGAGTATTTTGGTGTACAGCAGCATATGCACATATACCAAAGGACTTGCGAAAGAAACTTGATGCAAAATCCGTGAAGTGTATCTTCCTTGGGTATAATGAAGGTGAGAAAGCCTATGTGCTATATGATCTCGAAAACAGGAAGAAGATCCTAAGTCGAGATGTTATCTTTGATGAAGAGCATTCACCCAAGATACAGGAGCAGGAAAAAGATGGAACTTCTGAGTTTCTACCCTTGATTGATTCCACGGATGAGGATCCTAGCAAGAGTCCTGTGAGCCTCAAGTGCAAGAGCAACAACAGGAAATCGAACATACTAGTTCGAGACCTCTTTTTGGCCAAGTACCAGAAGCTGAAATTGGGGACAAACGGAAGACTAGGACAGTACCATGGGATACGTGATCACCATCCACATCGCCTACCGCTAGGAAGAAGCTACCTAGGTGGTATTGGAAAACAATCAAGAGGGTCAAATGATGGAAGAAGAAGAGAGCAGTGAACTCTTATGTCCACTATTCTGAATGCAGATGAGCCACAATTCTTTCACGAAGCCGTGAAGGAAAAGGTATGGCAACATGCCATGCAGGAGGAGTACAACTCCATTGTCAAGAATACCACATGGGAGCTCACTACATTGCCAGAAGTGGAAGCAGCCAATAGGTTGCAAATGGGTCTACAAGACCAAGTTTCATGCCAATGGAACAATGAACAAGTACAAGGCAAGGTTGGTGGCAAAAGGCTACGCCCAGCTGGAGGGGCTAGACTATGATGAGACATTCGCACCTGTTGCTAAGATGACATCTATCAGGACCGTTTTGACCATAGCCTCATATTTTGATTGGGATGTCCATCAAATGGATGTCAAGAGTGCCTTTCTTAATGGGCACCTACAGGAGGAGGTTTACATGGAACAACCGCAGGGGTTTGAGAAAACAGGCAAGGAGAATCTGGTTTGCAGGCTTAGGAAAGCCTTGTATGGGCTCAAACATGCGCCAAGGGCTTAGAATAGCCGAATTGACGAGTACTTTGCAAGGCAAGGGTTTGAGAAGAGTAAGTCTGATTGCAATCTTTATATCTTCAGGAAAGGAGAAGACTTTGTGGTTGTTGTGCTCTATGTGGATGATCTACTCATCACGGGAAGCAATAAGAAGCTTATTGCTTGTGTTAAAAAAAATCTTTCTAGTGAGTTTGAGATGAAAGATTTGGGTTTGCTACACTATTGCCTAGGAGTTAAGGTTTGGAAAGGGAAGCGCTGTCTTTTTATCTCACAGGCAAAGTATGCACAGAAATTATTGAAGAGGTTTAACATGCAAGAAAGCAAACCAATCAGCACACCCATGGATGCAAGCAACAAGCCATCAAGAGCATTTGCAGATGAGACTCTCTATCGTCAATTGGTGGGCAACCTGATTTACCTTACTACCACTAGGCCAAATATTGCTTATGCGGTTGGAATTGCAAGTCAATTCATGAGTAAGCCTACCGAAGCACATTGGAAGGCAGCCAAGTGGATCCTACGATATGTGAGAGGGACAATGACTTATGGGATTGGATACATAGATGATGGGGACCTTCAGCTGGAAGGTTATTCAGATTTTGATTGGACAGGTGATAGAGACGATCGGAGATCAACGACACTATTGTTTTAGCCTAGGTTCAGGGGCTATATCATGGTGCAGCAAGAAGCAGCCTACTATTGCTCTATCATCTATCGAAGCTGAGTACAGGGCAACTACGAGGTCCGCCTGTGAAGCCATTTGGTTATGCCGTCTACTTGAGGACATGCAGATTGCTCAAGTAAGACCTACATTGTTACATTTTGATAACCAAAGTTGCATTCAGCTTGCAAGGAATCCAGTCTATCATGCACGAACGAAGCACATAGAGGTGGACCAGCACTTTATACGAGAGAAAGTGCACAGTGAAGAGATCGAGCTACTTTATTGTGACACCAATGACCAGATAGCTGATATTTTTACTAAACCACTTAGTAAAGATAAGTTTGAAAAGTTCAGAACTTTGTTGGGTGTCAGTTTGAATAAAATTGCCATTAAGTGTGGGTGTTGAAGAGTAATGCGTATTTTACCCCTTTGCCTAAGCACTATTTAAGTTGTAAGTTGTACATAACTCATGGGGCATGTTATTAAATAAATACATGAGACCCCCCTTTTGTAACTTGAGTACATTAGTGCAAGTGGCCCACTTGACCAAGTAGCTCACTCCTATGGTTGACACCTAGACCTTCTATGCATGTAAATGAGGTGCTTGCCTCACAAGGGATTTGGAGGACCCACGCCCTCCTCTCTCTCTCCAGCAATCCATTTCTTCTTCTAACTTTTGGTGTTGTGAGGTGCTTATACAATTCTCCTTGTGTGTGATGTTTTCCATAGCCAAGTTTCTCAAGCTTTCATAGTTGATCTAGTATTGAAAATAAGATACTCCATAGCTGGGTCTTGCAAATCATCATAATTGACTATGAAGATACACATATGAATCCTTGGATAAACGCATGGAGCCTAAGAAACTCCAAATATACCTCTTTTTAAGAAGCCTATAGTGCATAGCAAACCTGTGAAGTAGATATCTTGTATTCAGGAGATGGCTCCATATGAAAGTAGAGAGTCGATTAAAGTCATATAGAAGGTTATTGGCAACCCATCATAGAAGTAGACTCCTAAAAAGGATGATAGAAGGATCCATACTACCCCAGATCAAACATTTGAAATTGCTTCACAAGGTTTTTCACACAATATGACAAACTATTGCAAAATGGCTTGAACACTATCATGCATAAGAATCATTTGAAAAACATGGGCCTTTGCTTGAACTGAAGGAACCACAAAATCAGTTGGATAATCCAATGGTAATACATCAAGTCAACTTGTATGTGTCTTGTAAAAGTGGTCCTGGGCCTGTACCCCATATACAAAGTGTGAGTGTGCCTCATCGAGACCAATATTATACAACAGCTGGAACATCTTGAATCTCATATGAAGGCAGTACGTTGGTTGTATGTGGATTAGACTCCCATGTCGCATCACCTCAATCTTGTGCCACTGCCTGTCTGAAAGCTTCAAAACTCTCAATAGATACGGTCTACTAGGCCAATGATTTTATCTAGCTTCCTTGACTTTTCAAAGGACAACACAGAGGCGTACAATATGATAGACCATTGCTTGAAGGAGATCTTCAAAATAGGTATGAAAAACAAAAGAAAAGATTATTTGAAAAAACCCTTATAATGAGATTTTGATCCCCCTCATCGCTTGATGTCAGATTGACGTGTTGCAGACTGTAACAAAAATAGCTCACTGTAGGAAGACCAAAAATGTAAAAATATGAAGTGACAAAAATAGATGAAAAGAGATGAAGTGGAAAAAAGACCAAAAGAGTGGATCCACATTATCTTGACTCTCACACATCAGATGTGATTTACTTGTAGGAGCTAGTAAGTAAGCATACCTTAGTTAGCTTGCCCAATTTCCAATAGCAAAGAATCTAGTCTTCAAATAGCCAATGTGTAGAATGATGTTCCTCCCATCCATAGGTTGTCCATTTAAGTTCTCTAAGTGCCTTTCCTATACTAGGTCACACGGTCTATCAATGGTTGACGAGACCACTAACCGGTGATATGTGCCTAGGTGAACTAAAAGGTGCGATGACTACTAGCAGCCACCTCCATATCATGTCTCAATCATCACTAGACATCCACAACCTCATAATCGCAAGCCCTCGTCAAGTTCCAATCTTACTATGTACTTGACGACTTATGACAATCATTCCTACTGCACATTACCGAATGTTTGTTGGTACTAGGTATGCCCACCAAGTCACTATTGGCCACACATCCAAGCTGATCAGCCATTGGGTGCCTAGTTTAGTTTCGGGTCAATACCAATTTCACCAATCTTTTGTATTGAGCCCTTACATTACTTCTCTTTTCAAGAATGTCATCAATCCTCACAAAATCTTGATGCATCCTCCATCTACTGACTCTAACCACATCCTTTGACACTAGAAATCCTATATGAGTATTAGGTACTCTTAAAAAACACGATTTCTTGATCACCTGTCTCCAATCTAATTTCCAAGATTACAAAATCCTCTTTGGAGCACCTGATTTCTAATTGCCCTAACCTTTGATGAAGTACTAGTAGTAATTAGATGCTCTTGACGAGTGTGATTGTATCATCATGTTGGTCTCCCTATCAATACCTACTTAGTTCTATGGACTACACCTTACAATGTAACCAATTTGAGACTAAGTTACTACTCTCCTTTTAAACTATTGGAAGTACTCTACATCCGTTGATAATTCCAACTAGGGAGCTACACCACTAACAGCTTCGACTTTGGAGGTAATAACTAGAAGACCATGTCTCTCGAGCTATGCAAATCCCGCACTTAGCCTTTTGCTTTATTGAAGGCTCGTAGAGTTATTGTTGAGCTACTACTAACCTCCACAATCATAAACTCAGCTTTACTAGGTTTTTCATGACAAAAATATCCTTATGGTTGTTTGACTAACTGGCCTCAACCATAGCTTAGCTTTGTTGGTCACTTCTCAATGGGCACATGCCAATTTTATCACAAACAACTACATCTATGTAAAATGAATTTCAATAACTGAAATTTGAGTGGATATTCACCCCCAAGAGGAGTAAGGGCTTCCGTAAACTCTTGGACATAATCCTCAAGACCTTTTCCCCCATGGACGTGGATTGAAACTTCCTGTAAAATTCAAATTCATCCAAAATAGGCAGAAAAGCTTCTCGGAAGTCATCACAAAAGTCATCCCATGTCTTGGGGACATTAGGTTTAACCTTTAAGTTGTCTTACCAAGTAAGGACTTTACCTTCCAAATACATAGTTGACAAGACTATGCGATCTGCTTCAGGTGTGTTATTCATCCGAAAGAACTGAGTCCTCTTATTAAGCCAAGACTGTATTGTCTCAGGTACTCGTTCCGTACTATCACCTTTGAAAGCTCCAGAATGAGGGGGCACCACTTGCCGAACCTAATACAGGTTCATCAAGCCAGCTTCCAAACTCTTATTTTTGGCCTCGAGGTGGGCATTCGGAGCCTGCGTCAGCTGAATTTGGTGATGCAGGGTACTAGCATCCATAACTATAGGAGTAGTTGGATCACTAGAACTCGAAGAAGTTGTAGTGTCCATCGGATTCCCTCCTGAAGATGCCATCCTACAAAAGGTAGAAAAATGTAAGCCTTTAGGATCAATTCCTCTTCAAAGGCTCTACTTTATCTTACATGCATGTACATGCAGCTACATGCAGCCACATGCAATTAATTAAAATTAACATGCAGTCCACATGCAAATTCTATTACAAAAGATAGCTTAAGGCAGCACCAAAAATTGAACAGTTTTCAGGTTTAAGAATCTTGAAACTAATCAACACAAGATCAGCAAAATGAATCAGTTCGGGATCATTGCTATCCCAGTTGTATTCGTGCTGTCTAGATCAAAATTAATGGCCCTCTTCCTCCGTGGAACCCAAGGTTTGGACTGCAGGTCGTTAGGGAGACACTTGGCCTCTATAGAAAAGAATCGGCCAGTTTCTAGGAGCAAAGAAAGAAGCTGAAAACCAACAATCTACCTCACTCTGATACCACTTTTGGGATCTCCTCTATGATCGTTAGTTTTCAGCAAACACTTGGAATCATCTTCTTCGATTCCACCCAACCCAAGCCACTAAAGATAGTAGCTCCCCCGAGCAGCCACAAGAATAATGGAGTTCTCCTTCACCTGGCTTCTCAAATCCACATCCTACTAATGTCCCATACCACCAGGCCATACCACCAGCATGAGGGGGAAGAAGTGAGACCTCTCCTCACCAAACTAGCCAAGAGCATAATGAATGCTCTCTCCACGCCCTCCTAGCCTTAATGTAGAGAGAAGAGAAGGAGTCTTCATGCATGTGCACCTTCATTTGCTAGAGTGAGAGAGACTACATGTATTTGGGTGCATGGGACACTGGATCCTCCAAATGTAAGAATATCACCTTAGGCCCCTTAACCTTGAGATCCCAAGGTTATTGATTATTATTCATCTTGGGCCCAACTTGTGGCTTGTAATTCCAAGTCCAACTTCTTGGGTAGTAGACTTAGTTAAGTCTAATACTTATGTTAGCTTCCCTAACCAATACCCCCCAGGTACTTAGCCATAGCATTTTAGGTTCCTAACACCTAGCTACTGCTTTTGCCCATGAAATGGCATCTAAATATGTTGCAACAATCTACTTAAGGTCAAGGATCTAAACCGACATCTCCTCTTTTGGAAATTGTTGAATGCAGCTCCCATTTTAACTACGAAGTCTAGTCCTCTTCATTGGTTGCAAGAAAAAGTTAAGAGAGAGAGAGGGGGGGGAGGAAACACTTGAAGTGCATGTTAGATTGGTGTATTGCATGTGACTAATTTTACCACTACTAACTAGTAGGATAAGTTCTTACACATATCTAATAAAATCACTCTTTACAATCAATTAAATATAAGGCAACCACCCACAAGTTCATAACTCTTTCAAAAACTGAAACAAATGGAACATATTCTTCGACAAAGGAATTACTCAACAAATGTGTGATACAATATTGGAAGAATGAAAACAAATGGAACGCATTCTTGGACAAAGGAGTTTCTCAATATCATAACTCCTTATTGCCTCCATAAAGTATATCTGCATCGTTGAGGGCATAAAGTACAGGAAGGGAGGGATGAGGATAACAATGGGGGGGGGGTGGGAAGACAAAGCTGCATTGAGTGTGAGTGAACAGGAGTCTTGGAAACTAAATAGTAGAGTGATGGAGTTACCATTGCAATGGTTAAATACAGCCAACCAGAAAGAAAAATTTTAGCACATGAGATCCTGATTTTTTATTGAACACAGATAAGAAAGATAAGTATTCAAAATGCCACAGTTAGGGTTCGTTCACCTCATGATTATTCAAGTTATCGAATATATCCGACATGCATTCAATTGATTGAAGTTTGTAAATTTTTTGTCCTGATTTATCTCTCCACAATTTACCAAGCCTATATCGCTGTTTTCCGTTCTGTAAAAAATTTGCTCTCAAAAATCTTTCATGTACAATATGGCAACCTTTTCCTTCAGGTTCAACATGATGTGTTTTTTAAGCAGCTTCTAAGGTTCTAATTTACACAATTTCTCAATTTGGAAGGTACCTAAAGCCAGCGAGTTATAATTAGGCAAGTGATACAATGTCTATTATTAGCCAGTGAGATTTCCGAGTACCTTGATACACATTTGTGACCAGCTTTTCGATTTTGCCCTCCTGACGGAATACCAGAGGTGGCGGCCTGAACTTAGAAGAAGCTTCGGGCAACAAATCAGCATCGATGGAAATACCAGCTGAATCATACCCCCTGTACTCTAACCTTCTCAAGCCATTGAAAAGAACTTCAAGAATGTAACGCCTCTCTCGGGTGATGTTGTAATTCAGATAGGCAAATATTCCACACATTTCTACCTACAATAAGACTTTCAAGACAATATCCACAATAATAATATATACCAATCAAAAGGCAACTATATCATTCAACACCGCCTTCAATTCTTGATTATTTTGCCTTCTGTTGAAGCCAGAACAATCGTTTTGCCTCTTAAAAAAAATCCAGAAGAACATACGGGAGAGCACCTGCGAGACATATCAGATGAATTTAAGGCCAGCTAAAACACTTCATGATCTGCTTTAAGTTGCTGGAAAGTCACAGGCAAATGTAGTATATTGACACATATTATAAATCTGTATTCAACGTTATAATATTGATAACGCGCATCTGAAAGAAAGACCAGGCGTCCGCGGATATTTTCAACAAATGTTGGTGCGCAGAAGGAAAAGGTATTCAGATTTCAAGAAGCAATGACTCTCCACCGTGGTCTTCGTCGTGGTCGTCGTCCTTTCTGTTTCTTCTGCGTGCGCACCTTCCTCTTCCTCTCGCTGCGAATTAATCGTCATATATGAGCCAAAAAACTGATACTCTCTCTCTCTCTCTCTCTCTCTCTCTCTCTCTGTCTCTCTTTTCTTGTTGCTTCGTTGTCACTTCCTGCTACTCCCTGGACAATGCACATGCATCCACATGCTCTATACCTATATTGCCTAGCTAGCAAGGTCACCCACAAAATTGAGAGTCATCGCCGCCTCCGAAAAATCCACTACTAATACAAACCTAAAAAATCGACAAATACAAATCGAGAAAAATCGACAAATACAAAGAGACCAATTGTTAAAACTCACATTTTATTGCTTTGTTTTAAAATGTGTAAGCTTTTCGACTGTTCAAAACCAATTAGTTTCGGTTCTAAATTTCAAACTTTAGGGTTGTTGTTTATTAGCCTCTTATAGACTTCATAGAAGTCTTATGGGAATTTTGTTAGGTTGGTTATGAACCTTTTTACGAGCACTACCTATGGAGTCCCATTCTACTCGACCCCTGATTCTCCTCCTTTGTTGCACAGTCGTTCAGTCCCCCTACCATAGGGATGAGAGTATGCCCGCTCAAAGCTATGGAGACACATTCTAACGACCACTAATTCTCCTCCTTTGTTGCCTAGTCATTCAACCCCCACAAGGTAATGAGGATGGCCCCTCCAACCTATGAAAACACATTCTATTAAACCACTTATTCTCCTCCTCCTTTGTTGTATAGTCGTTTAGTCTAAGATGATGCCCACTCCAACCCATAGAGACCCGTTCTACTTTACCACTGATTCTCCTCTTATGTTGCATAGTCGCTCAAAACCTCCCACAAGGTTGCTTGCATGTAAAGGCAATGATGACCTCCTTACATCATCTTCAAGGTGTGAATGTGTTTACATGTAAAGAGGCTCTTACATTGACTAGTGCTCGAACAACTTTTTTGGAGACTACCTCTATAATCTGGCTTTTTTGGGAGGGTTGTTTTTCTTTTTTACTTTATGCCTTCAAAATTCTATCTATTTTAAAAGTCATATAATGTAGTAATTCTGAGAGGTTTTTTAGCATCACTTTATGTATCCAAAAGGTTAATAGATTATATATATTACCTTTGATGTAAATCTATATTATAATGATCTTATAACTTTCGGATTTTTATAAGTTGTCTAGCCATTCTTTTCTCAAACATTATGGGAAACAAATTAATATAAAGAAAGTTCAACATAGAATTTGTATGTTACTTTATCATTGTTTTGGGATAGACTTGAACCTACCTATATGCATGTTGTCACTTTTTGTTATCCTCTATTATGCAACAATGAAGATAACTAGAAATCATACATCATAGTATCTAACTTTCTAAGTCTACACGATTGATAATTGAATTTATATTCCTATTACTATTTTTGCTAAACATAACTTGGATAAGAGAAAAAAATGTCACTCTTTCGAAGTCAACATACTACACTTTATTGCATAAGAGAAAAAAAGGTAACACTCTTTCGAAAGTCATTGTACTTCGCATTATTTGGAAAATGGGTTTTTAGATAGTGGTGCTCGTTTCATTCTCAAACTATGCCAATTTTCTAGGGCATTGCATCATTTGGGGACGTTCAAACCTCCCTAATAGTATAGTGGAACTAGTCAATTCCGCCTAAGAATTTGACAAGTCTAGTAGGACGAATTTTGTGAATTATTCTTTCATTGAAAATCATGTAAAATTGGGTGATAGACATAACCATCATCTCCAAGAAGTTGCTTATGTCAATAATTGGCATAGTTCTGAGGTGTTTACCATTTTTTAGAGAATGGTTTCACTTGTGAAATAATAATGTAGTAAGCATTTTGAGTTTACATTCAAGAATTTTGATGATTGTTATCACATGTGGATTCTTGAGAGCTTGAAAACACACCATCTCTCAAAGTCTTTACAAAAGGTGGGCTTGTTGTGCAATTGTGAAAAATTGTTGGTCCTCCTAGTGAAGGGTTGCATGGAAATTTTATTCCAATTGGGCCCATTTACACTAGCCTTGAGCCTAGAAGCCTGAAGCTCAAGCACGAGTTGTCCTCATTTTTTTTATTTTTAGCCGTACCTTTGAGGGAAACTATACATTAGCCCCATAGGCACTATAGGCATGGGGCTTGCCCTCGTCCAAGAGTGGTGTGTGCTTGAGAGCTAGGTGCCTCTTGGATAAGGGTGGGTCGAATGAAATAAGTTTTTGGAGAAAGCTGCTCATTTCATCCTCATCCATGGGCACCCAGTACTTGCATAAAGGGTATAGTATTGCCTTTAATATTGTTGTCAACTTTATACCCAAGTAGGTTTGAAATTTGTAATTTTCAAAGGCCTTTATGGCTTTCAAATAATGAAAAAGCTAAGTTTTGAATGTCATTTGAGGCCATTTTATATAATGCACTATAGGGAAAAATATGTATACGTATCAAGAAGTAAGTATCTACTACTAAGATTTTGGTTGTTTTCCTACTCAACAAAACTTTCAAGATCCCATGGTCACAAATGATGTGAACTAGTATACTGACTTCGAATTGTCTTCCCAAACCATTCTTATAAAGATTGATAACTATGAAGTGTAGCAAGCTCACCTTGCCAAAATGTACATTCTAGATGGATGTAATTAGAGGTCTTCCTAGCCTACTTTGAGTTTCTCCACTCTAGAAGTGATTGTTGTATTCAAAAATACAAATTGTACCCAGAGCATATGAATATATCAAGATAATATGCAACAATTATTTTTCTCGCCATAATGTGCTTCAAGTTAAAACAAGGCATTTGTGCATCATTTTGAAAATCTTAGTGGAACCCTTCTCTTCTTTGATTGATTTCCTCCTTTTGTAAAGTTAGAAGCACCACTGGCAAAGACAATCAAATCCCCATCCATTTTGGTGTCAGCCTTTGAGGAGCTCCAAGCCACTCTCAAAAATCTCTCTAAGAAAAAAAGCCTCGAACATAGATAGAGTCATCCTTGATGTTCCTTGACCTTTTGGAGTAGGTTAGGACCCAATATACTATGTATTGTCTAGGAAGTTGTGTGTCACGTGCACTCTTCCTCCCTATATCTCTAAAGGGCATTTCAAACTTGTTTCGAGACAAAATATCTATCCACTATGGATAAAATCATTACCTAGTTACATGTCTTAGACATGACTTAAAAGAGATAGTTTAAAACTTGGAAATCAATGAAACAATATATGATAAATAGTTTTGGAGGTAATTTGAAGAGAAGAGCTAAAAGGTAATAGTGAGAAGATTGGAGAAAAAGTTCCAATTTAAGGAGTTTTCTAGATAAATAGAGACACTACTTGTTGATAGAATGTGTACTCAAGTGTACTCAATTTGTTCATTTATACAAAAAAAAAAATTAGATTACCATCTAGAACTAAATCAGACACCCAAAATTCTGCTGAATATAATTCAGTTGTCATTCTTGGAATCATTAAGATTTGCCATCCAATTGAGCTCATTGGGAATACAATCACTAATGAACTGAGTCTATTCCTCAGCTGGGAAATAATCCTATGCACATAATGTTTTTCTAATGAATCCAAATGGCTCACAAATCATGCGTCTTACAAGCAATATAACTCAAAACAAACTGTTTCTGATTAATTCTCTTCACATTGATCATTTGACCAATTAACTTTATTTAGGAGTAACCAAGCTCCTCATGTTAATTGAAATTCAGAAATTTTGCCAATTGATCTTGCATAAGTAAAGTTTCTTCCTTCCGGGGGAAGGGTCCCCGTCTTGGCCCCTGATCATGTCTCATATGGATGCTTGATGTGGATGAATTGCTTTCAATATTTTTCAGTTGTACTTGATTTTTTAAAGTTCTTGGAATTCATTTATCTTTTTAAAAAGACTGAGCAAATTTCAAGAATATTTCGCATGCAAGTTAAGTTCACGTTTTGTGGTCTTAAATCTTGAAGGAACCTTGTCTTGGAGTTCACAGTACTCTAGTACATAAAATTTGCCAAAAGTTTAATATTGTAACAACATTTTATCATCTAGAGTGGGATACTCCCAGGTACAATGTTAAACCATAATTTTTTTCTTTTCTATTGAATTTCAAAGTCAAATTTGAAATCAGTTTTTTGCTTGATACATTTCTAATCAAGTTTAATCATTATAAATTGGTCAAGCGAAAGCTTGTGCAAGATACTCATCAAATCTAAATTTAATTGTCGAAGTGTTCACTCTAGGGATAAGCTTCTATCAACTAACAGGTCCAATGTGATCCATGTATTTCAATTCTACTCTCCACATCACAAACTATATCCAAAACTTGTGGATAATCTCATGGTTGCGAAGATACGTGTTATGATTTCAACTAATGAATTCTAGATTTAAGATTCTTAATCAGTATTATGCAAATATTCCTAGGGATTTCCAAAAATCCTAATTACAAAATACATTTCCAGAGCACACTTACTACTTCTGATGTCCACTCTATCTCCCCCCTTAGGATTTTCAATCCCCCAAAAATTTCATTACTAAGGTTCAAAGAAGGCTCTAAGACATATAGTAAATGTAAAGTGAATTTTGCAGGAAAAAAGTATGAAAAAATTCATTTCCATGAGCAAGTTATCTTATAACTAAGTTGAATCTACAAATACACAAAAATCATACGCATAGTCGCTTGATAGCACTAACCCGAATTTTTGTCTACACTCAACCACATGATTAAACTCATGAAACTAATTCAATTTTTTCAGCTTTAAACAGTTGCTATTACTTTGCAACTTTTCCAGTTAAAAAATTGGATCGTTCTCCTTTCCATCAACCAGCTTGGCATTACTCGGTCAATGTCCTTTGCTTGGATAAAGAGTGTAGTGCAGGCATCCCAAAGGGAGCCGGGAACCACGACTTAGCTTCCCAGCCTTCAACTCTTGCCGTCCAAACCCACTTGACATACAATCAGACTTAACTAACTTGAAGTTCGAAAACCAACATTGAGATCCAACCTGGCGCCATGCCAGATTGGGGGTCCCGATGTGGGTGACTTCCCTCCAAGCAAGCCGCCCGACATACTTAACTAACTCAAAGCTTCGTTACAAACGAGTAACATCCATTCCAAGCACGTGGTCTCCAACTTAACCAACTGAAAGCTTCATCACGAGCGCTGGAAGCCAACCTGGCACCACGCCAAACTGGACAGCCATAAACAGGTAACTTCCTCCCAAGCAAGCCATCCAACTCAGCCGACAGGTTAGAGCCCGTTCCCCAAGAGCGCGAGTAAGTCCGGATGTCTGAGCGCAAGAAAATGAGGTCGACGAGTAAAGTGCAAGTAAATGGCGAGTAATCAAAAAGTAAAAATCCCGATTACTCGCGTCTTTATATGGGAATTTGGTCTTATCAATGCCAAATCATCAGTGTTTGCACTGTGCACATTCCATTTCTTGATTGGCTGGTAGATTTGAGAGATTTTCTAATCAGAAACTCCCGTTGTTTAGTAAAAATGATAGTTTTGTCAAAAATTGAGCCTAACTTGTAGTTGGGCTAGAATTTTTCTGGACAACCTTATATTTGCAATAGAGGACAATAATGGTAGGGGCAGGGGCTGTTAAAAATAGCGATATTGCTCTTATTAGTCGTTCAGAGTATTTCTAGAGTATTTTTACAAGGAAAAAAGGGAAAAAAACTGGGGTAGGTCGGAGATTTATACATGGGTGAGGGCAATTTGTACAAGGTGGGATTTTTAGATAGAGGTGTCTTTCGGTACCGCATCTAATCTTTCTAATTTTATCTAACCTAATTTCCATCTATCCCTATGCCTGATAGATTTATTCTAAAATTATGGCTAAATTATGCTATGGGGCCTTAATCTAATCTAATCGGATCGATCTAACCATACGCTAAGCCTAATTTACTTAAGACTCCTAATTTAAGCTTTCTGTCTAATTTAGATTCACCTAATCTAATTTGCCTAACTCTCTATTTCTAAGGAGGTAAGCTAATCCTAATTACGCTACCCTTTGGATTACGGTCGGGGTTACCCTAAGGTAAATCTAACACTAAGTCTATCCTAACTGATCTAATAGGTCTAACTAGTCTAAGATCTATCTGACTAATTACCTAGATCTAATCAGCCTAACTTAGATGAATCTAACGCTACCTAGGTGTAAACAAATAAATTAGCCGAAAATAGTTGCGAGGGTCGTGGCGTCCTACGTGCGTAAGCCCATGGCCCAATGAGCACTTGTAAATAAATAATTATGGACATAAACTTGACTTTGGGCCATGTAATTAAAAATAATGTCAGAAGGCCAAAGTTAAGTTTAAGTTAAGCTACTAAGTTTTTTGGGATTAGTCAAAACTCAAATGGTGGTAGGTGGGGTGTGTTTCTTCCTACACCATATATTCATTGTGTTTCTTGTGGATGGTGTGGATTACAATCCCATCTTTTGCAAGTAGCCAATAGGAAGCAAGGGGCAAGGGCCACTCAAAAGATAAAAACACACCATTTGTAATCCATTTCTATGCTTAATGAGAAGGAGGAAACTCTACAATTTTGGAGAGAAGCATCCTCATTTGCTATTCAATACTTGCTAATGCTTTTGTGTGCTTGTGTCTTTGCTTTCTAGTTTCCATGTTTCTGGTTTCATTAGTTAATGTTTCTCCATTAGCATGCACAATGAGCAAATGAGCTAACCTCACACTTTTTTTAATTTGAATAAAAAGAGAGGCAAGACTGGACCAATAGGATTTAGAGGCCAGGGTCCTCCTCTCTACTATAAGAAGGGACCAACTCGAGTTGCTCCTCATGTTCATTTCCTCATTTCAATAACGCAGATTGGTTCTCTTCAAAAATAGATTGATGAATGTCCTTGCTCTCTATCACTTTTCCTCCATCTCTCATGCTTATTTGGATTTTGCTAATTGTTGGATCTGAGTGTTTTTGGGATTGTATGTTATTATACATTTTATGAGAGAGAAAGGGAGAGAGAGAAAGAGTAAGCTATCTCTGTTGTGGATGTGTAGAGTTAAGAGATTATAAGTGTTAAGGGATGTGTAGTGTTTATGAGTAGGGTTAATGGATGTAGAGTTAGATTTAGATCTTCCATTCATGTTGAAATCTGAACTAAAGTATCGCTCTCATGGGAACGAACCTACGCGTGACAACTAACTCCGTCTCTATGATGCTAGATTCACTAGATCTTGGATTCAGGTTAGGCAAGGAAAGAAACCCACTACAAACCCCAAAGCTACTCAGATTTTTTGAGACTTGTAAGAAAGAACTTAGAGAAAAAAATTGTAAAAATTTTGATTTGTGGACAATGTGAGAGATTTCAACTAGTTTAGTCTAGTTTAGTCACATTTTGGTAAATTGTCAATAAGAGGCCAAAACTCATTTTAGACTTAGAGATAAACTTTTTGAAGTTATATTAGTTTAAAATACAATTCAATAAACACTTTTGGAAAGTGTGGGAAAGTTGGTAGTCGAGTTTGAGAGAGATTCAAATTTGAACTTTGGGTACATTGAATCTAGACCCAAAAATAGTAGGGTTTACATTTTGGAGGGAAAGCCAAGTGGCCAAATAGGGTTTGGAAACTCTATAAAAGGATGTAACTCGTGGAGAGACACATCTTCTCTCTTCTCTCTCTCATTTCATCATTATACATGGTTCTCTTTGGGTTCTACTACTCATTGGTGCACTATCTTGGTGTTATCTTGCAATCTTGTGTGTAGAATGCTCATTTATTGCTATTTTCGGTTCCACACGTGTGAAATACAGTAGGGTACTGTAATTGTACGGAAAATAAACATATTTTATATTTTGGTTCATGTTTGATCAATATCTCTTAGAGTTTGCATCTCATTTTGTATGTAGATGCTGATTTTTCTACATTGGCAGGATTGTTGGTTTGCTCCTTATTGTAACCAAAGATTTGGGACTTGGATTGGATCTTGAATGATCTGAAATCCTTCACGTGGTATCAGAGCTCTTGTGTTTCAGGTTATGAAAGGATCAGCCATCTTTATCAAGGATTTGGAGGAGTTACCAATGCTAGAGCATGCTAGATTGATCTCTACTCAAAAATCAGCATTTTTGCAGGTGTAGAATTGATCTTTTGTAGGCCAAACTCAATATAGGGTTATATACTTGTTCAATTCCGATTTCACACTTGGATTACTGGAATTAGATGATTTTTGGTGCATTAGGAAGGTCTCATTGGAGTCTACAAGAAGATATACCAAGTTTCTAGAAACTGCATGTAGAATTTGAGATATTCAATTTTTTGTGCTTTTGTCAAAACCCTAATTTGGATTGGATCTCTAGTTTGTGAGGTTACTAAACCTCATTTGAGTGTGTTTCAATCTTAGGAAGTGGCAAGAATCATTAGATTGAGGATAGATCATAGGTTGATCAAGATTTCACTATTCTATGTGTTGAGTTTCTAGTTAGAAGTGCTAGAAGAGATTTGAGAGGTTCCATATCTTTGTGATTTCTTCTTGAGTTCATTTTTTCATATTCAAGAGAGTGCTTTGTGCATTGTAACAGGTTGAAAGAGAAGATCAGGTCACTTCAACATGGCTACAAGTGGTGGATTTATGTTGGAGAGCAATGATAGGCTTACCTCAATCAACTATTCTACTTGGAAGGTGAGGATGGAGTCCTTATTGGAGACGAATGAGTTGATGGAGATTGTTGTAGGTTTGGAGGAGAGACCAGCAACTCAACAAGATCAAGTGAGGTATGACAAGAGAGCAAAGAAAGCTCTACACATGATCAAGATGAATGTTACCAAAGAACTTCTCAAGGAAGTTGGTATGTGCACATCATCTTTGGAGGCTTGGGAAGCTTTGAAGAAGCTTTATGAATCCAAGTCTACATCAAGAGTGCTTACTCTTAGGAGGCAAATCTTTCAAAGTTTGCAAAAGAAGGAAGAGAGTATTCATGCTTTTGTTTTGAGGGTTAAAGCATTCAATGATGAGTTAGCATGTATTGATGAAAGTATTAAGGAGGTAGAACTTGTTCAAGTTATACTTAATGGCTTGTTGGATGATCATGCTAATCTTGTTCAAAGTTTTGCTGTTTAAAAGACTTTGCCAAGTATTGTGGATTTGCAAGAGATCTTGGTGAATGAGGAGTATAGGCTTCAATCAAGAGGAGGTGGATCTACATCGACATCTCATTATGAAGAGGATGCTATGTTCATCAAAGGCAAGTTCAAGGGCAAAGGCAAAGGAAAGTGGTCTAAAGGGCAAGATCAAGGTGATACTTCCTCTTTTGGCAAAAAGAAAGATAAGTCTAAGTTGAAATGCTTTTATTGTGGAATCAAAGGGCATTTTGCAAATGAATGTTTGAAGAAGCAAAGAGATGAAGATAGCGAGCAAATCAACTTTACTACTAATGATGAGGATCTAGGTGGTGGTGATTCTCTTTTGATGTGTTCTTCAAGTCTAATATCAAGTGAAGGTGACAAAGATTCATGGTGGATTGATAGTGGAGCTAGTTCACACATGACTAGTCACAAGGAGTTCTTTACTTCTTTGATCACTTATGATGGAGCCAAGAAAGCAATTCACATGGCCAATGGTGGTGAGTGTGTGATTGAAGGTATTGGTTCAATTCCTATTTGTCTCTCTACTAATAGGAAAGCAAGACTTGATGGTGTTCTTTACATTCCTTCACTTTCAAAGAATTTTCTAAGTGTTGGTCAAATGATAAAGAAAGGATACATGGTAAAGTTTGGGGTGATGCTTGTTTCATTACAAAGGAAGAAATCTTGGTTGCTAGGGGCAATAGACAAGGTAGACTTTTCAAGCTTGATGCTTTTGTTATGGCTAACAAAAAGGATGGAATGGAAAAGGAGATTGGTCTCAACTTTCCAAAGTTACCTTTTAGCATCAATAAGATTGGCGGATCTTATGCAAAGTCTATCAAGCTTCCTTATGCTAGATCTAGGTCAAGATCTAATATGCTTCTTGGAGGTGTTCATCTTTGTGCTAACTTGGCTAGTCTTGAGGATAATGATGGTGTTTCAATGGTTCTTCATGGCAAGTGCAAGCATGCAAAAGGTAAGGAAAGAGCTAACTTCATCAATGGAGGTGAAGGTTCTTCCTTGGAAAAGATTGTTGTTAATGATTTCTTTGATCATATGGAAAAGGATGTTGCTAGGTGCAAGCATGAAGGAGGTGGTTCTTCTACATTCTTTTGTTATGATTCCAAGAAAGTCATTTTTCCAGCAAGTGGAGTCACATGTCTTCATAAAGAGAGTAGATCAAATGGTTCTATCAAGAGACTTGGTGAGGAAGATAGTCACAAGTCAAGAAGAAGAGAAGTATGTGAAGAGTTCAAAGTAGGATGTACTTTGAATGATGTCATTGTGAATGATAGTGAGGAAGAATCATTATCATATGATTCATTACCTAAAACATTGAATAGAAGTTCTTGCTCTCTATCACTTTTCCTCCATCTCTCATGCTTATTTGGATTTTGCTAATTGTTGGATCTGAGTGTTTTTGGGATTGTATGTTATTATACATTTTATGAGAGAGAAAGGGAGAGAGAGAAAGAGTAAGCTATCTCTGTTGTGGATGTGTAGTGTTAAGAGATTATAAGTGTTAAGGGATGTGTAGTGTTTATGAGTAGGGTTAATGGATGTAGAGTTAGATTTAGATCTTCCATTTATGTTGAAATCTAAACTAAACTATCGCTCTCATGGGAACGAACCTACGCGTGACAACTAACTCCGTCTCTATGATGCTAGATTCACTAGATCTTGGATTCAGGTTAGGCAAGGAAAGAAACCCACTACAAACCCCAAAGCTGCTCAGATTTTTTGAGACTTGTAAGAAAGAACTTAGAGAAAAAAATTGTAAAAATTTTGATTTGTGGACAATGTGAGAGATTTCAACTAGTTTAGTCTAGTTTAGTCACATTTTGGTAAATTGTCAATAAGAGGCCAAAACTCATTTTAGACTTAGAGATAAACTTTTTGAAGTTATATTAGTTTAAAATACATTCAATAAACACTTTTGGAAAGTTTGGGAAAGTTGGTAGTCGAGTTTGAGAGAGATTCAAATTTGAACTTTGGGTACATTGAATCTAGACCCTAAAATAGTAGGGTTTACATTTTGGAGGAAAAGCCAAGTGGCCAAATAGGGTTTGGAAACTCTATAAAAGGATGTAACTCGTGGAGAGACACATCTTCTCTCTTCTCTCTCTCATTTCGTCATTATACATGGTTCTCTTTGGGTTCTACTACTCATTGGTGCACTATCTTGGTGTTATCTTGCAATCTTGTGTGTAGAATGCTCATTTATTGCTATTTTCGGTTCCACACGTGTGAAATACAGTAGGGTACTGTAATTGTACGGAAAACAAACATATTTTATATTTTGGTTCATGTTTGATCAATATCTCTTAGAGTTTGCATCTCATTTTGTATGTAGATGCTGATTTTTCTACATTGGCAGGATTGTTGGTTTGCTCCTTATTGTAACCAAAGATTTGGGACTTGGATTGGATCTTGAATGATCTGAAATCCTTCATAGACAATTGGATCAATTTATCCCAAAGATCCAAGTACATGATGTTTTCTGGACTTTCAAACTACTGGCCAATTTTGAATTTTGTGTATAATGGACATAGTGGATTGTTGGGATACTGTCAAAAGTTGAGCCAATACGAGATGTATGAAGCAATGAAGCGAACACAAGTATTGGAGTATTTGTTGAATCAAACAAACAATGAGAAGACAATATTTCAAAAAAATTTGCAAAAACAAATATACGAGAATATGACATTGAGCTCCAATATATCAGAATTGTAAACTATTGTTACTGATCTTCAAATATCCAATCAAGTTATGTTGAGAGACGTTGAGAATTTGAAAAGGAAAAGCTTGAGTGCTATTGTTGAAGGCGAAGTTCTCAGGAGAAAATTAAATATAAGAAAACACAAACGACTTCCAAAAAAGACATAGATGATCTGTCTTCAAGAAGTGGAAACAAGAAGAAAAGGATTCAAGCATTCAAGTAAGTATTAATCAAAAGAGCAAATGACACGCTTGCTAAGTTTTTATGTGCTTGTTTTTCTAATGCTTGCTATTTTTTTAAACCAAGTTTATTATTTATTATGCCTTGCAGATAATCTTTGGTGGCGAGAGAACATTTTAAAGATTCTACGAGTATTAGAAAATCTTTGGGTTCCATATTGTCCTCAAAAACTACAAAAGAAATGCTAAAGAATTCTCGTTATGACATGATTATCAACATGTCTTAGATGCAAGAGTTATTCAGGGAGCATGTGATGATTCAAAAATTAGTCGTAAAGCATATATTCTATTGTTTAAAACTGTACAGGAAGCCTTTGCACATGTAAAAATTTGAAAGCTACATCTTCCTCGTCCATTTAGAGTAAAAAAAGCAAGATATTGTGTTAATGAGAGTATGACTATGCTTATAGGTGAACCATTTCATATCAAGAAATTATATATATGTGAGAGTGGAACATTGGAATACAATGAGTCCAACAATTTATTTTTGGGTATTAACAAAGTAGTGGCATACATGATTAAATATTACAAAATATTTGAAAGAGAAGTCCAAGGAAAATTGATATTGGTTATTAAACTTGATGAGTCTGATATTGGTAAGGGATAAAAATTGAAACGGGTAAGTATCACCTTTATGAACAAAGCATTGAACAATACTGAAAATGATGTAGATGATTCATCATTTAGTGTTCAATCAGAGAATGAAATATGGTGGTTAGCAGCATTTCAGGTATATTTCAATTTTACTTATTATTGTATTTTATCACCTAAGTTTGCTAATGTCAATGTTCATAACTTTGTATGTGTTTGTTACTTTTCAGGTTTTAAAAGAAGACCGTGCTATCTTGTGGATTTTTTTGACATCAAATTATGCGAAGATTATTGAAGAGCACATGGGTGGAAACAAAATATATGTGCCAAACTTTGGCACGTGCAAGTGATTTAAAGACACTGAAATGTATGTATAATATTTTGCATGGGGCAAATACTAAACATCCTTGTTTGTATTGTATGAAGAATTGTAAAGACTTGAATTTGACAAGATCAAGAGTTGGTCCAACAAGAGATCGAAAGGATCCGAACTTTAGACCTGTGTTGGCAATTCCATTGATCAATGTTCACATATGCACATTGAATGTTGAGGTACGAATTATTGAAAAATTGATTTACAATCATATTTTGTATGTTTGGAATACCAAACCTGAATCGGCCTCTAAAATTGGAATTGAGAGATTAGAGCAAGTACTTTCAGAAGCAAGTTTGCACAGGGGGGGATGTAAAAATAGAAAAAAGTGAAAAACTATTAGGTAAATCAGGGAACGTTTTAAACTCTATTGAAGGTGCAAAAGCTAGAAGGTTTTTGTCCAATCACACTGGAAAGTCTTCTACCGTGACATACAATGTTTGGAAAGACGTTGCAGCATCAAAAGATTTTGAAGATATGGGCAATACAAGATTAAAAAAAAACTGCAGTATGGCAAAATCTCAACAATTTGATTGGCATGTTGCGAAAAAAAAAAGTTATCTGAAATCGACATTGCAAATTTACAAAAATATTGTGAGATTTTTGTCAAATCGGTAGCAGAATGGTAGGGAGAAAATCATGTTACACACTATATGGTAATTCAATATTTGTTTTTGTGCAAAAATCATTCAACAACGTCATATATTTGATTTCTGATATATGTATTTTACTGGTTGCAGCATATTCTATTACATCACACCACATTTTTTGCAAAAGAATATGGAAGTATGAGCATATGGTCTTCTCAAGGTATGGAGAAATCGCATTGGCAAGCAAGAGGAGCTTTGCATCAAACAACCAACCATGGAGGATATAATTCAAAGAGATGAATTTCTGTCAATTATTTCAATGGTTCTACAGAAGAGCACAGTTTAGATATCAAACCAAATATTCAACAAAGCTCATTTTACTCACAAAGACATTTCAACATCTGAGGAGAAATAGTTCAGTTACATCATTGTAATAGAAAAACAATTAAAACATTACATATCCTCATCGATATCAAAGGTCAGTTGAGCAATATGGTCATGAGGAAATTGTCTCCTCTCATATGGATCCAGATGCTCAATCGATCTTTCTTTTGCTCAACTCTATGTAACTTGTGTACACTGCTAAAGTAGATGATCTTTTGGGTACATTTTCAGAAACATAACCCAATATTTTTATAGCTATATCTCTCTTGACAAAAATGATTTTGTATGTACTGTTAGGATATCTATGTCCATCACAAAAATAGGACAATGCCTTTATTGCCATTACTATAGTCATGCTTGTGAATAAAAGTTGTAATGTTGAATACAGTTTTTCATTTTGAAATATTTTAGATAATGGCACAATGTTGAATCCTTTTGGCCAACAACACCTCAGGCACCTCCTCTTCTCGTAGCAAAATCATCACTTCAATTGTGTCCTGCAACATAAATACAAAAATTTGTAATCAATTTAATTTTCAGATGGATTTTGATTTAATACAATGCTAAATATGATTATGATGGAATAAGAAAATGGATTCAAACACATCAATTTTTAGTCATCTTGACTAATAGGGGCCAATCTCATTTGCAAGGGATCGAACTCAAGCAATCTAAATGTCCTAAATTTGAGATTGATCAATTTTGGTCGCTCTATGCATTATGTGGAGCCATAAAGACCAAAATCACATATTAGGCATCCAATTTAAGCTATCTTGAGTGATTGGCATCAAATTTAATCTAATTGAATTTTTTGTGTCCTCTATTTTTTTGATTTTGTCACTCTATGAACAATCTTAAGTGATAACAGCCAAAATTGAGCTATCTCTATTGATAGACTGAAATTAGGCCTTTCTATTGTGATATAGGTCAATTACATTCAGAATTAAAAGTTTGAGTTATCTCATGCAATATGGGTCAATTCCATCATCACGAGCTATCTAGCTCTAAATTTACTCCCTCACATATTTATTTTTTCTTTCTCACATTGCCTAGTTCAACTCCTCTTCTAATCTCATTATGCGCCATTTCATTTGCACTCCCATTTGTGTTTTTTACTCAATTTGCAACAAATGTTTGCCTTCATGTTATTTATTCTTCACCTAGTTTTTCTTCTAACATTTGGACCCCATATCTAACTCCTCCCTATGCTACATTTGCTCTTACTTATGACACCATTTTGCTAGTTTGCAATGACCTCCTTCACACATTTAAATAAATCTTACATGCTAGCAGCCCCCCCCCCCCCCCCCCCCCCCCCCCCCAACTTACACCCTTTCTCACTCCTCTCGCACTACCCCTACGCTTCTAACGAGCTATGTTCTCTTGTTTTTTTATATTCCACTCTCTTTGTCTCATTTGCATCATTTGAGAATCCATCCACTACCCTCCTCTTTCATGTACCACCTTGTTGCATGATTCAAGTTTTTCAAACCCTTCGTTACCCCCCTCTTTCCCAAGTTTCTTACATTCACAAAAAAACTACTTATCATCGTCTATTTCTCATACTTCACCTCTCCCATCACACTCATCGCTTGTCTTGTCACTTCACGTCTCAAGTGACGAGAGATAGACCTAAAGCAATCTGAATGCTCTAGAATTGAGATCGATTGAGTTTGATCACTTGATGAGCCATGCCAAGTGATTAAAGCCTAAATTGTAGTACATGCATCAAACTCGAGCTATTTCGAGTGGTACACATCAAATTTGTGCTAGCTAAATGTCTTGGACTCACGATTTCTCTAATTTCATCATTCAATGAAAATTGGGTGATATACATTGAATTTTAGCTATCCCATGCAATAGGGGTCAACTTCGCCAATAAGGGATTAAATTCGAGGAAATTTGAGCATATTGGGCTTGAAACCACTCAACAAGCCATGTAAACTTATAAAAGTCAAAGTTACATGCTACACATTAAATTTGAGCTATCCTGAGTCATATGGATGAAATTTGAGCTATGTGATTATCCTAAGCTCAAGATTAATTTGATTTCATCATTCTTGAGGAATAGGGACCAAAATTTAGTGATCCCAAGTAGCTCATCATTCATTGTCATAGTTTGAATTGGAGTATTGATTAGTAGATGTTCAAATGTAATTTGAAGAGATAATTTGCCTATTTTTAGTGATATAGACAACAATATGAGCTACCTCAAGTGATACGCACCAATTCCATCAATGAGAGATAGAACTCAAGCAATCTAAATGCTTTGAAATTGAGATAGATTGAGTTTGATCACTTGATGAGCCATATAGAGTGATTAGAGCCTAAATTGTAGTATAGGTATTGGATTGAAGCTATTATGACATGTAGACATAAAATTTGTGCTAGTTTGTCTTGGACACAAGATTCTTCTAATTTCATTATTGAGTGATAATGTTCAAAATCAAGCCATCTTGAGTGATATACATTGAATTTCAGCTATCTCATGTGATAGGGGACAGCTTTATCAACAAGGGATCAAGTTCAAGCAGTCTAAATGTACTACACTTATGAATGATTGAATTTGATCACTCAATGAGTCATGTCAACTAATAAAGTTCAAAATCACGTGTGTGTTAAATTTGAGCTATCTTGAGTCATGTGCATGAAATTTGAGGTATGTAATTGTCCTAAGCTTAGGATTTGTCTGATTTAATCGCTCGATGAACACTCTTGAGCGATGAGGGCCAAAATTGAGTCATCTCAAGTGACATAAAATTTGGAAAATCTTGTGCCATAGGGATCAATTCTATCAACAAGGGATCGAACATGAGCAATTTAAATGTACTAGAGTCAATATTAGACAAATTTATCAATAAATGAGCCATGTCCATAGACGAGAACCAAAATTGAGCTTTTTGTGTGTAGGCATCGAGCTCTAACAATCTGAAGCTCTTAACATTGAGATTGGTCAATTTTGATCATTTCATGAATTATGCTTAATGATAAGCACCAAATCGCTTGTCGGGCATAATTTATATTTGAGCTGTTAATTTGGGTGATGTTGGATTTATCTCCTCTACTCTCCTAAATCCTATTTTAATCTGCCTCCATTCATGCTACATTTTTTACTCATGTTGTTGCACAGTCTGCATATTTACATGTAAAATAAGACAGGCAAAAAACTCAATTGTCTGCATAAATACAAGTAAATTTCCACAGGTGAAAAAGGTGAAAAATGCGACACTATGTTTTTACACTTTCTTGTGCTCCACAACATTATTGACATGTATATTTTGCTATACTTAATCTAATAACAGCTCTGTTGATCTGCGTTCAGATTTGTGTCGATATTGCTATGCTTTTTCTCATTCTGTCTGACTCTCTTGTTGCTCAATCTAGTAATATGTTCTTAGCGAATTATTATTAGTCTAGCTGTTGACGACTAATATTTAGTCTTGTCTTTCGCGACTGATTATCAGTCAAGCTCAGTCTAGCTCTTCGCAAATTATTTGCGACTAATAATTTGTCTAGTTGTTCACGACAAATTATTCTTCTGATGTTTTGTTACTTAATGTTTGGCTACGTAATCAAATCGACCATGATTTCTATCATTAACATTCTATTCAAATCTGATAGGCGTAGTCATGCTTAGGAAAAGAGTAATATAGCTCATTCTTGTTGAGAATCGTGCGTTGCTCCGATATGAATGATGAGAATCGTGAGAAGAAAATTCACGAAACATTCGCGACTCTCTTTCGAGATTCAGATGGAGTTCAGATGCATTCGTTGGGCACTGCCAGCTGAAACACTCCTACAATCCTCCAGAGAGTAGTCAGTTACTACTGATCTACGTTCATAAAATTAATACAACCTTCGACTTAATTTCAACCAAGGTGCGAAATTCAAAGGGAACAAGAAAACTCAGACATATGAAAAATAAACAGCATAAGCATTCGACATCCAAGATCAGACACAACTAGAAAAATAATCTATATTGATTTTTTCTGATTTCTTCAGGCACTACATGCGAATCCACGTAGTGCGTTGGCATGAGAGAAGCGCGGTTCTCTCACGAGTAGTAGTCTCACTTCACTGACGGACAATTGGATCTTCTGATCCTAGACATAATTATCTTCTCGCACGCAGACAGAGCTTCTGTCTGTGTTCACCTTGAATGCTTACTAGCACCAGACTTCTTCAGGGTCTCTTCTCTTAGTTACACTATGTGTATCCTGTTCTGATATGTGTCAAGTATTATCTAGTAAGTATGGTCTCTCTATGTAAACCTAAGATTAGAGTGATTATACATCTACAACTAATCAGGGAATTACAAGAGTGGCAGATTAGCCACAACCTAGGAAGTATCTGCTGACATCATGCCATCAGGTCAGATCTCTATACTTTTGGGTACTTGCGTGATCTCTGGTGGTAATCCTTGGAGCGCGAGGACAGAACGAGTTTCATTTCCACCGTTGATTTTGCTTACCTCGTTTGCCTTTCTCTCTTGCTGGACCGCAAAGGAATCTCGTTCGTGGATCCTTCGTGTTCGTGAACCATTCGTGTTCGCGAACCGTTTGACTTTCGTGTTCGCGAAACTCTTCGTATTTCGTGTCTCCAGATGTTCAAGTTCGCGAACATCTTCGTCAAGTGAAAGATTGAAAGCTAGCAAGGCTTTGTAATCAGAAACACTTTGTTTCTTCAGTTCCCTCTTAAAACATGGTAGCTTTATGATTCCGAGACTGCTCCTTTGTCTCTCAAACAGCCCTTTGTCCAGAGCTTTAGTGAAGATGTCAACAACCATATCTTTCGTTCCAATGTGTTTCGTTCTTGAGTGAAACACAGGATCTTTCGTCAAGTGTATCGCAAAGGTGTTGTCCATCTGCAAGACCAATGGCTCGTTCTTTGTTTCGTCCAATTCGTCCAGGAATTGCCTTAGCCAAATTATTTCGTTGGCCATCTTCGCTACTGCTACGTACTCTGCTTCGCAGGATGACTGGGCTACAATGGTCTACTTCTTGTTGACCCAGAGAATTGTTGCTCCTGATGCGATGGTGCATCCTCCTGAGACGCTTTTACAGTCGTCCATGAGAGATGCCCAACTAGCATCGTTGGAGGAAAGTATCCTGAGACCTGCACCATGACAATAACACAAGCCATAATCCCTCGTCAATTGGAGATATTGCAAAATTCGTTTTGCAATCTTCCAATGTGTTGAGTCTGGATTCATGCAGAATTGGCTCATCCTGAATATTGCATAAGCAATATTAGGACATGTGTTGTTTGCAAGGTACATCAGTGAACTTATCAGCCTCCTGTAGGGTGTGAGCTGCATCTATTCTCTTTTTTCCTCAGTATTTGGACAATCATCATTTTTTAGCACCGTCCTTGCGAGCATTGGAGTGTTCGCTCCTTTGCAGTTCAGCATCCCAAAGTCCTCTAGAATCTTCTGGGTGTATCTGGACTGGTGAAGGTATAACTTGCCTCCCTCATAGTCCCTTTCAATTTTTAAGCCTAGGTAACACCTGGCTTCTCCCAGATCCACTATCTCGAAATGTTTTAAGATGTCTCTCTTTACTTCAGCAATTAGCTGCTCATTCCTGCAAAGTATCAGAGTGTCGTCCACATAAATAGCCACTATGATGATTTGCCCATCTGTAACACTGACATAAACATTGGAGTCAGCCAACAGAGGCTTGAATCCCAATGATTTTAGGTCCTGATCCTTCTTCTTGTACCATTGTTGGGCTGATTGCTTCAGCCCGTAGATGCTTCTATGCATTCTGCATACATAGTCAGGAAGTGAATTCAAGACAAATCCTGGGGGTTGATCAATGTAGACCTCTTCGTCTAATTTGCCATGCAAGAAGGCTGTCTTCTCATCCACATTGTGGATCCCAAGGTCATAAGCTGATGCATATGCAAACAACAGCATAGGGATGAATATTTGACAACAGGAGAGAAGATTTCAGAGTAGTCAATACCGTATCTCTGAGAGAAACCCTTCGCTACCAGTCTTGCCTTGTATTTTGTCACACTCCCGTCTGGTCCATCTTGGGTTTGAAAACCCATTTGCATTTGACAGTTTTGCACTTATGAGGTAATGGCTCCAACATCCAAACTTGGTTCTTCCTCATGGAATCCATCTCTTCGTTCATGGCTTGGATCTTGTCCTTTTCTGGACCTTCAATCGCCTCCTCGAATGTCTGTGGTTCGCCACTAAACCCGCATAATTCTTCAGATGTGGAAACTGAGCTGTCTGACACAAAACTTGATGGCGCTCTTCGTGGTCTTGTCGACCTTCTGGGAGATCCTCCCGGAACAGCTATGCCTTTGCCCTTGTCTGCTCTGCTCGGTCCGAAACCATCTTGGTTTACACGAACTGTGGCGGCATGTTGCCTCTCGAATCTTTTTTTGTCTGATTCATCGCTCGAATGGGAGACGACTCAAAAATCTTCGTTTTCGTGTTCGTCCTCTGCTCCCTCTTACGTTGGCGACAGGTCATAGTACTGTCTTTCCAAAACTTCATAGCTAACAGGGTCTTTGTTGGCCATTGTCCTGCTCTCATCGAATTTGATGTCCCTCACTGTTTTCACAATGTTCGTGTCTGGCATGTAGATTCAATAGTATGACGAATTATTGTCATAACCTACCAGAAAACTTTGCTCGACTTTCTCATCAAGCTTCTTGCAAAGCTTATCAAGAATATGTGCATATGCTGCACAGCCAAATATTTTGACGTGAGACAGGTTGGGATTTTTATCCCACCATAGCTCATGTGGTGTTGTGTGAGGAACACCAGATTTACATGTCCTGTTCTGGATGTATGCGGCTGTAGCTACTGCTTCAGCCCACATTGCCCTTGGAGCCTCTGAGTATGCCATCATGCATCTGGTTGCTTCCATCAGAGTCCTGTTCTTTCGTTCAGCAACACCATTGTGATGCGGTGTGTAGGCTGCAGTTATTATGTGAATGATGCCACGATCATTGCAGAAGTCAGTGAAGCGATTCGAGATATATTCGCCACCTCGATTTTTTCTGATCTGCTCCACCTTGCTGCCTGTGCATCTCTCAGCCCAATTCACATATTCTGTGAATCTATCAAGTGCTTCAGATTTATTCTGAATAAAATACACTCTGGCAAACTTGCTATAATCATCAATGAAGGTTATATAGTATTTTGAACCTCCCACTAAGATCATGTTGAATGGACTGCAAATGTCAGAGTGCACCATCTCCAGAATCTTTGTCGTTCTGTAGGAGTCTTTGACGAATGGTGTGCGTGACATCTTGCCTTTCAAACATGCATCATAGGTGGTTGAATTGGTTGCATTCGAGATGTTGACCCCTGTTATTGCTCCATGATGACTTGCCTGGTAAAGTGCCATTGAGTTCTTGTGGCAGAATCTTCTGTGCCACAGAGTTTCGGGCGAGTCGTCATGGGTCTGATGCATTTGATCTTCAGGTAGGTGCACTTTTAGATGATATAGGTTTCCCTTCCTTCTGCCTTGAGTAATGAGAGTGCTGGTGCTGGCATCAATCACGTTGCATGTTTCATTAGAAAATGTCACACGCATCCCTGCATCTGTTATTCTTGCTACAAAGAGCAAATCTTGCTGCAGAGTTGGCACGAACATAATGTCTTTGAGTCGTCTATCTCTACCGTTGGTGTTGAGCCAGAGTGAACCAATACCATTCACTTGATGTCTGGATCCATCTCCAAGAACTATGAATCCTGAGGGATCTGCACTTTTGAAATCAAACATGATTCGTCTAGATGTCATGAAGTGCGAGGTGGCTCATGAATCCAGGATCACCTCGTCTGTGTCAGACGTTGATGCTGCACACACATCTTCACAGATGTAGGCGGTCGAACAATTTTTGTTCGTTCTTTCTTCACCCATCTTCGAGCTCTCGGGCTCCTCGACATAGGAAGAACTATTATCGTTCTTCTCTGTTCTTGCTGATCTGTTTCTTGGGTTCTGGCGACAATCCATGGCTACATGACCCTTCTTATGGCAATAGATACACTCAATCTTGGGATTGAGCCAACATGTATCTACTATATGCCCATCTCTTCTGCATCTCGTGCAGGTCCTCTTGTCTGCATCTTGTCATTTTGACCTCCCTTTGGTCTTCCAGTTGCTTTTGCTGTTCCCCTCTGCTTGCTAGTCATGATCCTGCCTCTGATTCGACTCCCTCTTAGGCTTGAACTATTTCTTTGATTTTTCTCTGTTGCCGTAGAGTGCCTGGTCAAAACCATCTTTGTGATCAAGATGCTCTCTGTCCTCGACTTCCTCTCGAATCTCGACAATCACCTTTTTGAGATTCATGGTAGGATCTTTCGCAAGTAGGGTTCGTGTCGTCTGGAAAGATCTAGGTAAGGATCTCAACAGATATGTGAGCTGCTTCTTAGCTGATACTGCATTTTTTGCTCCTAAGTTGTATAGTGATAGAAACAGATCCTTCATCTTTCTGACGAAAGAGGTGAGGTCTTTTCCATCCCACTGTAGATTCGTCAGCTGATCTTCCAGCATCATAATTTGACTTCTTGATTTCATCTAAAATCTTGTGAGCAGTGCATCCCACATCTCCTTAGCTTTGGAGAGTGTGGCCAGGTCAAATGTAAGGCTATCTTTGATGGAAGATGATAGCAAGGCTACTGCCTTGTTGTTTTTCTCCCTCCATTTGCGTAGCTCCTTGCCTATTGTCGTAGGCATTTCTTCTGTGCCATCCACCCAGAGGAAGAGTCCTTCACCCTTGAGTATCAAAGATGTCTTAACTTTCCAGGCTAGAAAGTTAGATCCTGAAGAATTATGTATAGTGCAGATCTTATTTTGCATGATGCTGATTGAAGCCATTGCTTCTTGAAGTCTGTTTTCTTGTTGATGGTTGATTGTCTGAATGCTTGGCTTCCTAGATCTACTAGCTTCTTGGCTTTGTTAGAATATGACAAGGATGCTCTGATACCACTGTTAAGAATCGTGCGTTGCTCTTATTGGCTTTATTGATTCCAGGAAAGTACAAGGCCGAGAACATGGATGTGTATCTTGCACCTTTGGTCGATGAATTGTGCATTCTTTGGAATGGTATTCACGCTTACGACATCTCAAGACCTTTACAACAACGGAATGTCGTTGTTCATGGAATTCTAATGTGGACGATGCATGACTACCCCGATTTAAGCGAATGTTCAGGTATTTATATGATGAATCTACTCTGTTTTAGAGTTTAATGTTTGAGTATATTTAACTAAGCTTGTGTTTAATTTGGTTTATGAACTATGCAGGTTTAACCACATCGGATTACAACACATGTTATATTTGTGGACCACTTTTGGAGGGTCGACATAGCACAAATATGTTAAAAAAAGTGGTGTACGAAAATCATCGCAAATACTTGCCGCGTGATCATCCTTTTCGAAGGTTGAATAGACGAATTTTTGGAGGGCGAGGAGATAATCTAACTATACCACCACCCCCACGCATGGGAGTAGTGGAATGGCATGGTGAATGGTATGAAACGGTTGTCTATTTTTCAAAAATTACCCTATTGGAGGAATTTATTGATAAACCATCTATTGGATCCTATGCATATATTCAAAAACGTCGGTGAATCCTTATGGAACCACATCATTGGCATAAAAGACAACTCCGCAACTCGTAAAGATCTACAAGCAGCCGATGTGAAAAGACCCTATTGGATTCAATACACTGAAGGTGGAGATGAGATTCTACCTAGCGTGTCATGGATTCTTACAAAAGAGCAACTCTCATATGTTAAATATGTCATAAAACAAATGAGAACTCCAACAGGCTATGCACATTCTTTATGCAAGTCATTTACCAAAGATGGCAAATTAAGTGGATTGAAATCATATGATTGGCATAAGATGTTGCAATTCATACTTCCACTTTCTATTCGAGGTCTCTTCAACGATGACGTACAAAATTTGTCATCGATGATTAGGTTTGTATATTTTTTTTAAGTATTTGTATAAATATGTGATATTTCAATTTTTTTATGTGTTAAACAACCTAATGTACTATCAATCTTGCAGGTGGATTTCTTCAAAAGAAATAAAAAATAGTGACTTGGATTCCATGAAAATCCAAATGATCGAAATGGTATGTTTGTTGGAAAGAGATTTTCCAACTTCCTTTTTGGATATACAAGTTCATCTGTAATGCATTTGGTCGAAGAAGCATCAATTGCAAGACCTGTGCACACGAGATGGATGTTCTACCTTGAGTGCTTTATGAAAGTTTTGAAGGGCTTTGTGAGACAAAAGGCAAGGCCAGAAGGTAGCATTGCAAAAAGTTGGCTTGTACAGGATTCTTTGTTTTATATTACCGAAATAATCTCACAATTGCATCCTGCAAGTCCAAAAATGTGGTGGGAAGAAGAAGATGAACATGTTAAGGGTGAAGTACCACAAGGAAATGGTGTGCAAAAAAGACTTTCACCTCAATTAAAAGAGAAAATTGACACATTCATATTATATAATTGTGGACAAATGGAAAAGTGGATTTCAAGGTATGAAGAAGCCAAAAAGGAAAGAAACATAACATTGAAACAAAGAAGAAATATCAACTGAAAAAGAAGAAGGGCGTTGGAGAACGACGAACCTTTGGAGCCTTTACCTTCAAAATGCTCTCGTGAATGGGTTTTTGATACAATGCTAAAACATCTAAAAACAGAGAAGAAGTGACCGAATTAGAATGGGAATTTGTTTGCGGATGTGGATGGAAGGTTAGTGTAATATTGTTTTTGTAAAGTTTTGTTTTTGTACTACTCAAATATGAATAGTATTTCTAATTACACACATTTGTTTTTTTTTTTTGTGTCTTAGTATACATCATACACTGCCATGTGGGCATATAGACATCATTACCATGTTGAGAGAGTTGACAACAAGCGACGTACATATGATTGTGGTGTAATGGCCAAATTTTAACAAGAGAGTCGTTCTAGTGCGAGGGACCCTAATGTCATTTCGGACGACCTAGACTATGTCGGCACATTGCAACATATTTATGAAGTCGATTACGAGACTAACGGCACATACTTTATTTTTGACATAAAATGGTTTAAGGTCATCTATCGTGGAAGCAACACCACGATTAGAAATGATAAGTCAAAGTTTTTTCAAATCGGCTCAACAAAATGTATATCGATGGACTCTCATGACACTTTAGTATTGCAATGACATTGCGAACAAGTAGTGAGACTTTAAAATTTCAATGTCACTAATATTCGCAATCCAATTATTTATGTATCAATCTTATATGACTAACTTAATTTTCTTAAATTCTTTGGCAGATTATATTTCGTCCAGATCGAATAGATCCAAGATGGTGGTATGTGATCCAACTTAATGCAAGGAAGCAACGCGTGTTTGAAGGAAAAGATATTGTTAAATTGGATACACACGACGAGCCACCACCCAATTTTGACAACATTTGAAAGAACCTGAACCACTCATCCAAACTCCAAATGATGTCGAAATGATGGGAGAAGAACGTTCAAATGAAAATGATGAGATTCCTACGATCGTACAAGACCAAATTGGGGGTAATTTGAGGCCCCCACGTTTGGATGAGATAGAATTAGAAGAAGAGGAGATTGAATATGAGGGTAACTCACATCATCAAAGAGACACGATCGAAAATTTACGATTATACCTAGACCTAGATTCAGATGAGTGTCAAGGCTTGTGTGATGACGAAAATGATGTAAATGATGAGAATGATCTATGATTATTTATCATTTTTTTTTTATATTCATCGCAATATTTTTTATGTATAGTTTTATAGATGGAGTTGAATGTGATAATTATAATACCCAAACCTTGCGATTATGTCCTATTTCAGAATGTCACCGCATATTTTCTCCCTGTGGCGTGTAGGTTTTTCCATGCAAGTTGGAAAGATTAGAACTTCACCTTTAACAGGAGAAAAGTAAGGGTTACACACCTTCCTAGGATTGGGGATTTTAATTATCTACATTTCACCTTTACAAATTAATTTATTGCTAGTGTATGCGATAAAACACGATATTGCTTTGAACAAAATAAAAATTATGAATTACATTTAATTTCTTACTATGTTAGATAATGTATTCCAATAATAAAACAAATTGAAACAACACAAACTCACTGGTAAACTCACTCAAAGCTTAGGTGCAAACGTGCAATTGATCGCTCTTTAAACGCTTGCTCTCTTTTTTTTGAATATTTTTGTCACATGCACAAGCAATTAAAAAAACACTATATTACACAATTGAACCATTATTATAAGCAAATTCAAACATACAATTACCATCAAACACTATCTAGTCATCTACTATTATAAATCTTAATCAAAACATACTCACACACATACACACTCTCTCTCCCTCTCTCTCTCTCTAAAAATCCAATATAAATTTTATCAAACACTATTTATTTATCTATCACTCTTAAATACCCTAAACTAATGCATAATACAAAACACACACACACACACACACACACACACACACACACACACACACATTCTCTCTCTCTCTCTCTCTCTCTCTCTCTCTCTCTCTCTCTCTCTCTCTCATCTTAAATTCAAAATGCAAAACACAACACATACACACTTCCTCCCTCCCAACCCCCCCCCCCTCTCTCTCTCTCTCAAATCTTAAATCTTAAATCAATGTAAAATGCTAAACATGTTCACAAAAACACTCTCTCTCTCTCTCTCTCTCTCTCTCTCTCTCTCTCTCTCTCTCTCTCTCTCTCTCTCTCTCTCTCTCTCATCTATCATTCTTAGTCCAAAGTAAATATAAATCTAACAATCTATTACTACCATAGACTATGTATTTATCTATAATCTTAAATTTTAAATCAATGCAAAATGTTAAACACGCCCAAATCTTTTTTTTTTTCTTTTTTTCTCTCTCTCTCTCACACACACATTATAAATTTAACAATCTATTACTACCCAACACTATCTATATCTATTTGTCTATTAACCTAAATTATAGATCAATGCAAATTTCAAAACACATACACATCCTCTCAAACACACATACACTATCTTAAATAATTCTAACAATCTATTTTAAACAATATTGATAATTTTCTATCAAACACTATTTATTTATCTCTTACTCTTAAATACCTTAAACTAATGCATAATACAAAACACACACACACACACACACACACACACACACACACACACACACACACACACACATGTACACACACACACATTCTCTCTCTCTTTATACATATATATCTCTCTCACGCACATCTTATAATTTAAATCAATGCAAAATGTTGAACACACACACAGACACACAGACACACACACACACACAATCTATTTATCTACTACCACACACTCTCTCATCACTCACTCTCTCTCTCTCTCTCTCTCTCTCTCTCTCTCTCTCTCTCTCTCTCTCTCTTTATTATCTTAAATTCAAAATGCAAGAGACAATTACATACACACTTCTTCCCTCTTCTCTCTCTCTCTCTCTCTCTCTCTCTCTCTCTCTCTCTCTCTCTCTCTCTCTCTCTCTCACACACACACACACACACATCTATCATTCTTAGTCCAAAATAAATATAAATCCAACAATCTATTACCACCATAGATTATGTATTTATCTATAATCTTAAATTCTAGATCAATGCAAAATGTCAAACACTATCTTAAATAATTCTAACAATCTATTATAAACACTATCAAAAATTAATCTATTATAAACACTATCACAATCTATTCTCTCTCTCTCTCTCTCTCTCTCTCTCTCTCTCTCTCTCTCTCTCTCTCTCTCTCTCTCTTAAAACTTTATCTTTTAAAAAAAGATTTCAACCATACATCTGCACTTCACCTCTTCTCTCTCTCTCACATATTACAAATCTAATAATCTTAAATCTACTATTCTAAATAATACTAATAATCTATTACAAGACCATTTTAAGCCATTTTAAATCAATGCAAAATTTAAAAACTCTCTCTCTCTCTCTCTCTCTCTCTCTCTCTCTCTCTCTCTCTCTCTCTCTCTCTCTCTCTCTCTCTCTCTCTCTCTCTCTCTCTCTCTCTCACACACACACACACACACACACACACACACTCTATCTCTTTCATAAAACAAACAAACAAACACCAACCTCAAACAAACAAACAAAAATCAAGCACCAACCTCAAACAACGATCTTCAAGCACTGATCTTGAAGCACCCTTAAGCACTCAAGCCCTCAAGCCCTCAAGCACTGATCGCCCTCAATCGCCTTCAATTGCTCCAAAGATGCTCAAATCTGTAAAAAACAAAGTGAAAGAGGCAAATTTTCTTCTATTCTTCGGTTGAAGAATGTGAACTTTTAAATCATCGAATTTCTTTCCAAGTTTTGATACTTCCTTCTTCCATAAGCTATGTTGTTTTTGATCGATCTTCTTTGGATCTTCCATTATTTTCCAATCTTTTGAATGTGTTTTATGGCATTTTGAAATTTTCCTTGGAGATTCATCTTCACTTGAGCTATCTAATTCTGAACTGGAACTTGATGCTGAACTAGTTTTCGATTCAGTGTCTGATTCTTGGTCATTTGAAGAATAAATGTGTATTTTTTTTTAACAAGTTCCTTCTTTGACCTCCGACTTCTAGATATCCAAGAAGTCTCATAATTTTCTATAGTAGCTATGACATGCTCTAGACTGTCAATAGGTCCTTGTCTACAATATTGATCTATTCTTTTGGGTAATCCCCTCAAGAAACATTCGATTTGCGTGGCCACTAGGTATACTCCAGTCAATTGACCAATTAATTTCTTGACTCTTCGAGTATACTTTCTCAGAGATTCTTTCTCTTTCTATCTTATTGAGCTCAATCGAGCTAGAATTCGAGCTAGAACTCAAACGAATTGCCATTTGTGAGAGGGGTTTTCCAAGATATCTCTCATTTTATGTTTGAGAAACTATAGATTACACTAGATTGTGTCTAGTATTTCCATTCAAAGTTTATGAGGCCTCATACTATTCACATTACTGATATTTGTCTTTTGAACAATCACACACTTCAAAATATCTGTAAAGAGGAGGCGACGTAGTGGAAAAGTGAAGAATCTAGAATATTCTCTCTAAAAATCCTTATATTCTCTCTACTTTTCATCTTGATCTGTACTAATATCGGATCAACGTGCGCGAGCTAAAGGAATTCCTGAACGATTGTACACCTGTGCACCAAACCAATATCGCATATCCGTACCAATATCGGATCAACGTGCGTGAGTCCAAGAAGGTCCCGAGCGGTACCAAGCATTTAGACAATCAACCATCAACAAGAAAACAGACTTCAAGAAGCAATGGCTTCAATCAGCAGCATGCAGAACAAGATCTGCACTATACTTAATTCTTCAGGATCTAACTTTTTAGCCTGGAAAGTTAAGACATCTTTGATACTCAAGGGTGAAGGACTCTTCCCCTGGGTGGATGGCACAGAAGAAATGCCTATGACAACAGGCAAGGAGTTACGCGAATGGAGGGAGAAAAATGACAAGGTAGTAGCCTTGCTATCATCTTCCATCGAAGATAGCCTTACACTTGACCTGGCCACACTCTCCAAAGCTAAGGAGATGTGGGATGCACTGCTCACAAGATTTTAGACTAAATCAAGAAGTCAGATTATGATGCTGAAAGATCAGCTGACGAATCTGTAGTGGGATGGAAAATACCTCACCTCTTTCATGAGAAAGATGAAGGATCTATTTCTATCACTACACAACTCAGGGACAGAGAATGCAATATCAGCTGAGAAGTAGCTCACATATATGCTGAGAGCCTTACCCAGATCATTCCAGATGACACGAACCCTGCTCGCGAAAGATCCTACCATGAACTTTGAAAAGGTGATTGTCAATATTCGAGAGGAAGTCGAGGCCAGAGAGCATCTTGATCACAAATATGGTTCTGATTAGGCACTCTACGGCAACAGAGAAATATCAAAGAAACAGTTCAAGCCTAAGAGGGAGTCGAATCAGAGGCAGGATCGTGACCAGCAAGCAGAGGGGACCAGCAAAAGCAATTGGAAGACCAAAGGGAGGTCGAAATGACAAGATGTTGACAAGAAGACCTGCACGAGATGCAAAAGAGACGGTCATACATTAGATACCTGCTGGCTCAATCCCAAGATTGAGTGTATCCATTGTCATAAGAAGGGTCATGCATCCATGGAGTGCCACCAGAATCCAAGAAACAGATCAGCACAAAACAAACAGAAGAATGATAATAGTTCTTCCTATGTCGAGGAGCCCGAGAGCTCGAAGATGGGTGAAGAAAGAATGAACAAAAATTGTTCGACTGTCTACATCTGTGAAGATGTGTGTGCAGCATCAACGTCTGACACGCACGAGGTGATCATGGATTCAGGAGCCACCTTGCACTTCGTGACATCAAGACGAATCATGTCTGATTTCAGAAGTGCAGATCCCTCAACATTCATAGTTCTTGGAGATGGATCCAGACATCAAGTGAACGGTATTGGTTCACTCTGGCTCAACACCAACGGTAGAGACAAACGACTCGAAGACGTTCTGTGCATGCCAACTCTGCAACAAGACTTGCTCTTTGTAGCAAGAATAGCAGATGCAGGGATGCGTGTGACGTTTTCTAACAAAGCATGCAATGTGAATGATGTCAGCACTAGCACTCTCATTACTCAAGATAGAAGAAAGGGAAACCTATATCATCTAAAGGTGCGTCTACCTGAAGATCAAATGCATCAGACACATGATGACTCTCCAGAAACTCTGTGGCACAGATGACTCTGCCACAGGATCTCAATGGCACTCTACCAGACAAGTCATCATGGAGCAATAACAGGGGTCAACATCTCGTATGCAACCAATTCGACCATCTGTGATGCATGTTTGAAAGGTAAGATGTCACGCACACCATTCGTCAAAGACTCCTACAGAACGACAAAGATTCTGGAGATGGTACACTCTGACATCTGCGGTCCATTCAACATGATCTCAGTGGGAGATTCAAAATACTATATAACCTTCATTGATGATTATAACAAGTTTGCCAGAGTGTATTTTATTCAGAATAAATCTGAAGCACTCGATAAATTCACAGAATATGTGAATTGGACTGAGAGATGCACATCCAGCAAGGTGAAGCAAATCAAAACAGATTGAGGTGGCAAATGTATCTCGAATTGCTTCATTGACTTCTGCAATGATTGTGGCATCATTCACAGAAGAACTACAGCCTACACATTGCAGCACAATGGTGTTGCTGAACGAAAGAACAGGTCCCTGATGGAAGCAACCAAATGCATGATGGCATACTCGAAGGCTCCAAGGGCAATGTGGGCTGCAGTAGTAGCTATAGCTACATACATCCAGAACAGGACAGGTAAATCTGGTGTTCCTCACACGACACCACATGAGCTATGGTGGGGTAGAAAGCCCAACCTGTGTCACGTCAAAATATTTGGTTGTGCAGCATATGCACATATTTCTGATAAGTTTCGCAAGAAGCTTGATGAGAAAGCCAAGCAAGGTTTTCTGGTAGATTATGACAATAATTCGTCATACTACAGAATCTACATGCCAGACACGAACACTGTGAAAATAGTGAGGGATGTCAAATTTGATGAGAGCAGGACAATGGCCAACGAAGACGCTGTTAACTATGAAGTTCTGGAAAGACAGTACTATGACCTATCACCAACATCAGAGGGAGCAGAGGACGAATACGAAAACAAAATTTTTTGAGTCGTCTCCCATTCGAACGACGAATCAGACAAAGAAATATTCGAGAGGCAACCTGCCGCCGTAGTTCCTGTAAACCAAGATGGTTCCGGACCGACCAAAGCAGACAAGGGCAAAGGCATAGCTGTTCCGAGAGAATCTTCCAGAAAGTTTCCAAGACCACGAAGAGCGCCAACAAGATTTGTGTCAGACAGCTCAGCTTTCACATCAGAATAATTTTGTGAGTTCAGTGGCGAACCGCAGACATTCGAGGAGGCGATTGAAGGTCCAGAAAAGGACAAATGGATCCAAGCCATGAACAAAGAGATGGAGTCCATGAGGAAGAACTAGTTTTGGACGTTGGAGCCATTATCTCATAAGCGCAAGACTGTCAAATGCAAATGGGTTTTCAAACTCAAATATGGACCAAACGGGAGTGTGACGAAATACAAGGCAAGACTAGTAGCCAATGGTTTCTCTCAGAGATACGGTACAGAGTACTCTAAAACCTTCTCTCCTATCGTCAAACATTCATCCCTATGTCTGTTGTTTGCATATATGCATCAGCTTATGATCTCAGGATCCACATTGTGGATGAGAAGATAGCCTTCTTGCATGGCGAATTAGACGAAGAGGTCTACATGGATCAACCCCCAAGATTTGTCTCGAATTCACTTCCTGACTATGTATGCAAAATGCATAGAAACATCTACGGTCTAAAGCAATCAGCCCAACAATGGTACAAGAAGAAGGATTAGGCCCTGAAATCATTGAGATTCAAGCCTCTGTTGGTTGACTCCAATGTGTATGTCAAAGTTACAGATGGGCAGATCATCATAGTGGTTGTTTATGTGGACGACACTATGATACTTTGCAGGAGTGAGCAGTTAATTGTCGAAGTAAAGATAGACATCTCGAAATATTTCGAGATAGTGGATCTGGGAAAAGCCATGTGTTACCTAGGCTTACAAATTGAAAGAGACTATGAGGGAGGCAAGTTATACCTTCACCAGTCCAGATACACCCAGAAGATCCTAGAGGACTTTGGGATGTTGAATTGCAAAGAAGCGAACACTTCAATGCTTGCAGGGATGGTGCTAACAAATGACGACTGTCCAAAGACTGAGGAAGAAAGAGAATAGATGCAGCTCACACCCTACAGGAGGCTGATAGGTTCACTGATGTACCTTGTAGACAACACATGCCATGATATTGCTTATGCAGTATTCCTGATGAACCAATTTTGTATGAATCCAGGCTTGACACATTGGAAGATTGCAAAACAAATTTTTCAATATCTTCAATTAACAAGGATTATGGCTTGTGTTATTGTTGTGGTGAAGGTCTCAGGATACTTTCCTATAGCGATGCTAGCTGGGTATCTCTCAGGGACGACTGTAAAAGCGTCTCAAGAGGATGCACCATCGCATCAAGAGCAGCAGTTCTCTGGGTGAGCAAGAAACAGACCATTGTAGCCCAGTCATCCTGCGAAGCAGAGTACATAGCAGCAGCAAAGATGGCCAACGAAATAATTTGGCTAAGGTAGTTCATGGAGAAATTGGGAGAAACAAGAAACGAGCCATTGGTCTTGCAGATGGACAACACCTCTGCGATACACCTGACAAAAGATCATGTGTTCCACTCAAGAACGAAGCACATTGCTATCAAGTATCACTTGATCAGGGATCTGATTGAAAGAAAGATGATGCAGACCACCTTCATAGGAATGAAAGATATGGTTGCTGACATCTTCACTAAAGCTCTGGATAAAGGGCTCTTTGAGAGGCAAAGGAGCAGTCTCGGGATCATAAAGCTACCATGCTTTGAGAGGGAGCTGAAGAAAGAAAGTGTTCTAGATTACAAAGCCTTGCTAGATTTTAGTCCTTCACTTGACGAAGATGTTCGCGAACTCGAACATCTGGAGATACAAAACACAAGGAGTTTTGTGAACACGAAAGTCAATGGAGACGAAGACGAATGGCTTGCGAATACGAATGGTTTGCAAACACGTAGGATCCACAAACGAAATTCTTTTGTGGTCCAGCAAGAGAGAAAGGCAGACGAGGTAAGCAAAACCAACGGTGGAAACGAAACCCGTTCTATCCTCGCGTTCCAAGGAGTACCACCAGAGATTACGCAAGTACCCAGAAGTATAGAGTGATGGCATGACGTCAGCAGACACTTCCTAGGTCATGGCTAATCTGCCACTCTTGTAATTTCCTGATTAGTTGTAGATGTATAATTAATCTAATCTTAGGTTTACATAGAGAGACCGTACTTACTAGATAATACTTGACACATATCAGAACAGGACACACATAGTGTAACTAAGAGAAGAGACACTGAAGAATTCTGATGCTAGTAAGCAATCAAGATGAACACAGACTGAAGATCCGTCTGCGTGCAAGAAGATAATTTTGTCTAGGATCAGAAGATCCAATTGTCCGCTAGTGAAGTGAGACTAGTACTCGTGAGAGAACCGTGGTTCTCTCGCACCAACGCACTGCGTGGATTCGCATGCAGTGCCCTGAAGAAATCAGAAAAAATCATTATAGATTATTTTTCTGGTTGTGTCTGATCTTGGATGTCGAATGCTTATGTTGTTTATTTTTTATATGTCTGAATTTTCTTGTTCCCTTTGAATTCTGCACCTTGGTTGAAATTAAGTCGAATGATGTATTAATTTTATGAACGTAGATCAGTAGTAACTGACTACTCTCTGGAGGATTGTAGGAGTGTTTCAGCTGACAGTGCCCAACGAATTCAAGTGTCCTGTTTTAATACTCAACCATGGAGGTATGTTATAATTAACGAGCACAACTAGCCATGTGGACCAAGTTGACACTTGAACGCTAAAAGATTTACGTCATCCATAGCAAGGCCAAATCTCAAATTACGAGATTCATTTTTAAACTTGGGCCATTGGTCTTCAATATGTTTCCATGCAGGTGAATCACTTGGTACTCGCATCACATCATCCGTAGATCGATTTTTGACATGCCAATCCATTAGTTGTGCCAAAGATTTACATCAAAATGAACGTTGCAATTGTGGGATAATTGGAAAATGTCGTAACACTTTTTGTGGCACTTTATCCCCTTGTACGTCATCTCAAAAATGTGACGCGTTACACACTGGACATTGAAGCTTTTCTGAATGCTCACCTCTATATGGAACATGGTCTTCTGGACATGCATGTATTGTGTCGTAATCCATTCCAAGCACGGTCATCATCTTTCGTGCTTCTTTTTGTGTTTTAGGTATCACATTTTCTTTCGGAAGTATTCGATGCAACAACCTAAAAAAAGAGTTAGAAAAGAAAAAAAATTAACTTAATGTAAATACGCTATAAAGTATAATAGTTGTGTTATGCGTTAAGTACCCGAATAAAGATGTCACGCTACGATCACTCCATTTGTATGTTGCTTGAAGGTTTAGAATAAGAATTGACGTAGCTAGTCTTGAAATGGATGCTCCAGGATATAAAGGAGTGTCTGCCTCCTTGCACAATAGAATCTCGTCTTCATCCATCTCAAATTGTTCATGATTTCCGTTTTCATTAGAAAATGCATGCATATCATTATTCTCATTTGTTTCAAAGTAAGATTCAAACATGCTGTGCATTGCTTCATCGTGTTGCACCTCATCATCATAATCATTAGAATCAAGTTGATTATTCTCTTTTCCAACTGTGTTTGCCTCTTCAATTTGTTTCATTCTTTGTTTTCTTATGTCTATCAAAACTTGACGTTGATTGTAACTAAACACAGATGGATCAACTCCGTGGAATGGCATTTGATGTATTGGCTACACACATGAAATAAATTCCATAAGTGACATATATAGATTGACGAAGATTATAATAAAAAACAATCATATAAAATTAACAGATCTCAACGTCTTCTAGGTTCGATGGTTGACCTTCTTCTTTTCATCCAAACTTCCACAAATGATTTTCAACAATGCGTCTTTCAGGCATCTTTTGTCCATCACACTTGAGGCATGTGCACCATATTTTATTTTGAAAATAATTTCTCTACAAGAAACAAAAATCAAGTACATGTCACTTTAGCACAATATTTTAACTTATAATAACAAAGTTTTTATGAACAAGAAAACATGCATGTTTATTACTTACCCTGTTAACTTGAGTATTGTCTTCATCGCTAGATTGATCTGAATCTAATTCATCTCGTTGTGATAAACTGCATATATGCACAAGTACAAAACACAAATAACATAAAATTATTGTATGATTCTAATGTTTTAATTTTTAGATAATACTATTCTTATACATTGTCGCTTATATGATCTTTATGCCAATCTTGGTGCAAGCTCGAGCTCTACACGCATATCTCTCTTCTTTTGTTAACATAGGTATGCCCACTCCAATATGCATTTAAGTTCTGTAATCGATTTTCTTTTCTATTTCATTTCAATATATTAGGGTTTATTGTAATGTATTGTATGTTTATGAATGTAGTAATCATGTTGGGGTCATGCAGTGGTGAAAGCTCGGGAGACTTTGTAAAAAATTTATATGAATCATTAACTCCTGAGCAAAAAACACAACTACAAAATATGCTTAGCCAAGATGAGGGTGTTCTCTCACAAGCGGCCGCGGCTCTCGCCCCCACCGAAGAGTCATCCACAAATTCTTATTATGATGTGGATCCTCAAGGCAATATAATTGCCAATAGAAAAGAGAGGGTGGTTTTGGACCGACTCTATTCTTTATGCCAATGCCATTTTGGTGACAGATTATTTAGTAAATGGTCTGAACAACCTGCCGCAGGTTATTGGTACCCTTCGTGACGAATTCCAACACAGGTTATTGGTACCCTTCGTGACGAATTCCAACAAGAAGAGGAATTCAAGGAGAAGGAAATTCATAATCATATGAGCTTATGGATTGGCATCGCCGTGATATGGCACGACGAGCTTATAGGGACGGGCAATCCAAGCCCTCCTGGTGTTCAAGAAATGATTGGAACCGTGTAAAAGCGGATGAACTAATACTAGATAAATACAATATTCAGAAAGAAGCTGCGGCCGCTAGGATGCATGGGATAGGCAATCCTAGGTTGGGCTCGAACGGAAAGGCGGGATTGCAAGCAAGCATGGTAAGTGAACTTACACTACTCTTATAGTTTATCTTTGATTTTATATATATTTTTTTCAATATGCATTATGACTAGCTGCTTCAACGTAGTCCTAAATTAATTTAAGCTTCAATTGAATGCATGGATAGTTGGCGGACTATGGACGTCTGCCAACTAAGGAGGAGTACGAATTCGCCTTCAGGGAATCGTACGACGCATTAATCGACAAACTAAAGAGCGAGGGTCATCCTCCAAATGTAAGTACTAGTTTTTGTATTCATACTAATGTGGTTTGTATTTCGACGTCAATTTTATTAATTTAATACGATCAAGCGTTTAAAATTAATGTAGTTTGTTTGCTTGTGTTCATGTAGACTGGACGTCACGACGACGAGGAGTAGATTAGGTTTATAAGTTTTAGTTGATGTTAGATCTAGAAAGACCCGTGCGACATTAAAGCACCAATTTTGTAATACATTAATTTATATTATGAAAAATATTATTATTGCAAATGATCATGCTACATTGCCATTGCTTTTATATGTGCAATGTTTTTTTTTTCAAAAATGGCGATGTCAAATTTAGAGATGTGGATTGACATAATAACTAACTAAGAAATTAAAACCATGTGCAATGACGGATTTCAAAACAACAATCAATATCAACAATCAATATGTGCACAAAGCAATGCAATAAAGTATTGTCATTCATGATGGACATGAAGTAATGCAATAAATTATAAAATGAAAAGTAGTTTATGAATGAAAAGTACCTCATTCTTAGTTTGTTGTTTGATCCAAATGTTGAATGCAACTCAAAAATATTGTTTTAAAAACAATTCACGAACATCGTTTCTCCAAGAACTCTACTCCAAGAACATCCCGATAAAAATGCGCGCGCTATTTTTTACGCATTTTTTATTTATTTTTACCTAATTTGGGACGTTGGATTCCGACGTCCCAACACGTCGGATCGACGTCGGATGAACGTCGGACATTTTTTTTGAGCATTCTGTTAACAGACGTCGGACTCTGACAACTATCTGGGACGTCTAATTATACGTCAGATGGACGTCGGATGGGCGTCAGACATCCGTCGGGGAGATTTTAACATCATTATGTGTTTACAGAGGTCGGAATCCGACTGGGTTCCGAGACGTCGCAATGCGACGGCCACATCACTTCATTTGTGACATCTTTGGACGTCGCATTGTGACGTCCACGTCGGACGTCGGAATGCGACGTCCACATCAGACGTCGCATTGCGACGTCCATGTCATCACGTTTTTCCATCATCGAGATTATTTTCATCGGAATCCGGCACTTTATGCCTGTCGGATTGCGACGTGTTTTAATGTCGTCGGATTCCGACGACCTTATAGCGACGTGTTTTTCCGACGTCCGCAGCGAATTAAAAAAAAATTAAGCTCGCGATTCATGTCGCAAATCGCTTCGGGTGTTGTTGTATTAATATTGTATAATTATATTTTTATATTACTTATATTAGTTACATATGAGCTTATATATTTATATAAGTTATATTATGAGCTAGTTATATTCTCAAAAGATTGGTGGTCCCATGCCAATTGCCGCTGCCTATTGTCTTGTCTGGTCTTCCCGCAGCTCTGCATTGATGGCGACTCGGATTTTATGAACTTCTATGCCAATCTATTTCATTTTCTCGAATCGAATTTTGCCTAAAAATGGTTGCGACCGATAGTAATCAAGCATGTTCTATAGAAATTTGTACACGTACCAAGATTCAACCATGTCAACGTGAAGTTCATTGGTGATCGCCGTCCGATAGTAAAGCCTTGCCACATTGATGTAATCCATGGGTATGCTTAGGGGCTTATTTAAATCCAAAATTATTGGTAGTAGATTTCTATCCCAAAAACAATTTAAGGTAGAAAGAAATGATATTAGGCCGCAATGATCTGCAAAGTACCTAACATGGCAGTCCAGATTTGTATGATGTCTCCAGTAGAAATAGTTGCAATTGGCTACAAAATCGACTGCTAGATCATCGGTCTCAACTTCTTTAGGTAGAATTGGCCAATATATTTTATTAAAAACCCTTTCTGGTGCGAATACTTCTCTGCACCTTATGGGATAATATGTTGGATTGACACACATGTAAGTTGGTGCCGCGATATATCTCTCGAAAGCATGTGCATTTTCCAACATCATAGCATGTCGCCACTGAGGTTGCGGCTCCAATGCTAACACTTTTTGCTTGTGAGGTTTACATATCGTGAAATCGGGAAGAGTGTACCCACCTCGGTTCTCCCAGTTTGGATATGCTTTATTAAATTCCTTTGACATTAATTTTTGTCGGCTAGGATTCTTTGACGTAATTCTGTGTCGTACCTCTATAGTTGTGGTAAGTGTGGGTGGTGGAGGGTTAGGTATGGTTGTGAAAAGTTCACGGGGGAGGGTTGGGTATTTAAGTAGTGGATGGTGAATAAGGTTGAGTGTCGAGGTGGTGAGATGATTGGTCATGTGGTGGGGAGAGAGGTGTGTCATCCAGTGAGGGTGATGAGGCTTGATAGGTGGTGTCAGGGTGAGTGGTAGTGGGGTTAGGCTCTTCAGCTGAGATGCCTCGTTCTTGGTTGTAGTACACTCTTGTGTGCTTTGAGGTGCCACCATTGCCGACTGATACCCTGGATTATCCCGTTGTTGTCCTGTGTGTAGTGCGAAGATCCAGGATCATCAGTTCCTGCATCTTGTTGTCTATGGTGTTTGGCATGTGCTGCCTAGTAGCTTAAGGAAGTGGTCCTCTTTTTTTTTTTTTTTTTTGAAAGAGAGATTAATTCCTTGCAATCGATTGCAAGAATAAGTGATGCTAGCTTCAAACCATGATAATTACTATTTTGGGACATGATTATCACTGGTCATGCACGCTGTTACCTGGAACCTGTACAATAGTGATAGAAGTGAGATAGATTTGTGAGAATTCATACCTAGACTATCCTAAGAAGTATTGATTGTTAAACGTGTAGGCAATTCAATGGAAAAGGGTGTAAAAAATGAATTTTAAAAAATGAACATTATCACAAAACGACAAAAATTGTAGACATGCAGGCACACACACATAACACACAATCAATCAGTACATGTCGTAAGCTACTCCCATTCACTACCGTGTCCAGAGGGTGCCTTCGGGGGGTTTAAGTTTAGCGTAGCCCGAGATAAAGATCTGATCAATGATATAGGGACCTTGGCCAGTAAACTTAAGTTTGCCCTTATGTACTTTCGTTTGATAGAGAAGGACTCTATCTCCTTCTTTAAATTCCTTCAACTTAATATGGCGGTCATGCCAATCTTGTTGATGTCTTTTGTGCACTTGTTGTGCGTGCACACTAATGACTCTTGTTTTGCAAAGCTTATGGAGGTGGAATAGCCTATGTGCAAGGATCTGACTTTCGTCTAGTTTCAAATCGTAGGCTACCCGTAAAGAAGGGACATAGAATTCTGCAGGCATCACAGCCTCTTGTCCATACATGAGTTGGAATGGTGTCGTGCCAGTGGCCTTTTTGGGTGTTGTTCAATACGCCCATAAAGTGGGACGTAATTTGAACTCCCAATCCGACTGACTGGCTTCCACCGTCTTTGTGAGGATTTCGCATAGAATCTTATTTGTGGACTCAGCCTGCCCATTACATCTTGGGTAATATGGGGCACTTTTGCGATGAACAACTAGGAAGGTCAACAACAAGTGTTCAATTACTGTGTTCAAAAAGTGTGTACCCCTGTCGCTGATGATTTTGAGTGGGCAACCAAATCGTACAATGATTTGCTCATAAAGGAGTGGTTATGGCATCGGCGTTCTTTACCACCCGAGCCTCTACCCACTTTGTGCAATAATCTGTCGCCACGATAATATATCTTGCCTGTGTGAATCGTGCGGCGGGACTGATTGGTCCTACATAATCAATGCCCCATTTGAAAAATGCTTGTTCAGATAAGATGGGAGTTAAAGACATATAATCTAAAAATTGTGGCATTTTGGCTCATTGGCACACATCACAAGCCTTTAAAAATGTACGAGGTCATTAAATAGCGAAGGCCACCAATCTTTCACTACTTTTTTTTATGCTTTGAAGGATTTGATTCCTAAGCATGAGTATCCTTGAAGCGTTCTCGGTCCACAAATGGCTTTTAATGAATCCCATGCCTCTTTGGATGTGGTACAAGATGAGATTTCTTTCAAAAGTTCATTACTTACATTCATTTTTATGCACTGTAATGCAACTCTACATCTCTTTTTGTACTTAGCCAATTCAACTCCTCCTTGAGGTTCTACTATGTCATAAAGATCATGAAATACAAGCAAAGACTCCATTCGAACTATCCAAGTAGCATAATTAGTGGATGTAAGTCTTTCATTAGCTTCAAGCAAAAAACCACCCATTGATGCCATTTTTGAATGTGAAAAAGCACTAGAAACTCTTATGGTTTCTCTAAGAGATCTGAACCTAAAGTCTTCTAGCAATCTAGAAAGCTTATAGACTCAATCATATCACTCATGAACCATTCTAGAATGATGGAAATTTAGATTCTAGTCTCAAACTTGCAAAATCACTCCTTAATCTATGATTTTTAGCAATTTCTCTCTTCAACCTCAACATACACTCAAAAAATCAGAGAAGATCAATTAGTGCACCTAATTCAAGCTTCAATTTTAAATTTTTGGCTGATCTAATCCAAGAACTAATCAAGGGCTTAAATTCACTATAGAAAATTCTTGATTTTGCACCAAAAATCACACGTGTGAGTCAAATTCTACAAATTTTTGAAATTTCTCAGTCAAAACCAGAGCTGTATGGCCTCACACGTGTGAAAAGAGTTCCTACAGCTCACAACAAGATCTGGACCAAAAATTTTGAGGATAGCTATCAAATCCAACTCGCTACACAAAATTTGACTAGTTTCCAAAAAACTACTAATTTTGGCTTTGATTTAGATTAACCCTATCAATTTCAACAAAACCTCTTGTACTAGGCTCTGATACCATGTGTAAAAAGTACAAAAGGACCAAGAGTGGATCCTAATCTGATCCTCAAGAGGGATTGGTTGTCAGATTACTTGATATATCAATCTACTTGAGATTAAGATCAATCTAGATCAATTCTAGACACAAAACCCTAACAAGAACAATCATTAATTGAAGGTAGGTGTACTTTCTGGTTTCACGCGTGTGAAACACTGTCTAAGTATGGACTCCAACCTGAAAATCAAGTACACATTGATAGCACCTCAAAACAATCAGAACAAATGTAGACAAATGGAGAGAATCACTCAAAATTGCTTCCAAAACCAAGATTGGTGTCTCACATTGATTATGGCCAAATAAGCCTCTATGGAGCTTGAGGTACTGATCATGCATCAGATCTCACACGTGTGAGGATGCCTTGTCACCATCATGCAATTTGACACTTGGATCAAAACTTTTCATTTTGGGCATTTTTGGTCTATTTTTCTACTATATGGAGATCTTCATGGAAATCTTCTAGAAGCAAAACTCGCCTACTTCAGCTATTTCCACACGTGTGAGCTGTCCTCTACACATGGGATGTGACACCTATTCAAAATATTTGGCTCATGCAATCATTAGATTGGTGCCATGTGTCATATCTCTAGAAAACTAGTTTTTGGCCATTTTAGCCACTAGAACCATGTACAACATATATGATTATGGTACATGAAAAGTACACTAGTTTTACACGTGGGAACAGGCTCCACACATGTGTGTCTATCCTATATACAAGATTTTTGGCCTCTACCAAGCTTATTTTTGCATTTTTCACAATGACTGATCTGGGCGAAGCTCACTTCTGTCTTGGAATTCAAATCCACAGAGATAGAGCAAATCGACTAATTTACATCACTCAACAAAGGTATCTTCATAATGTTCTTAACAGATACAATTTGATGAATTGTAAATTAGCTCACTCACCAATGGATCCAGGCCTGCATTTGTCGAAGGACCAATGTCCCCAGACCAGCAGGAAGAGGAGCAAATGAGAGAATATTTGTATCGATCGATACTTGGATCTCTCATGTACGCAATGGTCTGTACAAGACCAGATATCTCTTTTGCTGTCAACTCACTCAGCCAATACATGGCTAATCTTGGAATTACCCATTGGAAGGTTCTTATTCGAGTCATGAGATATATTCAAGCTACCATGGACCAGTGCATCTGCTATGAAGATGTCAACAACGACAATCTTCATCAGTTCAGTGGTTATTCTGATGCAAGCTGGGGAGGAGATGCAGACAATCGTAAGTCCACATCTGGATTTACATCCTTCTTCAACAGCGGTCCTATTTTGTGGAACAGTCGTAAGCAAACTTCTATCGATTGCACTTTCCTCTACTGAAGCAGAATAAATTGTTGCTTCTCAATCTATTAAGGAAGCGTTTTGGTTGAGAATTTGCTGTCAGACATCAATCTGTATCAGTACAGCCCTAGAATTTTGTTTTGTGATAACCAAAGTGCTATTGCCTTATTGGCCAACCCTATATTTCATTCTAGTTGTAAGCACATTGAGATCAGATATCACTACATCAATGACAAGGTTCTCGACAGAGAGGTAAGTTTAACGTACTGCAGAACGCAGGACATGGTTGCAGACATCTTCACGAAAGCACTCAGTGTTGATGCACACAATAGATTTTGTGCATTGCTCAGTCTGAAGATCAAGGCATTCATGGATCCTAATTAAGGAGGGGTGTTGGATTTATTCCCTCTAGCTCTCCTAGATCCCATTTTAATCTGCCTCCATTCATGCTTCATATTTACTAACATTGTCACGCAGTCTGCATATTTACATGAAAATTCGCACAAACGAAGAAAAGGCAAAAAAATCGTGACACTGTATTTCTACACAGTTTAAGGTGACAGAAGAAAAGGATACACTATCTTATAGAATGCCAAAAGTGCCCTAAAAGCTAAAGCACCCTGTAAATCTTATCCTAAGGCCATTCGTAAGAGTGACACACTTTGTGCATCATCACCAATGTTCACTTCAGCACTGGCTGACGTCGCGTCCTTTTCACGCTCAACCCATGCAGTTGCGCTAACAGATCGGACAACAATTGCAGCCACCCACGATCTTCTACATATAGCACATCCACTCTGTACTTTCACATCTGCACACTTGTAATATTATGTAATATATATATACTGGACACCATTCGTGTAAGAGATGATGAAGAGTGCAGAAGAAGACGACATAAATGAAGTAGATGCCCTAAGCATTGATTCGTCATTTTGTCAGAATTAAGGTTTAATTCATTTTTACAGATTGAAATAAGCTTTGTAGGACACGCAGTTTCGTCTGTTACTGTATTGTGCTCTACCACATTATTGACATGTATACATGATATACTTAATCTGATACAGTTCATTGTTCTACGTTCAGATCTATGTTCATATTGCTATGCTTATCATTCATTCTGTCTGATCTTTCTAGTTGTTCATACTAGTAATAGATGATCAACATTTAGTCTTGCCTTTCGCGAATCATTCGCGACTAATTATCAGTCGAGCACAGTCTAGCTCTTCGCGAATCAGTTGCGACATATAATTTGTCTTGCTATTCACGACAAATTATTCTTCTGGCACTTCATCTATTAATGTTTGGCTACATAATCTAGAATGAACCGCGATTTCTATCACTAAAGTTTTGTCATTTTGATAGGCATAGTCATGCTTACGGAGAGAGTCGTATAGTTCATTCCTCTGCGCACGAACATTTTCTGTTCGAGTTCATTTCTCGTTCGTTTCTTATTCGAGTTCGTTTCTTGTTCGTTTCTTATTCGTGTTCGTTTCTTGTTCGTGTTCGTCATAAATTCTTCCCCTCTCCCTCCAACGCACACTGATGCATCGAAGTTTGCCATCGGTGCAGTGCTAACTCAACTCGGAGTATACAAGAAGGACTATCCAATTCGTTTCCTTAGTAGGCAATTAACGTCTGCAGAGATGAACTACACCACAACCGAGAGGGAAGCATTGGTGATGATTTATGCCATCCAGAAGTTTCGACATTATCTTTTGGACAAACCCTTTGTATTTTTCACAGATCATCAAGCGTTACTTTACCTCGTGAACAAAACTTGTACAATAGGCAGAATCACATGTTGGTTGCTATTACTACAAGAATTCAAATTTTGTATTGTTGTGTGCAAGGGATCACAACATTTTGTCGCTGATCATCTATCCAGAATACCGAGTAATGAGAAACCAACGGAGGACATCAATGATGACCTACCTGATGCAATATTCTTCCACGTTGACTGTACTCCCATGTGGGCCAAAGACATTATAGAGTTTTTAATGACGGGGGTGCTAGATCCGACGTTCTTGAAACCTCTCCAACGCGTATTTATCTACAAGGTGGCACCCTATACACTTATAGCGGGACAACTTTATAAAAAGGGTGCAGACGGTGTAATTAGATGATGTTTGACTGAGGGCGAGATTATTCCCATCATATCCTTGCTACACGAAGGAGTTGGTGGTGGACACTTTGCCTAAGAAAACACAGCTAGGAAGATCTTACTAGTGTCCCACACGTGTGAATTCAACATATGGAACTAAGTGTAAAAGTTTCTAAGGAAAGTGATGAAGCATCCGTTGAGGACATCACTACCTATAGAATGCTTATTGGTTCCTTAATATACTTAACCATCACTAGACCAGATCTTAGTTTTTGTGTTGGCAAGTTGAGTCAATACATGCAAAGTCCATTAATATGTCATTGAAAAGGAGCAAAAAGGCCGTTAAGGTACATCTCGGCTACAAAAGACTTTGGCATAGTTTATGAAAGGACTAGTATTTGTTTGAGCATATTCGGACTCAAGTTTTGCAGGTGACAAGATGGATAGAAGATCCATAAGTGCATTTGCTACATTCTTATGTGGAAGAGTTATATCTTGGCTTTCCAAAAAGCAAGATACCATTTTTCTTTCATCAACAGAATCCGAATATAAAGCTATGACAACAACAACAAAGGAGGTTTTTTGGCCTAAAAGGCTTTTGGAGGAGCTACATGTGATCAAGGATGAAGACATTCCATGCATATATTGTGATAATCAAGTAGCTTAAACCTTGCAAACAATCCAGTCTTCCATGCTCGAACAAAGCACATCGAGATTGCACATCATTTCGTAAGGGAGAAAGTGCAAGCAAAGGAGATCAAGCTTATTCATATTTCATCATTAGATTGCATTACTGATATTCTCACCAAGGCATTGCCTAAAGATCCATTTATAAAATTAAGATTGGCTCTTGGAGTTATAGATAGATCTCTGCTAGATTTACCAAGCTAGATTTTTGAGGAGGCGTGTGAAAAATGCAAAAATAAGCTTGGTAGAGGCCAAAAATCTTGTATATAGGATAGACACACATGTGTGGAGCCTTCCAAGAATCCATTCAAGAAAGCATTTGTCACATCAAGTTGGAAGAGCTCCCATTTGAAAGAAGTTGCAAGACATATATGATTAATCTAATGGTCACAAGCTTTGCAACAGGTGCAAAGGTTTCATCATAATCTATGCCTTTGACTTGCAAAAAACCTTTTGCAACAAGTCTAGCTTTGTACTTATGAATGGAGTTATCTTGATTATGTTTCAATATATATATCCATTTACAAGTAAGAGGCTTCTTTCCATAAGGTAAATCAACAAGTTTCCAAGTTTGATTTTCCATTAATGCATCAGACTCTACTTGCATAGCTTTCCTCCAATATTGAGACTTATTTGCTTCCTCAAAACTAGTTGGTTCTTCAAGCATAGTAGTCAAGAAAGTATAAGAGTTGAGTAGTTGAGAATCTTCCCTTTGCTCCCCTTTGTCACTATAAGTGAGCCTTGATGGCTCAATCCTTGTCCTTGTTGATCTTCTTGGCACCCTTGGACTTGGAGTAAGTTCCACCATGTCTTCATCTTCATGAAGCTCCTACTCGACCATAGCATGATCTTTGACAGGTTGAGTGTTGTTGGAAGTCACTTTTTTTTTGGCTTTCAAATCACTAAGATCTGGCTTTTTGCCAAACAATACTTCATAAGGTGTAAGTCCTTTAATGACACTATTAGTCATTCTATTACAAAGAAAGTTTGCACATAAAATAGCTTCTCCCCAAAATGAAATAGGAAGAGATGCATCTAATCTCATAGCTTTAGCACACTCACATAGTGTCCTATTTTTTCTCTCAGCTACTCCATTTTGTTGTGGAGTATATGTACAAGTAAACTCTCTCTTTATGACATTAGTTTCAGTAATGGTTGGATATTCATCCAACAAGAAAGCCTATCGAATCTACATGCTCTCTACTTCTAAAGTAGTTAAAAGTAGAGATGTAGTTTTTCATGAAGAAGAAAAGTACAATCTTGGAGGGGCCGAACGCAAGCAACCTCAAAATCTATTACCTTTTGTTATTGAAGACAATCAACATATGGAGGAGTCGAGATTTGAAGATGGAAGTCCTCGAATTTTCACTCCTAGAAGATCCATGAGGGAGAGATCCGAGCCTAAGAGGCTCACTTATGATGGCAAAGGAAAACAAGTGGATTTTGATTCCACTTATGCTTATTTTGTTTCTCATGAGGAGCCCAAAGATGTCCAAGAAGCCCTCAATACCAAGGAGTGGTATGAGGCCATGAAGATTGAATATGATGCCTTGATCACCAACCACACATGGGAGCTAGTGGATCCACCACCTAACATGCATATTATTGGATGCAAGTGGGTGTTCAAGATCAAGTACAATCATGATGGGTCCATCAACAAGTACAAGGCAAGATTATGTGCTAAAGGCTTTGCACAGCTAAATGACCTTGACTAGAAAGAAACGTTTGCTCCTATAGCAAAGATGGTGACAATAAGAATCATAATCTCTTTTGCCTTGTTTTTTAAGTGGAAATTGTTCAACTTGATGTCTCCAACGCTTTTTTAAATGGCTATCTTGAGAAGGAGATATACATGGAACAGCCTCAAGGATTTATCAAGGATAAATCTAAGGTGTGTTTGCTATTTAGAAGTCTTTATGGCTTGAAGCAAGCACCTAGATCATGGTATTCAAAACTCAACAACTTTCTACTTTCATTAGGATTTGTGCTTAGTGACTATGATTCTTCTATGTACTTAAAGTTTGATGGTAGTAATATTGTCATTCTTCTAATCTATGTAGATGACATTATTCTTAGTGGAAGTTGTTTGACGCTAGTTCAAGAAACCAAAGATGCATTAGGAAGAGAATTTAAAATGCAAGATCTAGGAGAGATCCATTACATTTTAGGCCTTGAGATTGATTTTCATGAATGGTATGCTTTTATTTGTCAACCTAGATATGTCTTTTCTATGTTGAGAAAATTCAGTATGCAAAATTGTAAAGGCATAGATACTCCACTAGAGCAACATGTAGAAGATCCTACTAAAGGTGATGAAAGATCCTTCGAGGACATCACACTTTATAGGAGTCTTATAGGCTCTTTAATTTGGCTTACTATCACTAGACCCGATTTGAGCTATTGTGTGCACAAATTGAGTCAATTTATGCAAGATCATAAGATCCAACATTGGAAGATGGCCAAGAGAGTTCTAAGATATCTATCTTCTACTCAAGATTATGGTTTATTGTACAAGAATGAAGATCTAACAATTGTTGGCTATTCGGATTCGGATTTTGCAAGTGATAAAATGGAATGAAAGGCCATTAATGCATATACTATCGTTCTTGGAGGCAATCTTGTGTCTTGGCTTTCAAAGAAGGAAGATACCATATCCCTATCATCTTGTGAGGCCGAGTACAAAGCACTCACTACAACAACTAAAGAGGTGCTTTGGATCAAGAGGTTAATCATGGAGCTAAAGTGCATCAAAGAGGATGATCTTCCCTTGATTAAATGTGACAACATATCGGCACAAGCTCTTGCAAACAATCCTATTTTTCCTGCAAGAAGCAAGCATATAGAAGTGGCACAACATTTTGTAAGGGAAAAGCTCATTGGAGGAGAAATCAACTTGGAACACATCAACACATCTCCATGTATTGTTGATCTTCTCACAAAGCCACTTTGCAAAAGTGCCTTCTCAAAGCATAGATCTAATCTTGGTCTTATCTCAAGATCGATGCTTGATCCACATTAGATACTTTTTTCCAATATTTTGACACCATAGGAGTTGTGAAAATTGTCAACATTTCCTAGCTAGTTTGAGGCCTAAATTGGCTAAAATTGTAAATAGTTTTGGTTCTGGAGTTTCACACGTGTGAACCAGGCCACAATGTTTTTATTTACTGTATTTTTTCAGTATGATGAAGTGTCAAACTTCATACCCTTCAAAATGAGACCATTTTGATGTATTTTGGTCATATAAGCCATTTTTAGCTATTTTTCCTATATAGGGAATATCTAGGGTCAAGTACCTTCTAGAGAGAGGAGAGAGAGTCATCTTTCTCATCCATAAATAGTAGGGAAGTCGTGGAGAACAGGTTGGAGAAACCTTTTGTATGCTTCATTGAGATCAATAGATCATTGTCATTGTTTCTTCCTCCATTGAGAGCATTGTTGTGTGTATTGTCTTCAAGCTATTGTGTATGATCTTAGGTGCTTTCCAAAAGTGATAGGCTGATGTATTATGGACTGTATAATGCTATTTTGGGCCGCACTTGATGTTTATGGAAGTTTCCATTTGTGATAAATGCTTTTTGATCAAGTTCTTTGCATTCTAGGTAGCATAGAATGTGTTGCCAATTCCTAGCTTATGTAGTTTGGAGTGCAAGCATTCAAGCCAATGATCTTGGAGTTTAGATCCACTTAGGATCTGTATTTTTCACATGGTATCAGAGCTGGTTGGCTTCTATTTACAGTAAGTATTCCATTTTTGGTGATATTTGGATGTTTGATCAAGTTCTAGCATGATTTTGCATTGCTTTGTTGATCAAATCTTACTAACCTTTGTTTTGTGAGTTGAACTTGTGGATCAAAAGCATATTTCAGGTCTATTGAAGATCAGAGGCTGAAAAGAAACTATTTTGGATCAGATCATAACACCTAATCATTTGTGATTGTGAGGCTTGTGCATATTCAATACTAACAATGTTCTTTTCAATCCTATTGTTGACAATCTCCATTCTTGGATGAACACTCTCCTTAAGTGGATGAAACTTCTCCTTAAGTGGATGACAAATGCTCTTTTGAGTGAGTTGTAATTCTCCTAAAGGCTGAGCAAAGCTCCCATTTGGATGAAAGATCCCCTTTTTTGGGTGAACATATTGTAAGCTCCATTGTGAAGAGCATATTGTAAAGATTGTCATCAATTTTGGCATAAATTTTGGTGTACTTTGTTGAGCATGTAAGTAACTCTCCTTATGTAATTTGATTGGAGCATTTGCTGGAAGGTGTTAACCATTATGCAAGTGTGTTTTCAGGTTCTTAACAGGTTGAGGAACATTCTCATGTGAAGTGATCTTAGATCTACATCTAAACACCAAGATTTGACAAGATAGTGAAGCTAGTCTTGTGATTCACTAAGTGTGCTCATTCATTCACCTCTAAATCTTGTATTTATCACTTGCTGGAGTTTATAAACTTTTAGAAGTGTGGTTTACATGTGGTTTTACAGGTTGAATCAATATCTTAGTGTGTTGATCATATGTTGATCAAGTTTGTTCATTACTAGGTAATCTTGGCATCCTAGTTTTGGGTATTTTCTAGGAATGCAAGTAACTCTTCACACCATAACTTGATTTGGTCACTTGCTGGAAAGTTTGAGAGCTTAAGCAAGAGTGTGTTCAGGTTGGTTTGATTTTGTAATCCATTCTTAGTGTGTGCAAAGTGTTGCATGTGTTTCAATCTTCCTTTCTATGCTTGGAAACCATCTAGGTTCAAGATAGAAGTGTTTTAGGGTCCTAAATCTTCATAGATCTCTTTATCTATCATTTGTTGAGAGAAAAGTGAGTGCTAAGTGCTTTAGGACAGAACCTAAAAGTTGAAGAAACATTAGAATCATGGCTTCCAATGGTGGGATCATGCTAGAGTCTAGTGAAAGGTTGAGTTCATCAAACTACTCTACTTGGAAAGTGAGGATGGAGTCCTTACTTGAGTTGAATGAACTCATGGACATAGTTGCAGAAATTGAAGAGAGACCTCTCACACTTCAAGAGCAACAAAGGTTTGATAAGAAGGCCAAAAGGGCTCTTCATATCATTAAAATGAATGTTACAAATGAACTTCTCAAGGAAGTTGGAAAGTGTCAAAGTGCAAGTGAGGCATGGAATGCCTTAAAGAAGCTCTTTGAATCAAAGTCCACATCTAGGGTATTGACCCTAAGGAGACAAATATTTTCTAGTAGGCAAAGAGAGGGTGAAAGTGCTCATGCATTTATCTTGAGAGTTAAGTCCCTAAGTGATGATTTAGCATGCATTGATGAGAACATAAAAGATGGTGAAATAGTCCAAGTTATGTTGAATGGTTTGCTAAATGAACATGCTAACCTTGTGCAAAGTTTTGCCATTCAAAGAGTCTTGCCAAGTGTGGTTGACTTGCAAGAAATCTTATTGGCTGAAGAACATAGGTTGCAATCAAAGCTTGATGGTGCATCCTTGCAAGGTGGAGGTGAAGAGGCTTTCTTCACAAAAGGCAAATTCAAGGGCAAAGGTAAAGGCAAAGGGAAATGGTCCAAAGGTGGTAACTTTGATCATGATGATCACTCTTCCTCTTCCTCTTCTACTAAGAACAATAAGTCAAAGTTCAAGTGCTTTTATTGTGGGATAAAAGGTCATTTTGCAAATGAATGTTATAAGAAGAAAAGAGAGCAAGGAGAGAGGCAAGGAAATCTTACAATAGATGAGGAAGAACATAACACATGTGAATCACTTGTTATGACTTCAAGTTTGTTAGCCAACATAGATGATAATGATCCTTGGTGGATTGATAGTGGAGCCTCATCTCACATGACAAGACATAAGGAATACTTTACATCCTTATTGTCTTATGAGGGAGAAGGTAACATCATCTACACTGCAAATGATGGTCAATGTGACATCAAAGGCATAGGCACTATTCCTATTTCCCTTTCAACAAATAGGAAAGCAAATCTTGAAAATGTTTTGTACATTCCTTCAATCACTAAGAATTTGCTTAGTGTAAGTCAAATGATTGACAAAGGACTTGATGTGGAGTTCATTGGAGATGCATGTTTGATAAGTAAATGTGGATCCTTGATTGCTCAAGGTAGGAGGCATGGTAAACTTTTCAAGCTTGATGCATGTGTGATCTCTAATCATGAAGGATGTATGGCTAGGGAGCAATTGACAAACCAAGAAGTTTGGCACAAGAGGTTGGGCCATCCCAACTTCAAATCTTTGGAGGTAATGGCAAAGAAAGAGCTTGTTCTTGGTCTCCCTAAAAGTCTTGTTGCAAACAATAGTGTTTGTGAACATTGTGCCTTGTCCAAATCTCATAGGCTTGCTTATTCTAGATCTACTTCTAGATCTAAAGAAGCTTTTCAACTTGTGCATTCTGATATTCATTCTTCTAGTACAACTAGCAATGGTGGGGCAAAGATGTATGCAACTTTCATTGATGACTTTAGTAGGTATACTTGGATCTATCTTCTTAAAAGTAAGGATGAAGTGTTTGCTGCATTTGTCAAGTTCAAGAATGAAATGGAAAACCAATTCAATACAAAGATCAAATGCTTAAGATCTGATAATGGAGGGGAATACACCTCAAATAGGTTCAAAGACTTTTGTATAGCACATGGGATTAAGAGGGAGATGTCTAATCCTAGGACTCCACAACAGAATGGAGTGGCCGAGAGGAAGAATAGAACCCTTTGTGAATGTGCCAAGGCAATGAGACTACATGCTAATCTTGCTAAGTCTTTTTGGGGGGAAGCTTTAGCATGTGCTAACTATCTATGTAATAGATGGACAAGTGCTTCCTTGGATGGTAAAACTCCTCATGAGGTTCTTTATGGTAGAAGGCCGAGTGTCAAGCATTGTAGGATCTTTGGATGTACATGTTTTGTCAATATCACACTTGATGATAGAACTAAAGAAGATCCTTCATCAAAGAAGGGTGTGTTTGTTGGCTATAGTGAAGTAAGCAAGGCTTACAAAGTGTACATTCCTTCTACAAAGAAAGTTGTCATAAGTAGGGATGTCATCTTTCATGAAGAGAATGTTTCCAATGTTGTTGATGTTGATGTTGATGTGCCTACTAATCATCATGATGTGCAAGATGTCTTGGATGAAGATGGAGATGCCACTCCAAAGCAAACTTCAAGGAAGACTCAAAGGCAAAGGGCTAAGCCATCAAGGCTAACCTATGATGAAAAAGGAAAGCAAGTGGTGGACAACTCTAACTTTGCTTTTCTTACCTCTTTTGATGAACCAACTTGTGTAGGTGAAGCAATTCAAAAGAAGGAATGGATCCAAGCCATGGATCATGAGCATCAAGCACTCATCAAAAGCAACACATGGAGGTTGGTAAAGCTTCCAAAGGACAAGAAGGCAATTGGTTGTAAGTGGATCTTCAAGATCAAGACAAATCAAGATGGATCAATCAACAAGTACAAGGCAAGGTTGGTGGCAAAGGGGTATGCTCAAGAATATGGTATTGACTATGATGAGACCTTTGCACCCGTGGCAAAGATGGTAACTATTCGAATCCTAATCTCTCTTGCAACTCTTTATGATTGGGATATGTGGCAAATGGATGTTACTAATGCCTTCTTGAATGGTGATCTTGAAGAAGATATTTACATGGAGCAACCCGAGGGCTATGTTTCACATGATGAGCCTAATCATGTGTGCTATCTCCAAAAGAGTTTGTATGGGCTAAAGCAAGCACCAAGGAGTTGGTATGCTAAGCTCAATTCCTTCTTACTTTCTCAAAACTTTGTTATGAGTGAGTATGATCATTCTCTCTACTTTAGATTGAATGAAAATGATATCACTTTACTTTTGATCTATGTTGATGACATTATCTTAAGTGGTGGTAACAATCTAGATATAGATGAAATCAAGATGGCACTCAAAAGAGAGTTTGAAATTCAAGATCTTGGTAAACTTCATTATATCTTAGGAATAGAGATTATTAGAACTTCTAAATCTACATTCATATGTCAAGAAAAGTATGTTAACTCTATTCTAAAAAGGTTTCATATGGAAGATTGTAAAGTTGTTTCTACTCCTATGGAATCAAATGTAAAGCTAACTACAAGAAGTAATGAAAGATCCTTCAAGGACATTACTCTCTATAGAAAGCTAATAGGATCTCTTATATGGTTAACCATCACAAGACCTGATCTAAGCTTTGTGGTTGGTAAACTAAGTCAATTTATGCAAGATCCTAGTGAGGCTCATTGGAAGCTAGGAAAGAGAGTACTTAGATACATCTCGGGATCTAGAGATTTTGGCATCTTGTATGGAGGTACTACACCTAACCTTTGTGGATTTTCAGATTCAGATTTTGCAGGTGATCAAATGGATAGGAAGTCAACAAGTGCCTTTGCAATCTATCTTGGAGATGGAGTGGTCTCATGGCTATCAAAGAAGCAACCAACTATCTCTCTATCTTCCACCGAAGCCGAGTACAAGGCATTAACAACATGCACCAAGGAGATTCTTTGGATCAAGAGGATGTTATTGGATCTTCACTTGCTGGAACCAGAGAAGACTCCAATCATACTTTGTGATAACCTTTCAGCCCAAAGCTTGGCAAGCAATCCTGTTTTTCATGCAAGGAGCAAGCACATTGAGATTGCTCACCATTTTGTGAGAGATCAAGTCATTGCCAAAGAGGTGGAGCTTCAACATGTCTCTTCAAAGGAGTGTGTGGCTGATATCTTCACCAAACCATTGGGAAAGGACCTATATTTAATGCATAGATCTAATCTTGGAATGTGCTCAAAGACTATGTTGAAACTAGCATCCAATGTTGAAGAGGGAGTGTGAAAATTGTCAACATTTCCTAGCTAGTTTGAGGCCTAAATTGGCTAAAATTGTAAATAGTTTTGGTTCTGGAGTTTCACACGTGTGAACCAGGCCACAATGTTTTTATTTACTGTATTTTTTCAGTATGATGAAGTGTCAAACTTCATACCCTTCAAAATGAGACCATTTTGATGTATTTTGGTCATATAAGCCATTTTTAGCTATTTTTCCTATATAGGGAATATCTAGGGTCAAGTACCTTCTAGAGAGAGGAGAGAGAGTCATCTTCCTCATCCATAAATAGTAGGGAAGTCGTGGAGAACAGGTTGGAGAAACCTTTTGTATGCTTCATTGAGATCAATAGATCATTGTCATTGTTTCTTCCTCCATTGAGAGCATTGTTGTGTGTATTGTCTTCAAGCTATTGTGTATGATCTTAGGTGCTTTCCAAAAGTGATAGGCTGATGTATTATGGACTGTATAATGCTATTTTGGGCCGCACTTGATGTTTATGGAAGTTTCCATTTGTGATAAATGCTTTTTGATCAAGTTCTTTGCATTCTAGGTAGCATAGAATGTGTTGCCAATTCCTAGCTTATGTAGTTTGGAGTGCAAGCATTCAAGCCAATGATCTTGGAGTTTAGATCCACTTAGGATCTGTATTTTTCACATTTCACCTCCTTTACAATCAATCATGCCAAATCTTGCTAAGATTGATCTAGCATACTTAGATTGACATATGAAGGTAAAATCATTACTTCTAGTGACTTCTATTCCAAATACAACTTTAAGAAGTCCTAGATCTACCATCTTAAATTCACTAGACAAGGAAACTTTTACATTCTTGATGCCATCTAGATCATTTCATGTGAGTATAATGTCATCAACATATAAAACTAAGATTAATGATATTTGCATCATTACATTTGTAGTAAAATGATGGTTCATAAGAACTTACAGCAAATCCAATGGAAATAAGATAGGAATGCAACCTAGAGTATCATGCTCTTGGTGCTTGCTTGAGTCCATAAAGACTCTTCTTCAAGAGACACACCTTGTCTTCTTCCCCATCTTTGATGAAGCCCTCGGGTTGGCACATTGTAATCTCAAGTAGATTGTTAGATCAAGTAATCTGACAACCAATCCCTCTTGAGGATCAGATTAGGATCTACTCTTGGTCCTTTTTGTACTTTTTGCACAGTCATGTCGAGCCTTTCAAACTAAATAAACTTCAATCTAATGGTTCATTAGGAAAAGGGCCAAACTCGCATGATTTATGTGAGTTTGAGAGATTCTCTTTTAACTTAGAACTTTATGAACTTGACTTTGGGCTTTTTAATTAATTTATTCTAATAAGGCCCAAAGTCCTTTTATTCAAGTTCTATTTATCTTATTTGCGTGGTCACTGGGTCGATCTTATACACATAGGAAGCCGGTGCCCTCGCACTTATTATTCTGAATATATACTGTACTGTGGCGGGGCCCACTAGGTAAGGCTTGGCCAACAATATTTCAAGTGGTGGGACCCAATTGTTCATTATTGTGCAGGAAATACCCACTATAATAAGAAGATAGGTCTCTAACTTAGAGAACCAATTTTCCAAGATATTCCCATCAGATGAACCAGAATAAGTAGTAAGCTGGATGCGATCACGAAAATCATGAGCAAAATGAGGCTCAAGATTACTTGAAAAAATAGAAGAAAGAAATCCTGGTGGTGCGGAGGGAAATCCAAGTGGTGGTACAGAAGACCCATAAGAACTAGCACTATATGAAGGCAGATCAAACGTACTACCAAAAGCACCTCCTGAAGATGGAGAGAGAGCTGGAGCAGGTGTACTCAAAATAGAAAATAAAGGTGCTTTACCAGGACGATGAAGAATGTCTGGGGGGGTGGTATCCCCTCGTGGTAGGATAGTCTCAAGGCTAGAAAGAATATGATCAATACGACTCTCAAGATGATCCATGCGGGAATCAATATGTGTAAAACGATCATCTAAAGATCTCTACGGAGGGTCTTCTGATGAAGAAGTCGCCATAGGGACCAAAGAAGAGACAAAAATCTAAGGGAGAGGATGTTTGTCATAATCCCAACTTAGTCTAACTTCCGAAATCACCAAAAATGACACGTAAACAGTCAATCAAAATGGATAATAATCAGAAAATGAGGGGTTGAGAAAGTAGAAGGTTTCTAACAAAATGGAAAAATGGATAGAGGAGGGTGTGAGGCAACAAATATGAACAGGAATAGGGGGCTGGAAAGAGCAGTATGTGAGCAGAAAAGACAGCAAGTAGGTGCAAAAAGGAAGTGCAAAAAGGGCGCAAGCAATACCTGGGTGGGTGCTGATCCGTCGTTCAATCAGTAGTGCCAACAAAGAGAGGTAAAAGTTGAAGATAATAGGGCACTGGGCAGCAACTACCAAGATCCACAATAGGCTGAAAAAAGGTGCTAAAGTAAGGTGCCAAACAGCCTCCAATCAATAGCCAAAATAGATAGCAAGTCGGTGAAAAGAACCGCTGAAAATGAGATGGTAGTAGGGCACTAGACAACCTCCAGTCAATATAAAAAATGGACAGCAAATCGGTGATGAAAAGTGTCAAAAATGATGAGGTAGTAGGGTGCTGGGCATTAGCTACAAAATCTGCAAAAACAATAAAAATCTGCTGAAAAAATCGATGAAAGTGATGGGTTACCACTAAAAATGAGATGGTAGTAGGGCGCTGGACAGCCTCCAATCAATATAAAAAATGGACAACAAATCGGTGACGAAAAGTGTTGAAAATGATGAGGTAGTAGGGCGCTGGGCAATAGCTACCAAATCTGCAAAAACAATGAAAATCTGTCGAAAATCAACAAAAGTGATGGGTTAGTAGCGCACTGGACCGCCTCCACCAAAATTGCAAAAAATGATGAAGAAATCATCGAAAGTGATGGCAGTAGAGCACTGGACAGCCACCACCAATCTGCAAAAATGATGGAGAAAAATCGATGAAAGTGATGGGTGGTAGGGCACTGGACAGCCTCCACCAATCTATAGGAAGGTTGACAGAGAAAAATCGATGAAAGCGATGGGTGGTAGGGCGCTGGACAACCTCCACCAATTTGCAGGAAAGTGCTCTGATACCAAGTTACAAGCTAAGATTCACTAGCTATGCTAGAAAGCAGGACTTAAGCTAGAAAGCAGAAAGAGAATGCTTAAGGAGGCTAAAAGAGGAGCAATCATCATCAACTGAATAAAGGAATACAATGCTACCCTACTTATACTCTCCCTGAATCAAATGGAGGATTAAAAAAAGGGAGGGAAAAGGAGTTGGAGGACAAATAAGAGGACCCCCACTCCAAATCAATGTGACCAAGTCCTAAAAATATAACCAAATAGGGCCCAAGGCCAGTATTTGAATAAAAAGGCCCTTAGGCCTTCTTATGCATAATAACAATAAAAGAATGGACGCGACGAATGTAATGAGCCAAGTCCATAACTGCAGTGATGCAACTGCTTACAAGCTTGCCAAGTTCTTACGACAGTTGGGTGATGATCATCACAACACATCCAGAATTGACTCTTTCGAGAGTCATTACTTTGTTGTTGCAGGAAGACAAACGAAGGAACGAAGCCTCGAGTTCCTCAGCTGATTCTCACACCTTGTACACCAACAAGAGCACGACAAAACAGTCGGAGAAGAAAGGCTCGAAGCAGTCGAAGACAAACCAGAAACCAGCTCAGCACAAGGAACAGTCGAATCTGCGGACAAAGAAGAAGCTATTTTGTAGATACTACAAACGAAACAACCACGAAATACAAGACTGTCGCATACTTCAAGCGAAGAACAATAGAAAAGGACAATCAAATCAAGTGGCGAATACAGTTGCAGAAGTTTCACAACCTATTTAAGAAGTGGATCATGATGCCTTCATGACCAACCATCAAGGAGCATCTGACGACAGTTTTTGGTTCTAGGATTCCGGAGCCACTCAGCACATGACTAGCCTCATTGGTTGTTTCGAGTCCTATACACCTTACAGTACTCAAAAATTTGTTCACCTTGGCGACAATAGCACACAAGCTATTAAAGGTAAAGGCACTGTAAGATTATGCTTTGCAAATGATCAGTCTAAGCTACTCTCTAAAGTCCTGTATGTACCAAAGTTATCTATGAATCTGCTCTCTGTAAGCAGAATCACAGATCTAGAATACGGAGTAGAATTTGAATGTGATCAATGTAAAGTAGTTGATAGGACAGGCAAGATCCTAGCACTCAGAAAGAGACATGGATACTTGTATAAGTTAAGTCATTGTTTTTTTGCCTCTAGTCAGGCTCTCAGTACTTCAATTCATTCAAATAAAGGTTTATTTTGGCATTATAGACTTGGTCATTTAAATCATCCTGTTGTACAACAAATGTCTAGACAATCTATTGTTCTTGATCTCGACTATCCTCGCAAAAAAATCTAGTTACATGTCTGTCAAGACTATCTAGTTGGTAAACAGACTAGGAAACCATTTAAGTCAAGCCATCAGCATGTTGCTAGAGGATTACTAGATCATTCAGATATTTGTGGCCCGATGAAAGATCCTTCGCTGAAGGATGACAAGTATTTTATAACCTTTATTGACGAATTCTCCAGAAAGACGATGGTGTATTTCATAAAGAAGAAATCATAAGCCTTCAACTACTTCAGAATCTTCAAGGAGCATGCAGAAAAGGAGACTGGAAGGACGATCAAGGCCCTAAAGTTAGACAACGGTGGAGAATACATTTTTATCGAGTTTAAGGAGTACTACCAAAGCCAAGGCATTCCGCAGCAATTCATCACTCCTTACAGTCCTCAATCTAATGTCTTAGTTGAGAGGAAGAACCATACTTTGGTCGAATCTATTAAGTGTATGCTATCGCATGCATCATTGCCCAAGAGATTCTAGGCTGAAGCTGTCTCCACTACAGCTTACATCCAAAGCAGATGTTCGACCAAGGCCCTCTCAGACAAGACACCCCACGAGGTGTGGACATGTTCTAAGCCTTCTTTGAAGAACCTAAGAGGGTTTAGGTGCATTGCCTACACGCAGATCCCAAAGGACACAAGGAGGAAATTGGACTTCCAAGGTCTGAAGACCATCCTGATCGAATATACTTCGTCTGATAACACCTACAAGCTGTACGACCCTGATACCCAGCAAATCTTGTATAGCCATGATACAGTCTCTATCGAGGATCAGTTCGTCGACCTTAAAGGCAAGGATATTGCTCAAGAAGAACCGACATCACCTGTCATTGACACGACAGTCCGAGCTTCTGGCTCAGCAAGTATGTTGTTCATAAATGCAAAATGCCAAGTTTGGCCTAGATAGAACTCGAGCTACATGGATATGTCATATCTAGATTGATGAGTACAACTTGCATATAGTTTGTAGACATAGAATTAGCAAAATTATGCTTGTAGAAACTCGTGGCAATTCACATGCATTAATTGTAAGTGATCCAAAGTGACATGCAAGGCATGCACAAAGTGTAATGGACACATGCATGATGATTTGTACATTTTTAGTTAGAACTAGCACACTTGGAAAAAGTTGGTAGAGTTTCATGCATGAGAAGTGACAAATGTCACATAGACTCTAGTTTTTACTTTAGATGTCATTAAATGATGGATGGATGTAGTTCTACCTTGAGCTACCTCAAACTCCATAAATATGTGTAGCTCTCCTCATATTTTGTGATGAAGAACCAAAGCTTTGTAGCTATCTCATGCCATTTTGGATCCACACAATTTTTGCTTGTTATCTCTCTATGTTTCTCTCTCTAACTCGTGTTGAGGCTAATGCTAATACACTGATATCTTGTACTTTTGCTCATTATTGATTTATTGCTATCATATTCTGATTTTTAGCATGCTAGATTGTGATTAAGCCATATCTTCTGAACTAGATCTTGTTAATCAATCTAGAATCAGGTTACTGTGCTAATCACAAAGCTTAATTAGATCCATCATACTTGTGGACATTCCCCACACGTGTGAATTCTGGAAATTTGGTCACACACAACAATCTAGACTCTTCCACCTTGCCTCAAGCATCAGAAGGTATTATGCTTCGTAAGTCATCCACTTTAGATCTTTCCTTGCTGGAGATAATGGCCCTAGTTTTTGCCAAGACTTAACTCATAACTCGACTTATAACTCGAACTTGTAGGACGAGTAGTAAACTTAACTTGGATAATAAAATCGGGTTATATATAATCGAGTTCTATATTTTTAAATAACTAGTTTAATAACAACTCATAATATGTTTTAACTCGAGTTTTTAACTCAAGTTTTAATGGCTTTCATAGTTTAAAAGAACTAACATAATAGTAACAAAGAGCATAACTAATTAATGTAATAATAACTAATATAATATGAGTATTGTAGCTAATATAACTCAGTAAGCTCATATAACTCATAAAAACTCCTAATATATAACTCAGAATATAACTTTTTATATATCTCATATAACTTATAATAAGCTCACATATACTTCAAAGTTGTCTGATATATATAACTCATATATTTAGCTATCCCTACAAAGTTTTAACTCGAGTGTTAACTCGAGATTAACGTTAATATGTATAACCAATATAACTAGCTCATAATATAGCTTATATAAATATATAAGCTCATATGTAACTAATATAAGTAATATAACAATATAATTATACAATATTAATATCTACAAAGTAAAGTATATAAATTTACACAAGTACCATTTCAGAAACAACATTAAATGGTGACTGGACGTGGGTGGCCAATCCTGACATTCAAGCATGCCTCTCCTAGAGCACCTCACCAAGGGGCTGTTGGATTCTATGGTATTGCGACTGCAATGCATTAAATTAGCCGTAATTTACTGAGGGACGTTGTCTGCATGCAGAGTTAGTCTCCAACACTGTTCTAGTTTTTTTCATTACATGATTCACCTCCATCCTTTCAACTCACTTCTCATCCTTCTTTGGAGACTCTATCTGCATTTGCCTGCAAGACGTTTTTTATCTTTGGTGACTAGCTCAAATTATCTCTCTGAATTTGTCATTGCAGTTATAGGAACTACCAATGAGGAGGCAAGCATGGAAGTGAGACTGACTTTTGAAGGAATGACAACCGATCCAGTCAGAGTACCTCTTGTAAATGGGAGAGGAGCAGTGACCCACAAGTCATTGGAGGTAATAGCCCCGAACACTCATGAATTGCACTCTGCGTTAGCCATTGTGCTCACAGAATCTAGCGATGAACTTTGATTGCCAGTAGACATGCTAAATGATTTGGATGGTGAGATTTTATATCTGCTGGATACCAGCATTTCCTTAGATTACATTGTTGAGTTGGTATATAAGCAACAAGTAGAAACTGTGGACTAAAAAAAAAGGTATATATCGAAATCTATTGTAGTAGTTCTTCAAGTGAGAGGACTTCATTTCTTTCCAAAGAAACAAAGAAGAATAGTCCATTCTATTCTAATGATATGGAAGTCTTTGTCAATACAGGAAGAAGTGTCTTTCCACTAATCTTGGAGAAACCAGGTCCAAGCATTTTTAAAAGGCTGCTAGTTAACACAACCTCTCATTATACGGTTGATGAGCTTCCACGAGAGTACAATGGAAATGTTGTCTTCGAGCTCCCGCCAACTTTTGGTACAAAAATGGCAATGATGGATGGGATGGAGCATAAATATGATGGTCACATCTGGGCCAAACCAATAACTACCAATGTATCGTTTGAGGGCAATGTTAGACTATCATATTGTGGTGAAGTTTTTGAGTGCATGAATATTGTTTGCCCAAGATATGTCAACAGTGGAATGAAGAATAAAACTTGTTTCAAAGGTACATTGTTGAGGCGGTGTGACTTCGGGCTAACCACACAAGGTGAAGAATCATTACTGTGTTTTTTTTGCAGAAGACCCGTTGTTTGCATTGGTGCATGTTCATGTCTGGCATACTATGTCATGCCAACAAACACAAGATTAATGTTGCATGTAGTAAACCACAACCATGATGTCCAACCCGGCTCGTCCAAACGAGATGATGATAAAGTGAAAATAATGGTAGACAGAATTCTTGCTGTTGATCACAATCTGGCTCCAGAGGTGGTTCAAATGAAGATCGCAAAGCAATTAAGAACAACATCCATAACAAAAAGAGAATCAGATTGTGGCCATAAACTGGAGGATATGGAGTTGGCCAATTTATTGGAAGTTCTTGCACCACTCGTAGATAACGGGAGGTAAAACAATTTTGCATGAAGTCAGTACTAGTGCACATTTTGTTGGTTTTTTGTGTTTCATGTCAATGTAGATTGTTGTTAACTAGTTGTATTGTGTGTGTCTGCCATTGCAGATTTCATAGGATTGCATCTTCTGCAAGGGGCACGGGGAACTCTGTTTGCGACTCCATCGATCTTTGTCTAAAATAAGACTATAAATATGATTTTTTTTAAGGAAGCGAATTTCCTGAGCAATGTTTGTCTGGCGATAGATGTTACCTATTCAAAATGTCATCCTCTCGACTGACATCTAGAGTCGATCTGGTGAATCAAATGAGGACCGAAAATGGTAACCTGAGGAGATCTTGGATAAAATTTGACCATACAAGGCACGTTCGTAATTGGACTACCATAGCATGCCATGTATATGACCCCAACTTAGAAGTAATCTCCATCCATTGTCAAAGTTGATAAAAGAATTAGATATCCATAGTTGAACTCTAGTTACCTTAAGTAACAGTCATTTTTTTGCATTGGTGCAGCATCCAGGGACTTTTGACAGTAGCCACTTGCGAAATGGAAGAAGAGGATACATAATCGCAAGTACTTTTTTGGGAGATGCTCAACTCCGTCATGGTTCAAAATGGTTTTGATAAAGCAAACTTTCATGGATTCATGTCATATGAGACCCAAGGCAACTGGAGAGCAGTGCACACCATTTTTTTATGGGGGGACCCAAAAATAAGATGGAACAACGTGAAAGGTCATGTCTATTTCATTGGAAACAGATTCTTTGGATTCACGCGACTAAATATGTTCTTAAAGAGTTTCAATCAAACCATGTACGAATGTGTGAAGATTGGCGTCTGGCTGAAACGGGGGGACGATACAGTTGAATAATTGAGGATTATCTCACAATGGTGGTGAACTGGCAAGGTCAGAGATGCTAATATACCTACGATGGATAGCTGAATATCTTGGTGGGCTGTCAAGATTGCTCATTGGGGAGGTTGTATGGTGCAGGTGAGAGTATGAGAGTATAAATGCACATGAAATATAGCTTAAATTGTCTAACATATTTATAGACTTTGAATGAGAATATATTTGTTTTAATTTTCTTGTTCTCTACTATAAGGTTCTTGATGTCATTGAAGGAGCAAATACACCGCGGACAAATCCTTTTGAATCTGTGCACGGTAGTTGGCTAGTTGGCGAAGGAAAACAAAAAATAATACCCTTGTACGATGCTTGTGTTTCTGACCTTGCAAACGCTTTACTTCAAAGTGCTAAACAACATGCTTACAACATGGGCAAGCATCTCGGAGAGGGTCCCAATCTAGAGAGGTTAATGATGCATTCCACTTTTAGGCAAAGCACGAGGCCACTCATAAACTTCCCATCATTTGGCCAGTCGCCAAAGGCGTGAAAGATTCAACTAGTTTGATCATATTTGCTATATTTCCATATTTGGCATATTGAGGCTAACTTTGTTTTTAGACTTAGAGATTGACTTTTCAAAGTTCATTAGTCTAGATTTTATTTGAATAAACACTTTTTGAAAGTGTGGGAAAGTTAGAATGTGAGTTTGAGTAGATTCAAATTTGAATGTTGGGTACTTTGAATCTAGACCCAAAAATAGTAGGGTTAGCATGTTGGTGGAAAAGCCAAGTGGCCAAATAGGGTTAGGACATGCTATAAAAGGAGGAAACTCGTGGAGACACATCTTCTCTCTTCTCTATCTCATTTCATGCTTATACATGGTTCTCTTGGGTTCTACTATCCATTGGTGCACTACACTTGTGATTGCTTGCAATTCTATGTGTAGAATGATCTATAATTGTTATTTTTGGATCCACACATGTGAAATACAACAGCTTGTTGGTTTTTTATGGACAGTAATAGTACTTTATCATTTGATTCATGTTTGATCAAGTTCTATTAGAGTTTGCATCTCATTTTGTGTGTAGATGCTGATTTTTCTACATTGGTGACATTGGTAGGATATCTTCTTTTGTAACCCAAGATCTTTTTGTGGATTGGATCATAAATGATCTGAAATCCTTCACAAAAGGCACTAATTTAACTCAGCATGAAGTTGACATCTTGACATGTGGAGGTTATGTCTTACAAACGCAGGTTGTGGATGGGGGCAAGCCACCAATTTCTCATGAAAGGGGTGCTAGTGCATCAAGCTCTCATGAACAACATTGCATACCAGGACCGCAACCACCAGGACATGGCACCACTGAAGATCATGAATCATCTTTCCCAAACACAAGAGACACTCTTCCACACAAAAGACGATTTAAAACTAGGACAACGATCTGCACAACAATGCATTGATCAGTGTCTTACTATGTTGGCCAGCGTGAAGGCTGTTAAGTGTGTCAAAGAAGGACAACATGAAATCTTCACCATTACACCATTTTGTTTAGACCACGAGAGAGAGTATGATGTTAGCATAACATAGCACAACAACCGTCTTGCACATGTGCGGATTTTCAAGCTCGTCATAGGGAGGGAAAGTCGTATCTAAAAAGCATGCAAACATTTGTACTATTTTTTTCTTAGACTACTAGGGCTGGACCAGAACACAAACATGTTTATTCACTAACCACTTCTAATAGAAATCAAGGTGTTCCGAGCTCTCTCTAGAGAAAGAAACTATCGTTAGTCTTGTTAGTCTTGTTTAGATAGCAAGAAGTTCTTTTTTCCTTGTAGAACTTTGGACTACCTAGTTTTGTGCTTGCGGAAAGATGTGCAGCCCTAAATGTATCACCTTTCAAGTTTTGTTATTAAGATTAGTGCTTAGCATGTAATATTAGCATTTTTTTAAGTTTGGATTTGAGAATTAGGCTCTCTTGAGATTTTGCAATTGGTACACTTTTGATTCTTCTCAATGTAGCTAGCCATTCATACCAACTATCATATTTTTTCTTGCAATTCGGAATCGTTCATGGCAATTGTTGATCCCGCAAATGCATGGTTCATGTTTTGGTTATGCACAATTCTTCAGGTTTGAACTTTGTTGTTTACACATAACCTAAACGCTAACTACCAAAAAACTAAAACCCAAAAGTTCTAACAAATTGAACGTCAAAACTGTTAAAAAAACATGATAAAATGGCCAAAAAACTCGCTTCCATAACCTCACTAAAAATCAATCCCCACTCCCCCTTAGATTGATTGGAGGTAAGAGTGCATCAATAACTTTGGCCTTATCTTGATCAACTTCGATACCTCATTCTAAAATTCGATGTCCCAAAAGAATACCTTCAGTCGTTTCAAAATAACTTTTCTCATAATGTAATGATATAGATGTTTCTCTGTATCTTTTTAACATTTGTTGGAGTTTCTCCAAATGTTCTTTATGTTAATTAAAAAATACAGATATCATCTGTAAATATTTCCAAAATTTTCCTCAAGGAGTCTTGAAATATGACTGTCATCATCCTTTGAAACGTAGCAAGTGCATTTCAAAGTCCGAATGACATTATCTTATATGCATAGGTACCCCAATCTGTCGTAAAGGTCGTTTTATCTCGATCCTCTGGTCTAATTTGAACTTGATAGTAACCAGAAAATTAAAACCATCCAGAAAACTATATCTTTCATAACCAACAACTTTATCCAATATTGTATCTATAAAGGGCAAAGGATGATAATCATTTTTCGTTGCCGCATTTAGTTTTCTGAAATCCTGCCATACTCGGATTTTACCAATTTTCTTCTTTGGAACCATCACAATGGGTGACACCCATTCACTGCTTAAAACTGGATAAATTATCTCTACTTTAAGAGACTTATCTAGTTCTTCTTTCACCATCAGGAATAATTTAGGATCTCATCAGTGTCAATCATTCCCATAGTAGGTTTTATCTCACTTTTTCCATGTACTTTTCTATTCTGGGACTCGCTTGGCTCCGGTTCTTCTTCTAATTCATACATTCCAGATATCGAATATCTATATAATTCAATATTTTGGTCTCTGATTCTGAAGTAGAAGAGGATTCAAATCCCAAAGTATAACTAGAATCTGATTGAGTCTCGTCTTTATATTTATCTTTTAACCAACTCATATGGACTTGCTTATTGGTTCCTTTGGAATTCTCACTTTTTCCAATGAGTAATCACATTAGTCTCATATAGCCATGGTCGACCAAATAGTATTGGATATGTAGGGATTGCTATTGATTTAATTACCACAAAATTTAACAAGAACTATTCCCCTTCAATTCTTACTTCAACGTTGTTGAGTAGTCCCACTGGCTTTCTCCTAGTTTGGTCAACTAGCATCAAGAACTTATTAGTAGATGTAATGTGAGTTAGTCCAAGCTCATGTGCAGTTTCTTCTGTGATGATATTCACTCCAGATCCTGAACCAACTGGTACATTAAAAATAATACATCCTTTAAATCGATTTCTGGAGCTCCTCGATCATCCATTTCCACCTTATTAATATGTACTGCATGAGGTCTTGGTTTCCCTCTCTGTCTTCACACTAATAATTCTTTTAGCTATTTTTGATAGAAGACATTGTCTTCTAAAAGTTGTTTAAAAGTTATACTTGGTCATACCAATTAGCCCAATAGTCCCTCATAAACAAAATTTCTGTTCCTGTTCCAAGCCTCCTAAAAAAAATTTCTTTCATTCTCTATTCATGTTTCTTACCAGCCCAATAATCCCTCATTGCAGCTTTGTCGGTGCAGTGACGATTGAAATTCACACGTGCTAAAAACTTCACACATGGTATCAGAGCTTCATGCTTTGAAGAGGTGAGGGTGTATACATCAAATCATCAGTGTTTTTGCTTGCAGGAACTCGGATTTGGGAAAGGGATTCAAACTCGCTGAGAAACAAGCAATCTGTGGATCATAAGTGGATCAAATCAAGGCTGATATAATCCAGCAGAGCCATGTACGGACAGAGAGCTCACATGTGTGAAATCAACCCTCATTAATGAGTGCTACTTCTCAAGGAATGATCCAAATTTGATGTTCTATAGCTTGTTGGATAGGTATTGAAGAATAGATTGTGTTGCTCTTGTTTCTAAATCGATTTGGTTTGTCTTTAGAAGAGTTTTAGGCAATCAGAGAGTTTGAGAGGGTGCTCAACTTGTGGGATATGCCAAAGTGAACACACATCTGTCTTTTTCACCATTTTTCATCAATTTTCACTATCAATCAAGTAGAATTGGATAGAAGTGAGTGTTCTGAAGTCTAAGACTTTTCATTTCACACATATTACTATGTTTGAGTTGAAAGTAAGTTCCTAGAGAGTTTATCAGCACTTTGAAACTCGTGGGAGAGATAGACTTCTTGCTTGCATGTGCTTCTTTTTTGTGACTGAAGCGAGATCCAAATTCAAGATAGATTGATTTTCTATGTTGAGAATTTGTTCTCACATCTGTTGCTAGATTTTATAGGTTGGATCAACATATGTGTTAGATCCTAGATTGAGATAGCAAGCAACATCCTTTCAACTTCATTTTTTATCATTACTAAAATTTCTCATAGTGAAGATGTCTTCATCTAGTTCACATTTTTTAGAGCACAGTGAGAGATTAATGTGGTACGGTTGTTGTGTTGCTTAATAGTGTTCATAACACTATAGCGGGGTTTTGGTATGATTATGAAGCCAGTCATTGGGTTTCTAGTTCGGATATTGCCATAGATTGTACTAGAAGGTAACTTAAGTTCGAAATCATTCACCTCATAAGTAATCCATCTCAAATATTCCTCTCAATGATATAAATGTTTTTCATTTACTAATTCTTGTATTCTCTCCAATCAAGCAAACTTAATTTGATTCAATCTTTGATGCAATTGCCATGATTTATCTATGAAAGCTTGACCATCTTTTTCAATGGTTTTATCATGATAATGTATGTGGTTTTGGAAATATATAATATATATATAGCTCTAATGGTATTTTTCAACCACTTTGAGCGATAGCTTCTCCATGTTTTTCAATGGATTAGCAATAGCTGATTTATCATGCTAAGTATATTTGTTAAGCATTACACATCACTCAAACTGAGAAATTTATGACAAGATTCTTTTAAAAGTCATTTTTCTCAATCGTAGTGAATTCTATGAGTTTTAAGGATGAATTTACCTTTTTGGATCATTCGGATCCAAGTTACGGATTAGAACTTATAGCCATTCGAAAATCCTTAATAATTTTAACTCTTGAAAAGCATATATAATATTCCCTTATAAAAACAGAATCTCATTGTTCTTTATTTTCTAGAGTTTTTACAGCAGAAGGTAAATCTGTAATTCATTAGAATGTAAAAACATACCATTTACTGTATACTTTGGTTTATAGGTTCAATATGAGCACATGAATCCATTTTTTTTAGATTAAAAAAAAAAACAGATACTTAGTATTCATAATAACCGAAAAAAACCAATCTACATGCTTAACCAAATGATTAAACAAAAAAAATACAGTAAAAAGATAAATGATTTCACCTCAGATCCTTATGCTCTGACTTAAATTTCAAAGAGACTGTCCATAGGCCTTAAGGTCTTTTCTTCAACAGGCATCCTGTTCTTTAATATCTTCATTTTTGTGGTTTTTTTCACAGACTGCCGGGTCCCATCTTCTTCTTTACCGGGTCGTCTCTCTCATTCAACCAAAATCTAGGCGTGGGCTGGGTCGCGATGTGCAGCGTGGCTTCTCTTTCCAATCAGAGTCTTCAAATCTCTCTCTCTCTCTCCAGACAAGGATCGCGAGGGCACAGATCAGATGGTGAAGCGTGACCTTCAGGGCAGCGTGGGCTTCAGGGCAGGGTGGGCTTTCTTTCTTCCTTAGCCAAGAAACAAACTCTGCTCACATTCTCCACAGCCTCTTTCACATGTTCTTCACCTCTGTGAATCGCTACAGCCAAGAAAAGGTTTAGATAGCAGCGATGGACACTCTTCTCCAAGAACACAGGCTATTTTCTCAGTAACAGGCAGCAATGATAGTAATAATGGCCTCCTTCACTACAGCAGGCAGCGATGGTCCTCTTCAAAATCAGATTCTTCTTCCACAGAAGCAGCGTGGGCTTTCTTCACAGATGGCTCATTCTCAGAACAACATCAAATCAATTTACCAATTACATTTCAGAGAATTTGAGAAAGCTTTTATTGATTCCAGGAAAGTACAAGGCCAATAACATGGATGTGTATCTTGCACCTTTGGTCAACGAATTGTGCATTCTTTGGTGCCAATTTCCTCAGTAGCAGGCAGCTTTGGAGACCCTTCAGAGTCAGATTTCTCACAAAAATTCATTATACATCCATTTCTATATCATGAATCAATAAACATATGGGTTTACATTCACAATGGAAATCAGAGGGACTGAATGCTCTGTGATCATCTCTCTTGACACAGCTCTTGCATGAACAGCCTCTAAACTCTTCTCTACTCTCCGTAGAATGAATCCATTCCTTCCTCTTTCCCTGCCTTCTTCACGTGAGAGAGGAGGTGCCTCATAAATAACTTTTCACTAAAGGCCTATCTTGAACATTTTGGCCTCCAAAACCATTTTCCCAGTTTCGGGTTTTCGAAACTCCGATTTTTCCCCGGATGTCGAACTGTCTCATAGGTATCACCATTACTTCCATTCTTGTCTGTGTTACCCGTGACTTCGTATTCAGCACGAACCATCATAAAACTGGCAACTCAGCATTGCGTACAAACCAAAACTCAGTATAATCAATCGTCATCCCCACCTAGGAAAATCACCAAAATATCAATATTTCGTACTCGGAAAACTTGTCTGACATCAACCCAACAAGTTTGATTTGTAAGTCTGCACTATACTTTGCATCAACAAATTTTTTAACTGCAGTTTTCATTTCACTTCTTCCAGTAACAAGATTTTTTTAAGTCACAAACTGCTCTTCACTGAAAACCGCAACTGATCGTCGTCGAACCCTTAACCTTAGGACCTTTCCTTGAAACTTAAGTCAGTGCCTTAAAGGTACCTGGGCATTTTTTTTTAATCATGATATAAAGTACATTTCATCATTACAATATGGCAAAAAATTGCCATTTAATAAAACTACTTAGCAACTGTCGATATTATCATCCATCAAAATCACTTATGAGTGTTGCTAAAAATAGCTTATTGCTATTTAACAAACTTACTAAAAATAATAACGTAGTAAAAATAGGTCTAATTTGTCTTATATAACTGTCATTTGAAAATTGATTATGACATTTGAACATGCCATAGAATTTCATAGCTACTCTTTAACATAGCCACATTTGTATATCAGTAAAAAGTGACATAATAGCAGATTTTGCACATATGAGATACATTTAGCACATTTTCTTCTAGAAAATCAGCATCAATGATTGTAATTACTGAAATTTTAAAATTTTGACCAAAAAAATGCACTGAAATTAACATCTTCCAATTATGCAATGTGGAATATTAGAATGGAATCATTATTGATTCTACAGGATGTAATGAATATTGTGAGTGGAGCTGAAGAAGAACCTGCTGCACCTAATGAAGCTGCAGCATTTCACAAAAGAACCAGAATTGCCCTTCATTTTATAAAAATGAATGTTACTAATGAAGTGTTAAGAGAGATCAGTACATGCACCACTGCCAAGGAAGCTTGGGATACTCTAAAAACAATCTATGAAATCAAGAATACTTCTAGATTGCTTACACTTAGAAACCAAATCTTTCTAAGTTATCAGAGAGTAGATGAGAGTGCTTCATCATATGTCATGAGAGTTAAGGATCTTCATCAAGAGTTAGCTGGTATTAGTGATGCTCTTAAGAACACTGAACTTGTTCAAGTAGTCCTAAATGGACTTAGAGATGAGTATGACAATATTGTGCAAACTTATACTGTTAGAGAGCATCTTCCATCCTTGGAGACACTGCAAGGTGTTCTCATTGCTGAAGAAAGCAGGCAAGAGAACAAGATGCTGAGGATCAACAGACTTTCATTGAGCGATGGTGGAGATGACAAAGCACTCTTTATCAGAGACAAGTCAAGAGGCAAGGGCAAAGGACAACAACACTTCAAGAAGGACAAAGCCAAAGAAGGTGGTGAAGATCAGTCCTCACAAGCTGCAACACCCAGTGGCAAGAAGAAGTTGTCAAAGATCAAGTGTTTTTTCTGTGGCAAGAAAGGACACTATGCATCAAACTGTTTCAAGAAGAAGAACCAATCTAAGCAAGCTAACCTTACTAATGAGGAAGAGTGTGAGGGTGTTGAGAGTGAAAGAGAGGATTCATTAATGATGTCTACTTTTTCATCTTTTCCTTTTAAAAATGAAGAAGTCTGGTGGATAGATAGTGGGGCTAGTTCCCATATGTCTATATCTAGGAACTCTTTCACTAATCTCATGCCATATCTAGGTGCAAAAAGATCAATCTATACTGCTAATGATGTAGAGTGTAGGATTGAAGGAATGGGTAGTATTTCACTGCATGCATCATCATCAAAATCTTTTTGCTTACATGATGTATTGTATGTACCTAGATTGACTAAGAATCTCATTAGTGTAGGACAGTTGTTTGATAGTGGATTGGATGTCGAGTTTCAAGTTGACAAGTGTATAATCTCAAGAAAAAATGAAGTTATTGCTAGAGGATCTAGAATTGGTAAGTTGTACAAACTAGATTTTAGGGAGAGTGCTAACATTTCATATATTGCCTATGAGACCAAGGTTTTCCAGGAGGATCTGTGGCACAAGAGATTGGGACATCCCAATTTCAAAGCCATGATGGTCAACCAAAGACACTGTCTAAGGAGCTTCTACCTTGTGAAGCTTGTGTGCTAGCAAAATGACACAGAAGGCCTTTTCCTAGATCAAGTATCAAGACAAAGCAACCATTTGAACTTGTACACTCTGATGTTCATTTCTCATCAACTAAGACCAAAGGAGGAGCAAACTGCTTTGTCTCTTTTGTAGATGATTATACAAGATATTCTTGGATCTATATGATGTCTTCAGAAGCCATTGTCTATGATGTTTTTCTTATTTTTATGTTTATGTAGAAAAGTAGTTTCCTTTCAAGTTGAAAGCTTTGAGAAGTGATAGTGGAGGAGAATACACTTCCAATAAGTTTAAAGACTTTTGTGAGAGAGAGGGTATTCAATGAGAGTTTTCTTGCTCATATACTCCTCAGCAAAATGGAGATGCTGAGAGAAAAAATAGAACTCTGTGTGAATGTGCAAAAGCCATCAGGCTAGAAGCTTCTCTGCCTAAAGAATTTTGGGGAGAGGCAGTTGCATGTGCAAACTATCTTTGTAATAGGCTTTCAGATCTTGCAATAGGAGGAAAGACACCATTTGAGATGTTGTATAAGAAAAAGCCTAAGATAGAAACTAGGAAGAAGGAAGATCCTAGTGCAGTAAAAGGAATTTTTGTAGGATATGCATCTACCAAAAAAGCATACAAAGTTTATTTACCCTCTACTGACATAAATGTTGTTAGTAGAGATGTCATCTTCCATGAAGATCGGAAGTTTAACTTGGATGATGCACAGGTCAACGAGTCTCATGCAAGATCAATTATCAATCTTGATGTTGTTCAAGAAGAGGTGAGGCCGAGGCTTGAGGAGGAGCAAATTCAAGCTACCACACCAAGAAGACCTACACGAGCAAGATCTGAGCCAAGCAGGCTCACATCTGAAGGAAGGCAACTATTTTCTTATCATTCTGTGAAGCTGAATACAAATCTCTTACAACCACAACAAAGGAGGTTTTATGGATCAAAAGGTTACTTTTGGAGCTAAAGTGTTATGCAGATGAAGATCTTCCAATTATCAAGAATGATAACATTTCTGCTCATGCTCTTGCAAATAATCCAGTCTTTCATTCAAGGAGCAAGCATATTGAGTGGCTCATCATTTTGTAAGAGAAAAAGTCATTGGGAGAGAGATCTCATTGGAACATGTTGCAGATCTTCTCACCAAACCTCTACTCAAGAATGTATTTATGAAGATGAGGTCTAATTATCTTCCTATCTCGAGTTTAGGGCCATGTCCATGATGATTTCCACTAAATTTCATGTTGTACATAAAAGGAGTGTGAATTGAGCACATATCCTTTTAGTGTAGCTCGGATTTGAGTTAGATAGGTTCAATTTTGATGACATGCAGTAGTTTAGATAACATGCAAAGTCATATTGTATGCATGCAAGCCACATGCAATCAGTGCATGCAACATGCAAAGTAGTTTCTGTGATCTACACATGTCTAGGCAGTTTTATGAGTTGACATGCAGTACATGCAACATACATGCATGCAGTTACACATGTGGATCTCTGGTAGGTGAATTAGTTCAGTTAAGTGGACTTTCCATGCAACTCCACTGTAGGAATTCGAGTCTCTCTCATGTAGGGAAAGCTGGGCATGTTTTGCCATATTGTGGATATTGAGATTTTGGTGTTTTGGACTCATTCTCTCTCTACCCGAGTTTTCTATTCTTGATTTTCTCTCTCTGTACCCGAGAGCAGCCTCTTTTTCCCATACTGAACACTTAGAATTTTTTCTAACATTCATTTCTCATAGTGAAGAGTTAGATTTTTTCATCAGATGTATGCCATTGTGCTCTTGTCTTAGATTTTTCAAGCATATTGTTCTTTGATCAATCTTGTGCAATCACAACACCTCAGTAAGATCCTGTAGGGTGTGTGGTGAAGTTCACACGTGCTAAAAACTTCACAGTTAGCAGAGATTCGAGAAATGTTTGATGTATTTGAGTTCGTGCAGACAATTAGTTAATCATATTCGCGAACTGTTCGGTTCTAGACAAAAGTCCTCAACAACTTAAGTCCAAGTTTATGGTTACAAAGCACGAATAGTTTTAGAGTACGTTAGAAACTTATGTCAGTTACAAGCAAGAACACAGATCAATGGCTCAATTCCTCAGACTTTTGAAAGATTTAGTTGACATGAGTATTCATTTTGTGCTTAGGATAGTTGACATCTCTTGATAATGGAATTGACAACTTTTATAAAAATATTGATATGAGTAACAATGCACATGAGCTGAAAAGTCTTCAAAAGTGTCAACTAGTAAAAGATGAAAGAATTCAAATGGTTAACAATCTTTCAACTTGACAAATTGCTAGAAAATATTTGCACTTTATTGGAGTTAATGCTCCCACTTTTATAACAATACATGATTTTTTATAGGAAGATATTATAAATTGCCAATTTTTAAAAAGTACTATGTACCTAATGTTAGAAGATATATAATATGTGACAATGTGCTATAGTTAATGTGAGGTAAAAGTAAATGTACACTACTTAATATTGACACTTGGTGTTATTAATGCTAGGCTTTAAGTTTTGGCAACATGTCAATGAAGTATAGGCTTCATAGTAGTCACTTGTGACATGGCCCATATTTTGAACAATGGTGATGAGGTAATGGCTGCCATTGACAGGGGGACAAGGCAACCTTACATTGCATAGAGTCTGGGACCAACGAACATTCCAATTTTTCAAAACCCTTATTGCTAGAGCGACTGGCATGCTCAATGATGGCATATGCTCACTGATTGAACTGATGCTTGCTAAAATTATGAATTGCTCACTGCTCGACTATTGATTGCCCAATGTTGAATTTGTTGTTAGCCCTATAAGAATCAGTGATAGAAATGAAATAATGAACAAATAATCTTTATGGTTTTGTAAGTTGGAGAATTTTTCTATACAAGATTCTTGAGGCTATCTTTTGTTAATTGTAGGATTCTTGGGGTTATTTTTCATATATTCTAGGATAACTTTCAAGCGATTTTCCAAACACTCATGTTCATTTGTAAGATTTGAGGGCAAAAGTGTAAAACACTGACAACCTTTAAACCCTAACCCTAGTTCCTACTCATAACATGCAAGAATGTAGGCTGTTGTGGAAAATGCATTTCATAGCTCTTCATTGGTCCACGTTTGCCCTAAATCTTCTTTGAAGGCAGGTGAAGTGGGGTTGAAAGAAAAACGTGGTTTTACAAAGTTCTAGAACAAGAACTTGAGAGAGAGAGAGAGAGAGAGAGAGAGAGAGAGAGAGAGAGAGAGAGAGAGAGAGAGAGAGAGAGAGAGTTTTCGAGGGAAAAGTCGCATTTTGAGAGCAGTGTCACATTTTTCGAATTCGAGGAGTGTCACATTTTTCGAGGGGAGTGTCGCATTTCGAGGGCAGTCTCGCATTTTTCAAATTCGAGGAGTGTCGCATTTTTTTCGAGGGTCGCATCGGGATTTTAGCGAAGGCTTCAAGAAATCCGCGAAGCCTTCGGGATTTTCGCGAAGGCTTCGCGAAAATGCCGCGAAGGCTTTGCAAAAATCCCGAAAGCTTCGCGAAATTGGTCCTCAAAAAATGCGACACTAACCCTCGAAAAAAATGCGACACTTGCCCTGGAAAACAAGAAATGTGACACTGGCCCTCGAATCCGAAAAACCTTCAGGAAATTTTACGAAGCCTTCGAGATCCGATTTTTGCGAAAGCTTCGGGGATTTTTGAGGGCCAGTGTCACGAAAATCAGCGATGCCTTCGCGAAAATCTCTCAAAGGCTAGTGTCGCATTTTTTGAATTTGAGCGTAGTGTTGCATTTTTCTGGAGGGGGGAGGCTAGTGATTTTGTGAAGGCTTCGTGAAAATGCCGCATTTTTTTTATGAAGGCCACTGTCGCATTTTTTTCGACGGTCAGTGTCGCATTTTTCGAGGGCCAATTTCGTGAAGCCTTCGCGGCATTTTCGTGAACAAAAATTGGCGAAGCCTTCGCGAAAATGTCGCGAAGGCTTTGTGGATTTCACGAAGGCTTCGCGAAAATTTCGCAAAGGCATCGGGATTTTTGCGAAGGCTTCGCGAAAATCCCTCGAAGATTTCACAAAGGCTTCGCGAAATTTTTCGGAGGGCAGTGTCGCATTTTTCTGGAGTGGGAGGGCAGTGTCACATGGGCAGTGTCGCATTTTTCGGGACGGCCAGTGTCGCAAGTTTTAGGAAAGGGCTTGCGGAAAGGGGGCTGAAGGGAGGGGAGGGCAGTGTCGCATTTTTCGGGACGGGTTCAATTCAAACAAAAATAAATGTGTTAGTGATCTTCCAATTTTGCAAGTGATAAGTCTAAGTTGAAAACGTAATTTTACAGTTGTGCATCAGGTTGGGAGGACCAACGTGCTCTGTAGGTTTCACATGGCCTGCATCAGGCCGCTTTCAGCTGGGTTCAGGGTTCCTGTCATTTGCTTGTTTTGACCATTGAAAATTTGCTAAAGAACATGATATAGTTTTATTTTTTTTGGCTTCAGACTTGTCAACGGGCATAAAGGGTTTATCGAACATTCACATAATCATTAGACAAAAAGCTTTATCAACGTATGTAGTTTCAATTTTTCCACTTAGCCAGTAGTTCAAATTTTCTGGAATGTGTACTACATAATCACAACCAAAACTTTGGGCAAAGTTATCGAACCATAATTAATAAGGAAAAAAATCTGGTTGCCGGTGAGGTCCCGCATTTTGTTCTCTGTATGTGCCACAAAAAAAAACAAAATAGATGCTATAAATGCGTTAAGGAAACTCCTGCAATGGTCTGCTAAATAAGTAGCACCTTCTGTAGAAATGAATACGAAAATTATAAGCAACGAATTGAGCCACATTTATGTTTATGTCTCAAACATACATCCCCATAGGAAATTTCCATATCTTTGTTTAACACTTTGCTAATATCAAACATCTGGAAAAGAAGTGTGGTTTAAAAAACACTGAAGGAGACAAATGAAGGTAATAGAGATGAATGGATATATTTGCATAACCTAGAGTACAATGACAAATACTAAAAATTATGATCATCTGGGGGTTGGCCGGGCAGGCCGCGCGGCCACGCCGCTCTCCTTCACTTCTGCCTTCGCTCTCCTTCACTTCTACCTTTGCTCTCTTTGCTACTCGGCCACTTAATACAGGGAGGGAGTTGTTGCCCATAGAGTGCAGAGATCTACAATGCCTCAACAGCTCAGCCTCAGCAGCTCAACCATGAGCACCCTCAGCTGCGATGGTGGTGAAGACCAGTGGGCTTCCTTGCCTGGTGAAGCTCCCTTGTGATTGATAGATGATGGATTCTGCCAAAGCGGCCGCTGAGGAAGCATGGAGGTGAATGGAAAGGGGACAATTTGAAATCCTCCTTCCTTGATGACGCTGAAGAACGTGAACAGTAGTAAACAAATTCAGAGCAAAGTGAAATCATGTAAAGGTAACCGTAAACAAAAGGTTCTTAAGTTGCAAACCTTACCTTATAGCATGGATATGGATATGGATATTGCAGTTGGTGGATCTCCAATCCGGATTTATTTGTGAATGCTCGTGCAAATATCTTAAGAGTTCGTTGCATTGGTTCTTCTGCTAGGAGCTTGCACTGGCAACAATCATTTTTCATGCAGTCCAGCTGTATAATTTCAGTTCAGAGGAAGAAACACTTTATAAAAGTTGCTTCTTCATGAAGGAATGTGTCAGACAGGTAAGATCTGTTTTTTGTGGGAAATCTATGACAGGGAGGATCTGTTTTCAGAGGAATAAAGAATTCTTAAGCGGATCTCTTCATCTTAAAAGGCTAGAGAATACAAACTACAGGAGGACTTGTCACATCTTTAAAATCAAAAATTTCTCAAATCAAAGCTTTTCTTCTCTAAAGCAAGATACAAACCGAAGGAATTAATGTGTTTCTATCTCTTAGGTAATAAAAATTGTGAAGATATTGGACGTCTTTCCAGTAGGATTCTCTAATCATACCCACCCAATATTTGTTGGCTGAAAGCTAACCACTCATGAACAACATAACTTGGTTTGAGTTTGCAGTATGAGCTCATTGTTTTCAAAAATCTGGTGATTTTAGAGCCCTGTTCCTTAGAGAGAAAGATTGATGCCTAATCCGATTAGATCTTCTCACATGATTCAATTTGATTTGTTCATTTCCTAAACCCTACAAACACAGTATTACATCTGATCAACCTCAAAAGTATTTTCCTTCAAATAAACAGGGAAGTCGAATTGATGATAAGAGAAGTGAAAGACAAATGAATCTTTTTCTATCTTCAGTTGGAATCTAGCAGTACCTTTTCTGAAACTACACGTTTGTAGACGGTGAAGAACGTGAACAACAGTAAACAAATTCAGAGCAGAGTGAAATCATGTACAAATAACCGTAAACAAAAGGATTCAAGCTTCTTAAGTTACAAACCTAACCTTGTAGCATGGATATGGATATGGATATTGCAGTTGGCGGATGCAATCAAAAAGAAAAGAGCAAGAAGACGAAGGAGGCCCGATGGAGAGAGAGACTCACATCCCGCCTGCTCGCAATTGAGAGAAAGAGAGAGAGAACCGATCGAGAGAAAGAGAGAGCGTGGTGACATTCTCTCTCTAAACTAGTTTTAATTATATGAATTTATTTTATTGTTAGTACTTATCTAATCCACCAAAAATACAAATATATGTCAAATCTATATATTATTGATAACAAAAGAAAAAGAAAAAGAAATCTGAAATGCGGGTCCCAATAGATTTGCGTTCTCCCACTGCGATGCTCGCCACGCGTCACTATGCCACTTGGACACAAATCGATGGGTAGCTATGTACACGTGGCAGAATTGGGACCGTCTATGATAGCTGTGCGGCTTCACTGCATATTTTAGACGTGCTCATTTGGATTTATGACACGTGTCTAAACACGTGGCAATATCGCACTGGTTGGGGTTTAGAATAAGCACGAGCGAGCGAGAGAGAGAGAGAGAGAGAGAAGAGAAAATATGGTCAGATCGCCCAGTTTCCAAATCACGCGTTTCTGTTGTATTTTTCTTTGGAAGACTGAGACTGTTTCTGTTTCTATTTCCGTCTTTGCTGCTCTCTTTTCTTCTCTGATCTGTCATCTACGTATTCATGAAGACAATAGGGAGGATATGGTGGAATCTGGATGAGAATTGACAGCAAACAGATCAAAATTTGAAGCCGGATTGCCCTGCTTGGATCTTCTATTTATGAGCCCACCCATTTGATTCTTCTTCTCAGGAATTAGGATCCCGGGAAGGGATGAGTAATGACTGCAAACGCATGAGAGCCCAAGGCCTTTTATGGAATTCAGTTTTGTTTTCAGTTTTGATGGAATTCAGGGAGTGTCAGTCCCCAATGGAGGTTTGATGTGAATAACGAAAGCAAGGTCGTGTGTTAGAGCCTCGTTTGCAGAGTCTCTTGAGAACAGGCCATTGCTTTGGGACGAAGACATGTACCTCTTTGTTGGTAGCTCTGAAATATCCAGCTCAAAGCGTCTTAATACAAAACTGCACTTCCCAGTTTATCTAATTGATGAATCTCTCTTATAGAGATCTAGCCATTCTTTTGAAGGATTTACATTAGATTGAGATAAAAAAAAAAAAGCTCTCTGTGATCTAAATTAGTATACTGTTAAAGGCAGTTTGAAAGAGGGGTGCTGCTACAACGCTGTGTTGGATATTATAGATTTTTGAGAAAAAAGTGTTGCTACAAATTGTAACTGGAAGAATTAAGGCACGATTGCAGAGGTGTATGCGCCGCTCTATCTCAAAGCAAGAATGCAACGCGGCGATCACTTTTGGAGTAGGAAGAATGTCCATCATAGAGCATCTTTGCTGTCTCAGGAGATTTTGCTACTCCCACAGTCTCAACCAAATGACAGCCCAATATCAACTTCATTCACAGCTGCTCCATCCTGCCCCCAAATTGTGCCGACGAAGCTAGAAACAATCGATGAAGACGAGCAAATCCACCGACGCCAGCACCAGCCTGCAGGGAAAAGAGCTGGCTGGCCGCTCCCACGTCGGGGTAGGGTACTTTCTCATAATTGGAAGTTGAAGATTGGTAGGCTGCAACGCAGACTAGTCTTTCAAATCAAGAGATATGCTATGATGAATGCACATCTCTAGTGCCATAATCTGATTGTGAAAAGAAAGAGACACAGACAGAAACAGTGGAAGACAAATCATCTCAACAAAGATAGAATGTTGAGCAGTTTTAGCTTTTAAGCCTATTTCTGTAACTCTAAGCAAGTTTTGTTTTGATTTTAACATTGTAGCATCAATCAGCCACAGACGCCATATTCTCTTTGGCTCACAAATCTCAATATTCCCAAAGGGGTTGAAAGCTTTAAGGATTATTCACATGCTATATGTACATGAACGTGCAGCTTACAAACCTGAGTTTCTTGACATCTGCTTTCTAAGGAGCTAGCTTTCTAAGAACTCATGTATACAGTCTACCCTGGCCTCTTTGTTACCTCAGTTTTGATCCCTTATTCTTACAGAAAATCTATTCCCCAGTATTTATCATAGAGTGAATCTTATATGTTCATTGTTCCAATTCACTTCACTGAGATGCCTTGGATCCTGAATCCATCATAAAAACACAGGGTGGAATATTCATCAAAACACAAGACTTCTGAGCCACCATTGCTCCATACTCAAACCTATAGAGATTGATATTAATTAAGCTATCATTGCTCCAAATTTGCTCTGGCTGATCAGCTCTAAAACAAGGTGTTAACAGGGTTTGATCAGTTCGAATTTATAGTGCATGTGGCCTTGAATATTACCCTTCCCTTATTGTTATCTTTTTCTTTAGCTTTGCTGCAATAGGGATAAGTTATAGTGACTACTCTTTGCAAAATGAGGCTTTGCAAAATGAGGTGTCTTTTGTAGATGAGTTTGAGTCATATACTTTTTTTTTTGCAAAACCTTAAGGCACTAGTATGTTTTTTCACAAATGTACAAGTACAAAGACCGCAGCAACTCAAGGCTGAACCAATTAGTTCCCTAACAAGGGACGAGCTGTACAGAACCAAACACCAAAGGACTACAAGCACATCACACAAGAGGGAGTCCAATAGCAAGGAGTGAAATCAAAACTATGTAACCGCTAGATGCAAAGCGAACTGGAAGCACATAACAGCCAAAAGAGGAGTCATAGTCCCATCGAAGATCTGCTAGTTCTGAGAGGTCCAGATCTTCCAGAGAGTACCGATAGCCTGTAGACATGCCAAAAGGTGAGACCAACACGATCCATAATTTGTGAATCACCCAACAGAACAGAGCGGACAGTAAGAGGCGGAGGGTTTCCCCAATGACTAAGGAGGTGTGCAAAGTCAGTCCCCTAATGACTGAAGAGGTGTGCAAAGTCAGCCCAAAGGTGCTTGTGGCAATAAAAGAATAGATGCTCAATAGATTTAACTTCCACTTGGGCAAACTGGGCAGAGGCGATTTGACAGGAAGGGCCACTTCGCACGCAGAGGAAGAGATCTAGAGACAATTTCGGTAAGCAAGATATATGAGCTTGCCCACATGAATGGAATGAACGTTCACAAATCTCTTATGCCATAGTGTAGGAGGATTAGACAAGCCCTAGTGGGGTATTGAAATAGTCAAAGAAGAGGGAGGGGAGCGTCGAAAATGTTAGAAGTCAATGATAAACTTCATTGTTACACTTCCTAGTTACTGTTTACGATGTACTTTATTACTAGCTGTAACTAGCCGTAGGCTAGTCTAATAGTCTACTCCTAGGTTCTCCCTCTACATTTTACATTCAGTATGTATTTGAGTGTGATAGAGTGATATTGCATGTTCTTCTTTCGTCTCCCTACTTGGTAATTGCTTATTGTGAATGCTTGATGTTGCATTTTTTATTGTTGACATGGTATCAGAGCTACGATAGTCCTGCGTGCCTGATCAGTGGATACAGCTTGTCACAAGCTCCGCAACGAAGTGAGAAAGTCGTTCACAGGAGGTGAAAGCTTGGAGAGACAAAAACAGGTGGAAGAAATCCTTCTTGATGTATTTTGCAAGTTTTGGAGCTCACAATTGTTAGTGGGGAACAAAGACACAGTCCCGGAGGCATTGGAAAGGCCAGGACTGCATCAGACAGATTGAAAATCTGTTGAGCGGGAAAAAATTTACAATATTTTTTTTTAGTCTTTGTGAAAAGTGTCATTTGTCAGAGAGTTGTGCCAAGAAATCCCTCATTTGTTTGTTTGGGGTACTACAAATCACACCAGACAGTGTCTAGTACTGCCATTTAGAGCTTTGAGGCTTCATACCTTTCACATTACTAATATCTGTCTGTTTGAACGATCACTTGTTTCAAAATCTAAGCAATCTGGAATATTCCCTCTGAAAGTTCTCATATTCTCTCTTTTTTCTGTACCAATATCGGATCCAAGCGCGCTAGCTGAAAAAAATTCCGAACAGTTGTACATTCGCGCTCCAGTCCGATATCGCATGCTCCAATATCGGATCCACGCGCACAAGTTAAAGAAGATCCTGAGCAGCCGTACTTGTGAAAGTACAGCAAAAAATGGACCAAGAATAGATCTGAATCAGATCCACAAGTGTGATTGGATGTTAGATTAGATCAACCTATCAATCTACACAAGATTAGATAGCATTTAGATCAAATCTAGATGAATAAATCTAACAAGAACAATCATTATTGATCAAAACTTGTACTTGATGGTTTCACATGTGTGAAAACCTGTCAGAGTACGGATATTAGGCTGAGAATAAAGTACACTAAGCTTAGAACCCAATCAATGCATAAAAACACAAGACAAATAGAGAGAAAACACTATAATTGCTCCAAAACCAAGATTTAGCTTCCATGTCAATTATGGCCAAATGAGCCACCATATATTCACAAGAGCTGATGCTTACTCAGCTGATTTGGCACGTGTGAGAGTGCCTACTCATCAAAGGATCCACCAATAATCATCAATATGGCACATGGACCAAGATTCCTAACTTATAGCCACCTTCCTTGATTTTAGGCAATTTTTCTAATTTATAGGGACTTGCACAAATATCTACTACAAGTTGGATCTCACCTACTACTGATGTTTTAACACATACGAGTAGTCCTTGGCACGTGTGAGATCACTCCTATCCATGTGAAATAGCTTTTCCTACCAATAAAATGATGCCAAGTGGCATATAGCCAGAAAACTAGATTTTGGCCATTTTAGCCACTAGATCTCAAATGAAATGGTATGTACAACCTATATGACTCATCTAAATGATAAATGCATTTATTTCATATGTGGGAACAGGCTCCACACATGTCTTATGATGATATGTACTACTCATAATGGTATTCACAAGATATGATCAAGTTAGCTTTTGCCAATTTTAACAGTACTTCCGCGTTCCATTCTGATATCATGTGTATGACCAGAAAAATATACAGTTTTGTGGTGTGATAAATTACTTGATCCAGACTTATCTGTTCAGTAATGGCAACTCTAAGCGAGAGTGTCCTCAATGAGTCAAGCAAATTGGAAGGAGCCGACAACTATGCAGTTTGGAAATTCAAACTGAAAAACATTTTGATGGAAAAGGAGCTATGGGAGATCATGACAGGTGAAGAGACAAGGCCAGTAATTGAAGAAGATCAGCGGGCATTTGACAGGAGAAAACGGAACACACAAAATGTCATCAACTTATCAGTTAGAGATGCAATTATTCCCTACATTTCGGATTTAGAAGGACCAAAAGAAGCATGGGATACGTTGAAGGCATTGTTTGAGACCACAAACACATCTCGAGTGCTATTCCTGAAGACGAAGCTGCACACATTGCGGATGGATGATGGTGCAACTATTACTGATCACCTACTGAAGATTAAAGAGATTTGTGACAAATTATCAGCAGTTGGAGAGCGAGTACAGGATCGTGAGACCGTGTAGTTGACATTGAATAGTTTGAGTGAGTCACATCAAATGTTTGTGACAAGTATAGCCACACAGGAAAATCATTCAACCTATGAAGAGTTAGGTGGATTGCTTTTGCAGGAAGAACAACGTCAAGAGAACTTGAGTCATCGCAACAGGGGATTTGATCAAGCTCTTGCAGTGAGAGGACGTGTTGGCAGATTTGGTCATGGAAGACACCAATCAAGAGGTGGAAACTCATATCATGGATCGTTCCAACAATTTCAAGAACAATTGTTAGGGCCATTTGTGGCAGGGGATTGGTCCAGCCAAAACATCCTAAAAAAGTCAAGGGGCACCACTACTGATGGTGGCTATGCCCTACGTGAGTAACGAAGGTCCTGCCACATCCAATCCTGGGGGCTTCCTCTGTTACCCCGTGCTCCCCAACCGATGAGAGTTTTCCAGGCTCTCAGAGATACGGTTGCATGGAGGGGGTGCTAATACTTTTGGTGCAATGATTCACTAGCTTTCTAGAATTATGGTTCCGTAAAAACTTTTGATCGCTAATGTCTCTTTCCCCAATGAATTCGGTTTACAGTGGTAAAGATCTTACATGGGCTGGAAACCGATTTCCTGTCTATGTGCTCGTGGGGTGCAAGTTATATGCACCGCTTTGTTTGCTAAGCGGCGATATTTTCGCCGACCGTCGGGTCTAGGTATTTCGCTAGACAGTACCAACGGCGGGTGTGGCTAGTGTGACACTTAACCAAGGCGGTGTATTTCAACCGCGGATGGTGGACGGCCCGCTCTGGTGTTTCACAGAGGTCGAGTCCAACTGACGCACTTCATAATTGACAAAACGGAAGAAAAACTTCACAACTTGACGGTTTTATCGTCGTTCAACTAACAGGTTTATCATAGAGCAAAAGTACATTTCTTTACTTTTTCATAAATCACATCGCAATAATTAGTGCAATACGACACCAATAACCCTAGCTAATTATCCTTAATTTCTTTTACTAAGTCAGAAATGGAAAAAATCCTCATTGCCCTAATTAACCACACAGCATGTTTATGCACATTATAATTCCAATCTGAACTCTTAAACAAAAATACAATTCATTCCAAAACTTCCCCTTATTCACTCAACTGAATGAGCATAGCCACAAAATGCAAACACCTCCAACCTCAAATGTATATGACCTCATTACATATGTAAACAGTCTTTAAACCCTACTTGTTTAAAAAAAACGCTTTATGAAAATCTCATTCACGTGTAGCCGACTATAGCAGTAACTTCACATTGCATTCCGATTTAATTTAAGAGTTTGTAGACAGAATTTTATGAAACCAAAGTGAATAGAAAGAAACATATTAAAGTGAAAACTTACTTCAATGTGCAATTAGGTAGCCGGATTGCGCATGAAAAACCAACTAGTCATGAATGCCTTGCTGTATCGATCACTTTCCCTTTGCCACTTGTCACTTGCTTTGTCACAGTCGGTCGGTGAAGAGCATACCACCGTAGATCTAATTCTTGGCTGTGGGCAGCGATCAGAGGCTGCAATAGGTCTGATTTTTGCCTCAGATGAAAAAGGTAGGGCACAAGCAGCAGGCAGGTCGCAGACAGTCTGGCAGCTCACAGGTGGCCGCAGGCGGGCAGGCAGGTCGCAAACAGGCCGCAGGCAGGCAGGCAGGTCGCAGACAGGTCGCGTTGTCTGAGACAGCTCGCAGGCAGATTTGATAGGTCATAAACATGTCATAGTAGAATCAGAGGCCTCTAACAGTCTGATATAGATTGCTTTTGATGCACTGGGGCATGGCAGATTCACCGACAATGGGTCATGACTTTATAACTGACCCGCATAGCAGTGAAGGCTTTGCTCAGAAAGTAATCATGCATGAATCGAAGTGAACCAAGGACCTGATCACACACATTCATAGACAAACATGGACTAACCAATTTGAACACTTCTCATCAATCAACAGGATATGACCACCTCCTCATGCTACACTCAATCAACCAACACACGTGAGTTTCGCACACAATATGATATATAAAAAAAAACAGCAAGCTGGAAGACACATCATCCTCTCGAATAATCAACTTTCATCACTCACACAATGTAAGCACTTTGGTGAAACCCTGACATGACCAAAAAGGGCAAGCCTCCCAACATCCCACGAACAACTGGTATCAAACAATCCCTCCAACCACAAATAGTATATTTAATCAAAGAATTCACCAACCACAAGCAATTCCTTACAAACAACTATCATTCTTTCATACAGATGAAAGCATACTAGTGAGGACCACACAACCCTCAATCAAGAAGCAATTCATTTAGCAACCAACATTCAAGTGAACTAATTCTCTCAAGCAACCAACTAGCATGGGAACACTACAAAAGACAACTACACTCCAAACCACTTCATGCTTAACCCAACAACTACAAGACAAGACAACAAGAATTACTGACACTATGCTCATCCAACTCTCAAACAAGGCAATGAAGCTCTCCATGCCACTCAAGACAATAAAGATCAAAAACTACTAGTTCTCAACATGACTTTTAACTCTCAACATCCAACTTACACACACTCTCAAATACAAAGAGTTGGCTCCTTTTTATAGGAAAACCCAAGTGTCCCCCTTCAAAATGAAGCTTTGCCAATTTTCATGCCCTTCAAGCCCTCTTTGCCATTTGTCCTCAACCCATTTGATAGTACACCTAGTGGCCTCCATAAGAGAGTGGGGGAGTGGTTCATTCAAGGCTCTCTTCCAAAACTAGCCAAGATGCCATTTTTGTCAAAAGCTAAGGAGGCCATTTAAGTTTCCCCTTTTGTACACCCTAGAAGCCCAAAATGTCAATGGCTAGTGGGTGTACCTCCCAAATTTTTTAGCCTCCAAGGTATTTTGGCATTTAATATCCAAATTTTGGGTGAGGCCCTTTTTCAACCCCTATTTTTAGTAGGCGGCCTTCATTTTTTCTTTGGGTACCTTCGGTTTTGGCCTTTCTTCATTTTTTCAAGGGTCGTGCGCCTACTGCTCATTTGTCTGGATTTTTGGTCGGTTGGGTAACCACTTGGCCCACACATTTCGTTAATTGCCCGTAAATTGCCCAAACTTTGCCGTTAGGGTTTCTGTTCCCGGTCCCGTTTTTACCCGTAACTTTTCTTTCTCGGTTTTTTCTTCTGTGGTTGACTTTTTTGGCATTCATGACTAGGGCTCCCACGACAACACAGTTTCCCTGAAAAATACACTAAGTGATCATATCTTAGTAAAAATGGACTCAGTACATGGTGACCTTTTAGCACGGTCATACCGGCTATTTTTTTTACAACTGGCCATTTTTTTGAAAAGCCGTAAAATATTTACCGTCCATTTCTAAGGCCGCAAAATTTTCTCTAGCCTCATTTAGGACGGGCTGGGACCCAATTCTAGGTGGACCGGCACTTTTGGCTCGGTCTTACAAAACTTGACCACAAAATATTTTTGACGGTTTTTCGAAAGTCAGTTTCTTACTTTCAAACTGTGTGTAGCCACTTTAGGACGGGCTGGGACCCAATTCTAAGGCAAATTTGTGCCGATTTTTCTCTAATAACCGGGTTTTACATGCTAGTTTTTTCAATTATTGCAAACTTAAACTTCAATATTAGCCCGATTTTTTGTGCGGAAATATCGGCTAACATTGGCGACTACCACTGGGTAGTATGGTCCCCATACGGCGGACCCAGAGACTCTGGTTTCATAGACCAGCTCCTAGTGGTGGATCAAGTTAGTGGGCTCAGCACCCTTGCTAGGTGATGCTAACCACAGTGAGTTAGTAGGATGTCTTCAACAGCTTCCTACCCAAAGGCCATCTATTTAGCCCTTAGGACCCATCTGCAACCGGATTGGATTTAACCACAACATCTTTGAACAGTTTGGTGTCTTCATACCTGCAAAACCCACCTGTGACCTAAATGGCAAATGCTCCCAATTCTATCAGATGTAAGGCAATGCCTACTTTCGGACCCATGCATGGAGAGATATGCAAATGCAAATCTTAGGATTGGAAATGGGATGATATGGATGCAGGTCATCGGTATTGTGTCTAACACCGTGTCATTGATGTGTGTGTGAATGTATGCACGATGAGGCTTTAGTACCCCAACTCTGAAACCGGTCGAGACTGGTGATTATCAATTCTTTTTTTTTTGTTTAGACATTCAACTTATACTCTCTAAGAACAGATTCAATAGGGAATAACCATCTAGTCTCCTCTCTGTACTGACTTTCCTCTCAAGCCCTATATTCTGACAGTAGTCCATGTAGGACAACTTACTGTCCTAAGATGTATGCATAAAGATGTATGCATAATAAAGATGTATGCATAGAAATTGAGACTTGCAACAGATGCTCACCATACCGTGTCTAGTGTATGATGCATAATAGTGAGGTGGGTGGTTACAGTGCATTCTTGCACATTTCCATCCGTTGGTTTTGCAACTCCCCGGTGTAATTGGGGTCCACTTCTGCCACATCCACAAGGGCTGGATCGGCACCTTCCAGGAACTTAAAATAAAACATCTCATTTAGGGTTTTGAATTCCTGAAAGTTCTGTCACGCATTCGTAGGTACAATGCTAGGTCCGCTCCTGACTCCATGGACTCATTGGGGTTGTACCACCATTTTGGTGGGTTTAGTCTTAGCGCCCCAAGGTTGTAGTAACCAATTCTGCAGGCAGTAGGCATAGTGGTCGGCCAATCTAATGATATCATCTTTCTGGTGCGCGGCAACAACTGAGAACCTACATAAGCTTTCGCAGAAATCTTTGTAGTTTTCAAAACTACCTGGGATGAGTGGCTATGTGAATCTGAGGGCGGAACTTGTGGATGGTCGTAGCTCAAAAACCTGGATATCTAACGGAAACTCCATGGGCAGTAGATATAAGCTGTAAGCATCAAAAATTTTGTAGAACAGACTGTCCGACAAAATTTCCTTGCGGTGCATAGGGTAAGCGGGTAAAGGGTTGCGGGAACTCTGAGTCCTGATTGGTCCTCTTGCAGCTTCTTTTCTCTGATACTCATGTAACTGCCTAGCTAGCATGGCTACGGTAGTTTCGGTTGTAGCTAGTTCCACCTTGGCGTTGGCTAGGATCTTTTCATACTCTTTATACCCCTCCCTATGGCTTAGCTGCCGTCTTTCACTAGCCTCCTTGAGGTCATTGTACTTCTGCTTTCAGGTATCTCGCTCCTTATTGGTGCTAACCAACTCGTTAGTGGCTCTGATTCGTAGGTTCTTTTGTTTCTTCAATTCTTCTTTCAGACGTTGGATTTCTATGCCGGTCCTCTATCCTTCCTTCAGTACAAACCTCATCAGTTTTCTATGGCATTGCTTGGGCTGATTACTGCTCTGTGGGTCTTCCATTCTCTTTTCAGCAGTGAATTCCATCACCTGTGTTTTAGCATTTATATACATGAATATACAATGTGTTGAATGTACTAAAAATCTTTAAGTTGTACACCCCCTCTCCCCTTCCGTGTGTATCTATCAGGTTCATGCTAGGGTAGGGTTTTACTATGTACTTAGGCCGTGTGCTTTAACCCATGGGTTATGCTACTATGGTGTGACCTAAAACAAGTTCTAGATAGTTCATGGCTCATTAACTGATGTAATTGGACTAGGAGTTCGGGATTCTCTAGACCTACTTGGTTTATCAGACCTCTGATCCACCGAACTCCATACCATGCTTGGGCTTTTAGGATTGTCCATAGCTTCACAGCAATGGTTATGGGTGAAATGACTACCCTACCTGGCTCACATTGCAAGTAATGATCATGGTCGTAGGCTATCGCTGCTAGACTATCAGCACGTTGGTTCTGTGCTCGTGGAGTATGCATCCATTCGATGTGGGAAAACTCTCTAGTGTATTCGTTGATGGCAATTGCATAGGCCTGTAAGGTCCTGCTTTTGAGTCGGTATACGCCAGTCATACCTCGGATTAGGAGTTGTGAATCCTCCATAATTCGGAGGTTGCTTATAGTTTGCGCAGCTCGCATGGTTATTTGTAGACCGATTAGAAGGGCTTTGTATTCGGCAGTGTTGTTCGTGAATTATTTCTCTAATAGGACTCCTATACTGGCTAGTTCAATCCCATTGGGATTCTGCAATACTGCTTCTATGGCACCTTCTCTATTCGAATGTCTGCAGGCTCCGTCTACCGTCAACGTATATGTCCCAAGTTCCTAGGTGAGTTCCATATCCCAGCAATAATTTTTTTGTATTTTTCTTGATTTTATGAATTTTTTTTTTGGTTTTTCGCACCCTTCCATTCAACGTATATGTACAAGGTCACTAGGGCTACTTTTGATTCTCTGAGTGTTCCCAATATTCGTGATGCTTCTAGGTCGTTCACTCCGATACCTGAAAAGGTGTTACATATTGTATAGGTGACTTCGGCTTCTCTTTAACTACTGTAAGCTCTTAAAAATTTCACTGTTCAACTCAGCTAGCTTAACCGTGTTGTTTTCATACAGTTCCATTATTACATATGGACCGTTCCAACGTGGCCCCAACTTTTGAGGCATCAGCTCGTGTCTAGCATCGTAGAACAACACTAACTGCCCCTGCCTGAACTGATAATCGCGCATGTTCCTATCATGAATCTCCTTCATGCGTCTTTTGTGGGTTTCTTGGTGATTTAGGACAGCTATTCGGTGCTTGTCCAGGTCTTGTAAAGTGTCCAGTCGGTGTTGTATTGATTCTTTCTCTCCTAGGTTGTGCTTCATGGCAAACCGCAAGGATGGGAGCTCTATTTCTATTGGCAGTACACATTCTTGGCCATACACTAGAATAAAGGGCGTGTGGATGGTACTGGTCTTATAGGTGGCATTATATGCCCACAATGCCAAATACAGTTTTTTGTCCCAATCCCTCTGTCGGTCTGATATGGTTTTCCTTAGAATACCCACTAGTTGTTTGTTCGTGCTTTCAGCTTGACCGTTGGCTTGCGGGTGGTAGGGTGTGCTTTTCCGGTGCTTGATCGTCAATTGATCAGTCAAAGCCTTAATAGTTTTGTTTAGGAAATGGGTACCCCTGTCAGAGATGAGTTCTCTGGGTGTACCGAACCGGCCTATCACCTGTTCTAGTAAAAACCAAGCGGTTTCTTTTGCATTGTCTTTGGCCACAACCCGTGCCTCGGCCCACTTTGTGAAATAGTCAGTGGCCACTATGATATAATGTTTTCGGCTAGATGAAGCTGGGTGTATTGGGCCAACGAAGTCGATGCCCCATTTTTCAAAATGGAGACATGCCTGTATTGGAACTAACGATCGCACCCTATTATCCATCTTGTCAACTCGTTTACAAGTGCGCAGTTCCGGGCATGTAAATGAGCATCTTGGAATAGTGTCGGCCACCAGTAACCCGCCCTCAAAACTTTTTGCCCTGTGAGCTGGCTGACAAAGTGGCCCCCACAGGCAGAATCGTGACACTCCTCTAGTATAAATTTGGCTTCTTCAGGAGTGACGCATCTTCGATGCAACCCTTCAACACCTCGTCTGTACAACGTGCCCCCTATTAAGGCAAACTTTAGGGCTTGTAGACGTAGCTTTCGTTTTTAAGGAGTCGTCATACTGTTGGGTGCTCAGGAATTGTGCCAACGTCTACCCTCAAAAGTTCTTTTAAGTGATCAGTCTCCCACTCATCGTCTGTTTCAGTAACCCCTCACAGCTCACAAATACAATCGTTTAACCCTCTGCAGTTTAGACGGCTTGCTTTGGAGGGTGTAATCAAACTCCTGAAGGGAGATTATCCACTTCATTAAGCGCTCAAGAGGTTCTAGTTTATTCGTCATCAAGGTGACTGCAGTACTCTTGGTAAAGAAAGTCACTTTCCGATGCAATAGGTAATGTCTTAGTTTGGCAACAGCGTAAGCTATCCCCAAACAAATTTTATCAGCCTTACTATAATTAAGTTCGACTTTGTTTAGTTTTCTCCCTATAAAATAATAGGGTGATATTTTTTGTCCCAAATTTGGGCCAGGCAACAGTTTATGCACGTGTCCGCGGTGCTCATGAAAACGAAGAACTCCCTGTCGTACATAGGTGGTTTCAATATTGGAGCGTTAGCCAAAGCTACTTTTAATTCCTGAAAAGTCTTCTCACATGCCTCGTCCCAGGTCCACTCCATGTTGCTTTTCAATAAGCCAGTCATCTGGTAAGTACGCGTGGTAGATAAGTAGTGGATGGTGAATAAGGTTGAGTGTCGAGGTGGTGAGATGATTGGTCATGTGGTGGGGAGAGAGGTGTGTCATCCAGTGAGGGTGATGAGGCTTGATAGGTGGTGTCAGGGTGAGTGGTAGTGGGGTTAGGCTCTTCAGCTGAGATGCCTCGTTCTTGGTTGTAGTACACTCTTGTGTGCTTTGAGGTGCCACCATTGCCGACTGATACCCTGGATTATCCCGTTGTTGTCCTGTGTGTAGTGCGAAGATCCAGGATCATCAGTTCCTGCATCTTGTTGTCTATGGTGTTTGGCGTGTATTTCTTCGTGCTTTGTGTGTAATGTGGGTAGCTGCTGGCGTAATGTTTTTAGTTGTCCTTCTAGCTCCTCAATCCGTGTGTTGAGCGCAGTTTGATTTGCTAGAGTGGCCTGCTACAATTGTTGTGCTTGTGCCTGGTTCGCCATCAGTACCTGAGTTAACTTCTAATAGGAAGCGAGAGGTATTACAGTGCCTCCGGGATTGGTGGTGCTTGGAACTGGTTGAAATCAATTCATTGAATATTGCCCATCATAGTGGCCCGTAAGTTCCTGTGGCTTCGTCGTTCACCTTCTAATTGTGTTTCCAAGGTCTTGATGAGATCATCCCTACGTTGTAAGCGTGCTTGAACGTCCTTGTTAGTTCGGTGTAGCTCTCTGAGGTCAGCCATGAGTTTTCTATTTTGTTTTTTAACTGAGCGACTTCTTGTTCTAATTCTGTGGAGTAAATCTGCCATTCTTGTATCTTGTTTGTCAACTGCACATTTTCCTCTTGTGAGAAGTTGCACCAATTCTGGTACTCATTGATTGAAGAGTAGAGGTAATGCATGGCATCACTTTGAGCGTTGATGGCCCGTCGCACATTTTCCGGAAGGTACTGCCACTCCCCAATAGGAGGATACTGTTGAGAGGTGGGTGCATAGGATGGTGGGAGATTTTGTTTTACATTTTGATACAATGTGGTGTACTGTTCATGATGGACGGATTGAGCATATGGAGGGTGTGATGTTTGAGTGATGGTGATAGGGATTGGAGACGTGTCGGCATTTGTGATTGGAGAAGTGGAAAGTATTGTGGAAGTGGTGGCGATAGCGATAGTGGTGGGTGTAGGAAATGGTGTGGTGGTAGTAGGTGGCCTGTTTAACAGTGAAAGTGAGAATTCTTCAATGTTGAAGGATGTGTCAAAGACATTTGAAAAATGCATCGAAGATTGCATAGAGGTGGTTGTGACTGGTGCGATGGAGAGTGGGAGTGGGAGTGTGTTTGTGACTGGTGCGGTGGAGAGTGGGAGTGTGTTTGTGGAGACATTAGGGGGTGTAGTGGTGAGGGTGAGTGTGATGGGTAGTGTGACAGTGATGGTTGATGTGATGGGAATTGATGCGATGGTGGTTGGTGGGTCACTTACCATGAACGGCACAAGTGGGACACCAGGTTCAGTCTCTATTCCAGGGGCATTAGTCAACCCAAAGGGCATGACGTGGTAAGCGAAAACCCCAAATGTGGTTGTGAAGGTAGTCTTCAATTTATCCTCTTCTGCTATGGCTATCTGATTATAGCCCGCAAAACAATCCATGAAAGAGTATTGGTCTCTTCCCGCCATTTCTTCTAGGACTTGGTCTATGAACGGCAATGGGTAGTAGTCCTTCTTAGTCTATTTGTTCAACCTCTTATAATCCACACATACGCGAATGCGTGTAGAGTTCTTCTTGGTGCGAGGTACTATTGGGGAGCAACACTCAGTGTTCTCTACCAAGAATATCAGACCAGCATTTCGAAGTCTCTCGAGTTCAATGTATACTCCTTCCTTTAGGTGGTAGGGTAGCCGACGTTGTTTTTGTCGTATAGGTTTGGCTCCCTCCTTCAGTGGTATTGTATGAGTCAGTAGATTGGGTGGAATCTCCTTCAAATCTGAGTAGTCCCAGGCAAAAATATGCTGGTACTTTCTACACATCCATTCTTCTTCTTTTTCACCAATGCCTAGGGAAACACCTAATTTGATGTTCTTGGGCTCTTCTAGGGTTTCTAGGTTTATCAGGCAAATATCGGCATCTCGACTTTGGGAGGCCGCTCTTCTGGAGTGTTCCACTCTATGTCCAGTACTGATCTCAGGTTTGGTTCATTTTCACTCGTAGTGGACTCATCATCGTCCTCACTACTCGTGACCTCCTCCCACTCAGACAAAGGTATGGGTGCTCTTTATGACTGAGGCACCTCGGGATAACCGTCAACTATGGTATGCTCTCTACCCCTTCCAAAAATCAGTACTCCTGCGGGGATGTTGACTGTGCAGTTGCTAAGCCTGAGCCATGGCCCTCCTGACAGTATAGAGTACCCTCGATTCCCGGCGTACATCTTCATGACGTAAAAGTCCACTTGAATGGTTTTGTTGGCCACGGTAATGGGTACATTCTTAAGCTCGCCCTCTGGTTTGATCACTGAGTTGTTGGCTAGCTTTAGGGCTGTCAAGGTAGTGGGTTCTAGAGTAAAACCAAGGCGTTCTGAAAGTTCTAGACTTATGATGTTAACTGCTGACCCGGCATCAACTATGGCCCCTTAAATGACTAGGCCATCTATGAGTACATCTACCTTAGGGCAGTAGCGATCTAACAAATCCGCATCTACTTTCCCTATTGTAGGTGGCTCCAATGTTCTGGCCGTGGGTGGTCTCATCAATCGTTTGACCGTGCGTTTAATAGTGGGTGACAACTGTACTAGTTGCCAGAGTCCTATTTCCAATTTTAGATTCTCTAGGGCTTGACCTAGGTCAATATTCTCTCTCTTCAAGATTAGGTCTACATCCTTCCTAAACTTGCGCATTCGGGTCATGGTTCTCTTAGTGTCTAGGCCGGTTTTCTCTTTTCTCGGTCCTAGGAATCTGGGATGTCTACGCCCTTCCAAGACGCTAACCTCACCTTGATCTTTGGGTAGTGGATCCTCGTAGATGGGTGTAGGTTCGAATACTGGCTTCTCAATGACCATTGGGTTATCTACCTCCGGTGGTGGTTTTGGTGTAGGCTTGGGTTTCCTGGGAGGTAGCTCCGTCTGGATATTACTCCGGGTCACTACTAAAACTTCTTTCCTGCTCGTGGGTTCCTCTAGTGTCTCTACGATGATGAAGTTCACGGGTGGCCAGTCATCTTCTATGCATGCCTTCCCTTTATCCACCTGGCTAATCCTAGGTCTGCGTTGTATGTATTGAGGTGGCCTTGATGGCCCCGCCGTTCTGTCCTCCTGGGGTCTATGGTTCACTGGCCCAGGCATCCTATTCCTAGTGTTTAATGTGTCTCTACGTACCCAACATCTATCCTCCAAGTGTCCAAGCCTCTTGCAGTACCCACAAACTTGGTTGGGACAGTTTTGATTTAAATGATTCCCTCTATTGTGTCTACACATTAAGGGATTCGGTCCTTCTATGGGGTGTCTCTGACCCAACAAATTTTGGTGTCGTTTGAGAAAATTTACATCTGCTGCTAAGGTCTGCATATTCTCACTCATCACGTCCATGTATCCCTTTAGCATGGCTCTCATATCGCCTAGTTCTGCGTTAGAGCCTGTGCTCTCATAGCCTCTATCGGGCATCTGTGCTTGGAGTCTTCGCGCATCTTGTGTTTGCACGTTCCTTCCTTGTCGAGGTTCAATAGCCTGTATGGGACGGGGTTCCACTATGGGGTGTGCTCCTATAGCTGCGATTGGGCCTCCTCTCCACGTTTCTGGGCTTAGGTTCAAGCTGTTCACTGCTTGTGATAGGTGGGATGCGTGGGCAACCGCAATCTGTGGGTCTTCTACCACGATTGCCTTATCTACTGCCGCAGCCAATGTCTGGGGGTTACTTTGACGTGCAATCATTTGTATGTCATTCTTGAGCCCTCGCAGAAAGAAGGTCAGTAGTAATAGGGGTGGTAATAACACAGTGGGTTCCACTTGGCGTGACAACTCTGTCAAACGATGCCAATATTGTCAGATGGTTTCGTTGCTTCCTTGTTGTAGGGAAGTCAATGTGAACAGTAGGCCATCAGCCGTTCGGTGGGGAGCATACTCAATTAAGAACAGTCTATGGAACTCCTCAATGGTGTGAATTGAGCCTCTCTGCAGACTATGATACCAGTGCCTAGCCGTTCCAGATAAAGTGGTGGCAAAAAATATCATTTCATGATGTGGGTTTGTGATGGCACTGGTAAAGCAGGTGGTCCAAAAAGCATCAATATGCTCTTCGACACTTTCATACGGTGCTCCATGAAACTCAGGAGTGGATCCACTAAGCTTCGGTAGTCCTCCTGTCTATGGGGATACTACGATTGGTTTAGTCAAATGTCGTGCCATTCTGTTGGCAACAAGTTCTGTAGCAGCAGGTGCTACATTCACTAACGGTGGTTCTGTAGCGTCGGTTGGCTCAAGTTCTGGTAGTTCTTCTATAGGTTCCAACGTATCATCCAAGTCCATTATAGGTGAGTGAGACTTATCATTTAAGACTGGTGGGACAAGAAACCCACGATGGCTTCTTCTAAGCCCTAAACGCTCTCTCTGGAGATTTGAAGTCTCTCCGTGCGGTGCTCCCTTAGACCTAGGTTTCCTTGGTATACCTATGATGTCTTGTCTAGGGTGACACTAATAATTGTTGCATAAAAGATTTCTCACTTACGGATAAATCAATTGTTGTTGCACATGCGTTTTGTGATTTTCCCACGTTATCCCATAGGTCATGCATCTTTCATCCACTAATACTGCATACGACCTAACTAACTCTACTTGGTCATTTTTCTACTCAATCCTAATCCAACCATACCCTTGTACAGTTTTTCTTGGTTCTTTGTACTAGGTGCCGTCTCTACGGGATGCTAGGGTTGGTGGGTCGTAGGGTAATGACTTTCGACTTAGGGCTTTGGTTTTCACTTTCACCCTAGGCTTCATACAAAATCCCATTCTCTGACCTGTCCCGTCACTCTATGAAAGATTTCTAGTATACTTGGCATCACAGCCTAAACTCCCTGCTAGTGAAAATTGTATGTAGTCTCTAGTCCAAACTACATTCCAAATTGTTGGAAATAGGGTTGGATTGTGAACTCATAACGTATGTTCTAGGTGTGGGATTAGCACACATCACTGTGTGATGCTAACCACTTCGTCCTGTGATCAACGTGGTACTAGCTGCTTGTACGGTTATGCTAGCTTGCAGCTGACGGTTTAGATAGTGGAATTGTTTTCAACACACGCAATCTAGGACCTACAAAACGTGTAGTCTTCTGGTAGTATGACAACTAGTGCTTTCTAGTCCAACGATATGGATAACTACTCTTTCAAGCAACATCTCCTGAAAAATTTTCAACTCCCGGCAGACGCACCAATGTCAGGGCCATTTTTGGCAGGGGATTGGTCCAGCCAAAACGTCCTAAAAAAGTCAAGGGGCACCACTACTGATGGTGGCTATGCCCTACGTGAGTAACGAAGGTCCTGCCACATCCAATCCTGGGGGCTTCCTCTGTTACCCCGTGCTCCCCAACCGATGAGAGTTTTCCAAGCTCTCAGAGATACGGTTGCAAGGAGGGGGTGCTAATACTTTTGGTGCAATGATTCACTAGCTTTCTAGAATTATGGTTCCGTAAAAACTTCTGATCGCTAATGTCTCTTTCCCCATTGAATTCGGTTTACAGTGGTAAAGATCTTACATGGGTTGGAAACCGATTTCCTGTCTATGATGTGCTCGTGGGGTGCAAGTTATATGCACCGCTTTGTTTGCTAAGCGGCGGTATTTTCGCCGACCGTTGGGTCTAGGTATTTCGCTAGACAATACCGACGGCGGGTGTGACTAGTGTGACACATAACCAAGGCGGTGTATTTCAACCACGGATGGTGGACAGCCCGCTCTGGTGTTTCACAGAGGTCGAGTCCAACTGACGCGCTTCATAATTGACAAAACGGAAGAAAAACTTCACAACTTGACGGTTTTATCATCATTCAACTAACAGGTTTATCATAGAGCAAAAGCACATTTCTTTACTTTTTCATAGATCACATCGCAATAATTTATGCAATACGACACCAGTAACCCTAGGTAATTATCTTTTACTAAGTCAAAAATGGAAAAATCCCTCATTGCCCTAATTAACCACACAACATGTTTTATGCACATTATAATTCCAACCTGAACTCTAAAACAAAAATACGATTCATTCCAAAACTTTCCCTTATTCACTCAGCTGAACGAGCATAGCCACGAAATGCAAACACCTCCAACCTCAAATCTAAATGACCTCATTACAGATGTAAACGGTCTATAAACCTTACTTGTTTAAAAAAAAACGCTTTATGAAAATCTCAGTCACGTGTAGCTGACTATAGCAGTAACTTCACATTGCATTCCGATTTAACTTAAGAGTTTGTATACATAATTTTATGAAACCGAAGTGAATAGAAAGAAACATTAGGTAAAGTAAAAAACTTACTTCAATGTGCAATTAGGTAGCCGGATTGTGCATGGAAAACCAACTAGTCATGAATGCCTTGCCATATTGATCACTTTCCCTTTGCCACTTGTCACTTGCTTTGTCACAGTCGGTCGGTGAAGAGCAAACCACCGTAGATCTAATTCTTGGTTGTGGGCAGCGATCAGAGGCTGCAATAGGTCTGATTTTTGCCTCAGATGAAAAAGGTAGGGCACAAGCAGCAGGCAGGTCGCAGACAGGCTGGCAGCTCACAGGTGGTCGCAGGCAGGCAGGCAGGTCGCAGACAGGCCGGAGGCAGGCAGGTAGGTCGCAGACAGGCCGCATGGCAAGCAGGCAGGTTGCAGACAGTTGCAAAAGTAAAAAATCAGAGTGCAGACAGGTGGTACATGCCACCAATTGTCTGAGATAGCTCGCAAGCAGATTTGATAGGTCACAAACAGGTCACAGTAGAATCAGAGGCCTCTAACAATCTAATATAGATTGCTTCTGATGCACTGGGGCATGGCAGATTCACCGACAATGGGTCATGACTTTATAACTGACCCGCATAGCAGCGAAGGCTTCAAACTCAAAAGGGTTGCTCAGAAAGTAATCATGCATGAATCGAAGTGAACCAAGGACCTGATCACACACATTCACAGACAAACATGGACTAACCAATTTGAACACTTCTCATCAATCAACAGGACATGACCACCTCCTCATGCTACACTCAATCAACCAACACACGTGAGTTTCGCACAAACTTTGTCGTTAGGATTTCTGTGACTCCTTGACACTGAATCCATATTTCCCGATCCCGTTTTTACCTGTAACTTTTCTTTCTCGGTTTTTTCTTCTGTGGTTGACTTTTTCGGCATTCATGACTAGGGCTCCCACGACAACACGGTTTCCTTGAAAAATACACTGAGTGATCATATATTAGTAAAAATGGACTCAGTACATGGTGAGATTTTAGCACGGTCATACCGGCTATTTTTTTACAACTGGCCATTTTTTTTGAAAAGCCGTAAAATATTTACCGGCCATTTCTAAGGCCTCGAAAAATTTTTTAGCCTCATTTAGAGCGGGCTGGGACCCAATTCTAGGTGGACCGGCACTTTTGGCTCGGTCTTACAAAACTTGACCACAAAATATTTTTGACGGTTTTTTCGAAAGTCAGTTTCTTACTTTCAAACTGTGTCTAGCCACTTTAGGGCGGGCTGGGACCCAATTCTAAGACAAATTTGTGCCAATTTTTCTCTAATAACCGGGTTTTACATGCCAGTTTTTTTAATTATTGCAAACTTAAACTTCAATATTAGCTCGATCTTCCGTGCGGAAATATCGGCTAACAACAATCCAATGATGGCCCAAATCGAGGCAATTGGAATCAAGGTCGAGATCAAGGACGCAGCTATTCCAAGCAAAATAAACCTAAAAATTGTAGGTATTGCAACAAACCTGGCCATTGGGAGCGTGAATGCTTCAAGAAAGGGAAGGAGATAGAACAAAGAAAAGGCAAATGGCAAGCGAACAATTATGCTGATCAACATCAATTTGATGATGATTATTATGAAGACAATTATGCTGATCAACATCAATACGATGATGATCAATATGAAGATGATATAGGTAAGAGTTCAAACTTGTTCATTACAGCATTAATGACAAGTGATGCAGCCAAGGATACCTGGTACATTGATAGTGGTGCGTCCAAGCACATGACTTCACAGAAAGAGTGGTTTTTAGAACTCAAGAAAACTCACAATGGTGATGAAGTTGGACAAGCTGATGGCAAATTGCTATCTGTTAAAGGAGTTGGAGTGGTACCTGTGAAGTTAGCCAACGGGAAGATAAAGCGGATAAGCAATGTGCAATATGTACCTGGCTTAGCTAACAATCTACTATCTATTGGGACGATGGTTGATCAACAACTCAAGGTTGAGTTTGACAGTGACAAATGTCTTGTCAAAGACATCAAGAATCACTACAAAGTGATTGCAACATGAGCTAGAGTCAACGGGAATCGACTCTACAATTTTTGACGAGATGGGCTGAGGTGAACAGTCTGAAGTAATCACTGAACCTTTTGATGAGGGAGCGAAAGTACAGGTCAAGAAGGAAGTGGATTTTGATATAGAAAATCCATTGGACAAAGACAAGCCTGATGCTAAAATTCCCAAGAGAGTACCTAAATGGTACTTATCATCACAGATGGTGCAAAGAAGGGAGATACTCCCGAATCTAGTGAGCAAGGATAGCTTAGAAGATCAAGTAGAAATCAAAAACCTCCTGCAAGATTAGAGATGAATCTAGCCCTAATGGGTTCTATGCTCAAGGCTCAAGAACCAAAAACTTTTGATAAAGCAAAGGAGCACGAGGAGTGGCATGAACTATGGAAACAGAAATAGAAGCTATATCAAAAAATAGGACTTGGAACTTGGTTGAGCTACCTGATGGTAAGATGCCCATCACTTGCAAATGGATATACAAGATCAAATATGGAGCTGATGGGCAACTCAACAAATACAAAGCACGGTTGGTTGCGAGAGGATTTGAGCAGCAGGAAGGTATTGATTTTGAGGAAACCTTCGCACCCGTAGCCAAGATGGTAACTATACATTCTATCATTGCTATTTCTGCTTTCTATGGTTGGAAGATCCAGGAAATGGATGTTAAATCTGCTTTTCTTAATGGAGTGTTGGGATGAAGAGGTGTACTTTTTAGTACAGCCTCAAGGATTTATTGAACCAGGAAGAGTGCACCTTGTTTGTAAGCCCAACAAAGCTATTTATGGATTGAAGCAAGCACCACAGGCGTGGTACTCTTGCATTGATGAACACTTTAAGTGAAGGGGAATGGTAAAGAGTGATGCTGATCCTTATATTTACATTCTAAGACAAGATTCAGGTATAGTGTTCATTGTGTTGTACGTGGATAATTTGATTATTACAGGAAGTAATGAGAGCTTAATTGATGAAATCAAATCGGATCTTTCCAATGCTTTTGACATGAGCGATCTAGGATTGATGCACTATTGTCTTGGCATTGAAGTATGGCAAAAGGAAAACGTGGTCTTTCTTACACAAAGAAAATATGCACAAGATTTGCTTTATAAGTTCAATATGCAGGATTGTAAGCCTTTGAGTACACCTATGGATGTCAACACGAAGCTTACTGCATATGATGAATCTGAGAAAGTGGATGCTTATTTGTATAGATAGCTAGTGGGTAGTTTGATTTATTTGACACACACATGACCTGATATTTCTTATGTTGTTGGTGTTGTTAGTCAATTTATGCAAGATCCTAGTCAAACACACTGGAAGTCTGCTAAACGTATTCTCAGATACATTCGAGGGACATTGAATCTTGGTTTGAAGTATGATCAACCTGAAGCGCCAATATTGATAGGATATACAGATGTTGATTGGGCAGGTAATATTGATGACAGAAGGTCTACCGGTGGTCATACATTCAGTTATGGTACAGCTGCAGTTTCATGGAGCAGCAAAAAGCAACTTACATTAGCCTTATCCTAGACGGAAGCTGAATATCGAGCACTCAACAATGCTGCACAAGAAGCAGTATGGTTACGAAGATTGCTTGTGGATTTAGGTCAACCACAAGTGGATGCGACTACTATATCTTGCGACAATCAAAGCTGCATTCACCTTGCCAAAAATCTAGTTTTACATGCTCGAACCAAGCACATCAAAATACATTATCATTTTGTTTGAGAGAAAATTCTTGATGGAGCCATTGATCTTGTTTTCTGTAAATCTGAAGATCAAGTGGCAGATATTTTTACTAAGTCATTAGGCAGATGTAAATTTGAAAAGTTTCGTACTCTATTAGGAATAGAAGAATGTAATATTATCATTGAGGGAGAGTGTTAGAAATCAATGATAAACTTCATTGTTACACTTCCTAGTTACTGTTTACGATGTACTTTATCACTAGCTGTAACTAGCCGTAGGCTAGTCTAGTAGTCTACTCCTGGGTTCTCCCTCTCTATCAGGGTTCAGGGTTTATATGTACATTTTACATTCAGTATGTGTTTGAGTGTGATAGAGTGATATTGCATGTTCTTCTTCTGTCTCCCTACTTGGTGATTGCTTATTGTGAATGCTTGATGTTACATTTCTGATTGTTGACAGAAAATGAACAGAGGAATAGCTGAAGAGGGAAGGGTCAGGGCCAAGCTCCTAACCAATGAGGGATGAGGAAGGGTTGCCATTGAGGCACAGACCAAGAGCAGAGAGAGAGGCAAGGTCGATGAGGGAACGTTTATTGTGGAACAAACTGACATTTGCAAGGATCTGACAAGGGGGGACATGGATGAGCTAGTGAAGGGTGGTAAGGCCTCTGTGGGCCAATGTTATACAGAGCCTTGGGTGCAAAGAGAAAAGGGAGGGGGAAGTAGGAGGAAAAATAGTAGAAGTCCATATAGGCTTGTCAAGGAGAAAAGATGTAGTAGGCGACCAACGAAAGAGGGAGTTTTCATGTACTTTTAGTACATCCACGTTTATACATGCAAGATAATATCCAATGTAAGCTTTGTAGGCCTAAAAGGAGCTATTAGCCTTAAGAAGAAGGTGGTTCCCTCTTTAGGCCCTCCAAAGTAATTAATAAGGATAATAGGCCAATAAAGGTCCAATGTAGTTTAGATAATACTTAACAAGGGCTAACTATCCCTCAAGATAGTTATGTTTAGTTAAGTAAGAGCATTGTCTATAACTAGGCAAGAGACATCAATTTGTGAATCTTTTGGCCCATTTGCAAGTGAGAGCTTCTAGCTTCCTTGTGAATGTGAGCCATAGGGATCTCCATTGCTAGGTCTCATGTGCTCTATCCATTGCTAGGTCTCATGTTCATATCTTGTACTATTCTTTCCATTACTAATGTAATTCCATTGAGATCTCCATGTTTCTAGCTTACTATGGACATGCTATCATGATTATCTTGAACTTTTTTTGCTTCTACCTTTACTATCATTGTTATTGCTATTAGTTTGGGATTTGGCACATGACATTTCTTGGTATCAGAGCATAGATCCTAAATTCATGATGATTCTATGTGAGTTTTATTAGATTTGATAAGTTTATTGCATTTGTAGGTTTCTTTTTGCTAATCTTTAAGTTTGAAATTTTTAGGTCTGTACAATTCAGTTTTTGACATTCAAAATAGTTTTTCATTTCTAATTTGATTCAATACATTTGTATACTTTGTCTTAGCTTTCATTTGCACCAGTTTGCAAGCCATTTGGGTAAGAGATGTAAAAGTTGTTGCACTTTTCCCAAAAGCTGTCAAAATAGGTGACTAGAATTTTGCTTTCAATTTATTTGAATTCCAGATTTGATTTGAGTAGTAATCTCAAGTTTCTTTATATAAGATTTTAGAGCATTGTATTAACTTTGATCGGATCCAAATGGCAGGTCATTTGGATTAGTATATATTGAGTTATAACAGTTCTTCATTCCTAGCTTTAGTTTCGCTAGTTTTTTTCCTTCATAATTTTTAGACCTGTTTTGTTGTTAATTTAAACTATCAAATAACATTTAATCATTTATCTGATCCTATAGACTGATAGAGCTTGTTGTTAGCTTTCCAGAAGTACTGAAGTTTTATGATTTGGATCAATATTGATTAAGTTGTGATCAAATTAGTGGAGATGGGTTAGAATTGCCAAAATTTTGAAAATCTTTTGCTAGATTTTTCCAAGTGAGAGAGAAGCACTTCAAATTTTCAACTGTAAAGTTTTGTTTTCCTTGTAAATATTTTGCAGATTCTTCATTTTGAAGTTTTATAAAAAAAAAAACCTATACCTACAGTCCTCACGACCTAAGTCAAACCTAATCTAACCCCCAGGACTAAGCACACACTACTCTTAGGCTGTTCCAAACTCTAGTGGGCTTCTATCCATTCGAGATTTAGATCCTTGGTTCCATCGCCCATCCAGTCAAGATTCTTCCTTCCATTTGGTCAAGCCATCATGCCACTTCCCATTCGGTTGAGATTTTCATTCAATTGAGCCGTCACACCTCCCATCCGGTTGAGATCCCTTCCTATTCCCCCGGTTGAGATCCCTTCCTATTCCCCCGGTTGAGATCAGTCACCACGCTCTCTCTCTCTCTCTCTCTCTCTCTCTCTCTCTCTCTCTCTCTCTCTCTCTCTCTCTCTCTCTCTCTCTCTCTCTCTCTCTCTCTCTCTCTCTCTCTCTCTCTCTCTCTCTCTTCTCTCTCTCTCTCTCTCTCTCTCTCTCTCTCTCTCTCTCTCTCTCTCTCTCTCTCTCTCTCTCTCTCTCTCTCTCTCTCTCTCTACGGATTTTGTGCACTCATCTTCCTTTGGCTGTAGAGCAATCTCCACCTGTATGGCGCTTAAGCACTTGATGGTGTGTTGTGGTGATTGCATCGATCAGTTTATATCGTGTTGTCAACTTGGTATCAGAGCCTTAGTGGCCGTGATCACCAGACAAGAACTAAGAGCTTCAAAATCATGTTGGTTTGAGACGGTTGGGAAGAGGAGGAAGAATCTCCATTCGAAAGTTGTGGTGAGGCAAATTCGACGTTTGATGATTCGATAGGTTGCTCTTGGACATCTAGCCTAACTTTTAGTCAGGTTGGAATTTTTCTGGACAGACTTGACCATGCATGCATCTACAATAGAGGACAATAAAAGTAGTGCTCTTTTCAGGTCATTCAGGGCATTTCGAAGGCATTTTAGAAGGGAAAATAGAAAAAAGGTAGTGTAGGTTGGGGATTTGTACATCAGGCAAGGGCATTTGTACAAGGTGGGATTTTTTATACAGGGGTCTGATGGCGCAACATCTAACTTACAGAACTAGATCTAATCTGATTTCTATCTGGCTTAACAAATGGCTGATCTATTCTGAAACTGCGGGTAGGCTATGTTATGAGGCTTTAATCTAATGTGATCAAATTTTAATCTTTCTATTCTGATCTAACCATGCTCGAGACCTAAGCTATCTAAGACTTATGGACCTAAGACTATTTAATCTAGATCTATCTAATCTAATATGTTTTAATGATCTATTCCTAAGAAAGTAATCTGATTCTACATAAACTACTCTACGGATCACGGTCAACTATCCTAGGACTACCTCTAAGTCTATCCTAATCGATGTAATCAGTTTGGCTACTCTAAGATCTATCCGACTGATTGTCTAGATTTAAACTGCCTAAGATCTAAACTAGATATCTATCAGGGGATGGGCCATCTAATAGAACACTATCGATCTACTTTAAATTTAATCTATCCAACTTAATCTAGATTAATTACCTAGTTAATCTATCTGAATTAAGGCTATATATCCTATGGCTAGTCTATCAAACTGCTAATCCTATCAAAGTTGATCTAATCGATCTAATTATCTTATTCTAACGATCATCTACTCTAGAGTCTAACTAGGTCACCTAGGATTTGACTTCTCATTACCTAGTATTAAACTACCATTAATGACTAACTACTCTTTGCTATTGTCAATCCTAGTCTACAGCTATCTAATGTTCCTAGACAAAGATGGCTAACTATACCTACCTAATCTGCCTAGTGTGGTGCAAATGACTCGTCATGAGAAGATGAGGATGACAAGGATGGCATGTAATGCACATCTTTGAGCTGAAAGTCGGCTGGGTAGTAGTGGCACAACTTGTTGCCATTAACAGGCGTGTTGAACAATTTTCTTTGCAGGTGTGTGCCTTGGCATTGTACAATAGAGCCAATTCTCCCTTGACGAGATCTTTGGTCTTGATATTCCGATCGTGCCAAGCTTTCCTTTGTTGTTTTTCTATAACTAGGACGTGAAGAGCTAGGAAGCGGGTCTCGTGGAGCTGGAGAAGATTTTGAAGTCTCCTCATTTGGTTCGGATGGCAACTCTCAAACTCGAAACGACAAATTCAGCAAGCATTATGGCTTCTTGTCCATACACCATTTGAAATGGAGTTCACGTTGAAGGTGGTCCTAAATGCCCATAAAGCTGCATGAAGTTTGTATTCCCTATCTGAGCTTGACGCTCGAACCATCTTCATGATGATACTGTAGAGGATCTTGTTTGACAATTCTGCTTGTCCTTACAATGTGGGTAATAGGGTGTGTGAAGAAACTAAGAGTTTCTATCCTTCAAAGCCTTAGCATTTTTCTTAGTCTTTCCTTGCTGTTTTTCCTGACTGTTGCATTTAATACTATGTTTCACATAGTCTGCATTTTTGAATTGTTCTGTCACACAGTTCGCAATTTTTGGTCACGAGAAAAATACATCACTAAGGGAAAAAAAAACTTAGAAAATAGTTCTGGCCAACTGTCCTGACACTGTCGCATTTTTTGCATTTTGAAAAAATGCGACACTGTCTTATAAATGCCTTAGAAATGTTTTGTGGCCTTCTATCGTGTTTTTTGCATTTCGGTAAAAAGTGACATTGTCGGGGTTTTTTTGCCCTTCAAAGAAAAAGTGACACTGTCTCCAAATGCCTTGGAAAATGTTTTTCAAGCCTGTCACATTTTTCGCCCTTCGAGAAAAAGCGACACTGTCACCAAATGCCTTTCGGATAAAAGCGAAGGTTCCCTTGAAAAAGCAACACTACCCTTGAAAATGCGACACTACCCTTAAAATCACGAAAGTGTCTTTTGGCAAAATGCAAAGATCTGCAGCGTGATTGGCTCTACTAAGAAGCTGCAAGTAGATTATGCAAATCATGCTTTCTTTGTGGTTAGCACATTAGGTGTATGCATGCAAAGATTATGCATCTTGATGTATTTAATGCCACATGTCACCCAAGGCCATAAAATGTGTCCCTACGATTGCTATGTAACGTGTCTAATTACCAAGTGAAACTTGCTTTCAACTTGTGATGGCTTTGGCATATTAGGTTACTGATATGAGCAACAAGAAGATTACGCCATAGCTTTCATTTACCTAGCCTAAAAACAAACTAGATAACAAAAAAAAAAAAATCTATGATTTTGTGGAACAGCTAGCTTGATTCAGAATCCAGCTTGTTGGGTTCGTTCATGGAAATAGCTGAACTCAACTAGTTCCACAATTATGTTTTTTCCACAATTTTTAAAAGCAATGTTGAGATTTTGGCTCCCATTAGATGCCGAGTATATTGGATGACACAAGGCAAAATCCAGTCATTTGTATCTATGGTTGCAAATATAAGGTGAGTAAATGCATTTCAAAAACTAGACTTAAGCCCCCCACACAAATAGAAGCACAAGGCTTTCACACAAGGATGGAAGGAATTGCAAGTTGTCTAGAATTAAATATCAATAATGTGCTACTTCATTAGATTGAACAAGGGACCCACCAGTTACTAGGGATAAGCGAACATACCAATACATATCGAAGGACCTCATGAGACCATGGTTCCACCAAATACTAGGGGTGACCATATTATTACGTAAAGGACCTCCTCTAACAAGTGACCCATATTGGCATCCATATATTCTTTCCACATAGGATATTATCTAGAGAGGAGCGTATTCCTCACCATGACTGACACGACAATCATGGTGAAGAGATGATCCAAGGGTGAAAAGGTGGGATGTCATCCCACCCAGCAGGATGCATTCTACCCTCCTCACCCTTGGATGTGTGAAGATTATTAAAATATTATCTTCCTATCTCGAGTTTGGGGTCATGTCCATGATAATTTTCACTAGATTTCATGTTGTACATATAAGGAGTGTGAATTGAGCACATATCCTTCTAGTGTAGCTCGGATTTGAGTTAGATAGGTTCAATTCTGATGACATGCAGATGTTTAGATAGCATGCAAAGTCTTACTGTATGCATGCAAGCCACATGCAATCAGTGCATGCAATATGCAAAGTAGTATTTGTGATCTACACATGTCTAGGCAATTTTATGAGTTGACATGCAGTACATGCACCATACATGCATGCAGTTACACATGTGGATCTTTGGTAGGTGAATTAGTTCAGTGAAGTGGACTTTCCATGCAACTCCACTGTAGGAATTCGAATCTCTCTCATGTAGGGTAAGCTGGGCATGTTTTGCCATATTGTGAATATTGAGATTTTGGTGTTTTGGACTCATTCTCTCTCTACTCGAGTTTTCTATGTATGATTTTCTCTCTCTACCCGAGAGCAGCCTCTTTTTCCAATATTGAATACCTAGAATAATTTCTGACATTCATTTCTCATAGTGAAGAGTTAGATTTTTTCATCAGATGTATGCCATTGTGCTCTTGCCTTAGATTTTTCAAGCATACTGTTCTGTGATCAATCTTGTGCAATCACAACACCTCAATAAGATCCTGTAGGGTGTGTGGTGAAGTCCACACATGCTAAAAACTTCACAGGATGCATTGGAGCCCACCGCTGTCATGTCAGTGGTCCTGAGGAATATAATACGCTCCTCCATCATCTAGGCCAAGGTTGGCATTTGCAATTTACGATGCATGTCAAAGGCCCTATTTGACTTTCAAAGAAAGGAAAAAAATTGTAGCAAAGAGTCAATTGAAACTTAAATTAAAAAACTACCACTTTGCACTGAAGGAAAACATAAAAAGTCAAATTTCATAAGAGGTCAAATCATCCAAATGTTTCCTTCTAAAATACAAAAAGTTATGCTCACAAGAGTGAAATCTTCTTACATTTTTTAATTGCAAGGTAAACAAACATGTCATGTGAGGTTTATAATAAAAGCATCCCTTCAATCTAAAAGGTGGGTATGCACATCTGATTACAAGGTCAACCTAGGGGTAAGTCCCACCTCCTATGAAAGCAAGGAGGCCCCAACCAATTAGAAGAGAGATTATTTTGGGCTCTCCCCACTTTTAGGGACATGTAGAGTAGATTTTGTCTAGTTCAGATTTTAGCATGAATGGAAGATCCAAACTCTAACTCTACATCCATTAACCCTATTCTTTAACACTACGATCCATTAACTCTACGATTCACAACAAAGATAGCTTACACTTCCATTCATCAACCCATTTCTGAAGAGAACCAATCTGCTTTATTGAAATGAGAGAGGAGGACCCTAGCCTTTGAATCCTATTGGTCCATTCTTGCCTCTCTTTTTATTCAAATTAAAAAAAGTGTGGGAACCATCAAAATTGGAGGGAAACCCAACTTTATTCACTAACTTGACATATAGGCCCTGCGACATTAAAAGTCTTGCAAAAAGGCATAAAGTCCTTTTATTGACTTTTAACTAATCAATCAAATAACTATGTGATCATCGGGTTGGACTTACACACGCAGGGTGCCAAATCCCTCTCACTTATTAACTAGGGTAAGGGTTGCCTTGGGATCCGCAAACCCTCCAACAGTATCCCCCACCAAAACTGGTCGCGGTCCCATGACACCTGCAATATGCAGTTATGGGGGACTTTTATTGGCTTCGCACCGAATCTTGATTAAATGGTGCTGCACCTTCTCCATAAAATCGAGACGTGCAGTATTAAAATCCAAATTGTGTGGCAGAAAACAACGGTGGGCTCTGGCAATCCACTTTGAGGTTGTCCATGATGTGAAGCGTGATTCCCAGGAGCCTCCCATCATTGCTGCACAAAAATATAACCGAGCAACCGACAACTGATCTTTGATTTGCTCTGAGGCCATCGGCTTATTTGGATCGAATGCCAGAGGAGGGAGGCAATCTTCCCATTTGGTTGCCACTAACGCCAATAGAGTTAGATCTTTAGCAAACATTGTCGATTGTCACACCGTTGGATCTGGAGAGTGGACATATTCTCTCTGATAGGCTTGTAAGGCGCGGTGGAAATCCACTGAGATTGTCCAGCTGTAGGGCTGATGGATGATTGGCCTATTGGGCGTATGGATGGTGATCTTGTCCATAGCCAATCCCAAATCTTTCCATTTATTCCTTCGTGGCATTGGCACATAATAGGGATCTACTTGCAATTGGCGAGGGCTGACGACGTAACTCCTAATTGATTCCGGAGTTTTTTTTAAAATAGTGATTCTCCATTGCGGCTGCTCTCCCAATGCAGGTATTTTGTCCAATTCTTTGCTGGCCTCGATCTCAGAGGTCTTAAACTTTAGAACCCATCCACCATGCGAGGACTCATGTGGGTGTTGCTTTAGGAAGGTCTAGATCTGGTCCTCGCCGGTGATGGGCCTTCTGAATAGAGGTGTGGTCCTTGATGAGGATGGACCTGCTTGTATTGCCGGTAGGATTGGTGGTTGTTCTGCTATATCTGGAGCTCCCCCCTGGTCCATGCTTGAATCTACCCATGTATCCATTGGTACAACTTCTTGGCGCGGAGAGGTTAATTGCGGCATGACCAGTACGGGGATTTGTGGTCTGGCTTCCAACACTTGAGCGGCGGCTTTTTCATAGGCGGTGATAGTCTCTTTAGCCTTTGCCAACTCGGTTGAAGCTGTTCCTTTGAACCTATCAAAGTGGCCTTGGAATCCCTGAAGGGCCACTTTGTATGTCTCCACTTTCTTGAACAAATACGCAATCTTCGTCGGTGTGACCGGATGATCTGGTATTTGCATTTAAGATACGCATCACGTTCAAGGGTGGTCACATCCAATTCACCTTGAAGTCACGTGCGATCTTGTTCGGCCATCTGTAATTGACCCTTCAGCAGCAATACTTGTTGCTTTGCATCTTGCACGGTCTTATCCACTTGATCTTGTGCAGTTGTCAGGGCATTTTGCAGAGAGCTGATGTAGTCTTCCAAGCGATCAGCTTGTTGCTGGGCCAACTTCTTTTCGGCTTAAGCCTTGTCTTCATGTTGTTTGACAATCTTTAACTCTCGATCCAGCTGGACAGTTTTCTGGCTGATCATAGTGTTTTTGGACCCCAGATCGGAGATTCTCTGCTCCATTTCTTTCTTCTTATCCAGCATAGACTGGATAACTTGCGCAAGGCTTGAGACCAAACCGAGAGCATCACCAGAATCGACGGTGGTGGAGGTGACAACAGCATGAGGACCTGATGGAACTGTCCTTGGTTGGCGTGGAATAGGTGCCACTAGCTCTTCTTCCTCAAAAATATCTTCCTCTTCAAATCCCTCAGGCATTGTGGGGTAGAACTGTTTTGGTGATTTTACAGCTTTGTCGACCCGAAGTGCGGTTGGGCTTTCTTTCGTATGAGGTTGTTGGCTGACATCTTCAACACCAACAGTAGATTCATGGATATGTCCGAATCCTCCTCTAGGGGATTGGAGTTCAAAGGGCGCAGGGCTCTGGGGCATTTCAAAAATTTTGGCGGCCCCAAGGGGACCAGAATCATCAAACATATCCATAAAAAATTAAGTGTTTGATGAAGTGGCTTTAGTGTGTGGGGGTGTGGCAGCCTGGGCAGCTGTGATGGAAATGGTAGGCCCAATGGTCACAAACTGTCCTTGTATAGGAGCAGAGGCGAGGGAAGCATCAAAGGCTAGGGGAATGGGAAGTTCAGTGCGAACATCAGCAGGGGGTGGAAGCGCAGCTGACGAGGTATGCCTAGTGCTACGTTGTGATGCAGAAGGCGAGTCAGAAATTATGATCTCGCTACGTGGATGACGACGACTATGAGAACTTGAGGCCTGAGGCTTGGTGAGACAACTCGGACGGTGCTTCTTTGTAGACCAAAAGCACAGAATCCAGGTGGAAGCCATGGATTTTGTTTTCTAAGTGAGAAGCGGCTAAAAGGAAATAAAGAGCTAGCAACAAACTGCTGCGTAGTATCGGCCTTAATAGCTCGTTTGAGCTCACCAGAAATATTATTGAACCAATTATATGGTTCCAGAGGGGCTTTGGCCAACTTGGTGTGGGACTCCACTATCCTATGGAGGATCTGTGATGTGATGCGGTCTTTCTTGAGGTTGCCAACCATCAGGAAGTTGTTTAGTAGCTGGACAGCAGTGTGGATTAAGGCTCAGTGATGGCTTCCATAAGGTATCCGTCATTGGTCCAGTGCAGATCATTAGTAAGGTCAATGTAGGGCTTGATGGCCGGTTTGGCCTGCTTGTGATTGAGTGAGGCTTGCATACCGGATGTTATACCTATGGCTGCAAGGGCAGCCTCAATGACGCGCACCTTGTGTGTGGCTCCCTAGAAAGTGATATAAAATTTGGATTTCTCTTTCCTTCCATGTACAGAAGGCAAGAGTGATGAAATCCATATTGATCCTGCTAGAAAAGGCTCTCTCATGAATACCCATTGCAGTGAGCAGAGGCTCCGCAAGGGTCATCCACTGAGTGACCATGCTTGTGCTAGGAAGGATCATGATGTCCATTGCAGATGGGACATCACGATGGATAGTATAGCAGGAAGACTGGGAAGTATCGATAGAAGATCCAGAAGAACCAGAAGTCCATTAGGAGCCACTTTTTTGTGCTGGATTTGAAGAATCTAGCGATGTACTCCATGTTGGAGCTGCTTGGGAAAGTGAACAAAAGAATATCACTCTGTCGATACAACATAGACAATTTCCTAAATAAGCAGGCATGATACATGGCGGTTCAAGAGTTAACCTGATTTTTACAAGGCTATGTGCAAAATGGGGCCTTACAAAGATCAAACCTACTACTTTTGCTATTAATCTAGCTGATCAAATGACAGTTCGTCCAATAGGAATGGTGGAAGATATACCTATTAGGATTGCAGGAGTATAGTTCGTCATTACTTTCGTCGTGATGGACTTGCCAGAAGCGCCAAATGTCTATCGAGTTCTATTAGGATGTCCATGGTTACGAGTTGCGCAAGTAATTCATAACTGGGGCATCTGAAAAATCACTTTTGAAAATCGTGAATGTGCAGTTAAAGTTGATCCTACGACTTGGACTATCAAACCACTGGTTCAAAAAGAAGATGACGATTCTTCAACAACGGATCACACTTGTGATCGACCAAAGAAAAAAGTGGGAGTTCACTACGATTCTCAAACGGATACTATCAGTTGGAATGAAGCTCTTGCAACAATTGATTGTACAGTAGTTGGATAAAGGCAAAGGAAAAGTCAAGAATGATTCTTCAAGTCAGACTTCCAACAAGACATCATCGTCTAGGAAGTCCTCACCTGTGAAGAAAGAATATCATCTCGAAAGTCATCACCTCCACGATCAATTCCTACTAAGAAGGCTAAACGAAGATCCAAGACAAGTCCTTTTGAAAAAGAACAAGCAGATGTAGTCCAGCATGATATGCCAAAGCATTTTAAACGCCATACACTAGACATCGTGAACCTAAAGAACACATACCAGAATCTAAAGAGGTTTATGATGGCCCAGCTAGGACGCAGCCAACGAATCTTGTCGAACCAGGAGAACCGGAAAAGATTGTACATGAGATCACAACTTACTCCTAACAGTATCAAACACTCCGCTTGTTACTTATTAAGTATCAAGATTGCTTTGCATGGACTTATCAAGATCTAAAGGGTATTCCGACATCAGTGATTGAACATACCATACCTTTAGTACCTGATGCAGTTCCAAAAGTTACAAAGTTCTATCGCTGTAATCCTAATGTGGCAGACCTGATAAAGAAAGAACTTCAGAGATTACTTGATGCCGATTTCATTTATGAGGATTTGCGTGAATCTCAAAGCATTGAATAAAGTGACACGGAAGGATCACTTTCCGTTACCTTTTACTGAAAGCATTTTGGATCGCCTTGTTGGAGCGGAAGCATAGTTTCCTGGATGGATTTAGTGGTTACAACCAGGTAAAGATTGCACCTGCCAATCGTCACAAAATTGCTTTTGCAACATAATGGGACACCTATGCTTACAAAGTAATGTCGTTTGGACTCTATAATGCACCAAGTTCATTCCAAAGAGTAATGCAATTTGCGTTTAAAGATTATCTGCAGAAATTCCTTGAAATTTACTTGGACGACTTGGGAGTTCATAGTACAGATACCACCTTGGATCGATTGGAGAAAGTATTTGAAAAATGCTGCAAATATCAGACTCTAAATCCGAAAAAATGCCACATATAGGTTTCGCACATATCAAGACATGGTATTGCCACAGATTATTCTAAGATCAAAGTTATTGTGGAATTTGCCACCGCCAGCAACAATTCGAGGAGTTTATGTGTTTATGGGTCATGCGAACTACTATCGAATTTTTATTATCTTCTTTGCGGATTTAGCACGACCTATATACAAACTAACTATTGTTCCTATTTGGACAGTAGAGGTGTTAGAAGCCTTTGAAAAGTTAAAAAAAACATTAACTTCAACAACAATACTGCATTCTCCAGAGTGGACGATAGAGTTTCATGTTCATATGGATGCCTCAAAATACGCCATTGGATCAATTTTGACGCAGCCAGGTGACTATAAGAAGGACTATCCTATCGATTTGCAAGCAGACAACTTACAAATCCAGAAAATAATTATTCAACAACAGAACATGAAGCGCTAGCCATGCTTTTTTCTGTTCAAAAATTTCGTCACTACCTCATGGAAACGCACTTTGTATTTTATACGGATCATCAACCGTTACTTTACTTGGTAAAAAAGACATGCAATACTGGACGTATTGCAAGATGGTTATTATTATTGACTAAATTTGACTTTCGGATTGTGCTTCCAAAGGGAAAGCAACATTATCTAGCCGATCACGTTTCACGAATTGAATCCGCACCAGTTAATATTGAAGTGGATGATGAACTACCAGATGCTGCGTTGTTCTATGTTGAAGCAGTTCTGAGTGTGAAATATTGTTGAGTACCTGATGCTAGGACAACCGAATGACTCTTTGACAAAAGTACAGAAGAGACAATTGATTCATAAGGCTCAACCTTATCAATTAATTGCAGGACAATTGTACCATCGTGGATCAGATAATATTTTACGAAGGTGTGTTTTACCACATGAAGTACCAGATTTAATCATGTTTTCACATGATGGCATGGGTGGAGGACACTTTTCTACAGATTATTACTGTTCGCAAACTTTTGCAATCCGATTGTTGGTGGCCTACGTTTCATAAGGACACATAAAATTTTATTCAGACATGTGATGTTTGCCAGTGAGCACGATGGCCTACTCGACAGAATTATGAACCCTTGCATCCGGTTTTATCGCAAGCACCGTTTGAAAATGGGGACTGGATTATGTTGGTCCTATTCATCCTGCCATGCAAGGATCTCCAACCTGATACATTATCGTCGCAACTGATTATATGACCAAGTGGGTTGAAGCCAAAGCTGTCAAAGTGGCTGATGCGAAATCTACGGCCAAGTTTCTATATGAAAATATTATAATCAGATTTGGATGTCCGATCGAAATTGTCAGTGACCGAGGTACACACTTTGTTAATCAAACAATAAAGTGTTTTTCATTATACACAGATTTAGTACTCCCTACTATCCCAGAGGGAATGGCCAAGCTGAATCTTCCAATAAGATTCTCTGCACCATTTTGACAAAGACAGTTGAAGCAAGTCGGTCCGATTGGAAACATAAATTGTATGCAACATTATGGGCATTCAGAACTGCTTATAAAAATAGTACAAATCAAACACCTTTTCAACTGGTTTATGGTCAAGATATTGTTATGCCAATTGAATTTTCATTTCCATCTTTACACATAGCAGCCACAGAACGATTGAATGATGATATGTCTTTACAACTCCGTCATGAATTGTTGCACAAATAATGTGAAACTCGATTGATGGCAGTTCATGCCTTAGCAGCAGAGAAAGCCCGCCGCAAGGCATGGCACGATCGTCGATTGCACAAAAAAGATCTGAAAGCAGGAGATCTTGCATTGATGTACAAAACCAAGCTGATCAAGGGTAAGTTGAAGTACTAGTGAAGGCCCGTATAAAGTGATAGAAATCTTGAACTATGGCGCAGTAATTTTTGAGCACTTGGATGGAAAACGATTCGATACTCTGGTAAATGGCAGTCGATTACGCAAGTTTTCGCAGCCTGCTCCGCCAGTTTAGCAAGCCTGATCTCAATATATTTTTTGATTTTATTTGTTTTTCATTTTTTTGTTTTCAGTATTTAATTTGCTGAGATTTTTGGAAAAGACAGTTAAAGAAAAAAAAAATGAAAAGACTGATGAACAAAAGTCATGAAGTCATCAGCATAAGAAAAAAGAAGCATAATATTTTTGATGCACAATGACTTAGAAAATCACTGATTTGGGCAGATTTGGCCTAATACAGTACCAGAAACCTTCGTTGAGCTCTCAGACTGTACATCCGCCCTTGATTTATCTAAATTGAGGTGGGCAAAGGTTCTTGACAAGAAAAAATCCAATTTTTGAGTCAGATGAATGTTTAGCAATATGCCATTTTGGAACCTTCGCTGAGCATCATAACCTCATTATGAACCTTCGCCGACCTGCTAGATGATCTTAAAATGTCAAAATTAGGTTGTCCATAGGTTCAGATTGTGAAAAAATGCATTTATGACATTACCTTGGCGAAGGACCCTCCTGGGCGAAGTTTCATCCTTCGTCAGCCCTGAAAAACATTCGCCTGATAGGTTCAGATCCCTAAAAACCTTTGCCGAGATTTTTATAGCCTATATTTATAGTACTGCACTGCCTACAAATTTTTATTCAGAACTGATCAGCCAAACTACTATTTAGTGTAATGGACCCACCAAATTCACCTATAAGTTGGCTGAATTCGATTCATTCCTCACTTGTGCTAGCGAAGCTCTTGCAAATTTTTCTTGTACCAAAGCCTTCCAAATTTCATGCATTGCCTTCTGATATACTTTCACGCGTTTATAATTCCTTTCTGATCATCATGTCTTCTACCGATACTTCCCAGTCTCCACACTATACTATCCATCATGATGTCCCATCTAACAGACATCATGATTCTTCCTAGCACAAGCATGGTCACTCAGTGGATCACCCTTGTGGAGCCTCTACTCACTGCAATGGATATTCATGAGAGAGCATGTTTGGGTCGTATCAATATGGATTTCATCACTCTTGCCTTCAGTACGTGGAAGGAAGAGAAATCCAAATTCTATATCACTTTCTAGGGAGCCACACACAAGGTGCGCGTCACTGAGGCCTCCCTTGCAGCCCTAGGAATATCATCTGGTACGCAGGCCTCACCCAATCACAAGCACGCCAAACAGGCCATCAAGCCATTTATTGACCTCACCAACGATCTGCACTGGACCAATGATGGCTACCTTTTGGAAGCCATCACTGAGCCTTCCATCCACGCAGTTGCCCAGCTATTGAATAATTTCCTGATGGTTGACAACCTCGGGAAAGACCGTATCACATCTCAAATCCTTCACAAGATAGTGGAATCTCACACTAAGTTGGCCAAAGCCCCTCTTGAACTATATAATTGGTTCAAGACTGTTTCTGGTGAGCTATTAAGGCCAATACTAAGCAGCAGTTTGCTGCTGGCTCTTTATTGTCTCTTTTAGCCGCTTCTCACTTAGAAAACAGAATCCATGGCTTCCACCTGGATTTTGTGCTTTTGATCTACGAAGAAGCACCGGCAGAATCATCCCATCAGGCCTCAAGTTCTCATAGTCGTCATCGTCCATGCAGCGAGATTGTAATTACTGACTCACCTTTCACGTCACGACGTCACACTAGGCACACCTTGTCAACTGCGCTTCCACCCCCCGCTGCTGTTCGCACTGAACTTCCCATCCCCCTAGCCTCTGATGCTTCCCTCATCTTTGCTCCCATACAAGGACAGTCTGTGACCATTGGGCCTACCATTCCCATTGCAGCTGCCTAGGCCGCCTCACCCTCTCACACCGAAGCCACCTCACCCAACACACAGTTCTTTATGGATATGTTCGATGATTCCAATCCCCTTGGGGCCAACGAAATCTTTGAAATGCCCCAGAGCCCAGCGCCCTTTGAACCCCAATCCCCTGGAAGAGGATTCAGACATATCTATGAATTTACTGTTGGTGTCGAAGATGCCAGCCAGCAACCTCACACACAAGAGAGCCCAGCCACACTTCAGGTTGACATAGCTGTCAAATCACCAAAATAGTTCGACGCCACAGTGCATGAAGGGTTTGAAGAGGAAGATATTTTTGAAGAAGAAGAGACCGTGGCACCTATTCCATGCCAACCAAGGAAAGTACCATCAGGTCCTCCTGCTGCTGTCGCCGCCACGACCATCGATTCTGGTGATGCTCTGGGGTCGGTTTCAAGCCTTGGACAAGTGATGCAGTCTATGCTGGATAAGAAGAAGGAAATGGAACAGAGAATCTCTGATTTGGGGTTCGAAAACACTCTGATCAGCTAGAAAATTGTCCAGCTGGATCGAGAGTTGAAGATAGCCAAACAACATGAAGATAAGACTAAAAGCGAAAAGAAGTTGGCCCAGCAACAAGCTGATCGCTTGCAAGATTACATCAGCTCCCTGCAAAACACCCTGACAACCGCACTCCTCTGGAACCCTTTCTATTTTTGGTATTATTCTTTGTCGACCTGACAGTAGATAGACCTGAATCACTTTTAAACACAGTGAATCGGACGAAGGTTTATTTTCTGTATTTTTAGGGTTTTGGTGATTTTTTGATGTTTTTTGACGGTTTTTCTAATGTTTCTGAAAATCTGCTGGGAATTAATCTTTGCCCTTCAAACGGAAGGTTCTGTGAACAAAACCGAAGGTGTCTGCAACCTGGCAAAGGTTTCCTAAAAGAGGGTAAAAAGTTTTTTGCCTCTTTTTGACCAAAACTAACAGATTTGACCAATTTTTGTTATTTTTTCTGAAATCTCAGATCCAAATGGATCTTAAGATTGGTGATCTGAATAGCTTTCCTTGTTGAACAATCAGATTAGATTTCAAACAAGCGAATCCACTCAAATCAAGCAAAATCAATCTCAAACTAACCCTAAAATGCAGATCTAACACTATTCATGCCACGACAAGATGCCTAATGCAAGCTAACCATCCAACAATCATGCTGCAAACTAAAAAATTGGCGTAGCTCCTCGGCAACGGCACCAAAATTATAGTGGATTTCTTTCCTTGCCTAACCTGAATCCAAGATCTAGTCAATCTAACATCATAGAGACGGAGTCAGTTGTCACGCATAGGTTTGTTCCCATAAGAGCGATAGTTTTAGTTCAAATTTCAGCATGAATGGAAGATCCAAACTCTAACTCTACATCCATTAACCCTATTCTTTAACACTACGATCCATTAACACTACGATCCATTAACTCTACGATCCACAACAAAGATAGCTTACACTTCTTCTCTCTCTCTTTCTCTCTCATAAAAAGTATAATACATTGCAATCCCAATAACAATCAGATTCAACAATTAGCAAAAATCCAAAGAAAGCATGAGAGATGGAGAAGGAAAGAAGAAACGCAAGGACATTCATCAACCCATTTCTGAAGAGAACCAATCTGCTTTATTGAAATGAGAAAATGAATATGAGGAGCAATTCGAGTTGGTTCCTTTTTATAGTAGAGAGGAGGACCCTGGCCTCTGAATCCTATTGGTCCCTTCTTGCCTCTCTTTTTATTCAAATTTAAAAAAGTGTGGGAACCATCAAAATTGGAGGGAAACCCAACTTTATTCACTAACTTGACATTTAGGCCCTACGACATTAAAAGTCCCACAAAAAGGCCTATAGTCCTTTTATTGACTTTTAACTAATCAATCAAATAACTATGTGATCACCGAATTGGACTTACACACGCAGGGTGCCAAATCCCTCTCACTTATTAACTAGGGTTAGGGTTGTCTTGGGATCCGCAACACTTCGATTTGACACCCTCTTACGTATTAGATAGAAAAGATGCAAGGCTAATATTGTGGCAACTCAATGTTAATGGTGGTTTCAAACTCATAGCATTTCATGGGAGAGAAATTTGTTCTACCTATGGTTTGAGTACACCAACTTTTTTTCAAATTCCATGGGCAAGTTGCCTAGAATGTATCAATAAAAATATGCTTTATAATTAGCCTTTATGATTAGCCCATTGGTCTTCCTTTCTTGTGATTTGTGCATTGATCTTCAATGACCAATGGCATCTTAGCTTGCTAGACGTCGCCCAAAAGATGCACTTGTGTTGCCCTAATGTGGCAACAAGGAGTGTTAAAAGGGGAGAGACGCTAGTTTTCAATAAAATGGACTATGTAGGCAAGCCATACAAATCAAGGCACTTGCCATTAATGTTTGTTTGAAATGGCCCTCAAGAAGACTTGAAGACTCAAGTTAATGATGTGGCTCATTGAGGCTATATCTTTACAAAGTTAGCACCATTTATTTTTCAATCCATGAGGTGAAATAGTGGTGAAAATTGAACTTTACTATTAGATTTTAACTCTCAATTTGGCCTTTACATATTCTGAATGACTTTCATCAAAACCTTGGAGGGCTTGTAAGGCGATGATGTTGAATCTTATGGTCTGCCCATGGTCCCAAGTTTGCTTCCAAAACCACATAGTAGAATGGGTCTCTTGGAGGAGCTTTGTTCTCTATGAAGGTTCAACTTGTGAGGATCTTTCGATCTGCAAAGGCTATCTCTACGGAGGTTCAATTTGTTTTGTGTGACATCAGAGAAATAAATACAAGTTGTAGTGGAAAAAAAATGAGACAATTTAATCTGGAAAGTTTATAACTATGCTCAAGGAGCTTACATTAGTATGGAGTAAATGAATGTGCAAGCTTGTGATAATGTGCAATCACATGTGTGCTTTGGAATTGGATGCTAATAGGGCATGCATATGATGCACAAACACACACTATCATACTAAACAATACTGATTTTGTATGTAAAGAGATGCTATTAACTTACAAACACAAGCAATATCGCATGGCAAATTATCAAATGTGTCATGGTGTATCAACAGGTTTATTTATGATGTGTTCATTGTAGCACACAAAGGCGATATTGTATGTGTGGTAACAATTGTTTGCTAAGGGGAGCCAAAAGATCACAAAAAAAGTATGAAAAGGTGATCTCAAAAATTATAGTTGTAAAAAAAATAAAAGGAAAGTAACTTTAGAAGCATATTTTATACATGAGTTCCACACACGTGGGTGACACACCAACATCCACGTGTCTTGATATCATTGTAGAATTTGTAGGTTCTTAAATTATACTATAATGATGTGCCATGGCATGTGGCACAGTGTGGTCACATGTGTGAAGTAATTCAATGCTATGAACAAGTGTGAATGTTGTTTGGGGACTATGTGGTATCATTCAGTGAATAAGTCCTTGACACTAAGAATTGAATCAAAGATAGTCCTCAACACTCACAATCTCATGAACACTGGATATCACATTTAGATGAGAATTTGTCATTCATCCAAAAAAGTAAAATTTGAAAAGCTTTTCAGCCTTCAAGTTTCTTGTGTTTTCATGTTTAATTTGAACATTAAAAGCTTGAGATATTTCTACATGAAATTGTTTACTAGTTTTGCAAAATACAAATATATTTCAATATAGTTGAATACTATAATCATAATTGTAACTACATACATTGTTCATCCAAAGCCAAATGATTTTTTTCCCAAATCAGAGACCTCTACTACTCATGGAACCCTCTCACGTATCATCATTGCACTCAGGTACAATAGCATGTAGAAATTCAGTCCAAACTCACAAGAGAGTTATCGACAACAAGTGGATCTTCAAGAAGAAGATCAACTCTGATGGTTCAATTGCAAAATGGAAAGCACGGCTGGTGGCTAAAGGATTCACTCAAGTCCAAGAAGTGGATTATTAAGAAATTTTCAGTCTTGTCGTCAAGATGTAGTCAATCAGGACTCTGATTGCATTAGCAGCCGTAGAAGACCTCGAAATACACCAAATGGATGTCAAAACAACATTTCTCAACGACAATTATGGCGAAGAGGAGCTGTACACCTTCCAACCGGAAGGATTCGAAGTCAAAGGCCAAGAGAACAAAGTGTGCAAGCTGCACAAAGCAATCTATGGTCTGAAACAGGGTGCAAGAGCATGATTCGATAGAATCAACTCTTATCTCGTTCAATTAAGATTTGCAAACAATTCAGCTGACTGTAATGTTTATTCAAAGCATATAGGCACCAATTCAGTTCACATAGCTCTTTATGTAGATGATGCATTTATTTTGTCTAACAACACTAGAGTGGTCTGTCAAAGGAATTTGACATGACTGATTTAGGAGTTGTTCATTCTTTGCTAGGAATTCACATTACTAGAAATAGACTTCAGAAGAAGATCTATCTTAGCCAGCAGACATATCTAAAAGGCATTTTAGAAAATATTCATATGTCTGATTGCAAACAAATTGATACCCCAATGGATCCAAGTATAGTATTAACTAAATCTTCTTGTGCTAAGACTGATAGTGAAGTACTCGACTTAGTGAAGTACTCTTATCATTCACTAATCGGATCTCTAATGTATGCAATGCTGTGTACCAGACCAGATTTAGCATACATTGTTAGCATGTTAAGTCAATTCATGTCTAATCCTAGGATCTCTCATTGGAAAGTGTTATGGCCATATTCGGTTAAGGACCTGGAATAGTTCTAATATGGTAGACCGGCCCTCTAGTATTCAAGATTATTGGTCACACCGAGATTTAATTCCATGTTGAGGCCTGTTTGTGACTAATTACCTTGAGAGGACCCAGAAACTCTAATTGAGACATATGGAGCATTGCATGCTTGTGTGACAGATATAGGCAGGAGGACTGCATGAAGAGGTGTGATCTATTTATAGTTGACCTGCATGGGGATTGCATGGTTACATGCACAGGACTCTACTCTCTATACAAGGAGGTGGGGATTCCTCTGTCGACATATTGGGTTAGGTTACCCGTTTCTCTCTTCTCCTCTTGCTTCACATGACATGGCTTGGGGGCTAGATCCAGGTTTGATCTAGGATTGGTTGGGCGGCTTGGCTCCATACTCTCTTCTATTGTGTTCTCCTATCCTCATCTTAGGGGTAATCCTTTTGGGTCTTAACAGAAAGCATTAAAGAGAGTGATGAGATATATTCAGAGAATTTTAGACCACATTTTATTTTACGATGGAAATGCTATCGACCCACTCGTCCTGCGAGGCTACTCCGACTCAGATTGGAGAGAAACAGTCTCTACCAAAAAATCTACCTCCGGGTTCTGTTTCTATCTAGCAGGGGGACCGATTTCGTGGAACTCAAGGAAGCAAAAATCAGTTGCGCTTTCTTCGACAGAGGCAGAGTACATCGCAGCATGTCAAGCTTCAAAAAAAGCTGTATGGATCATGTTATTACTTCACGACCTTCATCACACTCAGTTCAATGCTCCACCATTTTGTGTGACAACTTGAGATGTATTTCATTGTCACTAAATCCTAGATTTCATGGCAAATCTAAGCACATAGAAATCCAGTATCATTTCATTCGGGAGAAATTTTTCTTAGGGCAAGTGATCCTTCAATACTACTCCACAACAGCAATCGTCGCATACATCTTCACCAAAGCGCTTCCCAAGGTCAAGCACCAGAAGTTCTTCAACATGCTGAACCTGACAAAGATACCAAGGCACCAACCGTGACCTTAAGGGGGACTGTTGGAAATCAAGCCCATAGTTGCCTCCTTGGTGAATGACTAATTTCTATTTCATGATTCTTCCTGCACGTTTTTTGATCATTGATCTAGGGTTAGGTGAAACCAGCTTTGGTTCTATGTTTGCTCATCTGATCCCTGCATGAATCACGAACTCAGACAACCAATTTATTTGAAGAACGTCTACAATGGGCTTCCGGCTGATCTCCAGCAAAGGGTAACCAATCCTGTCATAACTTCAAGTTCAGATGTTAAGTTCAATAATTTGAAGTCATTGAAGACTTGGCCATCTTCAAGGACTTCCACGAAATTAGCATTTAGAACACGTTTGCAGAAATACTCTAAGTGTTGCGATAGTCTGCAGAAATGAACTATGTTTTCAACAGCTTCGGCTTTTTTGCATTTTCTTGAAATGCGACACTTGCATAGTTCAAAAGTTTAAAATTCAAAAGTTAAACTGTTTTTAACACCTTCGGATTTTTTGCATTTTTTCGAAAAATACAAAGAGAGAGAAAATTCCAGAAGGTCATCTATTTTCATAAGTTAAACTGTTTAAGGGCACCTTCGGCTTTTTTGCAAAATCCCGAAGAGAGAAAAAAATGCCGAAGGTCGTCTATTTTGACCAAGGAACGGTTCTGGTCACTTCCCGAAATTTGTGAAGTGAGAGAATTTGCGACGTCCTCGTCAACGTTCCTGATTTGTTGACCGTATACATATGGTGTGTACAGTTGTCACAAAAGCCATATACTTCCAAGTACAACGGCTTTCCTAATTAGGTGACAAACATTCAATGTAATTAATACATGGATGAAATCTATAAATAGATCATCCGAGCACAGATTAGTGGTTGCTCCGTCCGTGAGACACATTGTTTGAGCATCCCAATTGTTAAAAACTCACAATTCTAGCTTGACTAGTTTTGGTCATATGACTTGTAAATAGTTAGATGGTCATGATGTGGCTTGTCACACGTGCCAAATAGCATAGGATTCCATTCATAAGGATGTTCTCAAGTAGACCTAACTGTTAGAACCTTTGGAATGAGTCCAAATTATGCTTAGATACAAGGGAGAAAAAATAGGAGCTATTTTTGGTAATTTTTGCATTGTTGAGGGATCTCCAAGATTCCAACCCTAACTTAGTAGGGATGAAAGATCCACCAAAATTAGCATTAGGGGAAGGTTTAGGGCTACTCATACCTGCCCAAAACCGTGATGGATCATGTATATATAGGTGATGATATCTCACCAAAATCAATCAAGCAATTTCATGTTTTTTCTCTCATAATGGTGCAATTGCTCTCTATGTTCATAATTGTTTGAGTACTTGTGATTACTAATGATTATAGGATTGAATGTAGGTCTGGTGTACAGTTGTCAGACTGTGGGAGGCCGTACTTTCACACGTGTGAAGCCTTCTTCAAGGATTTGGGCCATTTAGTGAGGTTCAAGCATAGATTTTTGATGGATTTTGATGGTTCAACTTGTGCTAATCTTATGAAGTCATAATCTATTGTTTCCCTCATCATTTCAAGTGTTTTAGGATCCTTATTTGCTGTAATTTTTACATGGTATCAGAGCCTAAAGGTTGAAATGAGCTAAATCCTTGGTTTTCATTCAATTTGATCACATTTTTTGAAATCTTGTGTAGATTGGATCTTAGCATCTAGTATTGATTCTAGAACTCAAAGTGAGTCAAATACATTGGAGATTGGTGTTGTGTGACTTCATTTGCAGGTGTTTAGGTGTCTAAAACCAGAGGCAAAGTTGAATTCAATTCACATTACCAAGATAGCAAGTTTTGCTTGCTCCAAGCATTGATTTCTAAGCGAGTTTTGGAGGTGATTTCATAGAGGAGGCTTTCTAGCATTCAAGGAGAGGGAAGATCAGAGTTTTGGGGACTCTTCAAGGCTGTTCTAAGGTGTAGTAGACACCTCCTAAAGTGATTTAGGTTTAGTCCAACCATTGCTTGACTTGTGCACCAAATTAGATCAATTTTTCATCAATTTTGATCATTTTTTGCTTGTGATTGGATAGTAGATTGTGTTGCATCCTCATTAAATTCCATTTAGATCTTTTACAAGTGATTTTGGAAGTATATTAGGTTGCTGAAATTCACTCTTGATCAGATCATTTGGAAGCTTTAATGTTCTTTATAGAAAGAGGGGCAATTCTACTAGTATTGTCTACTTCAATCAAGCAAGTGCATTGTTTCTAGTATTCTATGATTTGATTTTGTTAGAGATCATTCTTAGATCTTTATAGGAAGTCTATTACTGATCTTTTCGTGTCCCTAAGAAGTGGGATAAGGTAGACCTTCAATCAAATCAATAGAAGTAACCTTCATTTGTGTCAAGTCCTTGATTAGGAGACTAGATGGCATCTATAAATGCATATCTTTTGGATACTAATGAAAGGCTCAACAAAACTAACTATTCCATATGGAAAGTTAGAATGGAATCTATCATGATCATGCAAGATCTGATGGAAATTGTAAATGGTAAGGAGGGTGAACCTATTCATCCTCAAGAAAAAGCCAAATATATCAAGAGGTGCAATGTTGCACTACATTGCATAAAAATAAATGTTGCAAATGAACTCTTAAGAGAGGTAGGAGATTGCACTTCAGCTCAAGATGCTTGGGAGACTTTGCAAAAGGTCTATGAATCCAAGAACCAAACTAGAATTTTAGCTTTGAAGAATCAAATCTATAGAAGCTATCAAAAGAAAGGAGAGAGTGCACATACTTTTGTCCTAAGAGTAAAGGAATTGAACAAAGAGCTAGCCTTTATAGGTGATCCTATCAAGGATGAAGAGCTTGTTCAACTCATATTGAATGGACTAAGCTTTGAATTTGACAATTTGGTTCAGGGATATGCAATTATGGGTAAGCTACCCATACTTGAAGAACTCCAAGGCACACTCATGGCCGAGGAATCAAGAAGGAGCCAAATGCAAGAGAGGATGGATAGGCTTTCCATCCAAGGTGGAGATGACCAAGCTCTCTTCACCAAAGACAAAGGCAAGTCCAAAGGCAAAGTATCAACATTCAAGAAGTCTACAAAGCTTGAGGATCAAGAAGGACCCTCAAAGGCATCTCCATAAACCACCAAAGTCAAGAAGGACAAATCAAAGGTGAAGTGCTACTATTGTAGCAAGATGGGGCATTATGCCTCGGAATGCTTCAAGAGGAAGCAAGATCAAAGCCAAGCCAACATGAGCAAAGAGGAGGAGGAGGAGAGTTCACATGAGGACTCTCTCATGATGTCCATATTTTCTTCAACAAGCTTCAAAGGAGAAGATCCTTGGTGGATTGACTCGGGTGCTAGTTCACACATGACTAGTAAAAGGGAGTTTTTCTCTTCTCTCTTATCTTATGATGGACATATAAAGTCTATCTATACAACAAATGATGAAGCTTGTAAGATTGAAGGAGTTGGTAGAATTCCCCTTTGCTTAGGATCTTCCAAAAAGATCAACATAGTAACAAAGAATCTACTAAGTGTTGGCCAAATGGTAGACAATGGTTTCAATGTTGACTTTACTTCAAATGAATGTTTCATCAAGAAGAAGGGTAAGATAGTAGCTAAGGGCACTAGACTTGGCAAACTTTATAAGCTGGATGCATTTGTGGATACTAATGTTGTCATATTGGCCGAGAAGAGCAAGATATCTACCTTTACTTTATGGCACAAAAGACTTGGACATGTCAACTCGGGTTCCATGGAGGCTATGATCAAGGAGGAGTATGCTTTAGGCCTACCAAGGTCTATTGGGAAGGAAGACAAGGTTTGTGAAGCTTGTGCCTTATCCAAGGCACATAAGAAGGTGTTTCCTAACTCCATCACAAAGTCATCTCATCCTCTTGAACTCATACACTCGGATGTGCACATTGCTAGCACCAAATCTAATGGAGGTTCATCCATGTTTTTAACCTTCATTGATGACTACTCAAGATATTGTTGGGTGTTCTTACTTTCCTTCAAGTCTCAAGTATTTGATACTTTTGTAAAGTTCAAGTTGTTTGTGGAAAAGCATCATAATCATAGCATCAAGATTCTTAGAAGTGACAATGGTGGAGAATTCATCTCCAATGAGTTCAAGGCCTTTTGTGAGGAGGAAGGGATCAAGAAAGAGACTTCTTGTCCTTACACTCCTCAACAAAATGGAGTTGCTGAAAGAAGGAATAGAACATTATGTGAATGTTCTAAGGCTTTAAGATTAGATGCTTGTTTGCCCAAATCCTTTTGGGGTGAGTCTCTTGTATGTGCAAACTACTTGATGAATAGGGTGTCTTGCAAAGCAATTGAAGGCAAAACTCCTTATGAGATGTTGTATGGAAATAAACCCAATCTTAATCACTTGAAAGTTTTTGGGTGTATATGTTATGTGCATGTGCCATTGGAAACAAGAACCAAGGAGGATCCATCTTCCACAAGAGGGATCATGCTTGGATATGCAAGCTCAAGCAAGGGCTACAAAGTCTATCTCCCATCCTTGAACAAATTTGTTGTTTCAAGGGATGTCATCTTTGATGAACATCATATGCATATGCTTGAAGAAGGCTCAAGTGCTCCAACAATCAAGAAGAAGATGGCCGAGGATCAAGATCTTGGTTTTGAGGAGGAGCTCATGGAGGAGCAAGCACCAAACCCACCTATCACACCAAGGAGATCTTCAAGGGCAAAAGTGGAGCCATCAAGGCTCACATATCAAGGCAAAGGACAGCAAGTTGAGGGTATCTCATCCACTTCTTATGCTTTATCTAGTTTTGAAGAACCATCTAATGTTGAAGATGCATTGAACTCCAAAGAATGGTATAAAGCTATGTTGGATGAGTATGATGCCTTGATTGAGAATGAAACTTGGTTGTTTGTTGATAGACCTCAAAGGAATGTAATAGGATGCAAGTGGGTCTTCAAGCTTAAGTTGAATGCAAATGGGAGTGTTAAAAAACATAAAGCAAGATTAGTTGCAAAAGGTTATGCTCAAGAGAGAGGGATAGACTACGAGGAAACTTTTGCACCCGTGGCCAAGATGGTCACAATAAGACTAATCATTGCACTTGCATCACATTTTGGATGGATTCTATGTCAAATGGATGTCTCTAATGCTTTCTTGAATGGTTTTTTGGAAGAGCATATCTATATGGAGCAGCCACAAGGGTTCATCAAGCATGGAATGGAGAACAAAGTATGCCATCTCCAAAGAAGCATCTATGGCTTGAAGCAAGCCTCGAGATCTTGGAATTCAAGACTACATTGCTATCTTATTTCACTTTCTTTTGTTCAAAGTGAATATGATCCTACTCTTTACATTAAGTTTGATGATGTTGGTATTGTACTTTTACTCATTTATGTAGATGACATCATCATTAGTGGAAATAGTGTTGATGGTATTGAAAAAATCAAGATAGATCTATCCTTAGAGTTCAAGATGGTAGATCTAGGGTGTCTTCACTTCATCTTAGGCATAGAAGTACTTAGAGGGTCTGATTTTATCTTTATAAGTCAAGTAAACTATGCTCAAAGTCTTTTGAAGAAGTTTAAGATGGAAGTATGCAAAAGTGTTGACACACCAATGGAGCAAGATGTAAAAGTGCCAAATGAAGATGATGAAAGATCCTTCATGGACATCACTTTGTTTAGGCAACTTATAGGTTCCTTAATGTGGATCACTATAACTAGACCAGATCTTAGCTTTAGTGTATGTAGGTTGAGCCAATCCATGCAAAAGCCATTAAATATCCATTGGAAAAAGGCTAAGAGGATTCTAAGATACATCTCGGGTACATTGGATTTTGGGATTCTATATAGAGGAGATGTGATTAACCTTCATGCATTTAGTGATTCAGATTTTGCAGGGGACAAGAGGGATAGGAAATCAACAAGTGCCTATTCAACTTTCATAGGAGAAGGTGTGGTTTCATGGCTTTCAAAAAAGCAAGAAACTATATCTCTATCTTCAACCGAGGCCGAGTACAAAGCTTTGACAACCACTACAAAGGAGGTACTTTGGATCAAGAGATTATTGGTGGAACTAAAGATCATGGATTCAGAGGAGGCACCAATCATCTACAATGACAATATATCATCCCAACACCTTGCATCTAACCCAATCTTCCATGCAAGATCTAAGCACATTGAGATATGCCATCACTTTGTGAGAGAAATGGTGCAAGCCAAGGAGATTGCTTTGGAGCATGTTCCAAGAAATGAATGTGTAGCTGATCTACTTACTAAACCACTTTAAAAGACACCTTTTATGAAGTTCAGATCATCACTTGGAGTGATTAGTAAAGCAATGATTGAACCAAGCTAGATAGTGAGGAGTGTTAAAAATTCACAATTCTAGCTTGACTAGTTTTGGTCATATGACTTGTAAATAGTTAGATGGTCATGATGTGGCTTGTCACACGTGCCAAATAGCATAGGATTCCATTCATAAGGATGTTCTCAAGTAGATCTAAGTGTTAGAACCTTTGGAATGAGTCCAAATTATGCTTAGATACAAGGGAGAAAAAATAGGAGCTATTTTTGGTAATTTTTGCATTGTTGAGGGATCTCCAAGATTCCAACCCTAACTTAGTAGGGATGAAAGATCCACCAAAATTGGAATTAGGGATAGGTTTAGGGCTACTCATACCTGCCCAAAACCGTGATGGATCATGTATATATAGGTGATGATATCTCACCAAAATCAATCAAGCAATTTCATGTTTTTTCTCTCATAATGGTGCAATTGCTCTCTATGTTCATAATTGTTTGAGTACTTGTGATTACTAATGATTATAGGATTGAATGTAGGTCTGGTGTACAGTTGTCAGACTGTGGGAGGCCGTACTTTCACACGTGTGAAGCCTTCTTCAAGGATTTGGGCCATTTAGTGAGGTTCAAGCATAGATTTTTGATGGATTTTGATGGTTCAACTTGTGCTAATCTTATGAAATCATAATCTATTGTTTCCCTCATCATTTCAAGTGTTTTAGGATCCTTCTTTGCTGTAATTTTTACACCAATTACGCCGTCAATTTTTTGTTGTAATTGCTATTTTGTATTGTGCTTCAGTGTAATATGACAACAGCTTGCTTTTATCTATGTACAACGTAGATGAATGCTTGTTGTGATTGAATGCACTTTCATTGCTATTTGATCACACTTGTTTACTCACTCTGATCTGAACACAGACGTCTACGACTCCTTAGTTTTTGATCAAACAATGGTTGTCTTTGACGCCTGAGGAACTCACGTTATCATACTGCTCTTCCATTTATTTTAGAACTATACTTCACATTGAGTCTGATTTCAGTAGCACCACACACAAACCATTTCTAATCTCTTCGGTGGACTGTACTCTTATTTCAGAGTATGAAATAATTTTTAAGATCCTGTTGGGCAATTAGAACACTTAAGTCTATGATATTTGCATTTAGCAGCTGATTAGAACGGGAGAGTTGTTCCGCAATATTCCTGCTCTCTTCTCCGTTCGCGTTTTTCTATCTCCCTTGCCCCAGAGAGAGAGAGAGAGAGAGAGAGAGAGAGAGAGAGAGAGAGAGAGAGAGAGAGAGAGAGAGAGAGAGAGAGAGAGAGAGAGAGAGAGAGAGAGAGAGAGAGAGAGAGAGAGAGAGAGAGAGAGAGAGAGTACATATCAAGTGAATTTCACCAAGATGGATCAGGTTGCACCAAGGGTGGCATGATAGGATGTACGATAGATGGACAACTATTCGGGATCGAGTTCATTCTCCACTACCTCTTTAACTCTGATTTCTATGAAACGTATTATCCCATCTATGTAAATGAGATGTTTGCCCAATGATGAAAAAATACAAGCTTAAAATTCCAGTAAAATTTTGGTAACGAACTAATAGGAGTCTCTCGAACGATTTGCGAACATTTCACGAAACTATTTTGATCACGAATAATTTCTGCTCGAGAAGAATTCGCGATTGAATCAAGCTCTTTAATGAAACGAAACGAAACGAAACAAAGCGGAATTAGACAAAAGAGACGCATTCACGAAAAAGATCAATCAGGCTCTAAACGAAACTAAACGAAACTAACCGAAACGAAGTGCAGCGAAATGAAACTTGATTGAGCGCTGAAATTGATATTTGTTGAAAGCGAAGTGATCGCGAAGCGAAACATGAAGCAAAAACATTCGTGAACAAAATTAGTTTGTGTGGAATTCGGATATGATTGCTGGGTATCGCCGGCTATATCATTCCTACAATCCTCCAAAATGTAGATAGACAGTGTTGATCTACATTATAGATTATTATAGCATTCAACAATATCAAACCAATGTGCGAAATTGAATAAACAAGTGAATTAGAGACACGAATAGTAGCAGACAAATATTCATTCGAGATCATACAATCATTCAGAATAATATGCGCATAACAGCTACAATATTATCTATTGATCTTTTGATTTCAAGCACTGTGTGACAGATCCACACAGTGCATTGGGGTGAGAGAAAATACAATTCTCTCACGAATAGTGTCTCGCTTACTAGCGGACTTTTGGATCTACTGATCCTCTTACAAAATTGTCTCGCTTGGGAAATGTATTTCGTATATTTTCATCTTTCAGTATTATGCATCAAGCAGAAAGTATATAGTTCACAAACTTTTTCGTGTCGCATCGTGTAACTTCTAGATTAGAAAGATTAAACATCTACAACTAATCATGGATTACAAGAGTGGCAGATTAGCCACGTTCTAGAGTACTTCTGCTGATGTCATGATATCTAATCAAATACTTGTACCCCATGGTACTTGGCTGATCTTCTTGGTCCTTTTGTGGAGCACAAATGATTTTGTGTCGCGAAACAATTTTGTGTCGTGTGTCACGAAATTGTTCCCAAACATTTTTGTTTCATGTGTCTTTTTTGTCGAAATCAGGGTGGAAAGCTAGCAAAGCTTTGACAATAGAAACATTTTGTTTCTTCACCCAAATCTTTTGCTTTTTGGCGGGCCTGCTTTCGTTCTTGTATTTGTACTAAAATTAGGTCTTTCTCCAAGAAAATGTGAGTGTCTTTCAACTTGGCTTGGCGATGGAGAACATCTCTCCTATGTGTTAATGATGAGAAGCAGATAACTAATGTTTTCGCAAGTCTACTTCAAGATGAAATTGGGACCAGTGTCACAATGGAAAAAAGATAATTCAAGTGTGTCGCATAGACTAGATGTTGAATATGTGAATTCGAAATAGGTGATGGATCGAAATAGGTGCCGGATCAAAATAGGTTTTGGATTCAATTTGATCATTCGACCCAGGCCAAGATTGAAATCAATTTCCGATTCTTTGTGCAGATTTTAGGATTTTCTGAGTATGTTACAGTTTCAGGATGCTCATTAGAAAGTGTGAGCTTTGAAATCTAACATTAGTAACATTCATTATTGACTAAAACTATGATCATAACAAGTTATTTGGTTATTTTTTTTGAAAAACAATTCTTAATTTTATCCAAAAATCCACATAACTATAGAAGATGAAATCAAAAGAGAGATCCAATTGGGCAACGATCCATTGGCAAAAAAATTCCAATTGGGCAACAATCCATTGGCAAGAAAATTCCAACTAGGCAACAATCCATTGGCAAGAAAAATTTCAATGCCCAACTAATCTCAAAAAGAAAATGCCAAGAATGAAAGATGGAGAGCTATACGATTGGGCATCAAAAGGGAATTTTGGGAGCTGACAACAAAATGTAGTTATGAATGGGAATGCCAATGATTTAGACAAATGGAGATGATGATGTGAAGAAAATCAGATCACAAAGACCTAATTATGCCCTTTGATCTTTGGCTTAGTAGGAGAGCACATCTAGCATCATTAACAATGTAGAGATCCTGCATCAACTACACATAGATGATGTAAACTCAACAAGAACTTGTCAAAATTCCTTATGTATGATAATTTGTTGTTCCTGTCTGTACAATGGCCATACTACAACAATACTCACATGTGGGAACTCAGACATATAAGAAAAATAGCATTCTATACACAAACATTCACTATATCACCACCAAGATGCTAAAATGGTTGTGAAACCCCAAAGATATATCTTCCATAAGAATGAATGAGAAAAGAATGAGAGAAATAAATTTGTATGCCTATTTATAACAGCCTCTTGCCCTATTTGGATGCGCTTACTAAAGCTTATCAACTTATGGAGGGTTCTAGATCTCTTCCAAACCCTAGATCTAACATGACTAGATTCAATGCATCTCTACTAAGCAATTAACGTAGGTCCAAGTTCGACCTTAAGTTGCCAAAAATAGTAAATCAATTATTCTTAGCCTTATTAACTTTATAAAGTCTGTCTCTAAGTTGAAAATGCATATTGGTCTCAAAATTGCCAAATAAACTTAACATGAAAAATCTTAAACTAGTTGACAATTTCTCACAGATGACACAACAAAGTAGCTCATAATAGGAAAGATAACAATACAAACCTGTCCAATTATGGAGATGGTAGCACATTGAAGTAGCCCTAAGCAAATGAGCTAAAGAATCTGGTCTGTGATTTAAGCCTATCAAAAAATGGAGATAGAAGCACAAGGACGTAGCAAAAAGATTCAGTTTTCAACAAAAAGCCAATGATTTAGCACAATGTGAAAAGCCAATGATTTTGGCTAGTCCCAAAATAGAAATGGTAGCATGCGGATGTAATTATGAGCCAGAAGCCAACAATTTAGGCCCAAAATTGTGGCATATGACCATAGACACAATGATCCAAGCCCTTGCAAACAAAAATAGAGTGTTGGATAGAAACACCAACATTTTTGTAATTTGTTGTAGGCTGTAGCAATTTCAAAAGCATGATCGAGTGGGAGAGTGAAAAAAATTGGCACTTGCGACGAGTATAGAGGGACACCTTCCTTTTGTGTTGTTCAAGGGATGGCTCGATAGCTATTTTGAAAAGTCCCTCGACGTCTCCAAGGTAGTACTTGCCCTAGTGTGGCATCCACCTCAGTGGCCACATGGGGCATGTGTAAGTGTGTGCGCAAGGGGCATATGAAGCTCCCCAAACCATTGGGAAGGGATGACAATGAGTTTGGAGAATTGGCCCCCTTCCCATTGGAACCATCTTAACGACCATTTCATACTTAGGTGCCCGATGAGTCCCTCATTCGAAATGAGGGCATGTGTCATGAGCAATTCACATGGAATTCAATTAAGTTGCCACCATGTGGCACATGAGGTGGCAAAACTCAATATATAGTCTAGATCGAAAGCTTTTTGAAACTACTGCATCATGAAAAATCCATTTATTTACAATTGCCACATAGGGGCTATTCAACCATGTTCAAAATGCTAGGCACCATTTTGAGGCAAATTGAGTTGTCAGTGGCATCTCAACTTCGATGGACCAATCAAAAGAAGAAAGAGAACGAGCCAGCCGAGAGGTGAAACACAGACGCACACATCTTGTGGATGGAGAAGAAGCAAGAGCGTTTCTAAGCTTGAAAAATGTGGGATAGCAATGCCACCCCAACAACTCCAAAATTTTGAATAGAGAATGGACAAGGATGTGCACCCTAAGGTATAAAATGGGGCTGGACCATAATAGAGGCTTCCTAAAGTAGGTTTAGGGTTTAGGGTTTAGTGCGGAGATAGCAAAACGAAAGGATAGGAGAGGAAGAAGAAGAATAGAGTAAGGGCAGCGATGGCGGAAGGGCTGGTAGTGGTAAGGGAAAGGGACGGCAGTGGAGGCCCTCTCATAGACCATCTGGGTGGAGAAAGCATTTGCCATGTGCAGCCTGATACGAGGATTGTGCTTGGACACAGGGAGCCGCAAGAATTTGGCACTTTGTACATCACCACCAGGTCAGTTTTGCGCACTTAATAATATCAAACCCTAAGCATTAGATGAGAATCTGTTTCGTATCTAGTTGATATTTTTTTAATATCTTATCGTAGTCGTTGCTTATTCATTTAGTAGGTAGCTGATGCATGTAAGAGGATAAAAAATGCCATAGGAGAAGAAGCACTGGATGAGAATCAGTTTTGTATATGTAGTTGATATAGTTCTATACGTTTTATAGTGGCGGTGTTGTGATTCATCGCAAGATGTAAGAAATGAATCTTAGCAGGTACTTTTTGAATCTAAGAGGATTCAAAAGTGAAGTGAGAATGTCGTCAGGAAACCCTTGCAGAAGCATTAGATGAAAATCGATTTTAGGTTCGAAAAAGGAATTTTTTTTATAGGTTTTGTTCTTTTTTCTGAAAATGTGTTTTTGAGGGGTTTTGGGGTTTACACATGTCATAGAAAGTCTAGTAACAAGTAGATACATCCAATTTCATGAGAATGTTCTAGATAATGCAATTTCAAGAGGAGAAGCTGTGTATGGTGACTATGGTCACTTTCCTCAGTCAATTATTGATATTGTCATGGATAGGTTATTACTAATTAGGTTGCAAGAATCTGTTCATGCCCATTGCCAGTACAAAGCTTATGGCCCTTGAGAAATCAGGCAGCATGTTTAAGTCACAGCCTACATAGTACAGGTGCATTCAGGAAGTATGCAAAGACACGACCATCATCATCTAAGGTCTTTAGAGTCTTGTAACTTGTAACTTGTAAGTACTTACTACTAACTTAGTACTAGGAGAACAAGAAGTTTGGCTCGTGAGGGCTCAGGGTTTGCATGCCCATTGCAATTTGCCACACAGTAATAGCCTATAGGTGCTTGATAATTTGTCAACAATGAACAATCACACTTCTATGCATTGCATGCAACACATCACAGTCTCAAACATCCAAGAACTTCCAGAAATTGTAAACAGTAAAGCTATAAACTAGTTACTATAGTATATACAATGCACTGACCACTGACCACTTGGCACTAACAAATCACAAATTACAATTCAAGAGTCAAAAGTTTAAACTAAAAGCATAAATAAGAAGAGTGTCAAGCGTGGCCTCAAGGCTCAAGCCTGAGGCCCCATGAGTCTGAAGTCATCTGTCATATGTAGAACTATTACGCTAGAGCCTAGATATGCCACTATCATCTATGCTGAGTACTGAGCAGTGAGTGCAGACCCCCATGCTTGGGGGTGTGGGTGTATCTGCTGTACTGTTGAATGGTGGGTCCAATTAATAGACTAAAGTGAACTCTGCACTACTCAGTTAGATCGATGCCATGTTAGTTCTTGGTAAGCCATCATATATGACACATCGTTGCACAGCAGTTCAATTAAACTCTTTAGATAGTAAAACAATGTAGCTTTTCTCAAAGTATGTTGTTGTCTTTCTCTGGTTGTGAAATTTTTTGCAGTTTAGATTGTGTGAAGGTCTCCATAGTGTGTCCTTGAAACTTTTTCTGGATCAATTGAAATAGACGTAGCACATTTTCGTGTTTTAAGGTTAGCTTTCAAACTTTTGGGTACATGTCATGTCTCCTTTGATAAACTGCCTGATTTTTGACCCTCAATTATTGTCCCCGTATGCTAATCTTCATGTTCGCACCATCTGAATGTTCAATGAGGTATCTGCAGATTTGCTTGAGATGATTATAAAGACATGTTTATTTTCTTGGTGCAGACATCTCTTTTGGCTTAGTGACCATGATCCTGAAAGGGGACTTTCCGTGGATTTTTTGTCATTGGCAATGCATGCCATCTCTAGGGACGCCAATGCTTATCCTTTACCTTGTATCTATGCACAGGTTTGACCTGTCTCCCAATGCTTATCCTTTACATTGTATCTATCCACAGGTAGGACCTGTCTCCCTTTATATCACCGATTCTTGCAACATTCCAGGTTAAAAAACTTACATTTCTCTGAGAGTGTTATTATCAGTTTCAACACAGAGGTCAATCTGTTTATATCTTTTGTCGGAATCTTTGTTTCCTTGAGAGAGAGAGAGAGATTTAAATTGTTACTAGTGCCCGTTTTTGGTGGAGATGGATATCCCTACAGTCAGCTGATTTAAATTGTCAGATTTGATGCATATAGTGGAGAGTTTTTGGTTTCATGGATATCCCTACAGTCAGCTGCTTTAGTCTTTGAGGAGAGTCTCTAATTGCAGGCAATTTCCAGATAGAAAGTACTGGGAATGACGAGAATGAGGGTGGAGAATTGCTTAGACAGGAAGAACATTGGTTTGATGATCTTTCAAGGATATCAGAACTTCGACTTGTGCCAAGGGATACAAGTGTGTGTATCCTACTTAAAAGTGGCAGAATTAGTCAAAGTAGTCTGTATGATGAATCTAGATGCCTTTATTGCAATGAATGCCACAAGTGTTTGAAAACCAGCTTTATCACTCACTGATTAATCAAAACAAAATAAATGTCTCTCAACTTCTAAAACAGGCTGCTTGATCTTAGACTCATGCAAGCCTTGCCACAGATCTGTTGAAGGATCATATTCTCATTTGAGGATAAGAAAACTTCTTAAAAGGTGGTGTCATTGGCATGTATTTGTAGCTTGTATAGATGAGTCCTTCCCAGCATGCGATACCTTTTGAAAATTTCAACATGCTTATGTATCCTTCACGAATGATCTTAATATGTGCAAATTTCAGTGGAGAACATATTTCGAGTTCTATGCGAATGCGCTGCATTAAATCCCGATATGACAAATGGTATTTTTTTCCTTCTGCTGATGTAGACTGAAGTGATTGCATGGGAAGTTGTACTTTGCTGCATTTGCCTTCACACTTACCTTACAGTAAGCTGGAGTTGTTTTCTGACAAACAATCATACAAATGCAGATCTTGAAGGGGAAGCAGAATGGTTTTACAATGTGGATGAGCTGTTGACTAGTAATCCAGAATGCGATAATCACTCAAACCATGACTTAGAAGAGGTAGCATTCTTATTTGTTCAAGAACTTAATTTGTGGTTTGGCATTGCTCTTTAGTTCTGGACTTCATTATGACTGAGTCTGTCCTTCACCTCCGGAGAAGTGATAGAACCTCAGTAAATTTGTTGCTGTATAAATGTCTGAAAGTTAATGTGAACATATGTTGTGCATGTGACCTGCGCCTACTCTAGGCCCAGTCTCGGGTGTTGATGACGTGGGTAGGGATGTCGTAGCATTTGATCCATGCTATGCATGATGAAGTCGATGAAGACTTTGTGGTTGGCCTCCGTAGTGTTTTACTATCCCAGACATAACATCAATATATATTCTCTTGTGGTTAATATATTCATGTACAAGCACTAACACTTTGACTGTATCGTTTTAATCAGAAATTGCAGTTATGATTCAATCTTTGAGGTTTAGTTGTGTATTTTTGTGCGTTCAAGCATGTTATAGTTAAAGGACTAAAAGGAAATATGCTTGGGACGACAAGAAAGGTGAACGATTGTAGTCATAACTAGAAGCTGAAAGCAGATGCCGTGTGCACCATTTTGTGCGGATGCTTAGGCTGTCTCTTTTCTGTAGTGGCAAAAGATAGCACCTAGATGAAGGTCATGTCTTTATTCATATGTGATGCCTTTTCTTCGTTTTGGTAGAAAAGGAAAGGTATTGCCAGATTGTTAGAATGCTTACTGGTACAAAATTGAGAATGCTGGTGGAGCTAGAAGGTTTTGAATAATTATTTCTGTGTTTAAAGCTTGTACAAATACAAGGTGTGAGGTTTGAAGGTATCTAAGCTTGCTTCATTATTTTTACTTTTATGATTTCTTATTTTGGTTTCAAATACAGGACCCGAGGTTTCAAGATGCCGAAGAATCTGAAGACGATGAAAATTTTTAGTGTTAAAAAGCAGAAATTTGTTGAATTGCGTGAAGGAACAAGGATCTCTGTAGTCTGCAGAATTTATCTTTTTGGAGGTTTCATTAGACAATATGGTTTCGGAGGTACCAGTTCTTTGATGACCTGGAATGCAGCGGCTCCTTTCTGTTAATGGAGCCAGAATTTGGTGAATATAAAGCTTGCCTACAATGTTTTGATTCTGGTGCACAGTGCCGAAACTAGTGAGCCTCGTTCATGAAGTTTTCATGTCTTTCCTTAACAATACATTCGTAATTCATCAAATCCAAATGCATGGCCATCATTTGCCATTTCAATTTATATGAGCTACAAAAAGATGTCTCATTTGTGGTCCTTGCACCTTTTCAATTTTGAAATGCGGTGTAAAGTGTGTACCACTTTATATTTGAAAACATGCTTTGTAGGTGCTGCTTTTCTCTGGAATACTAAGACTGTATTATACTAGTGTATAGAGGATGCATCTTCTGACAAATAGTGTTCTTTGTATTGAGTTGCGTGAATATGTTATATCCATGTCTCTCTGCTTATTCTTGGGGGCACATGTGTATGAAATGATAGGCGCAGGATTGCCACGTACTTGTTCATTTATTAGTTGTGCGATTCATCAAAGCTGTTAGATGTTTGAGATCAGGCATCTATATGCTAGAGCTCCTGATCTCACAAGTCTTAGTGCAGTTTTCCTGTTTTTGCAACAAATGTTCATTGTGCAGAAATGACAGATGATTTCATGAAAAGATCTAGTTAAGGACTAGGAGGTTGATATGAATTGACTTTCAGGACAATCAAACATGAGCATGTCATGCTTCTTCCTGATCCCGTAATTGCAGATGATGTTCTTATTCTCTAGTAGCAAGACTCTGATCACATATTCCTACGACTTTTTGATTGGTCATCAAGGTTCCCTCTCATGATAGTTAGCTTGATGACACTAGTAAGCAAAACTTGAGGTTCAATATAAACAAGTATGAAGCTTGATTGCGTTTTACTACATATTTATAAAAATATGACTGTATTTTTTTTCCCTTGTACATGACATGATATTTTGAGAAGTGGATACACAATCTGATGTTAATGTGCATAGCAAAGAATTACCATCCAACAACGCCGCCCAGGCAAGTTAGCTACTAGTCAGGGCACTGCACAATTCAGCTTGGGTGTCGTACTGGGTTGTTATGTTCAATCAAATTATTTTCGTGCTTTTTCATAACAAAAAGAAAGAATGAGAAGCATTTAGAGTATGAGAATTTTTAGAAGGATGGGCCTTGTGTAGTTTTTCCATATAGAGACCTTGAGCGTGAGATCTAGAACCAATAGAGGACACTAGGTACCATCGATTACTTTCTTGGGTGTGATTTTAATTCTGTACATAAACAAGCAAGTATTCAAATAAATACTTATGATTTATAATGGACATCAAGACTTCTGTTTATTCTTCCTTTAGTCGCATAAAGTTGTACTTATTGTTGAAACATTTATATGATTTCAAGACACCCAAAGACAAATTTTGTAATGATGGGGCGCTTTCATCATGGAACTTATGGAAGTGGGACGATAATTGCAAAAACTGCAGGTTATGTGATATATGTTTCTACTTATAAAAAACAAAAGAAGATATTAGAGAACGTATTGCTTATTGTGTTGCTTGTAAAGCAACCTTGTAGAATAAGTATCTAGTGCCAAGGACGTGCTTTGGTGTTGGAACTAACTTGATTGATGTGTTAGGGTTTGCTTGCATTTTGTTTTTGTTACATCAAGGTGCCAGATCTTTCACTTTGTTGGAGAAAAAATAGTTGTCTTTTAAAGAGAGCATATCATATTTAGGGATGACATACATATGATGAGATCTAGGTATTCTAGCTTGACCTCTGATTTCTTGTTGGAGATTTGGATATATATTGCTTCATCTACTTGGAATTGAAAGTTTACTTAAGGTTTTTGAGTGTATCTATGTAGATGTACCAGTTTGATCATAACATGGAAGATTGGTTTGGCTTGTCTGTAAGCGACAACCTTCTAGTGATAAACTTAATAAAACATTGAGTTCCTATTCTCAAATGTAGACCATAACTCACCCTTTGGATGACATGTTAATGTAGGTAGGGATGTCATTTGAGCAAAGTAATTTTATTATGTGAGCAATATTATGAATGAGTGTAAAAAAATATCATAATTTTTTGTCGTTGTGAGGTTGGATATATTGAAAGTTGTCCTTCCCTTCCATTTCAAAAGTGAGTTCCTTGAAGCTTGTTGTGTGCTGAAAAAGGAGGAGAAAACTTGAGATTTTTCATGTTTGTGCTTTACAATAAGGCTTGATAAAGTGCCTATTCAAGCACCCAAGGATGGGCACAGTTGAACCCAAAGTGGCTAAAACAAAACAATAATTAGCTGCAAGCAACAATAAATTCATTTCTTATTTTAACAACAAAATCATTGAGAATTTGCTACCTACTTGCATACTCTTACATCATGCTTTCCATGAAAATCAATTTTCAAATCAGCAAATTTGAATATGACAACACATTCCAAGACGAGTTATTTTGAGGCAAATCTTAGAGGGGGTGATTTGAACAAGTATCATGCTTGCTAAAGTCCATGCATGCCTATGAAAATTTTGTGATGGTTTTAGAAAGATTGAGCATTGTCAAGGAAACATATGTACATGATGATGATATGTAGAACCAAATCAAGAAGAAAGGCTGGTTTGACCCATTTCACATGTGTGTGGTTGTTGCATGTACTTGCATGCATGCCTCTCATAGTGCCTCATCCTTATTCCAATGGTCATTGCACCATGTAGAAAAGCTAGAAATTGCCAATATTGTAACTAGACTACAAAACTTACTTCTTACATACATGGCTCTTTATATTATGAATGAGCCTCTCTATGCCTACTTTACACGTTGGAACAGGCTCCACACATGTGGGATCACATATGTACAACAATTTTGGCCTAGGGATTTATTTACAAGATTCTATGTAAGATCTATCTACCACTCCAAGACATGATCTTAACTTGAAAAAAAAAAAAAAAATTGGCAAAGCTTTAGTGAATATCAACATTACAATCTGAATATGATACACGTTGAAGTTGAATATCTTTATCTTGCACAATCTCGATGTGCTAGCCCAAGCTGTTTAGGAATGTGAACAAAACATATACAACTAAAGATTTTTAAATGGCTGACACTAGGCTTGTGCCCATGCCAAACTTCATGAGGAGTCTTGTTGTTGACGGCTTTGGTGCTGGATTTGTTCTGCACGTAACAGGTTGTGGCAGTTTATACATGTATAATTAAAAGCTGCACCTGGACATTGAGATTTTTGAATCATAAACAATCAACTTGAGTAGTTGATTACTCCAAGATAAAGTTAATTGGTAAAACGATCAGTGTGATGAGGATTCACCAGAAACTGGTTTTGTTTTATATTGTTTGTAAGACGCATGATTAGTGAATCATTTGGGCTCATCAGTTAAATTTGTGTGCATTGGATATACAACATTCTTGGAATAGAGTATTTCTTAGTTAATGAATAGACTCAACTCATTAGTGATTATATCCCAAAGCGCTCAATTGGATATTGATTCAAAGGAATGGTGATGATTCTTGAGTGTGATAATTAATTTTTGATCTATTATTTGAGTAAGAATTCAGATCAGTGTTTTGAATCTCTCTACTCCAGTATTTTAGTTGAGAACCTATGGATCTCATAGACATTATCTTATTTATCTAGTGGATGTCATTCTACAACAGTTTATGGTCTGCAGATGCTTGAGTACAATTCTTCGTTTGATTGGATCTCCAATTATCATAGGAGACAGACAAGTCTATTAAGATGAATGAATGTTATTTTCTTGCATTTGGTGCTAGAAACAGGAGCATTTAACTCAAAAGAGTATCTGGGATACTCAAAGTTGAGTTTTCAATCATTCTACATCTTAATGATTCTCCTAGAGATTTTAATGCATCCAATTCCTATTGTGGATTGAACATATCCATGAGGTCCATAAACTTTAGATCTTCATGTGGTATCAGAGCCTTGTATAAGAGGTGGAGTGTCTGATCCATTTTAAAATCGAAAAATAGCAATTTTTGAGCAATAAAACTAGTCTTGGTGAAACGAGTTTCTAACAAGTGGTAACATTGGAAATTTGGGATCCATCGTTGCAAATAAGCTTCAAGTATCTTTTCCACACGTGTGTAGGACCAGAGAGCCTAGCCATTTCTTTGAGTTAGTCCCAAATTAGCATGTATTGACATTTTGATAATCTTTCTTGTGCTAGGTTTAACAAAGCTACAAGGTCTCTAATGTATTGGAAGATTTGAGTTTGGATCAACAAATCCATTGTTTTGATCTATTATTCAGGTGCCAAAAAGGTGTTTTTGTAGGCTAAAACAAGTTATCAAGATGGTACTTGAAAACTATTGAGGGTAGACAAATGGTTCAACTAGCTGAATCTAGTCAAAATGGTTCTAAAATAACTCTAAGAAAAAGAAGATAAACAAATGCACATCTGAATTTTGCATCAATGTATACTATTTTAAATAATCTTGAACCACATACTTCTGAAAAAGCTTTTTAACAGTTGATATGAAAACAAGCTATGCAAGAGTGCAATTAGAATTCAACATGGAGATTGTTACAAGCACCTACAAAAAAGAAACCTATAGAAATATCAACTAGTACAAAGCAATATTGGTTGAAAAAAGTCTAAAGAAAATAAACCTATTAAAATTAACTGGATATAAAATTAAGTACCAAGCAATATTGATTCCAAAAGGTCACATACAAAACGAAGTTATTGAGTGGGAAAGCCTTTGCTCCCATTCGAAAAAATAAATACTTTTAGAATCTACTATAGCATTTGCTACTCACTATGAATGGCATCTAAAAAAAATGGATGTCAAATCAACTTGTTTGAGTTACTAGTTGGAATAGGAGGTATTTGTTACTCAGCCTCAAGGCTTAAAGTCAAAGCTTAAGAATCTTATCTTTGTAAGTTGAAGAAAGCTTTGCACTATTAGCTTTGTATTTTTTGAAACAAGCTCCTCATGCATGTTGTTCGACAACTAATAGATACCTACTTAAAGAACAAAAAGTAGATTGCATCCAACTTTCTTTATCAATAAGGAGAATTTATATTTGTATTTCATATTGATGATTTGATTTTGATTGAAGGCAATAGTAGCATGACTGATAAAGTAGAAAGAAGCTTATTATAAGGGATTTCAGATGGACTTGAGTTCACTCCACGATTGCTTGAAAATTGAAGTGTGAAGACAAGAGTATATTACTTTTCTTAACCAAAGTAAGCACATTTATCAACTACTTCAAAAATACATAATGATTGACTATAAATCATAAAATGCACTATTTGAATCTACTCAAAAAATGACATCTAATATTAGAATAAAATGAATGAGACACTCTATAGACATTCGGTTGGAAATCTCGTCTATCTTACTATCACTAGGCCAAAAATTCTGTTGTTGTTAAAGCAATATGTTCGTTTATGACCCTTCTACTAGGGCCTTGTATTCAGCCATGTTGCATGTGAAAAGAGGTATTAAGAGCTTATCTATTTTCTACAACAAGAGAATCACATTGGTGTTTCTCAAAGAACTTTATGATAGATTAATGCAGATGGGCAGCAGAGAGTCCATATATTCCTATGCAGCCCTTACGTCATCACAATTACTCCACCGCCAAGGATTTCACCTCTCATGGTATTCTTAGGCAAGAAGGCTACTAGACTCCATCGGTATTTCTTTATCGTCACTTCCGGAGAGCACACATCACTATATTCGACAGTCTATATACAGATCCTATATACATAGAGTTTGGGATGGGCAGCTTGGAGTGAAGTCTCTTTACTACATATCCATCTTTATGGAAACCGACTGTTAGTTCGTAGGCCACAAGCAGGGGAAGCTAATTTTATTTGCTACTTACTATTAATTGTTTATTATATAGCACATCAAATTTAATGGGCTACGCTAGATCCATACGTGCAGATCGAATAATAGTATATTATTCACACCCAATAGAAGGATTGTTCTCAAGTTGCTCAAACTTGCTTATTCATTATTCAACATTTTTGTACATACATACTCAGAAAATCTAGTGTATTTGCCATTTCACGACTTGCCAAAATGAACTTGGTATTTTCTTGACTATGTATGAAACTCAAGGCCATTCTAGTTAGAGCAGTATATATTCACCCATGACTATTGTTGAAGTCATGGACCTCTCCTAATTCACCAACGTGAAGAGATGTTGCCTTCACCCACAGAGTCCCTGTTGGAGCAATCTAGTGGGTACCTATGGAAACATTCAATTTTCGATGAAAGCTTGAGTGTTCGCAGTTCATATCCCCTCCGCCTATCGAAAGGCGCTTGGTTTGCCTCGTGCATGGGTTAAAGTGCAGTCTCAATGGCCTTTATGGCCGGGTGGGCCAAAGGTGCCACCCCACCTTAAAAACAATAACGAGTAAGGAGAATAGATTGTAAGTTGTCATAAATAACTATAATGGCAGTAGAAGAGTTTGCATCGAGAACGAAAGACAGCCAGGTTGTCGCATCATGGGATTTTCGAGAATATCTTGGATCGTCGATAGGTTCGGATGGCTCGTATATCAATTTAAAAATACGAATCAACTTGGAAAACAAGCAGGGTAATGTGTCGAAAATATCTTCGCTCATTTCAAATTTTTCAGAAAAACAACCAAACAGATCGGGAACCGGTCTGGTAAAACTAACTAAATGGCAGCACAAACTGAGTTTGTGCATTCTCGGGATTTTTCGCAGTTATTATGGAACATCACTAGGTTCGGATGGCTCAGAAATCCATTGAAAAATACAAATTGAGCTGAAAAACAAGCAGGATGGTGTGTCAAAAAGATCTTTGCACATTTCGGATTTTTTGAAACAACAAAATAGCCCGAGCACGAATCTGCCAAAAAAAAACTGATCAGGGAACAAAAGTTTGTGCAAAGAACAACCCGTCTGCCAGGTTGTCATAGGTTCGGGGTTTTCGCGAGTATTTTGGAGCATCGCAATTATTTTCGGGTGGCTCGAAAATTGGTTGAAAGAACAAGCAGGATGGTGCGTCGAAAATCTTCGCGTAGTTCGGTTTTTTCGGGGAAATACCGCATGGGCTTATCCAAATGACAATTCAAGACAGCTATTTGGCCGTTGATCGCAATTGGCACTTAGCCATATTGAGCTTCACTTATCCAGTTAGGTTTCGGTAATTACTTGCTAACAATGGTTAGAGCAAGTCACTAGTTTCAAAACAAGTGGTAACCCGATCGAGGACTAGCACTTCGCATAATCGAGGACAAAAATACGTGGGCACAACAATGGATTTCACATTTTTCGGGATATTGGGTTGCCCGCACAGCGGAAGTAACGTGACAAGGCTTTGGAAACATTCGATGTCCAAACCGTCCGGGGGTCTCGAGTCTTTCGGGAGAGGTGGATCAGCAAAGGATCTATATTAAAACAACAATATAAAATCCAATAGGTAAGTAATTTTTTGACAATCACTAATATGTTCAACATATCATGATACTGAATATCACTACTATGTTCAAAATATCACGATACTAAATATTACCTATAGTAAGCACATGGCCTTGGCAAGATTGGCAATTAGGATTCAAATTAGCGAACTTTTTGTTATACAGCTCGTGCATGCATCTGTTCTTTCTACGAAATTTGTATATGCCTCATTGATGGGGTTAATGAATTTTAGGGGCAACAGTGCAACAAAACTGCTCATTGGATCCAAAGCTAGCAAACCTCAATGAGCTATTGCAATTGCCCTTCATACACTTCAGGTATTCAATCCAGTTCAGGGGATTATAGTGAAGTGTATCTATAATTGATGAAACTCGCCATGTATCACTGGCTTACCCAAGCAACCTCAATCAGAATTGGATATTATTATGAGTAACAGGCAAAGGTCTCAATTGCCTAGCTCCAAGGGGCAGTTTGAAGAGCCTCAGAAAGATCAGCAATTAAGTCGTCCACATCTTCAATGCCAACCTGCATGAAATATCGCACACAAATGCACAATCCTTCTTCAGTTGATTCAAACACCCTGGAACTATAAGATAAGTAAACCTGGATACTGGACATAAACTCACGCCGAAGAACCTACCGATAGTCGAACCAAATCTTCATGTAAACCACGAGCATTTCTGACTTCTGTAGGTATGCTAGCATGGGACATGAAGCATGGTAAACTGATCAAAGACTTGACACTACCTGGCATAATATTGTCCAAGAAGGGTAGTGAGAACTTGCACCAAAATAAAAAGGTGGAATATATTTTGCAGAAACAAACACATGCTCGCTTAAGATAAAATACCAGTAGATTTGAACTTTTAAATCTTTGAAGGAAAGTCACTGCTTTACAATTTCAGGGAACCATGAATAACTTCAAATTCACGTTACACAAGCCTTAATGAAAGCCATCATAATGACTGATAAACAAGTTCCAGCTTTTAAGCATTCAGCTGTCAAATTCGTACCATATGATTGAGCTATTAGCACAATTACTAATACAGCTTGCATCATAATCCAACTTTTCACAAAACAGGAAACGATTTTACCATTGCAAACAAAATTGCTAAATTTTAGCTAATAGCATATCACTCATCTCCTCTTTGAAGAACAATAAGAACTTATGGTGACGATTCAGCGTGCTGAGAGAGAGAGAGAGATGCACACCAAAACTGACAGTGATACTAAAACAGCTTGTTTTTTCTGCAATGTGTTTTGACGCAGATAAATTGCCTGTTGTAAAACTCAAAACAGAACCTGCACCTTTACACTGCAACAAAAAATTTCTCAGAGTAATGATTCACGAATAATTGATGATGAATAGGAATACATATAGAACAATAAACAATACAGCTAAAAAAGATGAACGGACTAAAAAAGGATATTCTAAGACGAGCCTGTAAAACTTAACATTATGATACACACAGAAACATCACAGCATACCTGTGAAAAATGCAAATCATGACCTGGGGTAGTCCTGCATAATTTACTTGCAATATCTTTGGATGAGAATCAAGAAACTCTGCTATCTTTTGAGCATTGGCCTGCACATTTACAAAATTGATGTATAAATCTTCATAGCTAGCCTCATACAGCTTTTCACTTTAGGTGAGTCAGCTTCCATGGACAGATTGCTGGAGAAATATACAGAAGAACTGCAGTCTATACAAGAACAGAAAATACTGATTCTGGCACCTAAAAAGAGGACCTATACCTTAAGCACATCCATCAGGGGTTGCAACCTTGTCTAAACAAACCGTTAAAACCTTTCTTCCTTGCCTCTTTCCTCTTTTTAACATTTTCTTCTTTACTGTGTCTAGAACCAAGATGTTTTTGTGTTATGTAACCCAAATTGCTGCCTGATATAATATCAATTTCGAGTCATATTTGTTATTATGCTGGTATTTCAACATTCCAATCTTTGCATTTCCCAAAATATCTATTTGGAATTTTCGTCTTCCTTAAAGATGCTCTTCTAAGACATGAATGCTCCGTTTACTACAAACTAAAAGAGTGGAACAGCTTAAACCCTGAAACAGATCCTTAAAAGCTCAATTTATTCCATTTGATTTTTGTTGTGAGTCTTCCTGCAAAGAAGAAACTTTTCAGAAAGGTTCTAAGAACACTTCCCGGCCCTTATGGAACAGGTTAAGGCCAGCAAAAAGAGTGAACTCAAATATCTCCCGTTGTTTTGAGGAACTCGATATTGTTTTTCAAAGGAGTACCTACTTAAATGGCTCCCAAGACCCCTAGGGATACACCAAAAGCAATAAAAAATAATGATTATTTACATGACATCCAAAGCAAATATTCTGGTCAACATCAAGGAATGATCCCATATGGGATCATGTCACAATTTCTTCGGCATACAGTAGCACAAAAAGATGGACATGCAACTATTGTCGTGGAGCTACACAGGCGGTCCGGTGCATATTCGAGCGCAACTTTTTTGTTTGCGTGGCCACAAGATCGGAGCATGCCCATAGGCACCAACAGGGCCCTCAACCACGATTGCGAGAACAGGAGCTATTCAAAGCGAGGAGATCATTCGTGTAGTTGCAGATGAGCATCATACGCTTGTGACCTGAAGGTTGATTCTTTTGCTTTTAAAATTTGAAAGTTGAATTTTGAATGATGAATTTGCATTGCCATTTGTCACTTGTGATAATTAAATGTATACTTATTTCATTTGTTGCAATAGGATTAGTTGCTTCAGCTAGGCATGCATCCACCTCGGCTCAAGGTGAGACATAGGCAGAGGCTGGCACATCTACACCACATGTAGATGTAGTTGGCCCCTCTACTTCTAGAGATGGTAGGGTTGCTATTAGGGGTAGAGTATTATTTGCAATCATTTCAAGGTGATAACAAGACTAGGGCGGATGTGTCTATCAGAAGACTGTTCTTCCTTTGTGACCTCTCCTTCCAACTAACAAACACTCCTGCTTGGAGAGATATGGTAGAGAATGTTGCCTCGATAGGTGCCACCTACTGTGGACCTAGCATGGAGTCATTATGTACCACAAATTTAATGAGGGAGGTTCTAGATGTAGGCAAGGCCATCAAGAATTTGGTGATGGGGAATTACCCCACTATCTTTTGGACTCCATGCATTGCACACAGTGTCGACCTATTGATTGAGGACATTGTAGGTATATCCTAGACTCTAATTACAACTTACTACTTAGTAGTAAGTTCTAGTAACTTTTATCTAGATTTTACAATTCTAGCATCTAGATTGATGATCATTGAACTTTGAAGAATCTACATGTCCTGAGTCTTGAATTGCATTTGCTCTCAATTTTCAAAATCACATGTCTCCTTGAACCTAGTTTGTCTTTGCTTTTCATTAATACATCTATGATCTATCATCATACATGTCTTGATTCTATCCAGCTCTTCCTTGGGTGAAAAGTTCCTTGATATTGCACGGTTATTGGTGAGGTTTGTCACCAAGAAACCAAAGGTCCTCGCAATTAATGGAGGGTTTAAAACTTGGAGATCCTATGACCTGCTCCCACCACCAGAGGACGTATATATAGACTATAGTAACTTCATAGTCTAGAATCTAGGTCGTTTTTTCATAATTATGACAGTTGACTCAGTGACGACTCGCTCATTTTGATATCATATGTGACATTTGCATTGTGTACACTTTAATACCAACTATTCACTATATATATTTTGTAGTTCATTGCTGATTGTTTGCTTTGATTGTAAGTACTAGATTGTAATTTTTAAATTTCTATTCAAATGTTATCCAATATACTTACTACTTACTGTTGTGCGATGGATGTTTGGTCGCTTGAAACTTCATTGTTCAGTCTTCGAAGTTCGATCAATGATGATGTATCATGCCAGTGGCCACAAGGATAAATCATAGATTACAATATTCATTGCTAGGTGGGAGTTGGAACATGGAATCTAGTTTATTGTTTGTCTAATAAGTTTGAATTGTGATTTGTGGCCAAGGCTCCAATTACCATTCCACATTGTCATGTGCACTTGTGATTCTAGATTCTGATTTTTGTGAAAAGTAAACACTAATTTGGTTTTAGCCTTCACTGTTCAGGCTTCAGCTTTCTACAAGCGACAGCGATTCACAAATTTTCAAATGTATGTATTCTAGCAATCTAATATCTTTAAGATTTAGAAACATTGTAGACATTATACATATTACATTAAACAGTTTCTAGCATTATATCTACAAAAATGCAAATTAAAAGTATTTGGATTCTTTCCGATTCTTTTGGGCAGGGCCCGGTCCAGAACCACGATTCATGCCAATTCTTCCAATTCTGAAAATGGTGGAAACACTACTCAAAGAGGAAATCTCCCAAGAGATGATCTAGACCAAACCACCATTCACATCTAATTAGAAACTAGTCAAAATGCTTTCTCTTGATTACTGCCAGTATCTAGATTCTGCTTCAATCCAGTAGTAAGGTTCCCGAAATTATACCACCAGAGTGACTCAGAAATTGTTTTCGTGAACGTATTTGATTATACCCTGGTCAAAAATCTGCATACAAACGTTCATTTTTCTTACTATAAACCGGTACACAATCTTTGAGAATCCTTGTCTTGTAACATATACTGTTGAAGTCCACACACAATTCACGAACTTCATTGTTTAGCATGATCAATAGGCATGCATTAGCTAGTTTTCAAAGAGGCTGAACTATCTTGTCTGGAAACCTTTTAGAAACAAGACAGTCGTGAGTATTCTAAGTTGGGTATACTATAACAAAGATCCAATTTTCCTTTGATAACTGTATTTCTATTTCGAAACTGAAATATTTCATCAGCATCAAAAATCAGAAGGACGTTTTGTACCTGCTGCTTTTCAACCCGCAACACCAACGTCTTGATTCCACGTAAACAGAGCCAACAGTCAAAAGGAGATAACCCTGTCCCTTGGGCGTTCTGTAAGAAGTATATCTCCTGTGCTAAGCTGCCCTTGAGAAATTTTAGAAAAATCAGTAAGTACCAAAAACATATTCACAAAATCAAAGGATCATAATCATAATGTTAAAGGAAAAAGGACACAAACAAATAGCTTCGCATGATTTCTTCTCTCATGAATTTTATAAGCATATGAAGCATGCATACCCAGGATCTTTGACAGCGAGAACTCCAGCCATTAAATCGCTGTGACCGGCAATAAATTTTGTAGCTGAATGCATTACAATATCTGCATGTAGAAATAGAACAGTTTATCCATAATGCGAACTGGAAAAGAGTCTAAAACTTCCATCTACTATCTGACCTGGATAATGTTCTGAACCAAAATAATAACTCAACTTCTCAATCACCACTTAATGATTAGATTTTACCTGCTCCAAGCTCCAAAGGCTTTGAGAGAACAGGAGACATGATGCTATTATCAACCAACAGCAATGCTCCATAGCTATGTGCGATCTTTGCTATCTCCTGAAAAAATGAGGCCTTGAAACTAAGGATACTCTCCAATACAATATTGGCTACATCATGCACCGCAACAAGATCATTCAAACTTGCCACCGTGCACAACATAGTGACCAGGGAATGGGAACATCTTCTCGAAATAAAGAATAAACACGAACAAAAAAATCCCAAACAAACAGGAAAGAGAACTAGAATGTTACATCATTAGAGTACACTTGAAAATGACATGCAAGAGATTTGAAATTGACACTATATGAACAAAATAGGAGATGAGAACTTTATTTACATAGGGTTCAACAAACTATATGTAAAGTGACATCGTTCTAGGTCCGCTGTCCCGGGCACCATGCGAACCGAAGACACGTCAAGGTGTAGTTCCCAATGTCAGTGGCCCTGTCTCAATGTCGCTAGGGAAGGTGCCCTCCATACTTCTCACGGCACTCCAAGAGGACAGATGGTAGATACCTCGGACTTTCATCATGGAGAGTATGTGGGACTCTCACCCACACGAAAGCCTTCTAGTGGCTCTGCCGCCACATCATGGACGTGTCCTCCAACGTGACAAGGCTAGTGCCATACACAGATGGTGCATATGCTTATCGTGGGGTACAGGTCCCCCCATGAGCTCCTACTCAGCTCTAAGCTGCCATCGGACCACCCATTGCGCGATGGCCCGACGTCAGTCAAGCAGTTCGGGTTGCACCAAGATGACAAAAATGCAAAGCAGGGTCACCCCTGCCTGCGGTTTATGCGGCCACGACCGCAAGCTCACCCGTCCTCAATCTGAGCCCATACACCATTCTAGCAGACAGTGACATGGGATTCAGTTAATGCAGTCTTGATTGAGTGTCGATCACCTCATTGCCAAAGGAGAGGGACCAACCTCCCGAGAGACAGAATGTGAACGTTATTTACATAGGGGGTCAACAAACTATATGTAAAGTGCCATTAAGTTTCTCATTTCCCCCTTAATTTTTGATGTTTTTGGTCTGTGCAAGAAAGATGAGCAGTGGGGACGTGGGAACATGAGTTCACATGACTTGGGAACGTATCCCCATCTTCCCAATTCTGAAATTCCCAGAACGGTGCTCCTGCAGGTATTCCTGGACTTGGGAGCTTGGGGAAGACACGGCACCTCTAGAAACTCACATTTCTTGTGTCATTGTGGCGTGGTCTACTGGATACAACTTATCAAAAAATCTCTGCATGGAAACCAAAATAAGATCAAGAAATAACAGTGCCTATGTCTACAGGTAATTTGTTAAGAGTAAAGAAATGATTGAATGCAGTAAAAGATTCCCAAATTGAGTTCCTCCTATTGGAATAGCATAAATTTTAACTCATGTCTTTACATCCACCTGTGGGAGCTCAAACAAGTAGTATGCCACATCCAGCCAAAGACTATGGTCTTTGTTATAGGCAAAACCATATGGAAAGGGACATTAATATGGATCACAGGTCCGCACTTGTTTTATCTGCCATTTGGACCATGTAATTTCGGGAATGATGGCACATAATATATTATTTGGCATCATTAATGGCATTTATCGATTACCTGACTCTTATTCGGCCTTCAAAGGTACGGCATAGACCCTACACCAAGTGTGGAGTCTCAGAGTCCCTTAGTTAGATCTGTTTAGCTAGCTTAGGTTAGATACAGCAGATTATTGATGAGTATCATTTTGCTCCATCATTGATTATCCTTGACCTACAGTGCTTGAAGCCTTCATCCATAAATTTGCAGTATTCTGGTATAGATTCTACTTGCGTTCCTTGCAAATATTTTGCTCATCTATTCATAAGTCAAAACACGTTATGTACAACCAACAGCAGTAAAAATTTGCAAGAGCAAATCACCCACCCTAATATCTGATATCTGTTGACGAGGATTGGTAGGGCTCTCAAGCCAAACAATCCTTGTCAATAGATTGATTGCAGCTCGAACGTCTTCAACATTGCTCATATCAACTCGCCTGCATGGTATAAACTAAGATGATCCTACCAATAGGAGCTTCAGAAAACTACCAACATACTGTTCTGAGGCTTATTCCAATAAAGGTGCATACATGGTGATAAACAAATTTAAAGTGTGTACATAGTAAGTATTTTCACTATTTACTATGACAACAAAATGGACAGTTACATCTACAAATCAACAGTAGAGCTGTCCTTGGCTTGCAGAAAAGGACACCATAAATACAACCAATGTTATTATAGTTGCTATGTCCAAATGCTTGCACTGTGAGACGAAGTGTGCAGGATAAGCTGTTCCAAACAAGAAAACGTACTTTATAACTACACCAGCCTTGGGGGTGATTTTTGAAAGCAGCCTATCAGAGCCTCCATAAATGTCATCTCCAGCAACAATTTCTTCTCCTGCAACAAACAAACAGAAAATGCTTGAGTTTACTGAAAATGTTCCAAAGCCCCACACTTCAAAAAATTTATAACATAAACACAAAAAAAAAAAAGCTAACCTGCTTTCACAAGATGGGTAGCCGTAGCCAAAGCGGCCATTCCACTTGTGAAACAAAATGCTTGATCCGCACCCTCTAGCTTTGCCAGCAGCCTGCAATGGACTAAAGCCTTTATTGCCATAAATAATATGCACACGCATAGAAACACTGATGATCTAGTGTAGCCAAATGCCTAAAAATTAGTTGACAAAAAAATCTATAAGAGACTTTAGGACTTCCACTGGTTATAAAAGAGATCTTAGGAATTCCATAGACAGCAGCCATTCTTGTATGACGATCCACGACAAAAACTCTTCACTTTTCGGTTGTATAGAAGCGACATTTAATTTAGGTGAATTCCAGCTAGCCAAGAACAAACCAGTGCCCACTTACGATTCAAGTGCATCTCGAGAAGGATTCCCACTTCGAGTGTAGTCATATTGGCCAACCTCTGTAGCAGATGGCTGTACGGCGAAGTAAAACATTGATCACAAAACAGGACCTCAAAATGCCACTATTTTCTAATCTGCTCCAGCCTCCAACAAGACAGTCTTATAACTTCCAGTTACCAGGAGCTTGACTGCAATTAGAAATTAGAAAGTAAAGCTCATATCACCTGTTTGAAGGTTGCGGTTTGATACAAGGGTGTGCTCAGGGCATGAAATGGATCAGTCGTGTTCTCAAACTGCAAAAGCTGTGTACATAAAGCAAGAGCTCGATCCTGCACTGTGACATACACTTCCAAGATTGAAAGCATCTTAAAAACTGGCAGCATCAAGGAGAAGTTAGCAAAATGCATGTGCTTGGCTTGAAATATGCATACTAGAACTTCTTGTTAACAGCTAGACATGGGATCAATGTTTCTCACCTTTTCAAAATCGAACTAAACCCAAAATCCAATTTGAGTCGGGATCATGGTTTAAATCTCAATGAATGGGAGAATTGAGAAACATTGATGCTATTAGATAGATGAATTTAGTCACGAACTAATACTAAGAATACAGATATTTATGTGGTCGCAAACATACAGATAATCCAAACCCTTTAAAATAGGTCACCTAATTTAAGCTTGTAAATAATAGCCAAAAAACATTGAATGTAAAGCCCATCACATTGTCATTTGCAAAGACTTGTCTGTGTGAAAAGGGTTATGATCTTACTGGCTGCAGATGCTCTCAATTGTTTGTCTTCCATGGCTTCCACAAGCCTACCATCTGCATACTCATTCACATTCTCAACTTTGGCAGAGCACTTTGAGACTGAGATCATTTTTTTTTGCTTTAGGTATAGAAAGTGAGCACCATTTCTTGTATTGGGAGCATACAGGGTCCCAGATACAGATATACGCAAGGACTGGAAAAACAAGGAACGTAAGTCAAATTGCTAGTTTTGTTATAAATGCTTTTGACTGAATAATGCACACTCAACCACTTTCTAAACCCAATAATTTTTCATTGCTTATCAAAGAAATTCACAAGCAAAAAGTTCTAACAATCATCTTCTGATCAATCAACAATGGGATTTGAATAAAAATTTGAAAAGATAAAAGATTTTTATTGAATCATATGTACATGATACATCAATCAATAAAAGAAATGGGTAAGAATGAAATGGATCCTGATTGATTATGAAACAAGGAGCGTTGCATGAAAGACCAATGGCTCTCACTGGGTTTTTGCTAGTCGCCACACTCATACAAGCGAACGATCCACCAGCAGCAACGACATCCATATCACCCCTTCTTCTTTGTCTTCTTCTTCTTCCTCCTCCCTCCTCTTCCAATGTAATGAATATTCATCTACTCCAATGAAATTACCATGTCAAGTGAATAATAATATAAAGCAATAATCACCAGCAACGGCATCCATATCTCCTCCTCCTCCTCCCCTTCTTCTTCTTGTTCTTCCTGCTGCTCCTCCTCCAATGCAATGAATATTCTTCTACTATGATGAAAATAGCCATGTCAAGTCAATAATGATATAAAGGAAAAATATAGGTTTTAAGAATGTGGAACCTCTCAAGTGCACATGGGTAGGTCTAAGTGCATTTAGGGTTTTCAATTGCCTAGTGTTTGATTACTCTTAAGAAAGACGAGTTCAACACTCAGTTTTAGGGTTTTCAAAATTTAGGCACTAAGATAGAAATTTACGTAGAGCATGAACTCAAATGCTTCGTGGCAATGGCATGATCTGTAAACCTAAACAAAATTTTATACTCAAAATTTTCATGATTTGTGGGCAAAACTTCTATTAAGCTTTGAAAATTTTGGACACAATAAACAAAAGTTTTCTTTTTTTATTATGCAAAACTTTTATTAGGTTTTATAATTTTAGACAGTCATGAAATTCACACTTTAAAATTCATGATTTCATGTTTGACCAGTCACAATTTGACTATCATTGGCATGACATCCCAAGTCTCCAACTCTGCTCCCAAAGCTAGATTTTGCACAAGACGAGAATTAATACACTTATGAGATCCATTAGCTTTTCAAGCAAAACAATTTGTTTGACACAAAAGAAGCTATATCAAATAAACAATCACACTTGCAAATCACCAAGTCAATTTCCATTTTCATACCTTTGTCCCATACCTTTGTCCATCAGCATTTCAATTACTTGAGCCACCGATTTCTTTCTTTCTAGGCAATGCTTCATCACATCTCCAGGCTTCTTATAGATATAGCATACAGTCACTTTATTTGCCTTCTTTCGGGACATGAGTTTCTTCTTTTGGTGTTCTGATGCAAGTTTGTCCAACTTGTCAAAGTACTTAAAAACTAAATTCACTCCTGAAACCCTTTTTTCCTTTCCTTGGTTTGGATGTTGATGGACCGGCACCACGGTTGTAATCGTAGGCCTTCAAAATCCGGATTACATCATCGAGCTTGTGAAGCACATTCCTCCTACATTCATTCTGATAATCAATTGGCAACCCTAGGAGAAACTACCACAAAGCCAATTTTGAATCAAATGACAAAACTTTGGTCAGAAAGATGTGGAATGAAGAATTGTAAAGGCATAGAGACATCTATCGAGCAACATGTAAAATAGGGCCACCTCCTCCTCACTCCCACCCTCCTCTCTCCTACATCCTCTACATCAACCCTAGCCATGGACCTAGTTGTCTTGCACTACCTCCTATCATGACATGCCAACTTCCAATGATACTCTGAAAAGATCTCATCATCACCGCAACCTCTATGTGCATCAATGTTTCATGGACCTTTTCAAAATACCTTTTTGAAACGGGTTTGAAACATGAAAGAATTGGCTAAAAAAGAATCGAGAAATCGGATTTAGGATTATTCTTTTTTTTTTAGGGAATTTTAGCCTTATATTATAGCAAAAACAAGTACTTTTTTAGTGTTTAAATTGCAATGTATATTATAATCAATCAATGATCAATCTTGAATTCAATGGAAATTTTGAAACATCGATTGATTTTAACATACATAAGTCTTATTCTAGTTCAAAATGTATGTTTCTATGCTTGGTTAGGGTTGCCTTTTAAATTTTATGAAGCTTGAGTGGCACACTTAGATTTAGGCAAAAACAGTCCCATTTTGAAACGTTTAAAATTGTTCTTTTTTTTCAATTTGAACAATCCGTTCGAATCAGACTGTTTCAAAATGGCAATTCTTTGAACGAATCGTGATTTGAATAAACTATGATGTGCATGGCTGAATGTAGTGTCTATGATTTAAGGCACTCCTTAGGGTTCACCTGCCTAGGTGTACCATCTCCATGCATGTGCATGACTAGCCTCAAGTTCGTGGTGCAATAAACCAACTTGTTCAATTGAGGAATGTTGAGCCAATTGCGTCTTTTCATGTTCATAAAAACCAAGTGCTCTAGTTATGCTCACAAGCTGAGGTGGAACAATCCTGAGCAAGGATGCAAGTGGCAAGAGTAGTAATAATTATGGTGGATTTATGGACCACACCCACCATGTGAGGGCTCTGGCAAAAACTACTCCTACTCACCCTAAGATCTAATGAAATATCCCTATCTGCACTCAAAATCCAACATCTGTCTCTCGATCCTATACAACAAGGGGCCATGACTTGCACAAAGATAGGGGGACCTTGTCAAATTCTAGAAACCAATGAAGAGTCAAAGGAACACAAAAAGTGTGATGATTACACGAGTGCAAAAAACAAGATACACTAATACGGCACAATTCTAACCTAGCCATCCGCTAGTCAACATTTGTGCGTGTGACACTAGTAGCCCACATAGGGTGAAGCAAATGACAAATTGTGTGTATGGGCTTGTGAAAAAAATTCCACCTATCAAGCCACTTCAATCAAATAGTTGACATGGTACATAAACCAAAAAATTAATCATTTCATTGCAAAAGAAACAACTCAACAATGCTAAAAGACTTGTACAGGATAAATGCACAAAACAAATTAGCAAAAAAGTATACCTACAAAAAACAATCACTAAAGAGTCTCTCAATCCTATCCATAAAGTCATAAATAAGGACGAGTGTAGATCCCTCTCAATCCACCAACCTCAGCACATGATAGACTAGTTGTAGGACCTCAGCCAGCTATTCTTGTTACCAGAAATTATCTCCAAAAACAATCCTTTGGACCCGAATCCAGTTGGCTCACTGCTATGATCCACTGTGTGAACTCAAGGCTAGCTGCCATCTGGTACAATGCAGGTCAAGAACCCAAAGCAATTGCTCCAACACAACAGAGTGGTAAGAAAAGCTTGTAGGTGCTAGCTTCTTCAAATCTAGCAAGCTGTATGTCCTGAACGTGGCAAAGACCCTCTTCTTCTTGGTCACAAATGTGACCAAGAATATGGCAGTAGTTGTGATGGTGGAATCCCAGGGAGGCCTCCTACATCAGGCATCAAAAAATCGATGCAGTGTGTTGCACACAAGGTCCACATGATGGCAAGATAGTCTCTCTTTAACAGAGCACACATGGCCACACAATTGTTACCACCTACACTACATGTTGCACCCCCACGTCCATGTATATCCTCATAAATAAACTCTCCTAACTCAATAGCACCAACTCGAGAAGTATGAAGCATCCATACAATGCGCAACAGACATGAAACCAACATGTTGACAATAGGCCTATGCCTGATATCAATCCACCCATCTGATAAATTAGAGCAACCACATGTGATCCAAGCATGTCATATGGGCTAAGCTCTCTTGTGATGCAAACATGGACCTCTTTCAAATGGAAAGTATGTAGAACCTTGTGTGTGGGGGATGTCCAAGTGGCATCACAAGCCGCAATCTCCCTCATCGTGTCAGGGAAGATGGTGGTGTCAACCAAGACAAATGCAAGGTAGCCACTAAAAAACACTAGCATGCACGTCTAGTGGCTGCCTCATGGCGTGTCTGTTGCCACCTATAGTGTTAGAATAAGTAAGCCCGAGTTTCTCTCACAGTTCATGACTTTCCATGTTCAGCAGTGATTTCGAGATTTTTACTGTCTTTGTGATAGTATGCATGTGTGCCAGTTTGATGGTACACGTAGTGTAAGTTGGGACACGCGTCCCGTAACGGGGACTGAAGTGTCATGCAGCGGTACCCCACAAAAATTAGACTGTGTATATATATGTATCTTTCAGTCTCTTTTGTAAATATAGTTCAAAAGTGTTCTCTTGGTTTTGTGTGTGATCTCTCTTTACTATTTATCTGATTGATGTCAGATTGCTTGCAAATTAGCTAACTATACTGCTAGTAAGATCCTTGACATGGTATCAGAGCCTGGGAGTGGCGCAGTTCGGTGTTAGATGGAAGCCAAATTTTGGGAAAATTCGAAGAAACCGTTTAAGGTTAGTCAAGCAAGCAATCGTTTGAAGGTGCAGTTGAATTCAAAGCTTCGGAATAAGCTATTGGCTTGATCCAGGAGCAAAACTGAAAATTGCTAAATTTTCAAGTTGATTGGAGCAAACAGATGGTTGCTGAGAATAATAGCTTGTTTGCATTCAATTGTGGATCAATTGTGAAGCCGAAAATCTCAAGAGAGTTCTTGCAGTAGGGCGACCTCAGTGGTGTAGGAGACTGCCAAAAAAATCTCAGAAAAGGGTTGAGTAAATCTCAAGAAAGCTCCATCCTTTCTACAACTAGGGTTTTCATGTACAAAACCATGGATCTTTCTCCACACAGACTATGGTTCAGTGCTGTGAATGCATGGAGAGGGGCACCCTAGCAAGTAGAATGTGCTCACAAATGGTCGTGAGTAGCCGTAGAGCGTTCTGAGCGCTGAATCAGCCGGAAGGAAGGCGTGGAGAAAATCGTGGAGGCAGCCATAGCCAGGTTAACGAAGCCACAGGACGCGGATCATCCGCGTCAGTGCACGGACGAGGAAGGGTTATTGCCCAAGTTAGTTGAGAACCGTCGGATAGAAAATCCAATTAATATGTGACGGAGATGGAGTCTCCATGATAAGATGTGGACCATGGATTGGAGGTCAATAGTTGGATGAGCTTGATGTGGACTCGAAGGGCATTGAAGGGCCATGCACACCTTCAATTTCATTAAAAATTTTCAAGTTGAAAGGGACCTTGAAGTTCAAATTCGTTTGAAATAAGAGTTTTACTTCAAAGTGAAGAAACAGTGTGTTTTCTTCAAGAGCCTTTAACTTTTGGTCTAAAGTCCGTTTAAGGCCGTCCAAAGGCCAAAATCCTCCAAATTAAGGGCAGAAAAGGACTGTACGCTGCAAGTACGATACCTAAAAACAAAGGGATTGTCGCGGAGAAAGTGTTTGAAGTGCGCCAAAAGTCTTTTCACCATTCCAGTGGGCAAGTAGTTGGGAGTTGGTGACGAAGGGCATTTCAGAGGATGACACCGATTTGGCAAAAAAGCGGCGGGAGGTCCTGAAACTTTTGTCAGACCTTAAAGTTGACTTTTAGAAGTCTAAATTGCTCTATAAGCTTGTCATTGGGCCTCATTAAGGCGCTATAGGAGCAATTTTTGGCCAAATGGCAAGATTGGGAGAATCCGTTCTTGGAGAAGCTAGTAGATTGGATGGGGTATCCAATTACAGCATTTGGAAATTCAAAATGAAAAGTATTTTCATGGAAAAGGAGCTGTGGGACATTGTCACTGGGGTGGAACAACGGCCAACTACAACTCTAGCCGATATTCGTGCATTTGACAAAAGGCGCAGAAGGCCTTATCCTTGATAAACTTGTCAGTGAAGGATCATGTTATTGCCCACATCAGTGAAGCTGTATCAGCAAGAAGCGCTTGGGATGCACTCAAAATGAAGTTTCAAATGGCGAACCCCTCTCGAATGATGTTTTTGAGGACCAAACTCATAAGTGTTCGCATGGAGGAAAATGAGGGCATAGGGTTCTATTTCACACGAATAAAGGAGTTACGAGACCAGTTAACAGCTATTGGTGAACCAATAAGAGATGTTGAGCTGGTTCACACAGCTATAAATGGCCTACCCAAAAATTTCCAAATGTTTGCAAGTGGCATTGCTTCAAGGGAGAGACTACCAACATTTGAAAATCTTCATGGCATCATCCTACAGGAGGAACAAAGGCGTGAAGTGGTAAAAATTCGATTTCCCACATCTAAAGATCAAGTAATGCTAGCCAAAGGGAAGCATAAATACAAGAAGCAATCCAAGAAGTCGAATGTGGAGGATGACAATCAAGGATCCACATCGGACAAGAAGAAGAAAGACAATTGTTTCTATTGCCAAAAGCCTGGACATTGGGCAAGAGATTGTTGCAAAAAGAAGGCGGATATTAAGAGGGGCAAAGTGAAGCAGTTGACCAATTTTGTCGAAGAAGAGAATGATAGCGATAACGAAGATCAAGGCACGACATTTGCGACAACATTAGCATCGCAACATTCCATTGATCATACACATTGGTACGTGGACTCATGAGCAATGAGACACATGACTGGCAACAAATCATGGTTTAAAAATCTAGAGCTTACTAATGATGGAGATAGAGTTGCACAGGTGAACGGCGACGAGTGCCAAATCCATGGACTTGGTGCAGTGCCTATTCAATTTTCTGATGGACATGTGAAGGTAATTGAAAATGTGTTGTATGTTCCTGGCCTTCAGAAGAGTCTTTTATATGTTGGTATAATGACATATCATAAGTTGAAGGTGGAGTTCAACGACAAGAAATGCCAGATCAAGGATGTGAAATGGGGTTTCAAGGTGATTGCTGATGGCTTTAGGGATAAAACTTGTGGTTTGTACAAGTTTAATGTTGTTGTTACGAAATGCAATGTGTTAGCATCTACATCTATATCACAAAGTGACTTGTGGCATAGGCGCATGGGGCATTTGAACTTCAAAAGCTTGAGGCTACTTTGTAAGCTCAAGATGGTAACAGGTCTACCTAGTTTGGATGACAAAGAAGAGTCCATTTGCAAGGAGTGCGTGCTAGGCAAGTTACACAAGAAGAAGTTCAACAAAGAAGGAGCAACAAGGGCAAAACGAGTGCTTGAGTTGATACACTCTGACCTATGTGGGCCAATAAAGGTAATGTCTATTGGTAAAGCATTTTATTTGCTAACCTTCATTGATGATTACTCACGGAAGACTGGATCTACACCATTAAGCAGAAGTCTGACACATTTGGATGCTTCAAAAGCTTCAAAGCATTGGTTGAAAATCAGTCAGGTGCTAAGATCAAGGTACTCAGGGCAGATCGTGGTGATGAGTATCGTTCCACAAATTTTATTGACTTTTGCAAGGAGCATGGCATTAAACAAGAGTTTGTGCAAGTTCATACACCTCAACAAAATGGGGTAGCTGAAAGAAAGAATCGTACCATTGTCGAAGCAGCTAGGGCAATGATGACACATATGGGAGTTACTGATTCTTTATAGGGAGAATCTCTCAAGACTGCTATGTTCTTACAAAATAGAAGCCCTATAGTTGTTGTACATAATCGCACACCCGATGAGGCATTCACTGGTAAGAAGCCTAAGATGGATGGGTTGCGAGTATTTGGATGTCGAGTGTATGTTCACATACCTAAGAGCGAGAGAGCCAAAATGCAGGTAAAGGCCTTGAAGTGCATTTTTACAGGATATGATGAACAAACCAAGAGATATAGATGTTATGATCCAGAGGGGCTACGTGTGCACATAAGCCATGATGTCTTATTTGATGAAATCCATAGATTTGGGGATGAAGAAGAGAATAATGATGAGCTATGCAAGCTTCTCAAATAGGATGAAATAGCTCTACCACCACAGGAAGATCATCATGATGATGATGAGGGACGTGGTACTCCTCCCACCATAGAGACGAGATGGAGAGTGAGAAACAAATCTATTGGATCGGAAAAGACTGACGTAGCATGTGATAAAAGGAAGGAGCAAGATGCACCATGGGATTCCTATTCACCTCGTAGCGGATCACCTCAACGTAAGTTACCCAAATGGTATACTAAACTCATGAGTGACAAGGAGGGGGAAATTGTCGAGCCTAGCAAGGAAGGAGAGTTGCGGCATTCCACATGAGAGAAGAAGGAACCTGACAAGTTTCAGGTAAATCTTGCACTTATGAGTGATATTATTTCATCTACTGAACCCTCTTGCTTTGAGGAGTCCAAAAATCAGGAGATATGGCAAAAAGAAATGCAAGAGGAGATTGATTCCATCAAACACCATGACACATGGGAGATAGTGGATCTTCCAAAGGGCAAAAAATCCATTGGCAACAAATGGATATACAGGACAAAGTACAATGTCGATGGAACTATTGCAAAACACAAAGCAAGGCTTGTAGTGAAAGGCTATGCGCAAAGTAACGGCATTGACTACAAAGAGACCTTCGCTCCTGTGGCCAAGTGGAATACACTTCGCATGGTGATTGCCTTGGCAACACTATTTGGATGGAATCTACATCAGATGGACGTAAAGTCTGCATTTCTGAATGGTAAACTTGAAGAAGAAGTGTACATGGAGCAACCTAGTGGCTTTGTGACACATGGCATGGAAGACAAAGTGTACAAGATGAAGAAAGCCTTGTACGGATTGAAACAAGCACCACGTGCTTGGTATAGCCACTTTGATGAGCATCTCCTTTCTAGAGGTTTGATATGCACTTCTTCATATTTCAATCTTTACTACTTTGCTCATGACTCTAGTATCACACGGATTGTGCTATACGTAGACGACCTCATAATCACAGGAAATGATGATGAGTTGATTGGTGCAATCAAGAAAGACTTATCCTCTAGTTTTGATATGACTGATCTTGGCTTGATGCACTACTGTTTGGGAGTGGAAGTATGGCAAGGTTGCAATAGCATCGCACTAACACAGACAAAGTACGTGAATGAGATTTTGAAGCATTTCAAAATGTGTGACAGCAAGCCAGTATCCACACCTGTGGAGGTTGGTAAGAAACTATCTAATCAGGATGAGAGTGTACTAGTTGATGCCACTGTATTTCGTCAATTAGTTGGTTCGCTGATTTATCTCACAACTACTCGTCCTGACACAAGTTATGTTGTAAGCGTTGTAAGTCATTTCATGGCTACTCCTAGAGAGATTCATTGGAAAGCAGCGAAGAAAATTTTTTGTTATGTGAAGGGCACGATAACCCATGGATTGTTATATGAGAGGCAGCATACTTTACCAGTTTTACAAGGCTTTGTTGATTCAGATTGGGCAGGATGTATTGATGATAGGAGATCTACCACATGTTATATATTTCATGTTGGTAATGGTGTATTTTCTTGGTCAAGTAAGAAACAAGACAGTTGCTCTTTCTACTACAGAAGCACGATACAAAGCACTATGTTCAGCTACACAGGAAGCAGTTTGGCTAAGAAGAATGTTAGAAGACATTGGAATTCCACAAAATAAGCATACTGTGATCAGATGTGATAGTCAGAGTGCCATACAGCTAGCCAAAAATCATGTTTTTCATGCATGCATGAAGCATATAAAAATTAAGTATCATTTCATTAAAGAGAAGTTGTTATCTAATGAAATAGACATAGTGCATTGTAAGACAAAGAATCAGTTAGCTGATATATTCACTAAACCTTTAAGTACTGATAAGTTTGGGTTTTTTAGAGAAAAGCTCTTTGTAAGAAAGATAAACTAGGGCTTAAGGGAGAGTGTTAGAATAAGTAAGCCCGAGTTTCTCTCACAGTTCATGACTTTCCATGTTCAGCAGTGATTTCGAGTTTTTTAATGTCTTTGTGATAGTATGCATGTGTGCCAGTTTGACGGGACACGTAATGTAAGTTGGGACACGCGTCCCATAACAGGGACCAAACTGTCATGCAGCGGTACCCCACAAAAATTAGATTGTGTATATATATCTTTCAGTCTGTTTTGTAAATACAGTTCAGAAGTGTTCTCTTGGTTTTGTGTGTGATCTCTCTTTACTGTTTATCTGATTGATGTCAGATTGCTTGCAAATTAGCTAACTATACTGCCAGTAAGATCCTTGACATATAGACAGTGTGCTTTGTCGATATCTGCCTACCCTATCCTATATAAGTGCATGTGGTCATGGCTTAACTCTAGGGTGTGAGTGTGCTCCACCCCTTGGTCCCTCTCCAACACCTCCCATTGCCCTGGGAGGTGTCACATCTATTGAACATGGGTAACCACACTCAATAGGCCCTCTCCCAACTGACTCCCCTGATCAAAATGTCTCTCTTGTAGATGATGGCCATATTGCCATTGCTGATGGAGGCCATGATGGCCCTACCTCTACTAATGAAGTCTATGATGGCCCTAATGCTGATGAACTAGGTCGTGATGGCCCTACTATTATTGTTGTTGCTTATGAACTAGGTCATGATGGCCCTGCACTAATGTTGAAACAAGTTGTGATGGACCAACTCCGGTGCTAGACAGTGCCCATCCCCCTGATCATGTGCCAATAGAACATAGCTGCCGACCAATCTGTAGCCTGAAACATATGTGTCTTTCTCCAAGAGATCAACCTCCGCCCATATGCCTGACTGCAAACTCACATACCCAACTCCAAGCTATACATGTACAAAAACATGTTGCAAGAACAGGCCTGAACCAGTTTCACAACCCAAACTCAAAAATGTTGCAAAGTTTTAAGCTGCAGGAGTTATTGTGGCAGGTCACGATGCAATCCAAGAAGGTATTCAACACTCTTTTCTAGCAACAATCATGATCCAAAAAAGAGAAAAGAGCACATTTTTTACGGACTGATTATCTTCACGCCATCGACATAAATACTGAAAAAAACAGAACCATTGATATGTTGTCTCTTAAGGCTTGTGACACCTATAAGTTATTGTTGTTACAACAATTTCAGTGCGCAAACCATAGCGTTGAACCTGCAACATGAGCACAACATGCTGGGTTGGCTAGCTACGAACTACTTATGCGCCCCTAGGGCCTTACGGCTCCTAACTTCGTGCCCTCTTCAACAACCTGCCTAACTTCTGCTCTATTCATAGCTATCATGATCCAAACGCTGATTTTTGTTGTAAAAGTATTAAAAGGAAAGAGAAAAAAGCACTACCATAGCTACATAAGCTTTTCCAAGGTTGCTTGTCCCAGAAGCTCTACTTGGGCCATTTAGTAAATGTTAATGACCATTTGGAGGACATGAAGTCAGATGACACTTCACATTTCTAGCTTTTCCAAACTTTATGGATGTAAACAATGGAAGGTATGCTCATATAGAGACAAGACCTTTGGGTTTTTCGCATTTTTCCAAAAATGCGACAAAACAATCACTTCAACAAATGAACTGTTTTTCAACACCTTCAGGTTTTTCCGACACCTTTTTTTTTGCAAAAAATATGAAGTGAGTAAAAAAATGCGAAGATTGTCTATTTTAATGAGAAACGTCTCTAGCCACTTCAATAATTATGCAAAGTGAGAGAAAATATGCGACGTTCTCATCCATGTTAGCAATCCCGAGTCGTCTGACCATGTATTTATTGTACAATTGTCATTCTGTCATAGTAGTTCAACTACTCCATGAGTACAACAAAGTACTTAGTTAGATGACAAAATAATTAGATACAAGGATGTGGTGTATAAATACATCTTCCTTATGCATTCTCCATGATGCTCCGCCAACAGAGCGAATGATATCGAGCATCCAAGTTACGCCTCCATTCTGGCTGTAACCCTTTATTGTGTCGTTCAAGCTTTCATTGTAATATAGAAGCAACACTTTCTATCATCAGTGTTTAACGTAGATGTATGATGTTGTGATTTGATTACACTCTTGCTGCTTGTTCATGCTTGTTCACTCCCTCTGATCAGATCACGGACGTCTGTGACTCCTTAGTATCTGATCAAACAATGGCTATCTTTGACGCCTAAGGAACTTGCATGACCACACAACACTATCATTTTACATTCTAAACTGAACTTAGTTCTGAATCCAATTTACAATAATACCACACCTCTTCTAATCTCTTTGACGTACTGTACTCATTCATCTGTTTGAATATGAATTGATTTTTTAAGATCTTGTACATGAGAACACTTGAGCTGTGAGCCTATTTTTGCAACTACAATCGTTTTAGACTGTTGTTTGCTAATAGCAGCCCATAAGAACGGTAGAGTTGTTCCGCAACTATTTCCTTCTCTCTTCATCCGTTTGTGTTACCCATTTCAACAAATTGATATCAGAGCATAGCTCTGTTCTATTTGTATTATTGTCAGCGTGTCTCTTACTGGTAACTCCTCATCTTCTTCATCCAACGAAGCTAGGATCATTGACAAGTTCAACGGTTCTAACTTCTACATTTGGAAGTTAAAACTTCGGATGATGTGATTCAAAGATCAGAAGGCCCTAGCAGCAATCACGTTGAATATAGCCGACTCCCAAATATCCCACATTACCAGATTCAAGTCCTCCAAAGAAGCATTAGACTTGTTATTGACTCTGTATGAGACTCACAATGTAACTACAAGGTTGCATTTTAGAAGGAAGTTCTTTACACTTAGTATGTATGATTCTACAGCCATCAATTCTCACATCAACAGTTTTAAATCTTTAATGGATCAGTTGTCAGCTGTAGAATGTGATATTCAAGATGATGATGTCGTTGTGACCTTGCTTTCTTCTTTACCAAAGTCCTATGAGCACTTTGTTGTAATGATTTCCACACAATCTGACCTCACTCTTCAAAAGGTGATTGGTCGTCTTCTTCAAGAAGAAATATGGAAAAAGACCAGCAGCCTGTCTGTCAAAGACAAGTCATTGGCCTTATACACCAAGAAGAAATACTATTCCAAGGGCAAGAACCAAGTGCAGCGATAGCAGAAGCCTCATACTCAAGCTGAGAACAGTGGATTGCGTAAAAATCTATCCCGTAGATATTGTAAGAGAGCTAATCACGACATCAAGAAATGTCGAATCCGCATCTACAATGAGGCAAAGACACAACAACAACAACAAAAATAGCAGCCGGACTCCTCCAATGCAGCGGAATTCAAGGAGCAAGATTCTGATGGAGACAAACCATCACACCTGTAAATGGCTTACAAAAGTAGCAGCAAAGACTATGATAGCTGGTACCTAGACAGTGGTGCTACCCAATGCATGACTTCTCGCAAGGAATGGTTTATTGAGTACGCAGCTTATAGCAGAGATCAATTCATCTACCTCGGAGATTCAAGCACCATCTGCGTGGAAGGCAAAGGGACAATCAAGATCGTGTTCAACAACTATCTTTCTATTTTCGTTCCAAATGTTCTTCACGTACCTCAGCTATCTAAGAACATGTTAATCTACCTCCATTCATGCTGCTGCATTTTTTCTACTCGTGTTGTCGCACAGTCTGCATATTTGAACTGTTTGTCACTGCAGTTTGCATAAATACAAGTAAATTTTCACAGGCAAAAAATGCGATAAACATGACATTGTGTTTTTACACACGTTTCATGACAGGCGAAAAAGACGACACTGCCCTACAAATGCCGATGGTGCCCTACAAATGCCAAAGGTGCCCTTATAGAAAAGTGAAGGTACCTTACAAATGATTTTCTAAGGCATTGAACGGAGTGTCACAATTTTCGCATTTTCACCAGCGTGAATTTTAGCGAAACCCAACGTCACGGCCTCCTCATGCTCGTTTCATGCACTGTGCAATCAGATTTGACAACAACAACAGCCACCCACGATCTTCCACAGACAACACAATCAGTTTCGTACCTTCTTCATCTGAACACCTGTAAAACTTATGTATATATATTGAATACCATCTGAGTATTCAGTGAACAGAAGATAGAACGAAACACGACTTGTAATTCAAAGACAGACATTGTAGATGCTTTTGCGCATTGATTCTTTCTGTTAGATAGATTGTCAGTAATAGGTTCATCACCTTTATAGATTGTGATTAGCTTTGTGAGGCACGCGGTTACGTCCGCTATTGTTTTGTGCTCACCTGCATTATTGACTTGTATATTTCATTATACTTAATCTGATTACAGATCTATTTGGTTTTGCGTTTAGATTTGTGTCAATACTATAATGCTTTTCTACGTTTTGTCTGGCTTTCTAATTGCTTAGTCTGGTTGTCTGCTCTTTGCGATTTATTATTAGTCTAGCTGTTTGCGACTAATATTTAGTCTAGCTCTTCGCGACTAATTCACAACTAATAATTTGTCTAGTTGTTCGCGATAAATTATTTGTCTAATATTTTTTATGCTTAATGTTTGGCTACGTAATCATTGTTAAGATTGAACGTGATTCCTATCACTAATGTTTTGTTTTCAATTGATAGGCGTAGTCATGCATGAGAAAAGAGGAAGATAGCTTATTCCGCTGCGCATGAAAAATTTTCATTCGAATTCGTTTCTTCTGGTGCTCATTCCTTTTCGACCTCGTGTCTTTTCGAGTTCGTTTCTTTTTTAACTATCTTTTACACCTCTTTCCAACATGTTATCAGAGCTATTTCTATAGCCTGATAAGCTTCCATAGAAACAAGACTCTACTAGCCGATAGAGTAATTGCCTTCTTGTTCTATAATTTAGCACCAGATTTTCATACTTAAGTCACTGATAGTTACTCCTATCACCTAGACCAATCTTCCACATGGATTTCCAAGGGAAAGCCAGTCCTATCATGGACAAGCTTGATGGAGCCAATTACCATTTGTGGAAATTTAAGATGAGAACCGTGCTAATGGCTAAGGAGTTGTATGACGTTGTTACAGGTGTAGAGGGGAAACCCGAAGCTGACGACGCAACGATCTCTAGATGGAAGCTAAAGGATGGCAAAGCATTTGCGTTGATCATCCTCAACATTTCAGATACTCAGATTGGCCATGTGTCCGAAGCTCAAACATCCAAAGAATTCTGAGACATCTTGAGCACATTATACAAAGTGTGAGATATAGCTTCCAAGCTATATCTCAAGAAGAAATTTTACTCCCTCAAGATGGCAAATGGTGATTCCTTGCAGAATCACATCAGCTAGTTCAAGAAACTGTTGAAGCAAATGGCCGCTGTCAGATCTGTCATAGACGATCAAGATGCAGTAATGCAACTGCTTACAAGCTTGCCAAGCTCATACGACAGCTGGGTGATGATCATCACGACACATCCAGAGTTGACTCTTTCAAGAGTCATTGCAATGTTGTTGCAGGAAGACACGCGGAGGAATGAAGCCTCTAGTTTCTCAGTTGATTCTCATGCCTTGTACACCAACAAAGGCACAACTAAGCAAGACTAGAAACCAATACAACACAAAGAACAGTCAAATCCGCATACTAAGAAGAAGCTGTTTTGTAGATACTGCAAGAGAAACAACCATGAGATTCAAGACTGTCGGATACTACAAGCAAAGAACAACAACAAGGGACAGTCAAATCAAGTGGCCAATGCAGCTACAGAAGCTCCACAGCCCATTCAAGAAGCGGATCATGATGCTTTCATGACCAACAATCAAGGAGCATCCAGCAACAGTTCTATCTAGGACATAAAGTAGAATTCTAATGTGATAAATGCAAAGTAGTTGATAGGACAGGCAAGATCCTAGCACTCGAAAAGAGACATGGATACTTGTATAGATTAAGTCATTGCTTTTCTGCCTCTAGTCAGACATTCAATACTTCTATTTCAGCAAATAAAAGTCTACTTTGGCTATAGACTTGGTCACTTGAATTATGTTGTTGTACAACAAATGTCTAAACATTCTATTGTTCTTGATCTAGATTATCCTAATAATAAAGTAGAGTTACATGTCTGTCAAGATGGTTTAGTTGGTAAACAAGCTAGGAAACCATTTAGATCAAGCCATCAGCGTACTGCTAGAGGATTGTTAGATGTTGTACATTCAGACATTTGTGGCCCAATGAAGAATACTTCTCTGAAAGATGCAAAGTACTTCATAACTTTTATTTACTGTGGCTGCAATATCATCGTTTGCAAATGGATCTTTAAGATCAAGTACAATGCCATGCAATTGATTGAAGGAAGGAAAGATTGGTAGCACAAGAATTTACTCAGATTCCCAATGTTGACTACAATGAGACTTTCAGTCTAGTAGTCAAGCATTCATCAATCCGAGACCTCCTATCATATGCTGCAGCTATCGACCTTGAGGTGTATCAACTTGTGTGCAAACAACTTATCTGAATGGAGTTATAGAAGAAGACGTTTACATGATCCAGTCCAAAGGATATATTCTAGAAGGTATGAAAAATCATGTCTGTAAGCTCCACAAGGCACTTTACGGCTTGAAATAATCTGCTAGAGCTTGGTTTTGGAGGATCAACACATTCCTCATCAAACAAGGTTTCCAACCAAACACTGTTGATTGCAATGTCTATTCCAAGTCGGTGTAGCAATCTTTCATTATCATCACCTTATACGTGGATGATACGTTGTTTTTCAGCAACAATACCAATTTAATTAAGGATTCTAAACGAATGTTGTTTTCTGAGTTCGACATGACTGATCTGGGTGAAGCTCACTTCTATTTGGGCATTCAAATCCACAAAGGCAGAGCGAGACGACTGATTTATGTTACTCAACAAAGGTATCTTCACAATATTCTTAGCAAATATAATCTGATGAACTGTAAGTTAGCTCACTCACCGATGGATCCAGACCTGCGTTTGTCAAAGGACCAATGTCCCTAGACCAAGCAGGAAGAGGAGCAGATGAGAGAGTATCTTTATCGATCGATACTTGGATCTCTCATGTATGCAATGGTCTGTACAAGACCTGACATCTCTTTTGCAGTAAGCTCACTCAACCAATACATGGCTCCTAGCATTACCCATTGGAAGGCTCTCATAAGAGTCATGAGGTATATTCGAGCTACCATGGACTAGTGCATCTGCTATGGAGAAGTCAACAATGACAATCTCCATTAGCTCAGTGGATACTCTGATGCAAGTTGGGGAGGAGATGTAGATAATCGTAAGTCCACATCTGGATTTACATTATTCTTCAACGGTGGTCCTATCTCATGGAACAGTCGTAAGCAAACCTCTATCGCTCTTTCATCTACAAAAGCAGAATACATAGCTGCTTCTCAATCTATCAAGAAGAATTTTGGTTGAGAAATTTGTTATCAGACATTAGTTTGAATCAATACAACCCTACAATCATATTATGTGATAATTAGAGTGCTATTGCCTTATCGGCCAACCCTAGATTTCACTCTAGGAGTAAGCATATTGAAATCCGATATCACTATATTTGAGGCAAGGTTCTCAACAAGGAGGTAGCTTAACGTACTGTAGAACGCATGACATGGTTGCAGATATATTTGCAAAGGCATTAAGTGTTAATGCACACAACAAGTTTTGTGCATTGCTTAGTCTGAAGATCAAGGCATTCACGAATCCAGATTAAGGGGGGGGTGTTGGATTTATCTCCTCTACTCTTCTAAATCCTATGTTAATCTGCCTCCATTCATGCTGCTGCATTTTTTTTCTTGTGTTGTCGTCCATCTACATATTTGAACTGTTTGTCGCTGCAGTTTGCATAAATACAAGTAAATTTCCACAGGCAAAAAATGCAAAAAATGCGACACTGTGTTTTTACACGCATTTTATGACAGGCGAAAAAGACAAATGTCGAAGATGCCTTTATAGAAAAGCGAAGGTACCTTACAAATGATTTTCTAAGGCATTGGACGGAGTGTCACAAATTTCGCATTTTCACCAGCGTGAATTTTAGTGAAGCCCGACATGGCAGCCTCCTCACGCTCATTCCATGCGCTGTGCAATCAGATTTGACAACAACAACAGCCACCCACGATCTCCCACAGACAACACAACCACTTTTGTACCTTCTTCATCTGCACACCTGTAAAACTTATGTATATATATTGAATACCATTTGAGTATTCAGTGAACAAAAGATAGAACGAAACATGACTTTTAATTCAGAGACAAACATTGTAGATGCTTTTGTGCATTGATTCTTTCTGAGTACAATCTCAAAGCTATGATAATCTTACTAAATCTAGATCTAGATCCACTTCAAGAATGAAGCACAACAAGATTTTGATCTACTTTCGAGACACGTGTGAAGAGCTCAAAGACACCACAAAAGAAACAACTCTACTTTATTTTCATAAATCTATGTGGCTATGGACACAAAATCACACTTAGATTGCAACTAGACAAGATTGGCAAGCCTAAACATGAGTTTTTTTATCAAATAGGCTATATATGAGTCAAACTTGATGATGTGTCCAACTAGGCTAGGTGCCCTACCTACCTTGATTCAAATTTCTATAACCTCCACAAGACACATCCAATTGGGTTGAAACAAATTGCAATACAAAAGTGCTCAAAATAGAAAGTTTGATCCAAGTGTCAATTTTGCATGATGATTCACCATATGACAAAGCACCCTCACACGTGTGAGATCTGATGCATGATCAGTACCTCGAACTCTAAAAAGTGTATATATAGAGGCATATTTGGCCATAACTAAAAAAAAAACCTCAATCTTGATTTTGGAAGCAATTTTGTGTCAATCTCTCCATTTGTCTTCATTTGTTTTGAATGTTTTGAGTTTCTATCATAGAGTACTTTGTTTTCAAGTTGGATTCCGTACTCTGGCAGGTTTTCACACGTGTGAAATCAGCAAGTAAATTTACCTTCATTAATGATTGTTCTTGTTAGATTTTCATGCCTAGAATTGATCTAGATTGATCTAAATCTTGTGTAGATTGATAGATCAATTGTATCTAACATCCCATCCCTCTTGTGGATCAGATTAGGATCCATTCTTGGTCCTATTTTGCAGATTTTCACACTGTTCTCATTTGGACATGGAGTAGATGCATTACACAAAAAGCTTCTCTTCTACAAAGAGAGAGTCTCTTAAATATGCAAGAGAGCTCCTTAGGTGGCATCCTAGTGGCATTTCCACATTTCACAAACTACAAGTGGAATCATGCTCTCCACTAGGGGTCACCATCAAAAGGTGGCTCACTCCACTTTCTTTAAGAGGGGTGTACTTGCATTTATTACTTTTCCTAAACATACTAGTTCCTACATGGTCATTCCATCTTTCGGGATTCACCATGAGGCTTACACAGTTCTTGCTTGTCATTCTTAACTAGTACTTCTCGGCTCTCATACTCGGCTCTCAGTCTTCATTCGTCTCGTCTTCTCAGAGACCTCTTCGGTCTAAGATGAGAGGTGCTATTGGGTAGCTCTAGCCGAGTATCTTGGGGATTCGTCGGAATCAACCAACAATCCAATCTGATGTGGCATAAGTAATAAACTTGATTCACTGGAGTACCGGGCATCCAAGTCTAGGACTATACTGAATCCTATGTTCCGGATCTACTCATCTTCTCACCACTCCTATCATTTATGCTAATGCTGCCAGTTCTTCTTTCCTCCAAGAATCACAACCTACAGTACGAAAAAAAGAATCTTTTGGTATTAGTAGGAGAAGATGTAGAAGTAGAGGAACTTGAGGATCTCAAGACACTTCTTCGCAAATACTGCAATTGTCTTGCTTGGAATTACGCTGAGCTAAAGGGCAGATCGCCAGATGTTGTGGTTCACACCATTCCACTAGTTGATGGCGCAAAACCCGCAGTTAGTAGGCCCTATAGGTCTAATCCGCATTACGCCCAACTGATCAAAGAAAAATTAAAGAAGATTCTAGATGTAGGATTCATCTATGAGATGGAACACACTGATTGGGTATCGCCTATCATGGTAGTACCTAAGAAAAACGGGAAACTTAGAATCTGTGTGGACTACAAGAAGCTGATGTCAATTTTGGGTCATTCATAAGATACATAATTTTTCTAATATAAATCTACATATGCTTATCACAGTATTTATTAAATGGTTAATGTAAATTGCTAGCAAAATCAAAATAATATATGAGTTTTATTTTTTTTCATTTCCTTTGTTGTATTTGATATTTGTGCTAGAATGTAAAACATTTCCGAATGAGCTCTTAGATTACTCATTTTGATCTGAGTCACCAAAAGCATCAGAATGGATCATTAACAAGCTAGTGGGTCTTACGAGGTCTTAAGGAAAAACATTCCAAAAATTTCACTTAGATTTTTGCAAAAGCTCGCACAGTTGGGCAAACTCACTCAAACTTTCAATTCTATGCGACAAAAGCTTGTCTGGGCAAACTCACTCAAGCTCTAAACTCTATTGCAAGTTTGCCTTAATATAGATCATACTTAAATTGAATTTTAATCATTTCATTTGTAGCCTTTAACATGTTGAATTGCTAGCTTGAAATTTTTTACCATTGTCGATATTGTTCTAGATTTTACTAAGACGAGTAGGAAACAAACTTTGGAAATTCAAACTAAAAACACAATAAATGGTCTTTGGTTGTTCTATCAAGCCATTTATACATCTATTTTCAATTTAAAATTGTCATTCTTAAAACTAATTGTCTTTTTTGAGTGATTTCAATTCAAATGTCCTCTATATGTGTATGACCTATTTAATTTATCGATTTCTAAAATTCATAAAAATTCTCATCATTGTAAAATATCAACAATTTGTTCAAATGGGATCTAGACACCCCTATCCTTAATATCATTGTGATAACTTAATTCACATGACATATTTTAAATGTTGAAATTAGTCTTTAATTGGTCATGGGATGTCTTTTGTCTTCTTTTCTTTTTTTCTCATACGGGCTTTTAGAACTTTTGGGCCTCTATGAAAAGGCATTTATTGCCAAAAGTACAACTTCAATGAAAATAAACAAGTTACGATTTTAGAAAGTGAATTACAAAATAGGCCTTTGCACTAGTTCCCATTTTAAAATATATTGTGATTCAAACTATTGAAATCGGATTAACATAATATAAAAGAAGATAATGCCAAAATACAAATATTTGATTGAAAATAGTGACTTAAATTTCAAAGATTTAGAACAATAAATAGTCAATAAAATGATAAATTATTCATCTAATCCTTTAGCTTGACTATCACATAAAATTTTATATTAGAATTGCTACTAAAGTTAATTCGCACTCTAACATGAGAGTGATGTTAGCCCTATTTCATAGTAGCTAAAAAATTTATTTTCTTGTTGGTCGTTTATATCATTATTCATATATGTTTCTTATTTTATCTACATTAATGAGCTTTGTATATAGGTGCAAATCAAATATTAAAGAAGATACTGCACGCAAACTCACCACCCAATTATGATCTACCTAAGCATTGAACCTCCCCACCCTCTCCGAGCTTGTGAATATGCTAAGAATCGAAATGGATGCAAATTAGTATTCAATTTTGGAAAAACACTATTTACATTAATAGATTGAAATTTTGCACAATAAGTGCCTTGAAAAAGGGTAGCAAAATTGTTGACATGTATTACGAGTTGAGAATTTAATTAAGTATCAAGAGGTAAAAAAGATTGATTATTGAATAATTGCATGTAAAGAATGAGCTATTGCCGAGAAAAGTTTTATTGATTCAATAAACCATATGACAATGTCGTGAATTAAATATGGCTTTTTACAAGTGAAAAAAGCTCACATATTTTGGCATGAGTAATTTTAACGTTGTGATATTATAGTACTAATGATTTGATATATTTGTGTATTTGTTATTATTCAAAGAGATTTCATGAATTGGTCATTTCTCTACTATTAGTCATGCAACGATCCCAAATGTACCAGTGATTCCATTCTACTTTGGCTTGATATAAGAATAAAAGATACAAGTATCAATCTCATTCATTGATGGTGTTTCCAATGGTGATTTTAGTGGTCTAAATTAGAACATATGAATTAATGGTTACTTTGTCAATATTCTTACCTGATACTACCAACATATGTTTCCATTGTTCAATGTTGTAAGGCTCACATGTAGTTGCTAAAAGAGATTTTACTTCCCTCTACATTTTTATGTGAATTATGTAATTGAGCAATTTTACAAAATATCTCATTTGATGATCATGAAGTCTATTTAATACAAAGCCTTGCCATAAACATGATATTCATTACCTTAATGTACATAATTTTTTTCCCATAAAGCTCCTTTTGTTATTAGATACATGATGGGTAACTTGGACAAATGTTCCAACTGACTCTTTGGTGAGTTATTTCAAATGTTCTTGGATTAACATAACATCAAACCTCCACATACTACTTTAGTTGGTTTGTCAAGTGAGCAACCCAATCATTACCAGCCTTTGACTAGAGATGAGAACTAAAATCCCTAAAAAAAATGTACAAATAACAAGTATAACAATGGGAAGTTGCATTAACATTCTCGTCTCCATTAAAAAAATCTCGTCTTGAGGGAGAGGTTAGTATGATGTCTTCTTGAGAGGGGTTTTAGATGTGTGTATGTGAAATGAGACATGCCCCAATGGAGAGAGAGAGAGAGAGAGAGAGAGAGAGAGAGAGAGAGAGAGAGAGAGAGAGAGAGAGAGAGAGAGAGAGAGAGAGAGAGAGAGAGAGAGAGAGAGAGAGAGAGAGAGAGAGAGAGAGAGAGAGAGAGAGAGAGAGAGAGAGAGAGAGAGAGAGAGAGAGAGAGAGAGAGGTTTTTTTACAAAGGCAACGGGCAAAGAATTGTTTGAAAAACATAGGATATTTGTTGGCATAAAGGAGAAACCTAGCTTCAAAGTTGGCAAGATGAATTTGAGGAGAATTGTGAAAAATATGCAATCATTAACTTGAGGCCAACTTGGAGGCCCATTGAATAATTTGACCACAAGTCAAAATAAGGCCTCCCACGTGGAATTAGCTTGGAAGGAGAAATTTTTATAAGGCCACCTAATACCTATTTTATAATTCTTTGAAAAATTTTCCTCATTAGAAAAACTCCATGTTACCATTAAAAAATGTTCTAGATATCAAATTTTAAAGGGTCCCTTCTCTCTCGTGCACTTGCTTGTTGATTTGCACATTCTCACATTTACTTTGTCTTGCGTTGGCTTGTTAATTCGCACATTCCTCATCTCTCTCACACGTGTCACTTAATTCACCCATTTCCTTTCTTTCTCTCAAAGGGTTTGGAAAATCTTGAGAGCAGCTTTGATCACATTTGCTATGAACAACCAGCCAGTGAGGACAAACATGTGTTTGTCACTATTTTAATAATTATGTTGTTTATAAATAATGTACAAACAAGGTTGAACAATGCGGTGGAATGACCATTGGTTATTCATAAACCAAGGGCTTTTCATCCATTGACATAATAATAAGACTGAAGTCGAACCAAATTAGGATGTCTCAAACTTCCAATAAGCTCCATGTGCTGATCAAACTCCTTACCTGAGATGCTTACGTCTTTCAACATTTTTACAGCCACAATAATTCCACTTTCAAAGATAGTTTTATAATCAGTTCCAAAATTGCCCTTTTCAAAGCATTTATGCAAAAGCTCACAAAAGGTGATCTAATTCAAAGTTATGCTTTCTACCTTCGATAAAAGCCAACCTACTTATCTCTACCTCTGGGACTTGTACAAATACTGATGAGTAGAAAATTACATGTTTTTCTCAAGTCCACCTTAAACATTTTCTCAAAGACATATTAAAATATTTTTTCCAACAATATAGTAGAACAAAAGATTGATAACTAGTAGCATTGCAGCATCTCCCAAGTATGGCCACAATTGCTCCTTTGCTCAGTCTACTACTGAAACATTTGTTGGCGATGGCGATAATGGGCTTTGAACTTGGACTAGAAAGAATAAATGGACTCCACATTCAAGGAACAGAAGATAGGAATAAGTACATGACTAATTCTAAAAGTTGACGAGCACCACATAGTCTTCTATTACCCAGAAACGAAAAACCAAATCGCTTGAAAGAACATGAAATCTTTCCACTAAGTTAATTGTCAAATACATTGACATCTTGCAAATGACTCACATTGAAAGGTAATATACTACCAATAAACATATTATTTTCAAGTCTCAAAGTCACCAAATGACTGAAAGATTGAAAAAATTCCAGCATCGTGCCATTGTTATGGAACTTGGTTGAGCTACCTGATGGCAAGACGCCTATCACTTGCAAATGGATATACAAGATCAAATATGGAACTGATGGGCAACTCAACAAGTATAAAGCACGGTTGGTTGCGAGAGGATTTGAGCAGCAAGAAGGTATTGATTTTGAGGAAACCTTCGCACCTGTAGCTAAGATGGTAACTGTACGTTCTATCATTGCTATTTCTGCTTTCTATGGTTGGAAGATCCAACAAATGGATGTCAAATATGCTTTTCTTGATGGAGTGCTGGATGAAGAGGTGTACTTAGTACAACCTCAAGGATTTGTTGAGCCAGGGAGAGAGCATCTTGTTTGTAAGCTCAACAAAGCCATTTATGGATTGAAGCAAGCACCACGAGGGTGGTACTCTTGCATTGATGAACACTTCAAGCAAAGGGGAATGATAAAGAGTGATGCTGATCCTAATCTTTACACTCTAAGGAAAGATTTAGATATAGTGTTTATTGTGTTGCACGTGGATGATTTGATTATTACCGGAAGTAATGAGAGCTTAATTGATGAAATAAAATTAGATCTTTCCAATGCTTTTGACATGAGTGATCTAGGATTGATGCACTATTGTCTTGGAATTGAAGTATGGCAAAAGGAAGACATGGTATTTCTTACACAAAGCAAATATGCACGAGATTTGCTTTATAAGTTCAATATGCAGGATTGTAAGCCTTTGAGTACACCTATGGATGTCAACATGAAGCTTACTGCATGTGATGAATCTAAGAAACTGGATGCTTATTTGTATAGACAGATGGTGGGTAGTTTGATTTATTTGACACACACACGACCTGATATTTCTTATGTTGTTGGTGTTGTTAGTCAATTTATGCAAGATCCTAGTCAAGCACACTGGAAGTCTGCTAAACGTATTCTCAGATACATTCGAGGGACATTGAATTTTGGTTCAAAGTATGATCAGCCTGAAGCGCCAATGTTGGTAGGTTATACAGATGACGATTGGGCAGGTAATATTGATGACAGAAGATCTACCAGTGGTCATACATTCAGTTACGGTACAGCTGCAATTTCATGGAGCAGCAAAAAGCAGCCTACAATAGCCTTATCATCAACGGAGGCTGAATATCGAGCACTCAACAATGCTACACAAGAAGCAGTATGGTTACGAAGATTGCTTGTGGATTTAGGTCAACCACAGGTGGATGCGACTACTATATCTTGCGATAATCAAAGTTGCATTCACCTTGTCAAAAATCCAGTTGTACATGCTCAAACCAAGCACATCGAAAATACACTACCATTTTGTTTGAGAAAAAATTCTTGATGGAGCCATTGATCTTGTTTTTTGTAAATCTGAAGATCAAATGACATATATTTTTACTAAGTCATTAGGTAGATGTAAATTTGAGAGGTTTCGCACTCTATTAGGAATAGAAGAATGTAATTTTATCATTGAGGGAGACTTTTAGAAATCAATGATAAACTTCATTGTTACTGTTTACGAGGTAAATTAATGTTGACAACTATGACCAGCTGTTATTAGCCGTAGGCTAGTCTATTAGTCTACTCGTAGGTTTTCTCTCTCTATCAGTGGTTCAGGATTTATTTGTACACTTTACATTCTGTATAAGCAAGTGTGATAGTGTGATAGTGCGTGTTCTTCTTCCGTCTTCTTGTGGTGATTGCATATGGTGAATGCTTGATGTTGCATATTTAATTCTTGACAAAGCTCTGATGGATTCAGATTAAGGGGGAGTGTTGGATTATTATCCTCATAATTCGATATGTAATCTACATTCATTAAGTTATCCAGTTTCTGTAGTTTTACTCGCGTTATCGCACAATTTGCAAAAATACACAAGAATGAGGGTTCGACAACGACAAGGACTATCAAAAGAGTTCAAACTATCAAATGTTAACAGAACATGTTACCACTTGTTTTCAAGTTAACTACTTGTTCTAGTCATTTTTAACAAGTAACTATTATGTAACCTAATTGGATAAGTGACAACACAATATAGGTAAGTGCCAATTGCAATCTACATCTCATTATGGCTAACTGCCAATGGTGACCTGACTAAATTGTTTCCCTAACCATCATTTTTGGACAAGTCTATTTGGCATTCCTAACTAGTATAAATAGCTGCTTATTTCTAGTGTTAAAGTCTCTTTCTACTAGTGCTTATTATTCTGTCTTCCTCTTTTGTATGAAGAGAAGTCAAGAATCATAGAGTATTGCTAGTATCGCTTCATCACTAAGAAGCGAACGTGCATCAAATAGAGTTGATCAGATACTAAGACTTAGTTTCGAGTACGCGGTTGCATCCGCTATTGTTTTGTGCTTGTTATTCATCTGATTTTTACATGCTACCTACCGAATCAATTATATAATTTCATTGCATTCAAAATTATGTCAAAATGAATGAATACTTCTCTGTTTTGTTGTCATATGATTATGTTCTCTTACAATTAAGTCCGAGCTATCAAATACAACAATATTCACTATGTTATGTTTGTCTATGAAATCAATCTCACCGATTTTGATGATTTCAAAGTTAGAGTCAAGTAGAATTGAACATGGCAATTGTCGCAATAGTTTTGTACGAATTTGATAGGCATAGTCATGCATTAAAAGAAAGATCTTTCCACATAGCCAATAGTAGCATCTATTGAATGCACTCTTTCTCTATAGAGTATTATTTGTAGCGGAATTTCGGCTTTTCGTTTATCTGTTTTGATTTTGGGATCCTAAGCAAGCGACTACAAATCATAGATCATGACAGAATCAATCGAGAAGATGACAAGACAAAGAAGAGGTGGAGAAGAGAACGACTGTGTTTTCTGTTTTACTTTTTCGGGTGAGTCGTTCAGTGTCTCACTCGTTGGCGGCCTGACACTCACCTCAATCGCTGTGTTCTGCTCGTTGGCAGACTTTCATGCACAATTCTACTCTCTTCTATCTATATTTTTTCGTTCTCTATTGTCCCCTCATCTTTTGTGCTAATCAAAAAATATATTTATCTCACTGTGTGGAGTCTACAGGATAGTCCATCAGAGAATTACAAGACGAGTTAATGATAATCAGCTAGTTAGTTATTCTCTGTTATCGTTGTCTATTTTAGCTGATACACCACGCTTGTCGAGATGTCAGTTGGCAGCACAAATTGTTCTCTTTCGTTTCGTGTCTTCGTCGAGTGTGTTTTGTCACCTGGTTATCGGGCCGAATCTCGAATACTCTTCTTTCGGTCTTTGGAGCATGTTCGTCCTTCGCTTCGTTTTGCTTTGGGGTATGTTTGCCCTTCGCTTCGTTTCTCATCACCTTCACGACAAAGTTGCAGGAGTTCACAATTTCTGACACTCCCTCTTGAACCTTGTAACTTTGTACATTTAATCCAATTGCTTTCCTTTGCCTTGCGAAGAGTGGTTCGTCGAGCGGCTTCGTGAGCAAATCTGCAATCATGTGTTCAGACTTTATGTATTGAACCTTGAGCTCTCCTTTTGAGATCAAGTCTCGAATATGATGGTACTTCAGAGGTATGTGTTTTGTCTTTGAATGAAAAATAGGACCCTAGGACAGATATAAGGCACTTTGAGAATCCATCATCATCGTGCATGGTTCTCTGTGATATGCCAATTGTTTCCAACATCATCTGCAACCATACTACCTCGTTCGCCATCTTTGAAGTTGCGACATATTCAGCTTCGCATGAGGATTGAGCCACCAAGGTTTATTGCTTGCATGTCCAGCTGATTGCTGCTCCGCACGCAATCGAGCATCCTCCTGTCACGAACTTGTTGTCGTCTTTGCAGCTCACCCAACTTGCATCATTGTAGTGTTGCAACTCGAATCCTTTGCCTTCTTTTGCTTTGTAGGTTAATCCCATGGTTTGGGTACCATTCAGATATTGCAGTATTCGTTTCACCATTTGCCAATGTGCCATGCCAGGATTTGAAGAGAATTGGCTTAAAGCATAGATAAAGAAGGCCAAATCAGATTGTGAGGGACAAATTGTGAGGTACATCAGACTACCGATCAGATTTTGGTAGGGTATACCTTCCATTTTTTGTCTCTCTTCATCTGTGTTCGGACAATCCTGCTTCGTTAGCCTGGCTCCAGCTATCATTGATGTGGCTTTTTCTTTGCAGTCCATCATTCAATACAGCTTCAATACTTTCTGGGTGTATTTTGATTGACTCAGATGCATTTCTCTTTTTGGACTGTGGATAGCTTCTTGATATGTTGCTAGCTCTTCAGTGAAGCTGCAGTATTAAAACTCTGTTTCTTCGCTCCATTGAAGGTTGTCAGTGTATCGTTCTGGAGGTCTCCTTTATCTTGTTGACCTTCTGGGTTCGATTCGTCGCTGCTCAAATGTTTTTTCTTCGTCGAGTTGATCTTTGGCTTCTTGCTGCTCTGGGGTATGAGACTCAACATTTTGATTTAATGTTTGCCCTTGATCTCGCTCTTCAATCAGCAGTAGTGTGATGATCTCATGTCTCTTTTCTTCCTTTAATCCAGAGAATGTGGACTCGTCGAACTTCACATCTCTACTCGACACAACTTTCTTCGTGGTTGGGTGGTAGAGTCTATAAACTTGTTATCCATTTGAGTATCCAACCATGATTGTGTGCTCCGACTTTTCGTCAAGCTTGCTTCTTTGTTCCTTTGGTATGTGCTTGTATGTTGCACATCCGAATACACGCACGTATGACAGATCAGGCTTTCTACCTGTCCACATTTCGTATGGTGTTTTGTTTTCCAAGGCTGTCATTGTTGATCTGTTCTGTAGGTATACCGCAGCAGCTATTGCCTCAAACCATAATTGACTCGACAATCGAGCCTACATGCATCTGGCTCCTTCGACTAGTGTCATGTTTCTTCTTTCTACAACACCATTATATCCGGGTGTGTACGCATGAGTGAATTGATGCTCTATTCCTTGTTCTTGGCATAATCTTGAAAATTTTGTGCTCTTGTCCTCACCTCCATTATCAAATTTGATGATCCAAATCTTCTTCGAGGTGTGTCTGTCTGCGAATGCCACGAACTTCTTAAAAGAGTCAAACACTTCAGATTTTTTCTTCAAGTAATAGATCATTGTCATCCGACTATAGTCATCAATGAGCATTAGGAAATACCTCGATCCTAAAAGCGAATCAACTTTCATCGGTCCACATACATCTAAGTGGACGAGCTCAAGAACTTCTTTAGCTCTTCTTCCCTCGTGTACGAATGGATTCCAATGTTGTTTTCCTTTCTGAATGGCTTCGCAGAACTTAGTATCGGGTCTGGATATTTTCAGACATGTGACTATGTCCTTATTGCTCATGTCGTAGAGGCTCCTCGTGTTCAGATGATACATTCTTCTATGCCAGAGTTGATCTTTGTTTTCTGATGCATTTAGTATGCTATCAGACTTGCTAATTATCTTGGCTTGGTAGAGATTGCCTTTTCTACATCCAACTGTCAGCAACTTGTTTGTTGTTTTCTTGATCATCCGACATACATTGCCATCAAATAGAACTCGAATTCCAAGATCTGCCATCTTGGAGACTGATAGTAGGTCTTTTCTTAATGAGGGTACGTAGAGTGCTCCTGGCAGCTCTGCTTGTCCCGACAGTGTTCGTAGTTGTAGAGTTCCGATGCCCTTGACATCGTGTCGGCTCCCACTGCCTAAAATCACTGGTCTGTTGTTTTCGAGTTCTCTGTAGTTGATCAAGATTCTTTTGTTGCAAGTGATGTGAGGTTGCTCCTGAATCAATGACTACGTCGTAGTTTTGTTCAGTGTAGCTTGTCGAGGCTTCATCAAATATCATGAAGGCCTCATCACTTTTATTTGCATCCTTCGATGACTCTGCAACATTCGACTTATAAGCTTTGTTTTTTCTTTTTGGGTTGATTCTGCAATCGTATGCAGAGTGTCCCTTCTTCTTGCAGTGCATGCAAGGTATTGTCTGGTTAAACCAGCACTTGTTGGCTGCGTGTCCCGACTTGTGACAGTGATCACAAGAGAATGTTTGTTGGTTGTCGTTGCCTCTGTTCGAAGACTTTGTATTCGCCTTGTTGAATCTGGGTTTGGGTTTGTTCTTCTCCTTTCTCTTCGTGAGAAGGGCCTTCTCCTGGTCATTGCTTCCTTCTCCTTCGTCCCTCGTTAGTCTCTCATCAGCGACAAGACTGACTTCTCTCTTGAATGTCATATCTGGTAGGCTCAGTATGAGCATTCTCAATGGCTGATAGGACGCGGGTAGGGATTTCATGAAGTACATCAACTGTTGTGGTGCTGGGACCTGGTGTTCTCGTCCTGATGCAGCAAGTTGGGCGAAGATCGTTCAAATCTTCTCAACATGCTGATCCAATTGGTTGTCATCCCATCACATGGATTGCAGCTGATTGTGAAGATGCATTACCGAAGCGGCAGTCCTCACTTCGTACTTCTACTTAAGTCTTTCCCATGCTTCATGGCTGCTCTCATAGTCTTCAATATGCATGAATATTTCTTCGTTAATGGACGAAACAATGATCGCCATTGCATGTTCATCTTTTCTGATCCACTCAACTCTCCTTGGGTCTCTATCTGGAGGCTGCACCTCTGTGAGTTCGGTCACCGACTAGATGCCTTCACCCTTCAGAAGTATTTTGATTTTGAATTTCCACACTGTAGTTTTTGCCATCAAGGCTGATTGCTATTCTCATCTGGATCGTTGTAGCCGTATTGTGTTGTCTTAGAGAATCACTGCTCGGATATCATGTAGTGATAACCTTGTGCTCTGATACCATGTAGTGGAATTTCGGCTTTTTGTTTATGTGTTTTGATTTTGGGATCCTAAGCAAGCGACTACAGATCACAGATCATGACAAAATCAATCGAGAAGACGACAAGACAAAGAAGAGGTGGAGAAGAGAACAACTATATTTTCTGTTTTACTTTTTCGTGTGAGTCGTTCAGTGTGTCGCTCGTTGGCGGCCTGATGCTCACCTCATTCACTGTGTTCTGCTTGTTGGCAGACTTTCATGCACAATTCTACTCTCTTCTATCTATATTTTTTCGTTCTCTATCATCCCCTCATCTTTCGTGTTAATCAAAAAATGTATTTATCTCCACTGTGTAGAGTTTACAAGATAGTTCATCAGAAAATTACAATACGAGTTAATGCTAATCAGCTAGTTGGTTATTCTCTGTTATCGTTGTCTATTTCAGTTGAGCGTGAAGTTCAATACACCACGCTTGTTCAACTGCCAGTTGGCAGCGCGAATTGTTCTCTTTCGTTTCGTGTCTTTGTCGAGTGTGTTTCGTCACATAGTTGTCGGGCCGAATCTCGAATACTTTTCTTTCGGTCTTCGGAGCATGTTTGCCCTTCGCTTCGTTTCGCTTCGAAGTATGTTTGCCCTTCGCTTCGTTTTGATTCGTCACCTTCATGACAACGTTGCAGGAGTTCACAATTTCTGACATTATTTCCTTCTTCCAACATGTTAGACATGAGAAAAGATCAGATTTTGTGAAAATTCATTGATATTATAATGATTGTGATAATCTTACAATAGAGATATATATCAATGTCGAAGAGATATAAGGGGAAGTCTTCTAATGAGGTCTTAAAACTTATTATTGATGAAAGCAGAGCCTATGGCATGACTGCACCTAGTGAGCAAATGAATTCATTATAATACAATAATTAGCTTTTTAAGCTATAGTGACGATCTACTAAAAGTTGAGTTGTTGCTCTTAGGCAACTTTCAACATGAAAATAAGTTTCTATTTTTAATTTTTATTCGTTCAAATTGCAGTAATTGTTTTTACATTTTCTAAACATTTGAATGTAATTTGAGCTCACATAACAAAGTTTTGGCATGATATTTTAGATTACCTTGTTTATGGCAGAGGCTTGATATACCATTCACCATTGTGGACTCCAAGTGAGCATTTTGACCTTTCTCACCAATTGCCTCTAACTTGTCCCCAACTCTTTTAATCTAGTTCCAGTCAAGTAATAAGTAATTGATTCCCTTTCCCCCATTCTCGTTGCATGCAATTTACAACATTAGATATATCAAACATATGTATTAGGATGCCCTGGGCATGTTTGGGGCCTTTGGCATAATGTCATCTTAAATTGACATCAATACATTAAGAAGCCCACTGAACCCTAGCATCATGCTCAATTCTCCCTTTTGCCTACATGCCTAAATTCATTCATCATCGATAATAATAGACCAACAACCTTTGTTCTTCAAACTTTGCATGTTAAATATTCAAATGATATAGTTTACTTATGCAAAAGAATGTCACTGCTTGCCGTCTTCTTATGTATATTTTAACAAAAACAATTGAATATGAAGGATATATCAAGTATACATAGTACCTAAGGCTTTGATTTTTTCCCAACTAAAAAACAATTTAGCAATTGTAAGGGTTGGTATGGCTAATGTGGACCTCTAGTATGGGTTATGTGGTTGCTACCAAGTACGCACGTGTTGCAATGAGGAAGTTATGTTTTGTAAGAGTATGTATTGCAAGACATGTACGAACCTTCTCGGACTTCAATGCCCTCTTGTTATTAGGTATGGCACCTCAAGCACTCTCCAATGATATTGTCACGAATCAAAGAAAAAGTCAAGTAAGGCAGCCAAACTATCGAGCTCTAATAGCGATTCATCCTCCAGTTCAAGCTCCGGTACTTCTAGAGATGAATCCAACACTGAAAGTTCAGACTCTTCTGAACACGAAAAAATTAATCTAAAAGAAAGAAAGTCAAAGAGGAAAAGCAAATCTGTTAAGGACCACCTAAGACTGATAAGGTCTAGAAGAAGAACATTACTGACCTCACAAAACAAATGAACGATTTGAAAGTTCAAATTCTGAGGTATCTAATAAACGTCATAAATCACCATCTGAAACCGATCATATGCTCCAATAAAAAGTGCTCACCACTTCAAGAAACGAGTTGTTTTGGAAATAGGGTTCTCAAAACCTAGCTCAAAAATTGATTAATGTGAATCACTCACTTTTAATAATCTCGATTATTAAAGGTATGCAAAGCTGATCATATGTATATAGGCAATTTATCTTCTCTTTCTAGCTTATGTGCAAACCACCATGCACATGCTCACTATAACTTATGCATTTGTGATGCTTTTTAGGAAATCACAAGCTTTGATACCATGTCGGAAACTCTAGCATGCGTGTCTGCACTACTGATCTTCTAATCACATCATATGACACAACTTCATCAAGTTGGATTTTCTCACAACTTTGATGTTGTTTCTAGCACCTCAACCTATGCTATGACAAATGAGTCATGACTAGTGTGCTTGGGGGGATGGGGTCAGGTTTCGAACCCCTTCTATCCACGTCGATAGACTCTTGAGGCGTTTTAGTCCAGGAGCTGCATGGGTTGCCTACTAGGAGCTTATGGGTGCTAATTTGCAAGTGAGGTATATGGGCCTAACTTGTTATGTGCACAAAATTCTTAACTACGATTATGACAGAGACATAGTTCAGTATTTCCCATACAACTACAAGGATTGCATTACATGGATTGCACATTTCAAAACTCATGCAATGCCCTCCTACTTATTCCCTTATGGTAAAACATTGAGCTTACTTATGGGTTAACATTATGGCATTCGCCACATGGTAGGCAACAAAGGCTTCACGTGGCAAAAGTCATTGGGCCCAACTTGGCATATGTGAGAGGTGCTTCTAAGCATTACCCCCCCATCTAAAAAGACACTCCTCACATGGGTAAGCAGTTTGAACTCGACCAATCTAAAATATCCCATAAGCAAAAGTGACCGACCCAACAAGTAAGAGAAGGCATAGAGTGCCACGTGCAAAGTTCATGGGTTTTATCCCATAATTAATCTTGTGCACATATTTTGTAAATCTTCACAAGACTTTAAATTTGTGCGTAGGTGCATAGTGTTGTGCCTCATTGTTGGCCAGACTTCATGCCAAGCTTAGAAGGTGACTTCATTGTTGTGCCTCATCCATACTTGGTAAGTCCTCATTCATTTTGTGTCTATCTTATCCCTCCCTACCACGTGGCGTAAATCTAGAATCTCGTACCACATAGCTCACACAACTGTTCACCCGTACTAGCTGTCAAACACTTCTAGCTACGATAACGGCCATACTTCATTGGGTACAATAAATTTGGACATGTGGTAAGCCATCATTCGTTAGGTGTCTATCTTGTCCCTCCCTGCCACATGGCAAATAGTCATTAGGATGGGGCCAAAACGTCCCTGTTCCAATAAGTGACATTGCTTGCACATTGCCTGTATGTCAGTACACGTACCGCCTGTACAACCAAGAATCTCATACCCCCATGCCCATACAACTAGTTGCCCGTACGAGCTGTCAAACAATTATAGCCAATGCATGCTCACAAATGGCAAGCGTTCATTGGCTTGGCCATATGCCTCTTGGTGCCAATAAACGAAGAAAAATTACCCTCGGACTGGTGCTGCATGTGCCAATCCATGTGCGTGCCCCAATGACTTTCGCCACATGGCGACTGCTAATTGACCCAAGACTTGGTCTTCGGGGTGGGTCACCTTGTTCAAAGGATAATGGTGTCATGGTCCCTTAAGGGCTTGTGGTATATTTTGGATCTTTAGATTAGATCTTTAGGGGGGAGAGAGAGAGAATGTCACCCTAGTTAGACAAAACATGATTATTGTGTTTTGATTGGCCCAAATCATTTAAGGGTTTTGACCAACACAACTCAACAACTTTTTCGTGTGATTAATGCATGTTTTTTTAATCCCACAAGTAAAATGCAGCTAGAATCTAAGGCTTATATAAAGGCTCATAGTTTCAACAATTGCAAAGCTTGAAATGAGTGAACGTGTCCTTCAAAATGAAAGGCATAGAATTTTAGGGTTTAGTTGAGATTAGGAGGGTTTAGGGAATTATAAATATAGATAATAGAGAGAGAGAAAAAAATAATAATAAAAAATGTTAGGTGTGATGAAAAAAAATTGCATTTTCATTGGGTCACGCGTGCCCTAAACCTTATTTGATGGGCAATTGAAGTGGGATTGAAAGGCAAACACGTGTGCTTTTGGAAACTTACACAAACATGCACGAGAGTTCGATTGAGATCCACGAGAGTTCGATTGAGATAGAGAGAGGTAAGACCGAGAGGTGCTATGGCGATAACGAGCTCCTCCTAGCTCGCTGCGCCCCGTTGTTTCCCTGCTGGATTCTTAACAGAAGCTGCTTCATCATCTCTCTCACAGATATTTCCTTGCTCCGCAACCAATCTATCAAGTTCAAGAGGACTAAATTGTCGAATGCCTAAGCAATCTTCGCTTCGCTCAACTGATCACGCATTTGTGCCAGCGATTTAAGGCGTCTGTGATGATAGCGCAGCTTGCCAGAAAGGGAGAGACAGCGATGGTAGAGAGAAAGGGGGAGACAGCGATGGATGCTGAGTGATAGGAGAGAGAGAGGAGCGAGGAGAGAGAGAGGGGAAGAGAGTGATAGAGGGCGCTGCTGGGAGGACGAGCAGTTGAGTGAAAGGAGAGAGAGAGAGAGAGAGAGAGAGAGAGAAAAGGAGAGCGTAGAGGATTTTTTTGGATTTAGGGTTTTGTAGGATTAGGGTTTTTTTAGGGTTTCGAATTTGAAATATATAATGTGTTAACGAACCTGGAAGGTCGGTTGTCGGTTCGCAACGCATTTCCAACATCAAAGCTGGGTTACGAAAATTGACAATGGGTTAGCTTTCGCGTTGTTACTCATTTTTCGGGGCTTTCAAGCTCTTTGATTTGTAGCATCCAAGCGTGCTTAGTTTGCAGTCATTGGCAACGTTGAAGATCAGTTACATAGAGTTGCATAATTTGAAGCTCAGTTGCTTTTCACACGGTTGCATTCTCTGTTCTTTTGTACATGCCCTAGGATTTGTATTCCCTGCCAGCGTCTAGGTTCCTTAATTGCTAGAATTAACATATTGGTTAGATCACAATGCTTTTAGCTCACAATCATTATTGCAATTAGGGCTAGTTGCAACAAATCGTATGTTTGATCTTTGCAATTGGCATCACTTTTTTCTTCATTCATTGCTAGAAAGTATTGTGTTAAACGTGACACTTTTAGAAAAACGATTGATTCTTTTGCACTCATAAGTTTGTTCCTCGTCATTTTTGTATCAAGTTCGACCTTGAACAATAATCATAAGAATGGCTTTTTGCAGTGAATCTTTCAGTGGAATAGAATCAACGGGAGTCAAAGATCGTGTGGAAAATGGTATGGAAATTCATGTTCGCCAGTAGAAAGGTTATAATAAGTCTCAAAATTAGGCATTTATATCAAGTTGAAGCACAATGAGCTATTTTAGTCTTTGAAGTAGAAGATGATATTGGATATGATATAGAAACTATTCCTAAAGAGAGGCTACAAGCAGACATTAATGTTAATCAAGGCACATTGAGCTATTATAATCTCTGAAGCAGAAGACGATGCGTAATAATATAACCCAATAGACAGGTTATAACTATGTCAAAATTTGGGATTGTTGCTTTTCAATTTATGCAGTTTAAGTTGTCGCAGTGTTCGAAGCAGAACAGTATTCATAATCATAGACCAATAATATTGGAAATGTTTTTCGAGACTTTGCAGTTGTCACAAGTGGCTGCTTCATCTTTGTGACTGCATGTAGCTTGTACAAGTTACCCTCTTTGACAGCTGCATCTTTTACCAACCCTTCAATCCAACCTTTATTTTTTGATTGTTGATGGTTACTTGGTTGGTCTGTAAATTACTATCTTGAGAGCTCCACCTCCTTTGTAGCGTTTGCCTTGCCTTGTTGGGACCAACCGAAAGCCTGCTCCTAGAAATCTTTCCTTGTGGCAAGGTTATACCTCCTAGTTTCTCTATGTAACAATGTGTCCATCAACTACTCAAAGTGTATAGGTTTTCCATGAACAGTTATTGTCATAACAAAGTCTTCATGTGCCATTCATAAATCATCACAACGTCTGGAGCAACAATTGACCAAGTTGCCATTGTTAGATGGTTAGGTTTCAAATTCTTCATCTACTACAATTTAAAAAAGTAATTGCAAGTAATGTGGAAAACACACACACTTTGCTGTTGAATGCTGAAAGAAACAACATGATGAAAATAATGAGTTTAAGAAGCAATCTGGTCACTATGCAGAAGGAATTGCAAGGAAGAGTGAAGATGATACAAAGCAACTCGATTTATTCTCTTTTGCATTTGATGAAACAATGTGTTTTGGTAAAGGACAAGGAAGACAATCACAACATTGTAGCCCGGGGATTGTAGGAGGATGGCCTCTATAGGTTGTTCCTAAATAGCAAGCACCCTCAGCCAAGGATTCTTTTTGGGATGAAGCAGTCTATATGACAATACTCTTATTGAATTGAGGCCCAACAAAAGTAGTCAAGGGACTTACACATGAAGAGGCCTTAAATGATAACTAGCCTAAAGGGAGGCTCTTAGCGTGTTTGGTTGCACGGCTTGCGCACATGTACTTAAGGATTCGAGTAAAAAGTTGGATGCAAATGTGATCTTTTGATGACGATCACACACCGTAGGTTTAAGAACATGAGAAACTGGGAACCAGTGAGTTCATATCACTTATGAACCAAATCATAGGTTTTAGTATCAATGAAGCATAAATTGACAATACATGAAGCGATCTAACAATCTCCCATGAAGAATGGCAAATAGCATCACATAGAATCAATGGCTAGAGCCCTACAAGCAATAAAATCCAACAGTTCTCCCACAAAGAGCCCAAGCAATACCAACTCATAAGCTTAGAAATAAATGTCTCTAGGCCTTACTTATACCCAATAGGAACCCTAAATTTGAAGCTTCTAGACACTAAGCCTACCCTAAAATAGGGTCACAAGAGGGAAAACAGTGCGCCCTTCTAGTGGGAACCCCACTGGGTCCTTGGCCAGTCTTAAATATTAATTTATAAAAAGGATTTGTGACTAAGAAAATGAATATAGGCCTTGTAATCGATGCAATCTATGGACCCGATAGTTCATAACTTTCCCCCACTGCAGAACATTGTTCACAATGTGGGCAAGCAAAGAGTAGCAACATGGACAAAACTCTATCAGGCTAAAGAACAACTTTTCCACTCTATTTGCAAAGGCTAATCAACAACCTTAGCTTCCAAATCTTCTACCACATCATAGAACATGAACTTGGATAGATTCAAAAACTTGAAGAAACACTTTTCTCCAACTCAAACTAGACCTTCCTAGTAGAACTTGGTACCACCACATAAACGACCAAGAATTTACTTGACAACCACAACAAACAAGCACTTCGATTAATCATAAATCTCTAGTGATATTTTCTGATGGACAAGGAAGTTTCTACTACATAAACAAGCTACTATGACTTGGATAGAAACCAAACAATACAAAAAAACAACAAGACATCTTGGATCTTTGTACTCAATACAAAGCTTTTAAATTGCTCCTTGGTATCATTGTCTTGCCAAACTGATACAAAGTGGAATGACAACCACATAGCTTATCACAACTGTCACTTGTAACAACGAACTTATCATTTGCCACCACGATAAGAAACTGTGAAATAATGAAACATCCTCTTGACTTGAATACCGATTTACTTAGATATAGACCCATAGTCTATATTTCCCATACAACTGACTCTTTGCACCTTTGTCGAGATTCCAACCTCGACTTAACCTTGTCCAATCTTGGCCTTCTGAAGTTGACCTTCTTTTAACTTCCAACCACTTGTATAAATAGTCTTCCTTGTGCTTTGTCTTGCATGTAACTGTTCTCAACTTGCATGTGATAAATTTCCACTTGTATGTAATTGCCTTGCTGTACTTTCACGTTCCTTTGGTGATGAATCAACATGCTAGAAAACTGGAACTTTGGCGGTAAGTCGAGTCAGCTATTTGTTTTGAAATTTGTGCTATCTTTCTTCACGGAGCAAATCTTCTGTGTGAAAAATCTGGTACAAAACTTTATGCAGCCCCTCGGATCTTTCTTCTCTCAGACCAGTGAAATAGATGTAGCCCCTTGCTCAGGTCTGTTTTCGCTCAGATCTGTCTTTCCTCAGGTTTATCTTCACTTGGATGAACACTCCAACTAGCAGTTGTTTATCTTGTCCTGGTCTAATGTTCGTCCTGCAGATCTGATCTTGAACAAACTGTAGAAAGTTTCATCACTCCTGCGATTTGTCCTGGATCTGAAAAACTTTCGTTCTGACCTGTCGTGGTCCAGCAGTTTGACAAAAGAACCTTTTGACAGTGACTTCCAACAATCTGTCTCCTTGACCAGTACGAATCTGGCATCCAGCGAGCAGCAACATGCATATAATTCCTTTAAAATCTGCAGCAAACAAGCTCTTCAATAGCAAGTGCTTGCGATCCGACAATACCATAAATCTGTTCCTACAAGAATCTGAAAAGCGATAGTCTTCAATCTAATCTTCCGTGCATATATGTTGATGATCTTTCAGCTATCCGAAATCTAAAAAATTGTCAATATCCTGTTTGCAGATTCGTAGGCCTCTAGTGATCTGCCTAATACAAACTACTGCCTCTGTTTCCAGTCAACAGATCTTTCTCCAGTAATTAGTCTTTAACAGATTGCCTCCAACAACCTGCATTCCAAAGATTACTTTATTCTGAATTTTCAGAATTTATGCAAAAAGTTCCAGCGAGCTATCTACAACAATCTGCCTCGTTCGACTTGTCCTCAACGACCTGCTTGCAATATTTTGCCTTGCAGAGATAGAAGGTAAAAGCACCCAACACCTATCTATAGCAAAACTTGTGCTCCAAATCAAGCACCAGAATCTCGAATTTGAGTCTAACTAAAGTCTAATTAACTTTATTAAATATAGGTGAAGGCCCCTAGAATTAGCACTCAGGCATGGCCCAATTATCCGAATTAATCCTAGATAACAACATTAGGGGTACCAATGTGAACATTAACTCTAACAGGTATCTCAACCAAGAATGTCATGAAGCAACAATGAGGAACTCAGAAAAGGGAAACAATGAAAACCATCCTTGCCAAGCATGTTGACCATTTGTTGCATACACCCAAACAAACCTTGCATGTTGTAACATTATAGGGGTAGACTCATAGATCTACTGAGTGTCCTAGAATATATAGAGAAGGAAAAATATGGCGAGATCTGTCAAGCCGTATCAACATGTGTGCCATTACCATTGCAGCACGAGCATGGAGCATAATCCTGAAAAGAACACAAGCCTCTTCCTCTCAGATAAGGAAAAACTATTGGTTGTACTGAAACTATGCATATATATGGAGTAGAACATGGAGTGACATCAGACACCAATAGGAACATAATGTATTGAGCAAAAGTCAAACATGTATGTGAGTTTTTTGCGTATGCAAGATGTGGTGGTGTTGAAAAGAAAAACACATGGAATTGATCTCACATGAAAGATTATGTGATGTCTCAAAACATACCACATCTCACTGAAAGAATTGGAGTTCTAGAGCAAAATGCTGATACCATAATAAGTATGCCAAGCTATCTAGAAAGACCATGAAGATATGTACATAGCTGCTACAAAGGACTCACAAGGGCCAGACCTGTAACACATGCCCTGACTACCATAGCTTAAGCATCCAATTCACCTTCGGAAAGAGATAGCCAAAGGAGACTAGACCCATACCATATACCTTGATTGCCATAGCTAAAGCATCCAATCAACCTTCGGACATAGAACCATCACAAAAGAAGACCCTTAATACGAAACAATCCATAGGAATTAAAAGAATTTGTATAGTCACCGTCATGCCTCCACTACAACACATATGTAAACGACCCAGACTATGTAAAGTGGCCATGCAAGTTGTAGCAACCAAGCATGCTGCATATTGGCAGGTAATAATGGAGCTAGAATGTACATAGGCCACGCCAATATGCAAATGTATAGAGACCCCAAGCAATCCATAAAGTCCATGAATGTAAATTACCCACAATACTGGCTGAAATGTATCGCATTTAAAATATCTAGACCACGGACTTTCATGTACAACAAATAGGAACTGGCTCCACAATCATAGAAAAGGTAGCAACACCACACATACTTGATCCAAAGCTATAACATCATCATGAGATTCTATACAATCCTCTGCCTCGTATACATATGTGATAGGTGGAGCAACGACATTTGACTGTTTCAGAGATGCAATCATTTTGAGCTACAACCTCTACTGCTTCTGCTATAACTAGAGTCTTTGTTGCATATTGGCCTTGTACAACCTGTCCTATTGTTGGAAGCTTTGGTTCATCTAGATCCTGTACAAGAATCTCTTCTCCATCCTGTAGGTCATGCTGATGCTTGCATTGATGATTGATAAAGCACTAGCCTGAACTCCTCTACAAGTTTATTAATCCACTATTGAAACCACTAGCCAAAGGTGTTCATAAACAAACTAGACAGGATGACCCTTGAAGCCCTAATAGTGACATGTTTAGACACTTAGGCAAATACTTGAGGGAGCAAACTCTCGTCTTTACCCCATTTATGCTAAATAATACAAACACACTACTAGGTGGAAGACCAACATCAAGTAGCGAAGGTGTAATTAGTTGTTGAAGAAGAAAGAGCAAGCTATGGAAAGATGAATGACCCAAAAAAGTGTGAAAGTGACAAGACTAACAAAAGCAAAAAAATGACACAATCAAAATAAAACGCAACCATTTGAGATAGGGATGTTCGACCAAGGAGTTGTGAAGTCCGATAAACTCATTGGGAAACAAAGATTGTAAAGATCTACACATGCAATCTGAAACCGAATCTTTCAGAACAAAAAATAAAATATTTTAGATTGATCTTGGTTTGATTCTTCAAAAACTCACACAAAACGGATAGACAGTAGATCTTAAGGATAAAGGAACAGTAGGAAATAACAAGATCCAATCACATCTGTAAAAAGAATCCAAAAATGACAAATGAAATTATGGGATTGTTGCAAGATCTTTTGATGTAAAGCTTCGTTTGAAGCGAAACTTGGATCAATAGTCTTGCCTTAGCCTAGTGCCCTCATACATATGATTGTTTGCAACTCTAAGATTTGGCATCAATGACCATAGATGGCTGTTCTCTGTCATGCAAGTCCTTGTCAATGCAAAAAACTTGAAAATGGGATATTTTCATATAAAGATATTTGGTTGATGCACCGTAAAGTTTGCTACCACTTGTTGGTCAACAAAGAATGTAAAGATCCACATACTTAAAACGAAATCTGTCTTTAGAAAGTAGAGTACGCTCCTATTTTGTCCAAACTTTGACCTTCAAGTTTTTATGATAGAGAAGTCCAAACTCTGACCTTCAAGATCGTCAACCTTGAAAGTGCATTGAACTTAATCTTCAAGTATGAATTATAAAGATCCATATGGGATTTGAAACAAATAGACAACGAATTATTCCATTTGACCTAATTTGACGTGTGAAAACTTCACTTCTAGCAGCTAAAAAAGGAAAGGGAAGTGGATTTTTAGGCTAGTTGGACATGTAGATCGAGAAAGCATCTAGATAGAGAAAAAAATTAGAAGCACCTTTTTAATTGTTCAAGAAAGTGCTATCAAGTTATGATCTGAAGCATCAATGAAACATGAATTGATAATACATGAAGCAATAACAATCTCCCATGAAGCATGGGGAATAGTGTCACATAGAAACAATGGCTAACCCTACAAGCATTACCAAAGGCAAGATTTCTCCCACGAAGAGCAATACCAAATCATAAGCTAAGAAATGAATGTTCTAGGCCCTACTCATACCCAATAGGAACCACCCTAGAATAGAAGCTTCTAGACACTTGGCCTCATCTTATCTAGAATAGGGTCACAAGAGGGAAATAGTGTGTTCGTCTAGAGGGTCTGCGCTACTCCAGTAGGACCTATATACTTGTAGCAACTTGCCCTACTATCACTTATTTTCTAATTTTCAATTGTCATAATCGTCTCCTCTCTTGTATTCAGTCATTATGTCTCGAGGAAGAAGCTGATTAGAATTTTGCTCTCGACTTCTAGTTGGTTGGGCAGTTTTGCTCCACAGTAGTCCTATTTGGCAGGGGCCAAATCTCAAGAGTTACAAGAATAGTTCGTAACCGAAGACTCAAGGAAACTGATTAAAACCATGGAACACATGGACCCCAATCTCATAACCAACTAGGAAGTTACGAAGGTGGTACTGACGAACAACCAAGGAGGACAAATACGTGAAGAAGGTGAAAGGAACGATCAAGGAGCAAGGAGATCTCATAGGTAACTACAACAACACAACAGACAAACTTTACACTTATGATTACTATTTTGAATTTTGCGTGAGCCTTGTCCATACTAGCAAGCAATAAAGGAGGAATTATTGCATGCTAGAGGAGTATGACTCCACCACAAAGAATAACACTTGGAGCTTGTGGAATTGTCAAAAGGAAAGCAACCTCTTGGTTGCAAATAATAGGCCTACAAGACCATGTTTCAACATTAGACAAGGTTAGTTGCCAACGGGTCTACATGGTAGGAAAGGTTGGATCATGATGAAACATTTGTGCTTGTGGCAAAGATAATGTCTATCAAACCTGTCTTGGCATCAGCTATGTACTTTGAATGGGATCTTTAGCAAATGGATGTTAGATGTGCTTTTCCTAGTAATTATTTGTAGAAAGAGGTTTACATGGATCAACTGCAAGAAAGCCCTCTCTGTTTTGAAACCATGGATCCTATGTGTTCTGAGACGTTGCACGTCGATCTTGTTTGGACTATTTTTTTTCCATGTATGTGTTAGGGTGGGAAAAAACAGCACATAGAGGCTGAAAAAAAATTCAAAACATTGTGAACTGTGAATCCGACTATCTAGTATCAGTGCTCATTGATCACTGATGCATAGTGTCGGCATGCCCCAACAAAACAGGTTGGTTCATTGCACCACCAACCTGAGGCTAGTCAGGCAGGCACATGCAGAGAAATGGTACACCTAGGCAGGTGAACCTCGAGGAGTGCCTTAGATCCATAGACACTATAGCAGGCCATGCATAGACAGAGGTTGTGAGATCTTCTCGAAGTATCATCGGGAGCTAGCACATCATGATAGGAGGCAACGCAGGACCACTAGGTCCATGGCTAGGACCAATGCACATGTTGAGCCGACTTCAGCAGTATCACAAGCAAAGGAAGCAGTGGCCCGACAAGGCCCTGATAGACCTAGAGGGAGGGGCAAAGGCAAAGGTTCATAAACACATCAATGCATCATCGAGGAGGATTCCATGTCTCCACCAGTGACAATGATGAGGAGGAATCTTCATCTAATCGTGATGCCTTCAAGTCATAGGTATCTAGGGTTTTAATTGACATCACATGACTCTATGAGTCCATTGTCCATCTATCAAACTCATGTACTTGGCTATTGACCCACTCCTTGATATAGATCAAATGGTTTATAACATATTGATCATTCTCATGAGGCATGTGTCGAATGTGGATCATTTTCCATGTCTTTGTATTATATACACTGTAATTACTTTCAAGTTTCAAGTTTGGTATGCTAAGTGCTTTGTACATGCTTTGTATGACCTGTTTAGTATGCGTCATTGCGTAATATTTGATATCAGTTTGTTAAAGTTCTAAATTCTCTAAATGCTAACCTCTATGTCAATTTTTGAATGGTAGTTTGGCGCGTTTCGCTAACGACTTCTAAAAGGTTCCTTCATAACTTGTTACCATGTATGATTGTAAACAATAAACTTGAGCTAGTTGCGTCTCTTTGTATGCACAAGAGACCAACTATCCTGCCATCCACGAGCTCGATGTTTGTGTGTATGGCCCTATTGGATAGTTGACATCCTACAGAAAAAACAAAGTAATCATTTCATTGCAGAAAAAACAATTCAACAATGCTAAAACGCTTCCACAAAGCAAATGCACAATATAGATTACCAATAGTATATCTCCGCTCATCAAAAAGTGGTCGTCGAAGGGTCTCCCCAATTGTGTTCTTAAACTCGTAAATGAGGACGAGCGTAGAACCCTTTCGTCCTGCGTGGCATCTTAGAAAATTTTTCCAATTTTTTTAAGTTGCGTTCTGACATTCCACAACACTGCCCTCGCGGAACGTCATTTCGATGCATTGTAGTTTTAAACAAGCATTGAGGGCTTGGTATAGTCATGTTGATGACTACTTTAGAAAGCAATGCTTTGATAGAAGTAAATCAATTACTAAATTGTATGTCATGAGGGAGAATGGGAAAATTATCATTATTGTTCTTTATGTTGATGATTTAGTGATCATTGGTAACAATGGGAGTCTGATTGCTAAGGTCAAAAGTAATCTATCGCATTAATTTGACGTGAAAGATTTGGTTTTGTTACATAAAATTGCCTTGGAATATCAGCATGGAAAAGAAGGAACAATCTCTTCATTTTTTAGGCAAAGAATGCACACGAAGTGTTGCAATGATTCAAAATTCAAGTCCATTAATACTCCTATTGACATTAGCAACAAACTATCCAAGGACGATAATACACCTTTTGTGGATGAAACTTGTTATCAATAGTTGAAGGGCAACCTAATTTATCTAACTATTGTGAGGCCAAATGTTGCATACGTGGATGAGTAATTGATCGAGCCCCATTGGAAAGCAGCCAAGGGAGTGCTTAGATATCAAGGGACTTCTACTTATGGGATCAAATTCATTGATGGTGGTGACCCTCCTTCACTTGGAGGGTTACACCGATTCTGCAAGGGAGATGATTTGCAGGTCAACTATGGGCTATACATTCGGTCTAAGTTTAGGGGCCACATCTTGGAGCAACAATAAGCAACCTATGGTGTATTAGTGTCTACGAAGGCTAAACATAGGGAAACTATGAGAGCTGCCTACAATGCTATTTGTTCGAGGAGAGTGCTTGATAATGTTTAGCGCATGCAAGTGGTCCTACAATTATGTACTCTGATAGTTAGAGTTGTATCAAGTTGGTAAACAATCTAGTGAATCATGCAAGACAAAACATATTGAGGTGGATCATCACTTTATGCGAGAAAAAGTGCATAGTGGAGATGCAACTCAAGTATTGTGGCCCCATCGATCTCATTGCAAACAAATTCACTAAACCACTTAGCAATGATTGCCATTCTCCTTTTCTATGTCGGGTATTATCCTAGACATGAGATTGATAAATAAAGAATTTGAAAAGACAATTTGTCGGAGTTCAAGGTGAACTAGAAGCGGAAACATTCACAATGAATTAAGTGATTAACGTTCTATGAACAATCACAAATTATGCATACAAGTGGAAGCAAAGTAGGATATGAATGGAGACAAATCTCTATACAAAGAATGTATGTTCAGAAGCATTGACACACTCTCTCTAGTCTCTCCAGCCTCTTCAGGCTCTTCCTCCCCTCTTCAGCAGAAAGAGGGCGCCTATTTATACAAGTAGAGATAGAGAAATCTAAAGGCCAATGGTTCCCAATGTGCAATATCCAAAAGCCAAGAGCCAAGAGCCATGTGTTACATAGGAGTTACAAAAGCAAATGAAAAGCCTTGGCATTGGACAGCCAAGTGCTAATTGGAGAAGGTCACTTTCCCCATGGACACCCCATTACGAGTTGGGCCCTCCAAACTTGAGTACATGGACCAAAAGTTACAAAATGCTCCTTGGGTCCTCAAAACCATATACATTACCCCAACTTCATTAAATATGGCATTAACCCCATGAAGTCACGCAATCCAAGCCTGGAGAAAGCTTTGTACTTGCCATACTATCTCCGGAGAAGATTCCACCGAGGGAGAAAATAAACTCTGATGACCCCTAACAGCCGTTCAAGGTGTACCTACATAATACTTTGGCACTTTATGGGTGTCTTGCGATTCCCTTTGGTTTCACGAATGCACTTGCTACCTTCAATTATCTATGGAAAGGACAAGTGGATATCATTGACATTTTGTTGTAGTTTGCAATGACAATGTTTTAACTTTCAATGGAAATGAAGAACATAAGGAACATGTTAGAATCATGTTCATAGTTCTAGCCAATAGTCCATTGTATGCTAATGATAAAAAGAGTGAATGTTTCCTAGCAAAAATCTCTTATTTAGGCCATAAATTTCCTATAAAGGCACAAACATGGATCCAATAAAGAACGGTTTTAATTATAGATGTCCATGATCTTTGTTTGTCTATGGAATATTACTCATACTGTTAAAGATTTATTAAACATTTTGCAAACAGAGGATGCTCCATTAAATGACTTAACTAAGAGAGTGATTTGTTTTCAAGGGACAAAATTAGAGGAAAATCCTTTTAAGCAATAGAAAAGGCTGTCTTTGAGCATCGTACTTATAATTCCAGGATTTCAAAAACTCTTCCTTGTAGCATAGTTGTGGTTCTCCTACCAAAAGCTTTTGTGATTGTTGAAGGTCTTAATATGCTAAAATAAAGTATGACATTTATCAAAAGCTCTTGCAATTGTTGAAGGTCTGAATCTGCTGAAGTAAAGTATGACATTTATGAGAAGGAGCTTCTTATCATTTGTACATGCTTTAAAAATCAAAAGCTTTTTTAGCTAGGAAAGGACTTTTTGTTTCAGAAATATCATGATTGGCTACAATATTTCCTGAAGCAGCCACCAATTAGAGAATAAGGGCCCATATACTACCAAATGAAATAAAAAATAAACCACGTACCATAACTACAAGCAATTGCTAATGAAATGCTTACATCTGATCCAACATAGCGATTTGTGATGGTTCTCAATATAGGCTTAGACTAATAGCAACAAAATATTGTTGCCAAAGCAAGAGCATATCAAATCAACCCAAAGAAACAGTCCAATTTTAGAAGCATCAATTCTAATGAATACTACTAAATAAATAACCCATCTATCCTAATACCCCAAACATAGTTGTTGCGCAGTACATGTGCACGTGTACAAATGTCTGCATATAATTTCAATTGATGAATAAGATAATCACTAAGTTAGAAGATGATTTACGAAGTGGCTATAGGCTTTCTTTGTTGCTTATGATGAATCACAATATTACAAACTTTACAAGCATTCACCATGCTCTTCCTATTTGCTACCGTTTTGATCTTTTAAGTGCAAAATAAAGAAATTTCTAGGATGATGCAACACTCTTGTTAAAAGTTATGGTTCATGGTTTTCTTAATTATTATGTCCAACATTTACATGTCTACTAGATATACCCACCATGTGGTTTTCACAAACATATATTTTGAAAGTTCTAGTCTTTATGTATATGATCCTTATACGCTTCTAAAAAGCTATTAACGTGATATAAATGACCTTGATAGCATAGTGAATCATATGTGCAAAGCTTGAGTTGGCACACTGAAAGGATTATGTTTTATTCACATTTTATTTTAATCAACACTTGTTGATAGTGTATATTCAAAGGTAGCTTCCTTTAGTTGCTTACAAATTTCACAAAAATCAAATATATGTTAATTGTGGAAAGTCTCCATTGTCACAATCAATGACATTGACACTTGTACATTGAAATGTAGGTTTTTAACTTTAGTTGCTTTAAAATGTCATATTAAGTTTTAACCTTCAATGTATGTTCATATATTGCAGTTCTCGATTGCAGCAATCAATGACATTGACTCATCAAGGAGTCGATTGGAGCCTTTGGCTCCTACAAAAGAAGCCCAGGTTTGTGTGGTGTTTCCTCTTTTGGCTCAAATTATCTTTTATATACATCATAGTCACAAGTCACAAGAAGCTCGAAAAAGTTGGATTTGGTTTCTTTTGAAATTTAAATGTTTTTGTCTTTTAATCATGTAAATACCAATTTTGATTTCGAATATGTACAACTATCTTTTGGTTGGCCACAAATTGTGAATTTTAATGAGACACACACACACACACACACACACACACACACACACACACACACACACACACACACATATGTATGTATGCATATAGATCTATTCAATATCTATCAAATTGTAAGTAGACACTTTGCATATCGTTTTTACTTACACTTCCATATCGTTTTTTGAACTCAAATTAATGAAAATGCTCGATTAAAGGACGGATTGTATGCTTAATTGAATTAGCAATCTCAAACTCTTCTTCATGTTAGTAGTAAACCAATGGGAAGATATATTTAAGTACTTTTACATGTTCTAATTGGTAGATTCAGCTTTGTTGACTCTAGAAATGGCATAGGAGTGCATAATTACTAGATATACGGGGATGGACTTGTAGCTCTTTGATGAGGAAGTTGGCTTGATTTTTAGAGGACTGGTAGTTGGTAGATGGTGGAGCAAAGAGAGGAGTGATTCTTGACATAAGGGTATGTATGAGGAGATGAATGTATAACTTGGGGCATGAGAGGTAGACAAAGGGTTTTAATGATGTATGATCTATAATTGAACAAAGTTGGAAAGACAAAGAAGAGTGATTTGAAAGTGTAGTGGGAGAGATTGTGAAATGTGATACAAAAGGAGCAAGAGGTAGTGGCCCCATGAGATATTCAACAACACTATGGCCACCTCTATGTGGATAGCAAGTAAAACCACCAAAATCCGGCCATTTGGTCAGTGACCAACTCATGAGACTCACCTAAGTGAAGAAGGTGCTTGTCGAAGGCTATGAATGAACCATTGTTATCATTTGATGCTCTAAGACTGCTGTAGGAAATCAAAGTGCCAAGATCCTTCTAACATTCAATCGCCATATAGAAGAAGAAGAAGAAGAAGAAGAAGAAGAAGAAGAAGAAGAAGAGGGAGAGGGTTAGACGCCCTCAAGGAGAGAGAAAGTAGTACCAATGCTTGAAAGGGAATGAAATACAAATGAATAATGAGTACATATAAATAGGCCTTCCAAGGGCCTAGACTCTTCCAAACCCTAAGTTCTAGAACCATTATAGGGCACCCCCAAAAGTCAAGATAGGGTCCCTTAACATGATTAGACTTTACTTGGACCCACGAGTTACTACTAGACCAAAATTGGATCCAACTTAACTAAAACTGACTTAACATGGTCTTAAGAATAGACCTAACCGATGGTTACACAAGTCTCGACCTTTTGGATCAAAGCATAGATGCAGCGAATCGCGATTCGCTGGTTTTGCGATTCGCGAATCGCGAGAATCGTTGAAAAAAAAGTAATATTTGTGCATTTCGGGCCTGGGAGGGAGAGGGACACTGGACCATCCTGCACCCGAAACAGTCGGCAAACTACACAGTCATAATGCTCTCAATCAAAGCTTTCCTGAAAAACCCGAAACGCGATTCTGATCGCGATTCAGAATCGCAGTGCATCTATGGATCAAAGTAACCTATGGGAAACTAACATTATCATTTATTATTTCTAACACCCTCCTTAAATGATAATGTAAAAGCATAACATGACATGAAGTATGAAAAATTGCAACAAAATGCAAAGTGTTGCATGCTGCCCAAAACTCCATGTAGCCGAAAAAGAAAAGATGTAGCTTGCTGTCCAAGCTTAATGCCGCCAAAAAAAAAAACTTCAGCTTGAAGTAGTTGAAGTAGCCGAAATCTCAGCCCCAATCATGCCCGATGTAGAAGAGACGTGGAATACGAAGTGCGGTAGCATCAAGTCGAAGAGTGAAGACAAGCATGCTCCATCCAACGTTAGTAACCACAAAACCAGCCACAAGCCGAAATATGGATTTGCAATCCATCAATGGTTCCCACATGATTCCATAAAGTCTTCTTACCACAAGAAACATAAAGAAGAGTATGATACTCTTTTACCATCACATCCTCCCGAATCTTACTATCAATGATCTGCTCACCAACACTAGGTAAGACAACACTGTCATCATAAGAAGTAAGCATCAAAACAGGAAAATCAGCATAACGTACTGATTTTGGTGAGGCATGTGTGTTTCCTCCAAGGTTAAAAGATGCTTTGTTATCCCGCAAAGACTTGGACAGTCAACAAGAGACTGTAGCAGGCTGTCCAACAACCACAAAATCACCAACACTTTGCTGTCCAAAGTGTTTCAAATGTGGACCTTGCTGTTCAAAAACCTTCCATGGGCCGTTCGCGATGCATAATAGGATGCTCACGATATAACATAGGCTGAAAATGATCAATAAACCATGGTTGAATATGCTGTCCACCACCCAGCAGCTTGCCCTTGCTTCATCATTGTTATTTGTGTGCTCTTCCATGTATGTGTATGGCTATTGTGTAACAATAGGAATCTTGTCTTGGGTAACTTGTATGAGCAAGTTGGTTTTCTAACAACCAGACCACTTTAAGTATTGGATGTAGGGAGTCTTTGTATAAGCATGCCACTCCTAGCTTTGATTGATCTCATTCCTATAGAGTAAACTAAATTCCATGTGAAGCTTGGAAAAGTAGATGAAGGAAGTCTCAAAAGGATATCCACGGGCCACAATGGGTGTGGCTAGGGTGTTAGGGTGCTCTTATACTCAGGGCCCCCGACTCCCTATGTATGACGATCTGGAAATGTGCCAATGCCTTTGGCTTTGTGGAAAGCCTTGTCCTCTACTTGGGTATATGTGAGATCATCATCCATTAGTTGTGGACGTATTGTCAATGTATCGGATTCGACCATCCATGTAGATAACATTTCTACCTATCACTTTAGCTTCTTGGAAGGCTTTACGCCTCTCCTCAACCTGTATATACGTAAGATCATCATCCATATAGATTCGAGAGCCTCGTAAGTTGGCTCTAGAATGTAAAGCATCTCCATGGCTCTTTAGTAGGGCTCCTATTTGGAGACCCCACCCCAATCAGCACCAGATTATGAAACATAGCGCGTCTCTACGACATCAACTCCTTTGACGTTGAGTACTGATATTACAAACTTTTTCAGTTGTCTAAGTTGAGCACTTGCACAAATGTATGGCTCATGCGTGTAGGCGTCTATTCTTGCTTTTTTTTTTTGGCATGGGCCCTTTTGTGCCATGATCTACAACTATGTTTGTTATACTGTTTCATTGTATCATTTCTCATACTCACTTATTATGAAAGTAGAGTAGAGATTTATCTACTAGTTCTGGTATCCTCTTATCTAGTAGATGTTTGTTTTTTGTTGGAGACATTTATATGCTCCTTTTGGTAGTTATCGCACTTGAGATGTACTTATCTGGTCTTATATGCCTTTTGGCATTTAAAAGACATTAATAAAGCTTTCTTTCTTTCTTTCTTTCTAGGGATCCAAAGCGGATGATTAGTGTGGCATTATCCCTTTTTGTTCTCCAAGCTGAACTTAGATTCCCTAGTATGGTTCTCAATTGTAGTTTCAAGGAAAATTTTTACTTCTACAAGGGCATTTTGAATATCTGCAATTAAGTGCTTTCTGCTCCCTAGATTTCTCTTTTGAAAGAGTAGCAGAGATAACCGAAGAAATAGGGTCACTTGGCTTACTGCCTGTTTTGACAATTGTCGCTCAAGGAAGAGCTTGTTTCTGCTTCTCGATTTTGTCTTCCAATTGTTGAGTTTGTGCGATGGTTCCAAGGTAGCAAGGAGCGGCTGGGATTCGAATTTTTGTTTCAGCATATCCACTTCTTGTTTGAGCTTGGTATTAGGGAGATAGGACATCTCCCTTTTAACCATGTGTAATTCTGTTTTGAGCCCTTGAAAGCCCTGCAATGACACACTTAGGCTAGATTCAATATAGAACTCCATTGCCTTTGTGGCATTGTAGGGTTCTTGAGAATAGGGATATGAAGTAATAGGAGTTCTATTACTAATATGCAAAAAAGAAGAGGCAGCTAAGGAAGAAGAAGCAGGAGAAGATAAGGGAAAAGAAGAAGAAGAAGATGGCGATGATGATGATGAAGAAGAAGAAGAGGGGGTGAAGGAGGCGGTTGTTGCAGCAAGAGAGATGGTGAAAGGAGCGGGGGGTGCAAGAGGGGAGATCTTCTTCTGAGGGGTTACCATGGGGGAAGGTGCACATATATATATATATATATATATATATATATATAGAGAGAGAGAGAGAGAGAGAGAGAGAGAGAGAGAGAGAGAGAGAGAGAGAGAGAGAGAGAGAGAGAGAGAGAGAGAGAGAGAGAGAGAGCTTTATTAATGTCTTTTCCATGCCAAAAGGCATATAAGACTAATGAAGTACATGTCAAGTATGTGGTAACCATGGGAGCGTGTAAAATGTCTCCAAAACTGTAATAAAGAAAACATCTAGTACAAACTAGAACTAAAATAGACACGTATGCGAGGGTGTGTGCGCTAATAATCATCTATAGGTGTCATGATGTCAAGGCTATGATGCTATGATGTTGCTGCTGCTGTAAAAAGATGTAATGCGAGCCGCAGCATGAGAGAGCACTGGAGTCTGCCGGCGTCGTCTGTGAGCATGAGCATGTGTAATAGCATGTGTAATAGTACGTCTCTGCGTAGAGTGCTTGGTGATCCTGGTAGTAGCGGGATGGTAGGGGGTACACTGTCTCTGATCTCTATGAGCATGTGAGCTGCTATCATCAGCGTCGTCGTCAGAATCATCATCCTCGTGCACTAAATCACGCGATCTCCGCCTAGTGAAGAATTAAGTAATCAGTGGCTGTGACTCTGAGGTAGAATGCTGGGGTTTCCCGTATAAATCTCTCCGTAATATGGATATCTCGCGTACCAATAGAGCGACACATTGTGGGTCCTCATAGGCTATGAGGGAGTGTAGAGTGGTAGGCATGTCTCGAAATAGGCAATGATATCGCCCTCTGATCTCATAGTATACTGGGCATCTGAAGATAAAGTGCTCCTCAGACTCCACCTCACCTAGAGAGCAATCCGCTCCTCTCTGGGAATACCATGGAACCTCCCCGTCTCAATAGCTAAGTGATGAGAAGACACCCTGAGCTGTCCCAATGTGAATCTGAGGCAATGTAATAGTCCCGACTCCAAGTAGCGTGGCATAACCGGGGTCCCAGATGCATCCAGCTCCAAGAAATGTGTCCGGTAGAAAGCTGGCTTAACCCCTATTTGGTTATACCAAGTCCGCTCTAAATACGCGCGATAGAGGAATCGTCTGATATACTGGTGGGTGCCTGAGGGAAGCTCTGTGATGGAGATACCAAATGACTCACGTAGGAGGTGGGATGCCTGAGAGAACCATGATAATCTATATCCCTGACCATGGAGATGCCGTGAGGAGGATAGTGCAATCTGTATGTATCGTCTGTCTGTCTCTGGTAACGCCTGTATCCTCTGTGTATAGGTAATGAGCTAAAGAGTTGCCTCGATCTGGATAGGTGGAACTGCAAACTCGGCCAAAATAATCTCGTGTGGAACTGAAGGCTTCGCACGGATCAACCGAGCTAGCATAGTGGTATGTAGTCGTGAGAGACTGGCCCAGCGTGAAGAGGGAAGACCTGCACACCATGCCTCTGCCGCATATAGAGCCGTGGGGGTGACAATGGTATCAAAAAGGCGACACTTACTGCGAGCATCCTGGATGGACTTCCGGAAACAAAATCTCTCTAGCTGAACAAGGGAGGCATGTCCCTTCCCCAGTCGAGTGGTAGCGGCTTGTCTCATGCCAAAAGTAGGACCTGAGAAAAGGATCCCTAGGTATGTGTAGGAAGGGACCACCTCTAGAACCTGTCCACCCAAAGTAAGCTCCTGTCGCTGCATGAATGCTCGAGAAGTGTTGAAGACCATAATCTTAGTCTTCCCAATGTTCACTCCTAGGCCCCATCTAGTGCAAAACTCATGTAAACAATCCAACTGTCGTTGTAGACCCTCTCTAGTAGGTGAGACCAATACCACATCATCAGCATAAAGGAGAATAGCGATCAAGATGTCCCCAAGCCTGCAACCAGCACCACCACACTGTGTAATGACTCTCTCCAACTCATCAATATACAAGCCAAAGAGGACTGGTGAGAGGGAGCAACCCTGCTTCACCCCAATAGTGCTCCAAATGTGATCGGGTATGCCACTACTGTGTCGGAAACATCCCAGAACACGTTCATAGGACATGCTCGATCATGATGGTGCGGTAGTTACTCGGAATCATGGGGTCACCATTCTTATGGATGGGGTGGATGATGTTGGTGCACCAGGATGAAGGGAAACCGGAAACAACTGCGGAATTGAGAAGGGTGGCTATAGTAGGAGCGAGTAAGTCTGAGGCAAGGGAAAGGAGTTCAGATTCGAGGTCTTCAATATCTCTGGCCTTGTTGGACTTCATCTTTTTAATGGCTGCAAGTACCATGTCAGATGTGAAGAAGGAGAACTCAGATGGTCGTGGAGATATAGAAATGGGTGAGTCGGTAGGGACGGTATACAGGCTAGTAGCATAATCGGTCCAGATGCGGAGGTCCTCCAAGAGGGGTGGTGGGGAGTGACGAATGAACTCACGCCAAAAAGCGCCCGAAGAACTAAAGAGAAGGTCAATAAGACGTCTCCCTTCAGTATCATCGTAGGAACGCTTCTTACGACGGAGAACACGGTGGTAGGAGCGTCGGGAAGATCGAAGCAGATGTGGAGCATGGATACGTGAATAAGTAACTGACTGGTGAAGGGAACGACACTCGGCATCATACCAAGGAGGATGCAATGGTCGAGGTGTGCGTCGAGTCTTTTGGGAATGGGGTTTCGTGGGAAGAGTTAGTGAGGCAGCTGTGTGGAGAGAGGTGGTGAGGAAAGCAGCCTGGGTGTCAACTGGACTGTCATGAGGAAAGGAGTGTAAAAGTGAAGCCAAGGACTGCCGGTACAGTGGCATGTAAATGGGATCAAATGTGTACGTGGGTGCTCGGGTAATCATGGGTAGTGTAGATAAATGAGTGGGTGGGAGGTGGCCGATATCGAAGGAGAGAAATGAGTGATCAGAAAGGGTGGTGGGAGAAACGCGGAAGTCAGAGACTATGGGTACAAAGGATGGTGACCCCATGAGATAGTCAACGACACTATGTCTTCGACTATGAGGATGGCATGTATAGCTGTCTGAGTGAAGCCAGCAGGGTAAGCCATTATAAATGGCTAGCTCATGCGCCTCTCCAAACTGCGGCAAGTGCTCACCATATGAAGTAATAGGTCCCAAACTGTCCGCGGAGGTCCTGGTAAGCCCAAGCATATCGCTATCAAGGGCACGAACATGCAGCTGATCGGAGGTGTCGAAGAACTCTGTCTATCTCGAAGATGTCCGAGCATTAAAGTTCCCTGTGAGGAGAATATGCCCCTGCTCTGAGAATCTGATAATATCTGGTGAGAGGTCCTGATATGGAGACCCAATACCCTCCGCAAAGACGAGGACTCTGGTGGAAAATAACATGCTGCAATGAAAAGATCTCTATCCAAACCAATATCCTGACTCACAATGCGAGTCCATATGTAGCGGGCCTGCTCGTCATGTCGGATGAAGTCAATACTCGAATGGAGAGTCTCTCTGTACAGACACGCGACCCCACCTGAACCTCGGCCACTGGCAGATCTAGTCTCTCGTCGGAATACTGAGTCCCATCTATATCCAGGAAAGGAAGGAAGTCCTCGCTCTGGGCTCTCGTGTGTCTCCATGATGAATAATATATCTATGCCTGTGATGAACACATCCCCTGCCGTGGAAGATGAATGTATGCCGGCACAATTCCACACTCCAATCCGAAGGTGGTGTGGATGGGGCCCCGGGGTGCTCCCAACCCCGGGCACCCCAAATCCCTAGCACGGGGAGTTGCTAGGAGCACTATTAAGAAAGCGCACTCGTCCATCCCGATAAATGACTCGTCTGCCAGACTCACGGGCTGCCTGAAAGGCCTTGCGCCTCTCCTCTACTTGGATATACGTGAGGTCGTCATCCATGTAGATAGTGGTACCACGTAGCTTAGCTCTGCACCGCAAAGCATCTCGGCGACTCGCGAGGGAAGTGAAGCGGATGATGAGTGTGGCTGCATCTCTATTGGTCCTCCATGCGGTATCTAGCCCGTCCGTCCTGTGCCCGAGAGTGGTGTCAAGAAAGCGTTTGGCTTCAGCCAAGGCATCCTGTGTATCCGGAATCCCACGAACCTTAATGTTGTTCACTTTTTGGTCTCGTGTTTTCTCTTCTGAGATGGTGGCTGAGATAACCGAAGAGATAGGGGCGCTTGGTTTGGTGCCTTTTTTCAAAACTGATGCCCAAGAAAGGGCCTCTTCTTGCTGCTTTTCCATCTTTGTCTCTAGTTCCCGTATCATATTGGTGGTAGACGTCGAAACCGCAGCCTGTTTGGTCCCGATGGATTGTTCGAGTGATGCAACTTTGGATTGCAACATGTTCTTCTCGTGAATCAAGGACGTAATCGTTCCTTTCAACTGCGAGATTTCTTGCCGCAAAGTCTGGAAATCGGCCCTGATTTGATCAATCTGCCAAGAAGAGAACAATTCAGTTGATTTGGAGGGCGTATACGGGATGCTAGCTGTAGGTTGTGAGTTAGCGATGGGCGGAGTAGGAAGAATGGGATCCAGAACTGCAGGTAGGGTTGAGGTGGTGCCAATATTGATACCAGTATCGAGATCAACGAGGGGGAGGGAGGGAGATGCAATCAGCAGGGAGGGCGGATGTAGGGGAGGTGGCAGCAGGGGGTGGCTCAGATGCAACGAGGGAGGGGAGTGTAGGGGAGGTGACAGTAGGGGGCGGCACTGCTGTAGCAGGGAGGGCGGGGGTGGGGGAGATGACAACAGGGAGGGGCACATCTGCAGCGGGAGGGGTGGAGGTAGGGGAGGCCGTAGCAGGGGGATCAACAACTGCTGCTATGGAGGTGGAAGTAGAGGAGGTGACAACAGGGGGAGTAGCTGCAGCAGTAGCGATGGAGGTGGGAGTAGGGGAGGCGGCAGCAGGGGGAGGGGCTACATCGGGGGTGGAGGTTTGGGGGGAGGCAGCAGGGGTAGCAGCTGCAGGAGCAACAATGGAGGTGGGAGTAGGGAAGTGTTACCCACTCACTTACTGCAAACCTCTAGGTGCCGGTTAACCACAAGAGACCGAACGATTCACGTTCCACCCCGCCTTAGGACCTACCTAATGCGGGTCCACCCTTCGTGCCCTGGCCTGTGACCGTATCAAGCTGGATCCGACCTCCATCCCAGACGGCGTCCCATACCACCGCCCAGGCTCTTAGCCATCTCTTGCCTCATGCTAGCAATACATCCTGGCCGTGCACACGCTCTCCATCCACCTCCTCCTAGGTAGACAGAATGGATGGCAAATGAGTCCTCCTCCCCTTGTATACCTCCAAGAAGAGAGAGACTCCAAGCCATGTGCACTCCTGGATCATGACACGTGGCAACCATGCAGGTTCACGAGTCACCGGTCAAGTCTACAGGCCCAGTCATCGTCTGGTCTCAAGTCTGGGTTTGGGACCCAAGGAAGTTGGGTCCCTAACAGGAAGGTGGCAGCAGGGGGAGCATCTACATCGGGGGTGGAGGTAGGGGGGGGGGGGGCGACAACAGGGGTATTGTAATAGTTCCTAACACCATAGTAGGGCAAACACTAACTCATCCACCCAACCTTGCCTACTCCCCGATATAGAGTAAGCCCCTCCTAGCCCAGTGTGAGGACTGGTAGCATGCAACTGCCAAGTGTCGGGCCACGTGGCACTGACGTGTCCGACTGCACGTTGGGACCCAACTGGGGGCCCTATCCTGCTGATAGGGTCGCTAGACTGTGTTAGGCCCACCATGGCTATGGACCGTGCTGGGGCACATTACTCACACTGTCTTGCCCTGTTGGTCATGTACGCTGGACACGACCCTGACTGTGGTATCTGACCTATCTGTGTTCTCTAGGGTTCGGTACTGGTTACGATCTCGTAACACTCCCTCCCCCTTAAGAACCGTCTTGGTCCTCTAAGACAAAGTCTGGAAAAATCTTGCGAAGGACGCTACCTCTTTCCCAAGTGGCATTCTCAACAGGCTGATCATTCCACTTAACCAGATATTCTCGGTATAGAGTATGACGAGTTTGCGTCTCTCTACTATCAAGAATCTCCTCTGGTTCATGTGGAGGTTGCTGAGAATCCAATGGGAGAACTAGAACATTGTCCCCTACCAGATTGTCTGATCTGGTTAAGGCTTTTCGTAACTGACTTACATGAAAGACTGGAAAAACCTTACTGCTGTGTGGGAGTTCTAGTTCATAGGTGACCTCGCCTAGTCTCCTATTGATGGTAAAGGGACCACAATACCTTGGAGACAACTTAGCACACACTCCTGATTTGAGGGTTTTAGAGTCGACTGGGACTCTCAAGTAGACTTTCTCACCAATGGAGAACTGCACATCCCGTCTGTGTGGATCTGTATAATGCCTGGCTCGATCCTGGGACTGCCTAATGCTACGCTTAGCATGTTCTATCATCTGGTTTAGGTCCTCTAAAAAGTTCTGGCTGCTTCAACTTTTTCTTGTTTAAACCCTACAGCTGTGGGTGAGCGTGGCTGAAAACCGTACATCAGCATAAATGGGCTGTATCCTGTAGTTGAATGTTTGGTACTGTTGTAAGCAAACTCTAATATCGAGAGATACTCCTCCCAATTAGTCTGCTTTTTGCTGACGTATGCACGAAGCATATCCTCCAACACGTGATTTACCCTCTCTGTTTGACCGTCCGTCTGTGGATGGTCGGTGGTACTCATATTAAGTTTAGTATGGAGATGATGGAATACTGCCCTCCAAAAATTTCTAGTAAACTTACTGTCCCGGTCGCTGACTATGCCGGAAGGTAGATCGTACAATTTAAATAGCCCGTCTACCAACAACCTCGCTAACTCTGGAGCTCTAACGGTTGTTTTGGTCGGAATGAAATGAGCCATTTTGGTCAGACGGTCAACTGTGACCCATATAGCGTCATTACCCTTTTGGGTTTTAGGCAGGCCTACTATAAAATCCATGGAGATACTCTCCCATTTACCAGTTGGTATTTCTAAGGGATGCAACAACCCTCCTGCCTTTGAACGCTTTGCTTTGTTTACTCGACATTTCTGGCAACTGGTTACATACTGGTGGACGTCCTTTTTCATACTGGGCCAGAAAAGTTGCCTACGAAGAAGCTCATAGGTCTTCTGTATGCCTGGGTGTCCCGCGCTAGGATTGTCATGACATTCATATAGGACCTGCTGCCTATAATGCTCTGAATTGGGGACACATACTCTATCTCTATAGAGCAAGTACTCATCCTGAATGATATATTGTTTCCATTTGAATCCTTGAGTCAACTGACCCTCAACCACTTGGGTTTGCTTGGGTAATACAGGCTCAGAATCCTCAACGTCATCTGACGACGTATACTCGGACTCATCATCATCCTCAACGGAAGCTGCCGTATTCTTGGATGAACTGGCACCAGCCCCGGGAATTGGTTCTGCGGTCTGTAACTGTCTGCTCTGGACTGAGTTCCAGATAGTAGAGAAGAATGCATCATGCTGGCATTTCCCTCTCAAGGACTCGAGTAACTCATTACGAATCTGAGTAAAACTCAGCTCGTTTATCATAGGCATTCTGCTAAGGGCATCTGTTACTGTATTGAATTTTCCACGTCTATATCTGATAGACATGTCAAACTCTTGCATCAACTCTGCCCAACGAGCTTTCCGACCTCTAAGCTCAGGTTGATTGCAAAGGTATCTGAGACTCTCATGGTCTGTCAGGACCTCAAAGTTGGCACCATACAAATAATGCCTCCAAGTCTTAAGGGCATGGACTATAGAAAAGAGTTCTTTTTCATAGGCACTGTACCTAGTCTGTGCTGGCTCGAGTTTTTTACTCTCGAACGCAACTGGTCGTCCACCCTGAGTTAGCATAGCAAGTCGTTAGCATCTGTTTCGACCACAAATGGCTGATTGGGGTCGACGACTTTTAGAACTGGTGCTGTAGCTAAAGCTGTTTTGAGAGCATCAAAGCTCTCCTGTTGTACGGACTCCCAAATGAACTCCTTTCCCTTCCCCTTAAGAAGATTTGTCATGGGAACTGCTATCTGAGCATATTCCTTGACAAATCGTCTGTAATATCCCGCCAAACCAAGAAAGATCTGAAGTTCCAAAATATTCTGAGGTCTCAGCCAACCGAGTATGGCTTTAAACTTATTTGGGTCCATCTTAATCCCATCTGAAGAGATAATGTGACCCAAATATGCTACTTCTTCAACGAAGAATTCACACTTGGATTGTTTAGCATAGAGCTTATGCTTTCTGAGTAGTCGAAACACCTTTTTGAGGTGTTTTAGATGCTCCTTCCTTGTTTTGCTGTAGACGAGGATGTCATCTGAAAATACGACTACAAACTTACCCAAGTATGGTCTGAGGACACTGTTCATCAAGGTCATAAAGGTAGCTGGAGCATTTGTGAGCCCAAATGGCATCACCTTAAACTCATAATGACCGTGACGAGTCCTAAAAGCTGTTTTCGAGACATCTTCCGATTTTATATGGACTTGATGATATCCCGATCTGAGGTCTATTTTGCTGAAAAACTTAGCCCCGTCGAGCTGGTCAAACAACTCGTCTGCCCGAGGCATAGGATATTTATTCTTAATTGTGACTTTATTGAGGGCTCTGTAATCTACGCAAAGACGCATAGACCCCTCTTTCTTTTTCACCAATAGGACTGGTGAGGCCCATGGTGAACTACTGGTCTGAATTTGGCCTTTCCCAAGATAATCTGTTAACTGCCTAGTTATTTCTTCATCCTCTGTTCGGCTGACCCGATACGGAGGTTTAGAAACATGTGCTGTACCTGGTACTAGGTTTATTACATGATCTACCTCTCTGCTAGGTGGTAAACCATGTGGCAAATCTTCAGGAAAAACATCTTTAAATTTAGACAATAAAGTTTCTAATCTACTAATTTTCTGCTGAATAGAACTGGAAATAGAAACTTCAGGAATAAACTGAAAGTCACATAAGAATACCTGATGGTCTTCGTCTCCGATTAGCTGACAGAGTTCTGAACTGCAGACCATAGGACTGTTGGGAACGTCATGCTCCCCATGCAACTGGATCTCTCGGCCTTATGCTGAAAGCTGAGAGTGTTCTGATAGTTTCTGTGGAGGGAAGGTCCTAAACTGTAGAGCCAATCTCTCCCGAGAACAATGTCTGTACGATCCAGGTGCATTATCTGAAAGTTTATTTCATCTTGGTACCCCTGAATACCAAGATTCAAATTACTTACCATAGTTTCCCATATTTTTTTATCTTCACCCTTAGCTAATGAAACTATGTACCTATGCTGACTAGGTACTTCTGGTAGTTTAAGCTTTTTAACCAGGGTGTAGTTGATGAAATTATGGGTTGCCCCATCATCAACCATAACTCTTACTGACTGGTTACCAACTTTCCCATGCATACGTACTAGGTCATGCGGCCCAAAACTGAAGGGTCTCGCTAGCATTGCAGAGGTTAGCTGGCAACAGTGTTCATGATCTTCATGATACACTTTGATCTCGGAAGCTGCCGAGTCACTGGGGAAACATACAGTTTGAACAAGATGAACTTGTTTTTTATCTTTTTTATCTTTTTTAGTGAAAGGCCCCTTGGGACACTGTCTGACTGTGTGTCCCTTGCCCATACACACAAAGCACAAATGTTCTTGTTTGGCTTTCTCAAAATCATCTGGTTTTAAGGGCTGTATGAGTGAAGGGCGTTTATGAGGAGCTTCACCTTTAAATTTATCTTGATTCTTTCTTTTTAAAAATTTCTTTTTAAATTGAAAGTCTTTCTGAGGAGGCTGCTCAGAAAGTGGCTGCTGTCTCGCGCTCTTCCTACCCACTGAATCATCATAGATTTGAGCATATCTGAGAGCTTGCTCAAGGGTAGTAGGCGAGTTTCTCTGGATGTCTACTTTATATTTATCTTTGAGGCCACGGACAAATCCCCTGAGTTTCTAATAATCATCCATATTTTTAATCTTTAAAATTGCTTCTCGATACTGCGAGATATATTGGATGAGGGACTTGTCCATTACTGTTCTTTCCCAGGCTTCCCAGGCTCTATCAAGTTCATTTTCTGGTAGAAATTCTCTTAGAAAAGCTTCTTCAAAGGCTTTCCCTCACCGGGGAGTCTGCCCAGTCTCCTGGAGATTTAACCACCACTTATAGGCCATAGGCCCTAAGGAAAGACTGGCCTCAATAGCTTGCAAATGGTCAGGGGTCTGTTTAAGAGCATGAATGTTCTTCCATTTGCTGAGGAAGGTTTGTAGAATGTCTGCATTTCTATCCTTCTCTTCCCCATTAAAAGTAGAAGGCTTTAAATCTTTAAAAACATTGGGGTGAGACCGTAAAGTCTCACCCGAAACTGATGGAAGTGGAGAAGGGGATAACTGAGAAGTGGAGGGAAGGCTTCCTTTCGCGGAACTCAAAATCAAGCTTTTGAGTTTAGCGAACAGTCGTCCACACTGGACTTGAAATTGGCTAATGCCAACTTCAGTTCATCCACTTCTGTTACCAACTGGAGAAACTGCTCCTTGGTAACCAGTTCGTCGAGTTCTTCGGCGAACTGTTCCTGTTCTTCCAATTCCATGGGTTCCTTCCCTTTACTGTAAGCCAAGGCTTCTGTTTCAAGTTCGCCGAAGCCTCTCTCCGGGGGTTGATCAGGTCCCGAGGAGTGGTCATCTTCGGAACTGAAAGAGAGCTACCTTAACTTCTGAAGGAAAAAAAGTCTAAAAGACTAATTTACAACTGTACAAGGGAAAGGAAAGATGACTTAGCTGTTTCTGAGGACTGTACTTCCAAAGAAAAGATGAAGAGGAACCCTCTCAGCTCTTTTACCCAAGATTTCAGATCTGCTGTCTCGGAAAATCCCGGTTTGAAGCTTCAAAACGGTGTCAAAATTTCCGGTTCCTTGAGTATAATAGCTCGCTGATCTGATTGCTTCAGAAATGGTTCCCAAAAATCAGATTTGAAGCCAAGATTTACTTCTGAATTCTGAAAATTTCAGAACACTGTACTCGCTGCCTCGCTAAGGTTCAATTTCTCTGAAAACGTTGGTCTGAGGCCCCAAAAATGCAAATACTTTGTAAGTTTGGTACTCCTCTACCCTCGCTGACTGGACAGCTATCTAATGGCTCCAAAAACTTCTGATTTAAGCCAAAGTATAATTCTGAAAATCAAGATGGATGAGGGTATTGTCAGCGCTGGATCAACACCACTCTTCCACTTCAAATTTTCACTCTACTTCCCTGAATTTGATAGCAAAAAGAGATGAAAGCTGAAAATGCAGCGCTGGACCTGCTCTAGAAACTCTAATTGATTTCTATCTGGAAAGCAAGCTTTTCTACACACTTCTGATCAGTAGAAGGCTGTTCCTACAGCGCTGGCCCTGCTACTCTACTTTCTGAAAACTTGAAGAAGTTCTGAGCAATCTAGCTACTTTCTCCACTGCTGAAAACTGAATTCCCTAGGATGGAGATGGCTCTGATACCAGTGTAATAGTTCTTAACACCACAGTAGGGCAAACACTAACTCATCCACCCAACCTTGCCTACTCCCTGATATAGAGTAAGCCCCTCCTAGCCCAGTGTGAGGACTAGTAGCATGCAACTGCCAAGTGTCGGCCACGTGGCACTGACGTGGCCGATTGCACGTCGGGACCCAACTGGGGGCCCTATCCTGCTGACAGGGTCCCTAGATTGTGTTAGGCCCGCCATGGCTATGGACCGTGCTGGGGCACGCTACTCACACTGTCTTGCCCTGTTGGTCATGTACGCTGGACACGACCCTGACTGTGGTATATGACCTATTTGTGTTCCCTAAGGTTCGGTACTGGTTACGATGTCGTAACAGGTAGGGGGTGTGTGATCAACGAGGGGGAGGGGGGAGATGGTAGCGAGGGTAGGAGGGGAGCGTGATGGGCGATGGGCGGCAACAGTGGAACGAGGAGGTGCCATCAAGGAGGTACGAGGGGTGGACAACAGGGTGAAGGAGCAACGATGGAGAGAGAGAGAGAGAGAGAGAGAGAGAGAGAGAGAGAGAGAGAGAGAGAGAGAGAGAGAAGTTGTATTAACGTCTTTTCCATGCCCAAAGGCATATAAGACAAAAATAGTACATCCAAGTATGATGGAAACAAGACCGGACAATATCGTCAACTAGATAAAAAAACTAAGCTATAGCTAACCACTATGCAATAGTCCAGGAATATATGTTGCGAAAACGCAATTATTTACAACGTCAACTGGATATTAAACCCAAACTCAAACTCAACTCTATTCGAACTCCAACATTAAAATTATCTCTGTTGTTTCTGCTAAACGCCTAGCTTCAACAAAACGGATTTTACCGTCTCTATAAATGAGATGTTTCCCTGTGTCTCTCGCTTTCTGCAGAGCCTCTTTTCTTTCCATCACTTGTACAAAAGTGTGTCTTCGTCCAGGAAAATCTTGGTATCTTTTAGTTTGTGTCTTTGACGCAGTACCTCCCGTCGTGATTCCAACGAGGTAAAGCGAGTTATGGACTCAGCTCATTACATTCGCCATGTCCATTTACATTTACTTTACTTTATGCATAAGCAGGCTTTGGGCCCTTTTTTATTCATTATTTGACATTTAGACTATATGGTTGGCCTTGGGCCCCATTATTGACATTTAGACCATATTATTGGCCTTGGGCCCTATGATTCACTATATTGGTTATTTGGTCATATTACTGAGAGTGGGGGCCTTCTTGGAGGGCGCACTATTTTCCCTCTCAGTTTGGCCCTAGCCACTGGAAGCTTCCTTTTAGGGCTTCCTCTTGGCTATAAGTAGGGATTCTGTGTCATTTGTTACTTGGCTTATGATATGATCTCCTTCTTTAGTCTCTTTAAGCTTTCTCTCTCCTGCTTTCTAGGGTTAGGTCTTGCTTATGTGATGCTTTCATAGACTAAATCTAGATCAGCCGTGGCTACGTTCATAACTTGGTATCAGAGCACTTTCCTGAGCATCTCCATTGAGCAGATTTTTCTCTCACAGGAGGGCGCCCATCTTCAGCTTGGATCTTCACCATTTTTCAGCCGGATGTTCAACATTTCTCCACACTTGTCTTGCAGATTTTCACGACGGATCGGAGGAGGACAGGCGCCCACTTGCTGCCCATTTCTAGCGCCCTCTTGCTGGCTGCCTACTGCTGCATTTTCAGCCTTTTTCCTCCCCTATTTTGGGCGCCCTACTGCCTCCTATTTGCTGCCCTATTGGGCGCCCTCATGCTTGCTGACCAGCGCCCTACTGCTCCTTCCTTTGCTGAAAATTTCCGCTTTTTGTTGCCCCTATTCGCCACCCTCCATCAGCCACTCCTAGCGCCCTACCAACCCATCTTTTTGATCCAATTTTTTTTTGCCGTTTACTACCTTTCTTGGACGCCCACACTCCACCATAGCTGGCGCCCTACATCCGCCTCAATTTCAGCTCACCCTCCTACACTGCTGGACGCCCACACTCCACCATAGCTGGCGCCCTACATTCGCCTCAATTTCAGCTCACCCTCCTACACTGCTGTCTATGTTCGCAACCCTACCTCTCTTGGACGCCCACACTCCACCATAGCTGGCGCCCTACATCCGCCTCAATTTCAGCTCACCCTCCTACACTGCTGGACGCCCACACTCCACCGTAGCTGGCGCCCTACATCCGCCTCAATTTCAGCTCACCCTCCTACATTGTTGTCTGTGTTCGCAACCCTACCCCGGACAATACAAACACGCCTAGATGCTTAGAAAACCACTCCCACCCAACTTCATCGCGCATCGGGATTGCTCCCCGTCTTTATCGCAAACTTTTTTTTTTACCCTTGAAGGGCGATCTCTGATTTTTCAGCCTTGTTTCCTCGCTGCCCATACCTCCTTTTTGTTATCACTTCCTTTCCTTGGCTGCTCCCTTTCCAGCCCCATAGTCCATTATTGTTTCCCATACTTTTACCCACCGTTTACTCCACGTTGTCGGGCCCTTAGCATCTTTTTTGGAGGCTGCCCGGTACCTCGACATATCGCCGCTATTTTTCAGCTCACTTCCGGTTGCGGTTACAAGGCATTTCTTACTTAGTTGTCCTTTCCGTTCATCTTACATCGCGAGTTCTATTGTGTCTTTTCATTGGCGTGCCTGTTGTGACGACTTATGTCCTCTCCTTCAGTTCGTCCAATTGTTTAGCACATTTCTTTTCTCGCTTACTTTTTCTTCCTCATGGCTAGCTCACCCACTACACCTACGAGTCATTCCGGACCTTTAGATGAACAGTTTGCTGATATGCGTGACTCTCTTACTCTCCTCAGTAGTCGTTTCGACCAAATGATGACCGGTTTTACCACTCTATAGACCGGCTTTGCCATTATGCAGTCACAGATTGATTCCTTACAGCCACATGGACCTGGCAAAGCCCCTGTTCATTCATCATTTGGGTCTCCATTTGGACTTCCATCCTCGTCTACTTCCTTTGGCGGTGGGCCTCATTTTCCACCTAACCCACCACCCGGTTTTCCACGTCCTACAGCTCCTGAGTCACATTTTCCACGACATCTAGCTCATGAGCCACATTTTGCTCGAGATTTTCGTGATCGGGTACAGCTTGCCACCTATTCTGGTTCCTCTGACGGGAACTTGTTAGAGAATTGGTTTGCAAAGCTTGATACTTATTTTCAGATTTACCCTACGACTGATCCTCAGAAGATCCAGTTAGCCGCCTTACATTTAGATGGACGTGCTGCCACTTGGTGGCGGGTCTACCGACTTGACCCCGATCGGGACGGTCTCCAGTTATGGCCTACCTTTCGTCGTGATCTTCGTCATGCTATGATTGACTCTCAGTGGCTGAGCCGCCAGCGTGATATATTCCGTAGTCTTACTCAGACTGGTGATCTTTCTTCCTATACAGATCAGTTTATGGACCTTTCCTACCTCTTTACAGATCTTCAGCCCACCGAGCTTATTTCTCGCTACATTGCTGGACTTCGTGGTGCTCTACGATACGATGTCTCTTTTTTCCGTCCACCCACACTTGTTGAGGCCATGTCCCTTGCTAGTACTTTACAGCATAAGTACCCTGATCCTGCTCCCTTTCGCTTTTCCCGACCCCGTCCATCTCTTTCACCTCTACCATCTCCGGCCCCATCTGCCCCATCCACTGTCGTCCCGACCTCTTCTCTTACTTCTCCCGCTCCTCGCCCTCCGCCTCTTCGTCCTGCTTTTGTCCGACGTTACACGTCTGCAGAGTTCGCTGACATTCAGCAGAAGCGTCTTTGCTTTCGTTGTAAGAGTCCTGACCACATTGCCCGTGATTGCCGCCAGCCCCTGCCTACTTCTACTGCTGTTTTCTACCATGAGGGCACTACCCCAGATGAGTCCGATATCTACATTCATATATCTGATGAGCCTGATCTATCTCCTGAGCCTTCTACTGATTTACTTCCTGCTACTTGCCATGCTCAGCTTGCTTATGCTACCTGGACAAGGTGCCCCGGTCCTCGCTCCATTCGGCTACGTGTGCGCATTACTGGTCGTGAGTATATTGCTTTAGTTGATACCGACAGCACTCATTCCTTTATCAGCAGTTATGTTCTCAGCCGGATACGCGCTTCACCTATTCCTGCTCCACAGCCTCTCACAGTCGAGGTTGCCAGTTCTCACTCATTTCCTAGTTCTCAGATGTTTCAGGGATTATCCTACCGCATTGGTGATTTTTCTGGACAGGCAGATCTTTATATCATTCCTCTGGAGCGCTATGACCTTATCCTTGGTGCTGATTGGTTTGCTTCATTGGGAGCGGTTACTTTGGACCTGGCTCAGCAGACATTGACATTTGTTCATGATGCAGTGACCCACTCACTTGCTGGTATTGATTCTCAGGCAGATTTCCAGCTGATCAGCGGGAAGCAGTTTATCCGCAGCCTACCTAAGGCTCATTGTGCAGCTTTATTATGTGTTCAGCGTGCTGCAGCAGATTCTCCAGTGACTACCTCTCCTCCAGCAGCTGTTCCTCAGGTGATCTCTGACTTATTACATCAGTATGCATTTGTCTTTTCAGAACCTACGACACTACCACCATTACGTGATGTGAACCACCATATTGATTTGCGTCCTGGTTCTGCTCCTCCCTCCCGGCCTCCTTACCGTATGTCTAAGTCTGAGCGTGATGAGGTTGAGCTTCAGATTACTGCTTTACTAGATCAGGGCCTTATTGTTCCTAGTCACAGTCCTTTTGGTGCCCCTGTTCTCCTTGTCAGTAAGAAAGTTGGTTCCAAACGCCTCTGCATTGATTATCGTGCCCTCAATAAGTTGACCATCCGTAACCAGTATCCTATTCCTCACATGGATGATCTCTTTGACCAGTTAGGCACCTCTCATCTTTTCTCTAAGATAGACTTACGTTCCGGCTATCACCAGATTAGGATGCATCCTTCGGACGAACACAAGACTGCGTTTTGTACCCATCTTGGTTTGTATGAGTTTCGTGTTCTTCCTTTTGGTGTTACTAATGGTCCACCTACGTTCCAGAATGTGATGAATAACATCATGCGTCCTCTCCTTGGTCGTTGTGTTTTAGTTTATTTTGATGATATTCTTGTTTTTAGTAAGACTCTTGATGAGCATGTGTTACATCTTTCATCTGTTTTTCAATTGCTTGTTCATCACTAGTTGTTTGCTAAACTTTCTAAGTGTTCCTTTGCTGTTGTTGAGATTGAGTTTTTAGGATTTCTCATTTGTGATGGTCGTATTCGTTTGGACCCTCATAAGGTTCGGGCAATCGCTGATTGGCCTGTTCCCACAGATGTCCACCATGTTCGTATGTTTCTTGGTCTCGCTACTCACCTTCGTCGTCCTGTTCCTCACTTTGCCACTGTGGCTGCCCCTCTTCATGCCCTTTTGAAGAAGTCTAGTGCTTTTGTTTGGACTTCTGATTGTCAGTTCGCCTTTGACACTCTTCGTCGTGCTGTTGTGGAGGCCTCTGTCCTGTGTTTACCACAGTTTGATCAGAAATTTATTGTTGAGACCGATGCTAGTAATGTTGGTTTGGGTGCCTTGCTTCGTCAGTCTCAGTGTATTATTGCTTATGAGTCGCGTCGTTTACGCTCTTATGAGCAACGTTATTCTGTCCATGAGAAAGAGCTTCTTGCCATTATCTATGCTCTTAAGAAGTGGCGCCATTACCTGTACCGTGTTCCTTTTGATATCGTTACTGATCATCAGTCCTTACGTTATCTCTTCTCCCAGCGTGATCTTAGTGATCGTCAGTTTCGTTGGTTGCAGTTTTTACAATCTTTTGATTTTTCTATTTTTTATCGTCCTGGTCGTGCTAACACTGCTGCTGACGCATTGTCTAGACTTCCTGCTTTATTGAATACCCTTGTTGCCACGATCCCTTCCTGGTTTGATGATCTTCCATCTGCTTATCTTACATGTTCTGATTTTCGTGATGTTTATAGTTCTGCTCCACCTATGTCGTCTTCACCTCATCAGGCTTATTCCATTGTTGACCACCGTCTTTATCATTATGGTTCTCTTTGTATTCCTAGTTCTTTGGGTATCCGTTCTCAGTTGTTGTCGGATGCTCATTCGTCCCCAGTTGGGAGTCATTTTGGTTTTCAGAAGTCTTATGCTCGTCTTAAGGATCATTTCTATTGGCCATCCCTTAGGAAAGAGCTTGTTGTACTTATTCGTACCTGTCCTTTCTGCTTACGTAATAAGTACTCCCGTGCTAAGTCCGCTGGTTTGCTTCAGAGTTGGCCTATTCCTCACCGCCAGTGGACTGATATTTCTATGGACTTCATCATTGGCCTTCTCCGCACCCGTCGTGGTCACGATTCATGTATGGTGGTAGTTGACAGGTTCTCGAAACAAGCACATTTCATACCCGTCCGCAGTACTATCACAGCAGAGCAGTGTGCACGCTTGTTCCTTTCAGAGATATTTCGCCTACATGGGTTTCCTCGTACTATCCTTTCTGATCGGGATAGTAAGTTTACATCATTGTTCTGGACAGAGCTTATGCGTATATTGGATGTACAGCTTTTTATGGGGTATGCTTATCATTCTACTTCTGATGGGCAGTCTGAGGTCCTTAACAGGATCCTTGAGGATTATTTGCGCCATTTTGTTACTCCTTCAGGGAAGGATTGGGATCAGCACTTATGTTTGGCAGAGTATAGCTATAACAGCTCTGTTAGTACCAGCACCGGCGTTGCACCATTTTTATTATCTCATGGTTATGCACCTCTTTTACCTGGTATTCCTCTTCCTCCCGAGGATACACCTGTGACACTGTCTTCATTTCTATCAGGTGCTCGCGAGCTTATTCTCCAGGCCAGTTCCCATTTGCAGCAGGTCTAGCAGCGTTATCAGGCTTCAGTTGATCGTCATCGACGTCATGTTGAGTTTCATGTTGGTGATATGGTATATCTACGCCTACGGTTTGCACGTCATCATTTTATTCAGGGCCATGCTTCTACTGAGAAGCTTGCACCACGTTATTATGGGCCTTATTGTATATTGGAGGTTCTTAGTCCAGTTACATATCGTCTTCAGCTTCCTGCTTCCACACGTGCCTGTGATATATTTCATGTCAGTTTATTACGTGCTGCTATTGAGGATGATGCTCCTCGTGATGCTGAGTTTCCTACTGCACCGGATCTCTTTCCTTTATTACCTGCTGCTATCCTTCAGGTGCGTTTGCATCATAGTCGACGCCGCCGGCAGATTCAGTTCCTAGTCCAGTGGGATGGTCGTCCTGTTGAGGAGGCCACATGGGAGCCTATTGATGTCTTTTATCATACACCGTCACTTGCGGATCAGGCTCGTGCTCTTGCTGCACTTGTTGATTCCTCTACATCAGCTGTTGCTCCAGTTGTTACTACACCAGATGCTGTTCCAGTTGATCCTCCAGGGCTTGCTGTTACTTGATCCAGTCCTTTATGGCAGTTCGGTCTTATTTTTGTGTCGGGGAGAGTTATGGACTCGGCTCATTACATTCGCCATGTCCATTTACATTTACTTTACTTTATGCATAAGCAGGCTTTGGGCCCTTTTTTATTCATTATTTGACATTTAGACTATATGGTTGGCCTTGGGCCCTATTATTGACATTTAGACCATATTATTGGCCTTGGGCCCTATGATTCACTATATTGGTTATTTGGTCATATTACTGAGAGTGGGGGCCTTCTTGGAGGGCACACTATTTTCCCTCTCAGTTTGGCCCTAGCCACTGGAAGCTTCCTTTTAGGGCTTCCTCTTGGCTATAAGTAGGGATTCTGTGTCATTTGTTACTTGGCTTATGATATGATCTCCTTCTTTAGTCTCTTTGAGCTTTCTCTCTCCTGCTTTCTAGGGTTAAGTCTTGCTTATGTGATGCTTTCATAGACTAAATCTAGATCAGCCGTGGCTACGTTCATAACTAAGCGCAAGACAAGGTATTAGCATCTTTCTTGGTACGCTAGGTTGACTCCAAACCTTTGTCGTGATGATGGAGAGTAGCTTCCAAATTTTTTTTGGCTTCAGTAAGAGCATTCTGAGAATCCAGGATACCTCTGACACAGACATTGAGAGCCTTTTGCTCGTGCAACCGGCTCCTAGTAAGCGTAGCAGAAAAGAAAGAAACTGGTGCATTCGCTGATTTACCTGGACCTTGCGAGAATATCTGCCCAAGATTGGACAGATGTAAGATGCTGCTCCACTTTACTTGAGAGAGAGAGAGAGAGAGAGAGAGAGAGAGAGAGAGAGAGAGAGAGAGAGAGAGACCTTATCAATAAGTTCACATAAATAAATTGATCTTTATATTGAGAAAGATTTCATCAGCGTAACTATTTGCTTTTGTGGTTGCAGGAATCACGCCTTAAAAAGACCTACGAAGAAGCTCTTTCACATTTGCAGAATGGGCAGTTTTCAAATGCCCAGATTTTATTTCAGAATATCATACAAGACCAAATATGCTCCAGAGCACAAGTAAGGAACTCCAGATGGCGAGTGTTTTAAATTTTTCTTGTCCCTGCATGAATGCATCAATCATGGATATATATGGATATGATACTCATGGTTGCTTAGTTATTACGTGTTTTTGTAAGTAATTCTCAGAGTTGAAATAATCTGTGATAAATTATTGTTAAGGTTGAGGCAATGTATCAAACTTAACCATAAAGTAAATTTAACTCAAAGATTCCTTGGTAGTAAATTCAAGATTGAGTATGAGGAGGTTATAATCTAAGAGTGGGAGTTGCATAAGTGATCTAAGGCCCCTCGATCATTTAACAATTTTTTTTATCACTAGATGCTCTCTTAGTTACTGCTATCAATATCACAAATTCCAAATAGTAAAAAACTTGCAAATTTGCAAACATTCTCTTTTAGTTATTTGAGATACCAGGAGCAAAAGGTATAAAGGATCTTTCAATAATGCACGATTGTAGCATGAATCCTTTGTGTATAACCGTAATGAGTAAACAGGGTTCCTCCTTAAGGTTTTGAGGCACTAGTTTAAGGCGTATTAGCTACTTAGTAGCTAAGCAGACTGTTTACCAAGGTTAACAGGTGTGAAAGGGCTTATCTTGAATTAATTTGGAATTTTGTCTCATTCTTCTTGGATCTAAAATCGGGAATTCCTCGTTCTCTTGAGCATGGGATCTTAGTTCATATTCCTACCATACATGAGAAGCTCATGTATGGTAGGAACTAAGGAAGCGGATGGCGGACGCGGATGTGTGCCAACCCCCAGACGCATCTGTTTTTTTCTTTTTTAAAAAAAAAAAAATTAAAAAAAAAAAATAGACGCGTTCGACCCCGCGTCCGGGTCCGAACGCCGGACGCGGACGCGGACGCGGACGGGGGCAAAACGGCCCGGACCCTCATGTCTGGGTAGGAATATGAACTGAGATCCCTTGACTCAAGAGAACGAGCATGAACGGCCAACATTTTGTAGAAAAATGGCACAAGAGGTATAGAGAATAATCCAAATTCTGGAAATTTGTAAAAACTTGAAACGGTGGAAATTTCAATAAGTGGACCTGAAGTGATTTACAGCAAGATGTGTAAATAAAGAAATCAAAAGCTTTCTTTTTCTTGGCTGAACCATAGTTGCAGCGAATCTCGATTCGCTGGGTCTGCGATTCGCGGGTCGCGATTTTGCGAATCGCGATTAGCGACCCAGAATCGCAAAAAAAAAAAAAATTTTTTTTTTTTTTTTGGAAAAATAGCTTATTGCTGAAATTTTTTTAGGGGATCAATGGTCAAACCAGCGTTTTGCCTCTCAGAAGTGCAGTAGATGAGGCACAAACAGATCTTATTTTCAGTAGCTATCCGGTTGTCATCTGCTCTGGTTTTCAGTAAATGTTAATGCTACAGTTTGGACTATCAACTGTATGGATGATGATCACTTTTGCAATTGGTTCATTGGAGATGTGAGTGCAATGTACATACAGTTGGGAGCATAAATATTGGGCCCTTCTCGGCGCGCATTTGGACCCCATTTTTATCTACAGGGGGGCGGTGGCATTTTTATCTACAATGTCTATATAGCAAGAAGCTCTAGGGGGTTCGGGGGACAGTAGCCCCCCGGGAAACGGGGGGTTCGGGGGGCGGTAGCCCCCTAGTGGGGGGTTTGGGGGGCAACGCCCCCCAACGGCGGGGTCCGGGGGCTGCCGGTAGACCCCGGCCCCGACGGTAAGGCCTCTTCATGATTTGGCCTTCCAACTCCCCGAGTGAAAACACACTTTTTGGTGTTTCGCACCCGAAACAGTCGGCAAACTACACAATCATAATCCCCTCGATCAGAGCTTTTATCTGATACCCATATTGCCTAAAAAAATTTCAAAAAAAAAAAAAAATCGATTCTACACGATTCTGGGAAAATCCCGAATCGCGAATCGGAATCGCGATTCTGAATCGCGATTCGGGAATCGCGCTGCAACTATGGGCTGAACTCATAGAATCAATGAACCGTGGGCGGTTCACCACGGTTCTGAGAACCGTATAGTGAACCGTACGGTTCTCAGAACTTTTAACCTGGAACCGTGGTGAACCGTACAGGTAATTAATTAATTAATTGATTAATTTTTTTTTGTCCCTTCCTAAAAAATAGCCCAAAAAAATGCCAGAAAAATGCCAAAAAAATACCAGAAAAATGCCAAACAGTGATCTCTGGAAACAGGTCAGAACTGTGATGTTTTTCATAGTGAAACAGGTCAGTACTCAGTCATGACTCCTACTTCTCATGTTCGTTGACTCCTACTTGATCTGCACTTTTAAAAAAAAAAAAAAACAGTACATACTAAAAAGGGGGGAAACTAATTAATTAATTAATTAATTATTTAGATGAACCACGGTTCAAGGAACCATGGTACGGGTTCCCAGGACCCACGGTTCTGGGAACCATGGGTTCTATGGCTGAACTTTGTCTTTCAAGATCTTGCCATTGAAAAATCTGATTGATGAGCTTTGAATTGCCATGGACTTGTTAATTGCAAAGTGTGAAGATTCATCAAGAATTTGACTAGAATTTTACTGAACAAAAAACAAATATTTTTGGTTTGTCTAAAGGTTCCAGAATGGGGCCAGAAAAAATTTAAAAAAATTCGTAAATGTTTAACTAAGGAAAAAATACGTGTTTTTAATTTTTTTTATACTTAGTACCACGTTCCGACCCAGTACGTTCCGGAACGTACTGTACGGAATGTGCTGTACATCCGAACGATTTGGGTCAGAATGGAAAATTAGTGTTTCCAAAAATGGGCAAAGAAAAATGATGTCTCCTTGAGCTATTTGATGTCTGGGGAATCTAGTATCTGTCAAATTTGAATTCTGCTCAATGTCTAAGATGTAATGACAAAAAAATTCAAATTGTTGCACACATCTACAAAAAAAGTAGGTGCAGAGAAATCTACTGAAGAGTTGATCAATCATTGAAAACATTTGATACCATGTTATCAACTCAATCATAGATTTAAGGATACATAGACCATAAAGGATAAAGCAAATAGCATCCTCCAAATTGGCATATTGAAAAAAATTCAAATATAATCATTATGATGCCCTACTAGGAGCAATGAGTTTGCTACAAAGAACTCAATGTTAATCCAAATCATAAGCTACCAAATGAATGTCTCTACTTCCTATCAATACAACACAAAATTTAGAGTTGAATCCCTAATCAAAAAAGGAAGTGCAAAAGAAAGGAAAGATTTTCTTCCAAAAATACTATGCCCCTCCTCTACAGACCCAATGTGCTATGAATAAGTGATTACTACTTTGTGAATCAAAATAGCTACTAGTCTCAAAAGTAATCTCCGCTTTATAAATACAAGGTAGACTAAAACGGTTGCTGGATCCATAATCTAAAAGTATTGTATGTAATTAGGAATTTGATAGCTGGCTTTTTGACACGATCTCAAATGCCAATCGTTGATGCATATTACTGTTATCCCTTGCATGTTTGTGTTAGTGTGTTAACATGAGATCCACATTTCTAATGTGATACCTAGCATGTATTGCCATTTATTCTCATCTAGCTTGATTCATAAACATCTAGTATCAAGCCATATTACATGCTTGTGATTTCTAGCATGGTACTAGAGTTATTGTGAAAATTTTGGGAAGTTTTAAGCTTGTAGTGTTCATATCAAAGCTTGTGCAGTGAAGTGCTTATTTATCTATGGTTTTATTTTTGTCTTCTTGGAATTGGGACAGATGGAGGCCGCGCCGGGTTCGGGATCCATGCTGCAGTTAAGGTTTGTAGTGTCTTGTTCTATAATTGATGTTTGAATTTCTTATCGCAAACAAAAAAGATTTTAGATTTTTTTCCTTGGATCTCAGGTTGAGTTTTTATCTCTATTTTGGAGCAGCTTCGTATAGTTTAAATTCAGCCAAACACATCGTGTAAAGGAGACCCAGCCTTGCTTCTTATGTCTACACCTTCGTAAGATTATTAACTGCAATTCAAAATTATGGAAAGAGGTAATGTCTGTTTATCTTTTCTATTCTTGAAATCTCATCTTTAGCTTACATGTTGTTGGGGTGATGTTGGTACTTGCAATCCCTTTTGCAGATTTTTGACATTCAAGAACTTAGCAGAGGCATACTCTAGGCAAGGTAACGTTTATTACAAGGATGCATTGGAATGCTACCTTGAGGCAGTTTCTATTGATGGAAAGGATGTGGTCCTTTGGAATAGGTTAGGTACACTTGCATGCACACTTGGCCTGTTCACTGTTGCTCGAAATGCTTTTGAGAAGGGTCTACAATGCAGTCCACGCCATTGTAAGTTTCTCAAATCCGTTTTTTTGTCAAGAACTAGTAGTGTCTACTAGAGATTTGTTCAAAGGTGCTACATGTAAGTTGTATATTCATAGTGGAGTTATTCTTCTTTAGACTGGCATAAAACTGATTGCGCTAGACAATTTCAAATCCATTTTCTATTGATTGCTTGATGCAAGTCCAAACAGTAACAATAACTATTCATAGCATTGGTTCCTTCTACAATTTCACCTTGACAGGGATGAGGGTCCGGGCCGGAATGCCCGCGTCTGCGTCTGGCGTCCGGACCCGGACGTGGGGTCGGATGCATTCATTTTTTATTTTTTAAATTTAGAAAAAAAAAAACAGATGCGTCCGGATGCCATTCTTTTTTAAAAAAAAAAATTTTAATTTAAAAAAAAAAAATAAAAAAAAAAATACCGGACGCGGACGTACCCCTGGCGTGTCCGGACGCGCGTTCGCGTCCGGGTCCCGCTTCCTTCGAATAGTAGAATCTATAATTTGAGGCTTTGACATGGGAAGTTGTATAGCTGATGGTTTCACATTTCTTTTAACTTTTTCCTTCAAAGTTTTCTTCATTTGTAGGATTCAAGTATACTTGGAAGCTTCATCATCAAAGCTCACATAGTTACCACGAATCGTGGTTCGAATCTTTCAGAGCCGGTTCAAACTGAAAAAAAAACCTCATTCATTGTTGATTACTAGATTTCATAGTGTATAGGGATAAGAATTTTGAGTATTCTGATTTGTATTTGAACCATAGAACCCACGGTTCCCAGAAACGTGGGTCCTGGGAACCCGTACCACGGTTCCTTGAACCGTGGTACACTTCATCTAAATAATTAATTAATGCCCCCAACTGTCCCTATTAATCATTACTCCGGTCCCGAAGACTAACACAATAGGACCAGAGTCCTATCACGTTATTCCATGCTAATGTATTCAGAGCATAGGCCTGCTTTGAGCACTCTAATTTTTTCAAAGTAACATCGTCGACTCCGCGTCCCAGCCAATTAAGGCCGCGTCCCCGACCAAAAGAATGGAGCGACCAGTGCACACCAAAGGAGGCGGACCGTTCGCCCCATCCCAAGATCCAACTACGAGCTTTTTAACTGCAACAACTCAGATATACGCTATTGGAGCTGGAATTACCGCGGCTGCTGGCATCAGACTTGCCCTCCAATGGATCCTCGTTAAGGGGTTTAGATTGTACTCATTCCAATTACCAGACTTGTAAAAGCCCAGTATTGTTATTTATTGTCACTACCTCCCCGTGTCGGGATTGGGTAATTAGCGTGCCTGCTGCCTTCCTTGGATGTGGTAGCCGTTTCTCAGGCTCCCTCTCCGGAATCGAACCCTAATTCTCCGTCACCCGTCACCACCATGGTAGGCCACTATCCTACCATCGAAAGTTGATAGGGCAGAAATTTGAATGAAACATCGCGGGCGCTGAGGCCGTGCGATTCGACGAGTTATCATGGTTCACCGCAATACCGGGCAAGCCCGCATTGGCCTTTTATCTAATAAATACGTCCCTTCCTTTACAGTCGAGATTTGGTGCACGTATTAGCTCTAGAATTACTACGGGTATCCGAGTAGCAAGGTACCATCAAAGAAACTATAACTGATTTAATGAGCCATTCACAGTTTCACAGTACAAGATAGTTTATACTTACACATGCATGGCTTAATCTTTGAGACAAGCATATGGCAACTGGCAGGATCAACCAGGTAGCTATCTTGAGTTAACCCTAAACCCTTTTTAGTATGTACTGTTTTTTGTTCTTTTTTTTATAAAAGTGCAGATCAAGTAGGAGTCAACGAACATGAGAAGTAGGAGTCATGACTGTTAGAACATCACAGTACTGACCTGTTTCCAGAGATCAATGTTTGGCATTTTTCTGGCATTTTTTTGGGCTATTTTTGGGGATGGGACAAAAAAAAAATTAATTGATTAATTAATTACCTGTACGGTTCACCACGGTTCCTGGTTAAAAGTTTTGAGAACCGTACGGTTCAGTGTACGGTTCTCAGAACCGTGGTGAACCGCCCACGGTTCATTGATTCTATGATTTGAACCATAGATGTGCTGTGTTTCGGAATAGTTCCGGGATCCTAGAGTGTTCCAAATCGGAACGCTACAAATGTTTTTTTTGTTTTATGCAGTTGACAGTTTCAATGGCTTCTAGCACTTTAGTTTAAACCCTTTTGAGCCTCAAACGTTAGAACAATTTTGATTATCAGTCTTTTTTATGTGTATGACCTATATCATTCTTTTCGTTTAGCATGTTTGTTGGAGTTTGCATCTTCCCATGATATTAATCAGTCATTTTACAGCAAAGTTGACACTTTCACAATTACCTTGTTAGCCAAGATTCAAGGGATTTTCCTTGGTCTACAATCATCAAATTCCTTGCTGTTATTGAGCATTGAACTTGTGTGCACATGAATTGCCTTTGGCTGCTGAAATTATGTACAATGCTTGACAATATTTTGTTGGCCTAGACCTAAGGAAGCGGGACCCGGACGCGCGTTCGCGTCCGCGTCCGGACGCGTTCGGTTTTTTTTTTTTCTAAAAAAATTAATTTTTTTTTTTTTAGACTTAAATTTTTTCTCTAAAACAAAAATATGGCATCCGGACCCTTGGACGCGTGCGTCCAGACACCCAGACGCGTCAGTTTTTTTTTTTTTAAAAAAAATATAGTTAAAAAGAAAATAAAATTGGAAGCGTCCGACCCCGTGTCCGGGGGTCGGATGCGTCCGGGTCCGGACGCCGGACGCGGACGCGGACGCGGGTATTCCGGCCCGGACCCTCATCCCTGGTGATCTAGGGCTTAGAAGCCCGTTCCGACCCTTTTGGGTCGGACCGTACAGTACGTATCGTTCCGTACGTTCCGGAACGTACTGGGTCGGAATGAGTTAGTGTAATTAAAAAAAAATGATATATGACCCTGCTGGCCCGCGACTTGTGCATTTCACAGATAGCGAGTTGTCATACTTCTAATGAAGAAGAAAATAAATTGCTACAACAGGGCAGCGGCAGCAGAGCTCGTCCAAACATGAAGAATAATCATTCACAAGGAAAAGTTCTGCTCTGCTAGATTTTGCGAGGACAGGAAGGTGCCATGGAAGCCATAAGGCACTCTGGAAGGAAGCTTCACGGAGGCGATGAGCTCTAGTGATGGTGAGCTTGCGTCGAAGACCAGAAGCTCTGATTGCTCTCTTTTCTCATTGTGGCTGAAAGAAAGCAGGAGCCATCGTCCTCAGCAGCTGTCTCATCATTACCATCTCGAGGAACAAAGAAAGGCTCTCCCCCATAGCAATTTTCACCATGCATGAATCTGGACACCACCTTATCTTCTGGATCTTTGCCATGGAATTCAAGATCCACCTTGGCAATTCCAGAAACCTTTGGCCATGGCTCGTCTATGGCGAGATAAGCATAGCGGCTTTTCCTACCTAGAAAGCGGCGATTCACTTGGCCAGCCTCTAGATTCACGTTTGCAATCTTGTGCCTTGTGGACGATCCTGTTTGTGTGTTCAATCTTATCTCACACAAGATGCTCCTCAATGCAAACAAGATGCTCCTCAAGCTTCTTTGGATATTAACTCTTAGCATATTGTTTTTTTTTACTTTGTAAAAAAAACGTATTTTTTTATTTTTTTTTGAGGGTCCCATTCCGGAACAGAACGCGGAACGGGCAACTAAGATCTAGGGTATACTCACCTTCATCATTGATTTTTGCATGTTAGTGCGAGCTTGCTTGTTCTTTGATAATGCCATGCACATCATCTTGTTGAATGTTCCTCCTCATCTTGTGACGATGATTGGCAAGAACTTGAGCCATCAAAGTTTGAATCTGAAGATGCTTTAGAATTGGAGTCTTTATCTCTCTTTGTTGATGCTTTTTTTGTCCTCAATCTTGTTGCTCAACATTAATTGCAGTCTGTATCATGTCCTCCAAAGTTTGATTTTGAACTGTAATAACACAAGGCACATCTGGTTTTCATCCCCTATGAAGTTGTTGACACAAATATCCTTGTGTGGGCTTCAATTATGTTGCTGGCACCTTTAATCATTGCATAGAAGACTAAACACTGTTATCTTTCCTTTGCAAATCTTGTCAATTATCTCTTGGTCCGCTCTTCCAATAAGGCATTTCAATGTAAAGTAGTTTGGACTAACTCCTCTGTTGTGGATTAGTATCATCTTCAAAAAATGCAAGTGCCTATCAAGGTGCTCAGCCTTTGTCCAAGTTCCCTCTAGAAAGTTGCAATGCGAGCCCATTACTCCTCACGGGTTTGAAGATATTCACCTATACAAAAGTATGGGCGATTCTCTTTCGTACCTGCTTTGCTTCAAAAACAAATCAAGAGCGAAAGAAAATAACTTAGCTACATCTTGTAGGGAGTCCCATCAAAGAGTAGATTGTAGATGATGTGCAACCTTAATGGCATGATAGAGGAAAATTATCGACTGATGTTCACCTACATATGCTACTTTCTTTATGTATATCACCTTGAATCTCGATAAGTTGTTAGTCTCAACTATTAATAAAGATATTAATTTTCTTGTAGCACCCTAGAGTGTGTCAATCAATTTTGTAGATATAGGGTAACATCCATTCTCTTGAGAACATGGTATTTTTGTGTGTCGTTGGGTTGTATCATCGACAATTTTTCTTTGAATGAACCTCCCGAACTCGATCATGACATTCTTCTACAACCCTACACATGTTACGTCAAACAAGGGTGGGATGGCCTATGTGGTGTCAAGCCCAAATTTTATGGAGAGCATTATCCACAATGCACAATGTATGGCACAATTGAGCTGCCATGCTATCTTAGCATACAAATGCCACACAATCTTAGATTAGTGATATATTCTCTATCATTTTCCTCAGTTCTTTCTTTTCTCTCAAACTCATCTCCTACGTGGTTAATTTATAGGATAAGATCTGGGAATCAATTCAATTCTATGTTCAACGTTTCTTGTAGGAGGTAATAGCTCAAAAACACATCCACAAACTCTTTCCTTATCTCTTGATCTAGATCAATTATTGTGCTAGTTTGTGCATGCCATATGCTACTCTCTTTAACACTGGTAGACATATCGAAAATCATTATTTCTTGTTTATGAGTCACACATGGACAAGCCCATGCACACTTTGTCATCTCTTGGTCTTTTTGTATAGATCATAGTTTTAATTGCTGGCCTTGTTTAGTTGAACTTCTTTTGTAAGTTGATATATTGACATTCAACATCATTATTTCTTGTTTATTAGTGACTCACGCATGGACATGCCCATGCACATCACACCAGCACATATACAACAGTAATAAAAGAAACACTTAGATGCATAAAAAATCGACAAACTTAATGCTGTAAAGCTAGATATACCAAGCATGAAGTAGTTCTATCACCCTGTTTTGTCAATGTTGTATACATGAAAGTCTTGACTGTGGCTTTCTAGATTTGAAACAGTCATGGGAGTCTGCTTGCTTTTTAGCAAAGTATACGTGTATGCAACATAATTGTACAATGTAACTGACTGATGTCCCATGTAGTAACAATCGTTGCAGTTTTGTTTTCAATGTTTATTTGATCCAGGGAGCTGCATGGAGAAGCTAGCAGAAGTTTTAATTCATATTGGAGATGAAAAGGCCTGCCTTTCTGTTGTCAACCGCTTGCTTAAAGCTTCTCCATTCCATCCTCGGGCTCTCTTCATTAAAAACACGATCGAGGGCAAGATCAAAGACGATAAAGTATGTTCGATCCATCCAATCGGTTTAGATTTACTGGAACCTCACCACTGCAGCTTGTCCTTTCCTAAAAAGAGAAAGTTAGACAAGGCAGAAGATACTGGAAGAGGTCCGAGGAAATCCCAGTGCCAGACTATCAACATAGACATTGAAGAGTTGTCATGGTCTTCTGTGATTCTTTCTCTTTGTCAGGTCTTCAGGCATATGGTCGAGAAAGATAAAAGTCAGAATACTTCTGAACCTCTTAGCAGCGTTGTCTCAGCAGGAAATAATGTGATTTCAAATTTTCTTACTAATACTCGTGTTAGTTTCCTTATAAATGGTGTGGTCTCACGCTTAGTAGATGCACAAACTCAAAATACTACTAGCGTAGCCAGGAAAGATGGGAATGTTAATAAAGATCATGCTCAACAAGCATCATCGATTACTTGTGATGAAGCAGTTCAATCTTGCCCTCCACCATTGGCTTTGACTTTTGGGCTTCAGGATTGTAAGCTAAGCACCAGAGACTGTCTAGAAGAATCTCAAATTGAGAAGGGAAGTTCAAATGAAACAAACGATAAAGCATTCTCTTCAATGGAGAGCGTGGATGGGAAAGTACATGCGTTCAGGTTGAGAGAAATGGTAAATGATGAGGAACCTCAGGCAGGTGAAAGACGCAGCACTCGCCTCGAGAGGCTTCGTACTCGCAGATATGACAAAATTGAAGATAGTGACAATGCACTAGTCAAGTGCTGGCAAATCTTTAAACAGTTGCTTGAAGTCTATTCTTTGTCTGGTGAAGAAGGGACTGATAGGCTTCAGGAAAGATCATTGGAACCCCTTGTAAACCACGAATTTGAGCATGCAATAAATTGCCAGAATGCTGCAGGCTGTGTTATACATGCTGCTAAATGCTGCAAAAATGGAGATGTGGCTCATGCTTTAACTAACTTGGATGCATTGAAGGAGGATGAGGTAAAAGAGGTTGCTAGATTCCTTAGAGAATACTCTTGTAATAGTGGGATATTTCATATAGGAAATTCTGTACTTGAAAGAGTTGCCTTAGGCACTTTTAAGCAGCAACATATTCTGCCCTATCTGCTGGAGCTTGAAAGATTTACCAGAGATTGGGAAAAAAACAGAAACTTTTTGTGCAGTCTTTTCTTGTCTGAAGTTTATATGGATGAGGCAGCAACTTCTGACAGGGATTCTGAAATCCAGCAGCATTTGAAGGACTGTGACTACCATCTATGTAAGTTGCTCGAATTTCAAGCAACAGAGGTGTTTTCATCTGGTATAGTGGCATTTCAGAAGTTCCAGGACCGAACAAGTGAAATCAAACAGGATGTCAGCTGTATGCACTGGTCATTCTGGCTACGGTTTCATTATGTAAGCGCTCGCTTTTGGATGCTGTCTGGTAATTCAAGACTTGGATTCGAAGAGCTCCAAAAGTGCTTGTCTATCTTTCATGCTGAAGAACAAGCTGATAATCCATCAGTTATAGTAAGTTTGCCTCACTGCAAAGTGGATAACAAGATTTCTGCAGAAAAAATAGAGCGCTTGCTTTATGAATATAACCTTGAAGACCTACAGCGGCACTCTGCTGTGACGATGCTTGAGAAGGGCCAATGTGCAGAGTTAATAGATCTGCTTGCACCAATTTTACTACTTGATAATGATATCATAAACATGAAGTCTTCTTGGGTGGGTGGCTTGACGACTACGTCTTATTTCTCACAGGAGCTTTCTGGTTTGGAAATGCTTATATCTGCATGTGAAAGTGTATGCCCTGTTAACTACAGGGTAGCTTTTCAATGCTATCATCGGAGGCTTGAAATTTTCTGTCTACTTACAGGAATTTTGGCTTCAAACGTAACTGACATTGTAGTGTTACCTGAGTTGAATCTAAGCCTATATGATTTAGAACGAGACCAGAATAAAGAAAAAGGAGCAATGAAGTGGGTGCATATGATTTGGAAGGAACTGAAGGTCATTTCAAGAGCTGCTGCTCATATCAAAGAAAAGATGGAAGAAACTGGGAACCTGGTAGGCACTACATGAGGTGTACATTTCTGAAGTGAGTTTTCTCTGTGTCTAAAATAGCATTTATGGAAAAAATCATTATAAAACCATGCTCTGGGTATGCGTTGGTGGGTAATTATGTAACTTAATATGGTGTCTAAAAGTCCTGAAGTCTATGCTCTCACACAGTTATGTTTGTATCTAACTGTTGTGCAGATATCATCTTTTATGCCAGCAGAGTTTTTGGGCAAAGTGCAGCATTTATTGATTTTAGTTATGGGTCATCACTTATCAGTGCTTTCTAACCGGAGAAATTCCAGCTCCGTTAGTATGGGTCTTGAAGAAGACATAGAAAGCAGCTGCTTTGTTGATGCAGCTGTGGCATTCTGCAGAATTCAGCATCTGAAGACTTCTGTTACTGTTGAACAGCAGGTTCAAACTTTTAGTCTCAACAAGAATTGTTTGATATGGATTGTGTTTACAATACTGTTGAGCTACTTTTGAATGAAAAAGCCGGAGTGTTTGAAGTTGTTCTCTTTTCTTTTGCATGTCATAGGTGGGTCTTCTTGTCACAGTTCATGAATTGCTGGCTGAATGCGGGCTTTGCTGTGCTGGACCAAATTGTGAAGGTGGAGAAGGAGCTTTTCTGAAGATGGCAATCAAACACCTCTTGGCATTAGAGATGTCAGTCAAAGATGCCTCGAAGCCTCTTAATCAACAAGCTTTTTATTGCCACAATTCAGATGATAGGCAGGAAGAACTTTTCATGCAGGTTCCTGTCATGTCTACTAGTCAAGATGATATGCCCAAGGAGCTACCACGGAGGGATAAGCCTATGGGTAAGACAAAGAGGAAGAACGATCCAAGTAAAAACATTCATGAGCAGCCTATTCGTTCGTCTTCTTCTAAAAACTCTTCAGAATATGCTTCTAGTAGAAGTTACACAGAAGCTGAGAGGCTAACATCATGTGTTGAGCACCATCAGGATACAGATATTGGCAAAGACAAAAGGCTAGAGCTACGTCTGGAGAATGCATTAGATCAGAATTTCTTCTGTCTATATGGTTTGAACCTCAGGGGTGGACTAGAATCAAACAATCATGATGGTCTATCAATGCACAAGAATACTAGTCGGGGAGACTTTCAGACAAAAGAGCAATGTGCTGGTGTACTGCAATATGTTTTACCATATGCTAAAGTTTGTTCGGTATAAATTTGGCAACTGTTCATAGAGTGCAAGCTTTTGAATTACTCTCTTTCTTGTCAGAAGTTGTTTAGATATTGCATGAGTGGAAGAACCTTGTGAGATTTTTAAGAATGCTAGTTTGTTTTTTATTCCTTTTTGCTACAAATATACCTAGAATGTCATGATGCTAATTTCTTTTGGGTAACTTGTGCAGAAATCTTGTTTGATGAAACTTCGCAAGGTTTTGAGGGCTGTACGCAAGCAATTCCCAAAACCTCCAGCAAATATTCTGGCAGGAAACCCCATAGACTTATTTCTAGATGACGAGGAATTTGATGAAGAAAAGTTTTGCAGTTTAGCTGTGTCTGCTAGCCGAACTGAAACGTTGAAGTATGCTCTGCAGAGATTGGAGGAAACTGGTCATAGAGTTGGGAATGTGCAAGGTAATAACCTGAAATATTGCAATGCTAGCGATTTAGCTGCCACCGCCTCCCAGCAGAATGCAGAGACTTTTTTGAATAACGGTTCTCTAAAAAATGAAAAAACATTCACTGATGCTTCTCCAACTACAGGCGTGATATTAAATGGAAATGTTTGTGATGATGTTGAACCATACAATGAGGTATATGCAAACCTGTATTACCTACTAACACAGGTTGAAGATATGAGCACAAGTGATAAATGGCCAGGCTTTGTGTTGACTAGTGAGGGAGAAGACTTTGTGGAACAAAATGCTAATTTGTTCAAATTTGACCTTCTTTATAATCCTTTGCGCTTCGATAGTTGGAAACGTTTGGCAAGTATATATGACGAGGTATGCATTTGATGCTAAGGTTCCCGAATTATTTAACCCAGGAAGTCGAGTCGAAGCTTGTTTTTCTATGTTCAGTGCAGTTTTTGTAGTTCCATAGCTTATGAAAGCTGGTCTCTTGAATGACTTTTATGACACGATAGTACAGAAATTAAGTTATGACGCGATGGTACAGAAGTTAAGTTAACCTATTTGTATCTAAGCAGATAAGACTACCTGTGATTTTTTTGGGTGTTTTGAAGTAAGCTTTTTTAAGCCTTTGCCTTTTTGCAACTTGATGGAAATTTTTTGAGATTAGATTCTGCTGTACATGATCAGGAAGTGGATTTGATGTTAAACGACGGTAGCAAGAATGTCAATGTGTTGGAATGGAGGAAGAATGGCAAGTTCACATCAAGGGTAGAAAATAGTCGGCGGAGGAGTCGTCGCTGCCTATTGATGAGTTTGGCTCTAACAAGTAGTGAGGCTGAGCAGGTTAGAGATTTCATATATTCATTATACTTGCTAAAGCACTGTCAATGACACAAATAGAAATCTCAATGTTCAAGTTTGTGAGTTTGGGCCTTATTTTTTACTAATTTTCTGTAACATGGGAGCTTACTTTGAGCTTTCAATCGGTAATGACAATCAACTTGTGCCGTCTTAGAGGTACAGTTTCCCTTGATTGCCCATTTCTTTTATGGCTTTATCTTAAATATATTAATCTGTCTCGTCATGAAAATCTGAGTGGTATTTCAGGTAATATTACTCCTTACAATTTGGTTTGTTGGTCCCTTTTGCCATTGCCGTAGCGTTCAGAAGTGGTTATGGGTCCTGTGGTTCATAATGACCATTGGGACCATATATTTTACATGTTGATACTTCCTTGTTTTGCACTTTTTCTCTAAGGTAGTGATACCTGATTTCGATATGTTTGCTTTGAGAGTGAAATTTCGGATTTAGAGATAGTGCAATTGTGCTTTGATTGTCACAATAGATTGTTGTTGGATGTGGCTGAGCAAGGTCGATATTTGCAAGCAAGTTCCTTAGCAAATGGCCTCCTTGGTAGCATTTGTGGCAGCTATGTATTCCGATTCGGTCGATGATAATGCTACTGAGGTCTGTTTTCGGCTGTTCCATGAGATTGGGCCTTGATTGTATAAGAATACAAATCCAAAAGTCGATCTTCTGGTGTTGATATCTCTTGCCCAATCTGCATCTGTGTATCCTTCGAGAATATTGGCAGGTTGGCTGCCTCCATAACAGATGCTAAGGTGTTTTGTTGCTTGAACATACTTCATGACCTTTATGAGTGCTTTCCAATGGTTTGAACTTGGATTCGATAGGAACTAGCTAAGTGAACTGATTGAGTATGCAAGGTCTGTTCGAGTGCAGAGCATTGCATACATCAGTGAGCCGATAATGGAGTGAAATGGATATTGCTTCATTTCCTCCTTTTCTGCCTCGGTTTGAGGGCATTGTTCCTTCGATAATTCCAGATCAGAGTCGAGTGGAAAGTAACTTGATTTGCAGTTGGTCATTCCATATTTTTCTAGCACATTAGTGAGACATTGTTGTTGACTGATGTAAATCTGTCTGTTGGATTGATTTCGATGAATCTAGATTTTAAGGCAATAATGGGCTGGACCCATATCAGTCATCTTGTACTCCTGTGCTAGCATGCATTTCGTATCATTCGATAAATTTAGATTGTTACCAAAAAGTAACGTATCATCCACATAAAGAGTGATGATTATGAAAGAAGGAGAAACAGACTTGAAGTAAACATTCGAGTCTGCCGAGTTTGGAATAAAAACATTCTCGATTAGAAATGCATTGATTTTCTAAAACCAGGCTCTTGGTGACTGTTTCAGACCATACAGAGCCTTGTGGATTTTGCATACTAGGTGCTTTTTGCCCCAGAGCTCTTATCTCTCTGGTTGCGACATATAGATCTCCTCTTCGATAGTCCCGTTGAGGAAGGCAGTCTGGACATCCATTTGGTGGACTTCGAGATTGGTTGTAGCATCAAAGGGGAGTAGTAGACGAATCAAAGCATGCTTAACGACAGGGCTGAAGGTCTCTGAATAATCCAGATCTGGAATCTGGGAGAAGCCTTTGGCGACAAGCCTGGCGTTGTCTTGATTTAATCTTCCTTTAGCATCATACTTCCCTTTGGATATCCATTAGCATCAATGTTGTGTCGAATCGCGATTCGAAAGTCCTTTTTGAAAAGGTCCGGTTCGAACCGTTTTTTTGCTGTTCGAACCGTTTTCAAAAAAAAAAAAAACTCTTTACCTGCTTGTCGGACATCCTACTCGCGATAGAGTTTCAGTCCCGAAGGTTCCGAGATTTTCGCACCCGAGAGAGAGAGAGAGAGAGAGAGAGAGAGAGAGAGAGAGAGAGAGAGAGAGAGAGAGAGAGAGAGAGAGATCCGAGACAAGATCCGCGCCCGAGAGAGAGAGATCCGAGATAGTTCCGCGCTCGAGAGAGAGAGATCCGAGATAGTTCCAAGAGAGAGAGAGAGAGAGAGAGAGAGAGAGAGAGAGAGAGAGAGAGAGAGAGAGAGAGAGAGAGAGAGAGAGAGAGAGAGAGAGAGAGAGAGAGAGAGAGAGAGATAGGGGTGGAGCTGTGTGTGTGTGACTGTTGCCATGTGTGTGTGTGTGTTAAATGTTTGACAATGTGTGTGTGTGTGTGTTTGTGTGTGTGTTTGACAAATGTGTGTGTGTGTGTTTGAGAGTGTGTGTGTGTGTTTTGTCATTTTTGTGAAATTCGAATCATTGAACATTTGCTAATTTACCACTAACTAACCATGCACATGGTACATTGGAATATGACATATGTAATATGTCATATGTATGCTGTGACATTAATGTTTAAAAAGAAAAACCATTTCGCCGGTTCGAACCTAGAGAAGTCGATTCTTTCCCGATTCAAACTCGATTGAATCGGTTCGATCTTCTGGGTTGAACTTCAATCCCTGATGTGGTTCGACTTGTCGAGGGTTTGTCTCTTTGTCGGAGTCAGAGTCAAGTTGCTGATCAATATTGAGTTCCGAATCGTCGGCTCTGGGATAGGAAGTCGATGGAGCTTTCCCCTTGTGGTCGATGAATTGGTCTTCCACAAAAATGCTTCTTGGTTTCCAAGGGGAGGCTATTTGCTGTTTCTGGTGGGCGTTCTAGACCAGGAGAGTTCTCTGTGCAGCAAAGAGCGGTTAGGGCTAGGCAGCAGACATTGGATTGAGGTGCGTGGCAGAGACAACATCATGCCCTGTGTACTTGACGGATTGGCTAGCTGTTCTATGAGTGTGGCATTCCTTTTGCTGTTGCCGACACTTGGATCTTTAGAGACACTTGCCTTCAGATAGCATCAGCTGATTCGTCAGGGAGGTCTCCGAGAAGAGAGGCTTTGCGCACGACCATGCTACGACAGGAGGAGGAGACCATCACACGGGAGCTAAGCTCCATCTGCACAGCGTGGCAGACGTAAGAATTTTTTGCTACTCTTTACCATTTCATTTGTTTCACTCTACAAATCACCACAATGTTTGAACTTTGCAAGTGCACATGTCTAAGAAATGTTGTAACTCTACAAATTACCACAATGTTTGAACTTTGCAAGTGCGCATGTCTAAGAAATGTTGTATTTTTGCAGCTATGGCACCTCGATATTGAGCGATGGATGGACTGACACTCGTCGGCGATCTGTCGTCAATATCAAGTGTCTTGCCCACTTGGCACAGTCTTCCTACGAGGCGTGGATGCTACTCGAGCTGGTGGAGCCATCACGGCCGAGTTCATCTATGAGGCAGTGATCTGTGTAGTGCAGGAGATTGGGGTAGAGCATGTGGTTCAAGTCGTCACAGACAACGGCTCGAACTGCAGATCGATGGGAGAGATAGTGATGAGGGAGCACCCGAGTATTGTGTGGACCCCGTGTGCTGCACATTGCATCGACCTTCTCATTCAGGACATGGTTGCACTTCCATGGATTCTTGAGGTACAATTTTCGTCACTTTGTAAAGCATTTTGCACTTGTCAATTATTCCAGGCCCCTAACCTCGTTTAGCTTCTAACAGTTTTTTGTTCAATGTTTGTCTTGTAGCTCACCTCTCAGGCCATGCGCATAGTGAAATTCGTCACCAGAAAGAGGCACGTGCTGGCATTGTTCCGTACATTCTCTCGGCTGGACCTGAAGAAGCCAGCACCCACTCTCTTTGCCTTCTTTTTCCTGGTTCTCGAGCGACTGTGCGTGTTGTTGCGGAGGATGGTATCCAGTGAGGGATTTGATGAGTTCAGGGATTGCACGACAGAGGCAGTGTTCTTCCAGGCCATTGTAGAGGTTCTTCGACCTGTCTTCTATGTGCTGCGCCTAGCAGACCGAGAGGGGGGGCTCATATACGAGTTCATGGACCGCATCGGCGACCCCCCCATGTGACTAGGCCCTGCCTTTGCATATGCTCTAGATCCTACACCTGCACTATGTCCCGAACCTACTCTAGTCCCTGCTCCTGCCACTGACCCATGAACAGCACTCTGAGATGGTCTGAAAGGCTCAAGAGATGTACCGTCACCCCCGTATGTGTCCATCAATCTCTCCATCTCTGCATCTGATATGCGAGGGCAAATGGATATGCCCCTCCCCCGCCCATCTGGCCTGGTGAGTCGTAGCAAATGGGCCCTAACCCTGGTAAGAGAACCAGTAAAGATGCCGCCACAATGCAGGCATCTCCATCTGCGGGCATCAGATCCCTGGTGCATAGCCACATCCCCTCTGTCAACTCTACCTCTGACCAAATGCCTCTACCAAGGACCGGCATCGTGTGAATTTGTCAATGTATCGGATCGTGTGACTCAGCCAATGAATGTATCAGACCTGCAAAAGAGGAAGCAAACAATCACACATCAGTATTTAGTTGGTAGCAACAACATTCAGATTGATGCGAATATCAACCCTAAACCCTAAAACGCATGTGATTTGGGCATGCCACCGAAAACTTTCTCTAGAAGCGATAAAAACTGAAACTAACAGCACAAGCATGTTTGAGGGCATGAAGAAACACAATTTAGCCTAAAATTGCACCTCAATTAGATGATTATAAGCTAGTTTGCAAAAAGAGTCAAAAACACATGGAAAAGGGGCATGAGATTCATATCTTTTGATACAAGCAAAAATGGGAAAAACTAACAGCATGAGCATCTCTGTGGGGTTCAATACAGATGATTTGAAACCAAAAACCACTTCATTACGGTGCCTACACCTCATTCTATGAGCTACCAAGGTTTGAACTCAAAACTGACCTAAAATCGGTTTGGAGACAAATGCAACCACCTCGTCACTTCCACCATCTTGATCACACACGGATCGCTGCTCCACGCTGCCCACAATCCACCATCACCTCCTCATCCTTGCTCTCTCTCACTCTCCAACTCTCACAAGCCAAATTTTTTTATGTGGGCCGCGGGCTGCCTGCTCGCAGCCCACATAAAAAAATTTGAAATTTTTTTTTGCGTTCCGGGACAGCGTTTCTGGTCCCAGAACGCGAGCGATCCGGAACGCGCGATCCGGATCAAAATCCTTCCGGATCACGATCCGCTGCAACTCAGGTGTGTAGGTCTGGAGGATCTAGACATCCATGTGGTCATGATTCATTGTCATGGATTTGACTCCATTCAAGCCTGTTGTAGCCTTGGTTATTCAAGTTTATTTAATTCACCTCAGCTTCGGAGTTCAATAATAATTCAATAACAAGTCACATATAGTTAAATTAAGGCAGAGAATCATTAGGGATGTGCTTCAATTTTTCCTATAGCAAGCTCTGAAAGAACCACGTTTGGCTTATAAACTTTTTCTTAACTGTTTTGAGTAGTAACCTCCAGACAATATTTTGACTTGTTCTTCTGCCTTAGCACAGCCACAAGAAGTCCTATTCGATCCACTACTATTGGAATACCCAGAGGCAGTCCCACACGAGGATTAGACTTTCTTTTCATTTACAAGCTTCTCTCGGCACACACAAGGCTCCTAGCATACATGATCACCGACGTTCTAGCTATTATATGCTAATACCTCAGAAAATGAAGTCTCAATTATGAAAACCAACTGCCAAGCAATACATCAACCTAATCTAACCCTGTTTATTCACTTGAGAAGATCGAGTTTCAGGCTATCAAAAGAAATTAGCTTCAGCAAAATTAATTTGGGCCTTTTTTTAACTAGGCTTGAATCACAAGCGCACCATAACACTGTGATTCGGTATGCAATCTCTGGATTAGAAAAGACGAGCATGAGTTCACTCACTAAACACCTTTGCCCCATAGCATGAGAGGAGGACGTCGTATGGCTGATAAGTTCCTCACCTGCTTCTAAGTGCATGAGCATCTTGGAAGTCTATTCCCATAATTAGCATGTCTTTAAAAGTTATAGTGTTGAGTCCATCTAATTTAAGGGCCTTAAAGTAGGTGACACAGGTCCCAGCCTTGCTAATTTGCGAGCGTGGGTTCTTATGTAAAGTCCAATCTACGTGTTGTGCTCTTTTGGGGATATAATAATAGAAATCCTATTGCAATCAATCTTATACCCCAAGGCCATGTTTGCTTCACGTTTGGAGCGAGCTTGTTTTGAAAATAGATTTCTATCGAAATATTCAGAAACCTCCATGTTTCAGTCAATTCAGAACGTCTTATTTTTCATTTATGTTTTGAAGATGAGGAATGCAATGTGGAGGTTCCAAATCATTTGAAACATTCATTTAAAATTTCTAGTAAAACCTTAGATGCATGGACATGACTATCATATTTATGAAATAGGTTTAAACTTTTTAGGTGCCACTGCTATAGCCAGTAAGTCCTAAGGTACATGTATGGGTACAGTGTATGTATATTAGAGGTTAAATATATGTAGATTATACAATAATAGCTTTGTGTTTTGTCTCTTATTTGAAGGATTTATGAGTAAAGAGGATAGTAGACCACATATACATAGCAACAATATTATGAAGTATAATAGCTGGTCATTAGTGTGTAAGTTCAATATCACATTCACATGTTTAGATATCAGGGTTTGGCATATCAAACCATTGAACAATGAAAACATAGATAGAATTAGAGTTTAATATATGGTGTGCACCGCAGATTAGCGTTTGAGATTAGGGGAGTGTATGCTTATATGTCTCTCGTAGTATGTACATGTGTTGTGACAATATCTACACTTAAGCAGAGTTGAACCTGAACATGTTATACATGCATATCTCAATAGAGTCCTGGCTGAATATAGTTCACTATGCACACTAGTATGCGCAGTGCACACGTTGTCACTATACTGTTATATATAAAAGAACATATGAGGAATGAAGTATCTGACTTCTAAAGTCTCTATATAGGAGGAACATGCACCTTATACATGCTACACTACATGAGAACCCCAATTTGTCACGATACTCATTTCCACAAGAATTGCAAGTTAAAATCTTGTTGCATATTTTGGCATTGTTATCAAGAAGCTAAGCGCTCAACTTGCATGAATTTGATTGTTTGTGGCGCTTTTGTTGAGTGTTTGTTAGTATTTTTAAGAGTAGCTTCACTTTGGATTCGTCTTTGAACATGTCTTCTCCAAGTTCTTATGTGGTCAAAACCTTAGATGAATCTGGAAGCATATACAAGACACCCTTGCCTTTTCCATGAACTATCATGTCTGACAGCTTAGGAGTGCTCATTCATGATTTGTGTGATAAACACAGGGAAAACAAGATCAAAACTACATATCCCACGATAATTAGTCTGGCTGATTTGTTCATATTATTGATGTTAACAATATTAGTAACATTTCCTCCCTCATAGGTGACTTGTGAAGAAAAAATCACAATTAATCATGGTAAGGGAATTATGAGTGTGTACTGACGAAGGAGATACTATGTGTCTGTATTGGTTAACTTTGTGGGCACTCACAGTATGGTTGGTTGGTGCTATTATCTTTGGGCATCATCGTTACAATAGGGTATGTCTGCTACATGTGGAATATTTTAGAATGGTTAAGTTTTTTATGGATTCACAATGTTATCAATATAGGAGTTTCAATCAAGAGTTTCGAATTGAACTGCCATTTCATATGAAATGTATGCTTATGGCAATGTTTCTAACTATTACCCATGCCTATGTACTTGTTACAGAGTGAAATGCATGAAATGTTGGCTTTAGTGTACTATGATACGCTTCAAAATGTGGTTCCATCGTATGATCAACGTCGACTTGTTCCGGCTAGAGATTCCTTATGGATGTCGATATGTAAGAACTCCTTCAGACACTTTGAAACTGCTTTCTCTTACAAGTAAGTACAGGCACTCGTACTATTGTCGGTAATGTGTATGTTCTAATTTATTTATGTGAATGTTATAGCCTATGCATGTTCATGCTTTTGAGCTGTAATACAGGTCTTTAATGAGTCTACTCTAATTTTTGAATGTGAATGTAATAGCCTATGCATGTTCATGCTTTTGGACTGTAATACAGGCCGGACTGGACTCATTTGTTATACATGGGAAAGCTCTGCGAAAAGATGGGTAGAGGCTTTGATGATGCTTTCTCTTTTTATAAAAAAGCAATCGAGATGAATCCTACAGTTGTGGACCCAATTTATCGACTTCATTGTTCACGCTTGAAGCTTCTTTGTAGAGCTGGCTATCAGGATTGCAAAGTTCTCCAAGTGAGTTTTATATGGTCTACATTTCTTAAAATTGGAATTAATTGTATAGACCTTGAGATAATTTCAAATAACAATAATAATAAATTATTATTACTTATCTCTAGTAGGCCATGGAAGCAGTATCAATCAATGAATAGAAAGTAAGATTTGTTATATCAAATCTATATGCTTTTTTGCAGATAGTGGCAAGGTATTGCTTTCTGCCTTCAAGCAAAGATAATGTAAATAGCAAACTTGAAGATTTTTCAAGCTATCCATCAGTTCAACAATCCTCCCTTGTTGAAGGAAGTGTTGGAAAAGCATGTGACTTGCAAAGCAGCATGGGAAGTGCAAAGCTCAAATCATCTCAGCGACTTGAGGAATCTTGGACTTTACTCTTCAAAGACTGCATGTCGGCCATGCATATGTGTGTTGAAGGAGAGCTTAAACATTTTCACAAGGCTCGTTTTTCCCTAGCACAAGGACTTAAACACCGTGCACTTGACCATGATCTTGAAAAGGCTAAGGAGGAGTTGTCATTCTGTTTCAAGTCCAGTCGATCTCCTTTCATAATCAACATGTGGGAACTTGATGGTGTTGTCAAGAAAAGCAAGTACGTGTAATGTGCTGAAGGTTTACACAAGCTCAAGTACATAATTATTGGAATACCTCAAGCGTGTATGTAGTACTTGTAACATGGATTAAATATCCTCACTATTATCAAGTGGCCATTTCTATTCTACTAGTCTACTTATTGTGGCGAGATTCTCTTTACATTCCAAAGCGCTAGTTGGACCAACTTATTTTATAAAAATTTTCTCTTGTGTGTCCTCATTTGTGTGGCCAACTAACCTCGAGGAGAGGAAAGGAATTATTCATCAACACGCCACGTATTTGTATTGTGCATAGTTCTTCCTCACTTGTATTATCCGAGTTTGGTGAGTGTGTAATGTACTCAGACATTGCCTAGGTCACATGTTTCAATCCTCCCTTTGATTGAATAGTTGATTCATGTTCATTTGTCCTCATCCATAACCATTTTAGTCTATAGTTAACGTTGAGCCAATAGTGATTGAAAACCTGAAGCATTGTGTGGAGAACTCTGTGCCCTATGTCACAGCTATGTGTATTCATTTATCAGAGCTTCAGTCCTGCTCTACGTATAGCACAATAAACAAGCGCCACTCTTCCTTGATATTAGACACATCATCATCATCACTTCAACTCACGCTTGTGGAGAAACTTTATGGCTAAATAATCTTTTTTATGTGCTTTCTATGCATATGAGGTTGTTGTCATCCAATACTTGTATTTTGATTTTGGAACACTGATGCATATTATCTATTGTAAGAAGTGTGCTTCTTGTCTTCAGGCGCAAGACTACCAATAGTACAACAGGGAAGAGAATGTTGGATCTTGGGTTGCCCGAAAGCTCACGCAAGTTTATTACATGCGTACGAAAGTATTTGCTATTCTATTTGGTTTTGTGTGAACAAACGAAAGACCTGGTCACACTTGAGCGTGCCTACACCTCACTCAAAACTGATAAGAAAGTACGTCTATTGGGTTTCGTACTTGTTTTTTGTTTCTGATATTATTCATTTATATGATTATCTAGAAAGTTAAGTTTTCATGCTATCTTGGATAAAGTAGATAAGATCTCTATTACAAGTTGGACTTTCAGCCTTCTGCTTTGGGGAGAACCTCATCTTCGAGCTCTTTTGATAGATAAAGCTATCTCCTCTCGTTGTATGTCTCGTCGTCCATGTTGTCTTGTGAGTAGAAAAAAGTGTGGACATTATTTTGCTGGCATGGGAACATGTGAGCTGCAAGTTGTCAAGTGTTGAGAATATCATCACTAGTAGGTACTACACAGCATGGAATGAAAAAGGGGATAGAAAGGTAGGTTATGATGGAGTGGCCTGCTATGTCCATAGTTCACCTGAACAACGTGTGAGTTTGGTGAAAAAGGATTTGAAGAATAAACACACGTTTGTGTGTCAACTTCATAACGTTTAAGAGTATACATCTCCTTTGTTATGTCATGTACTATCCTAGACCTATATAGCATTGATAAAAAAATCAACACATGTGGCGGAAGAATAAAATGTTGGAAGGGACTAGCTTCTTGGCGGTTTTGTTATTTCTTCCATAATGTTTACATTTTATGATCTTACAAATTTGGATAATGAGGCCTTTTTTTGGAGAAATTAGCCTTAGTGCGATGAAAAGATAACTGGTCTTCTCTTAAGAAGAAAGTGAATCTCCTTTGGCCAGAAAAAATTTCAGCTTTGAACATGAGCATTTTGAGATTCTTTGGGATGCAGTCATAACCAAGACTTTTATGTTTGTAATTTGAAGGAAGCTTTCACATAGCATTATAATGGGAATAGAATAGCTGACAAAAATTGTAGTTTTTTAAATGAAAATCATGCAAAGTGTAGGAAAATCCTTCAAACACAACAGAGGCAAAAGGTAGAAAATGGGGGTTTTCCATGCAATCCTTGGTCTGATCAAGAATGTAAAGAGACTAGGAGAAGAGCTAAGTGGAGACATGAATGGAGCAAAAAATTTCTATAAAGAGTTAACAAAAGCCAAGAAGATTTACTTGCACAACTATCCAGAAGGAAGATTGTTAGCTATGTGGAAGAACAATCCGAGACACTTTTGGAGGTCATTATTTTATAAGCCTAATAACATCCATTTGGAGATATTGGAGATATCAGGAACAACCATGTTAAGGAGTTGTTGGACTCCACCACTTTCCCATCAAGAAATCAAAGAGAAAGCAAGCTTACAGCAAAAGAAATTGGAGAAGCACTGAAAAGGAGTGCATATACAAAATACCACCTGTGGTTTTGCATTTCGCTTTTGGTGTATCCAAGATGATCATGGTAACACTTCAGATATTAAAGGGTGAACAGTGGGGAAATGTGTAAGAAAATGTAGCAGCAGATTGGAAGCACTGCAAATGGAAATATAAATGATTACAACCTCATAAGAATCATGATAATATCAAAATCAAGAACAAAATATGACCAAAGTTAAATTAATCGTGCTAGGCTAAGCTATGAACTGCTTACAACCAATCAGTCCACCAACTGAGGAGGCATTAAGCATATTTTTAACTCCCTAGAAATTTTAATGAGTTAGGGTTAGGAGTCCAAGGCCGAGTAAGCTTATCTAAATGCCAGCCCAGTGCCGATAAGATAAACTTTATCTTACTGCTAAATGGGCCCAAGAGGCCAAATCATGTAGTCTATGGACAGAGTATTAAACGAAGTGTCAAAGACCAAGTGTTCTGTCTGTAACGCTAGTAAGTCTCCCCGCTCTTGAAAAAGGTAATGCAAATGCTTATGTGGGAAAATAGAAACTTTTACAAAGTGCATATAACAAAGAAGATGCCACTAATTTCATATGCTGAAGTGGAAGTCATAAAAATAGAACAAAATACCATAAAAGGCAGCCGAAATGTGCTGAAGCTTAAGCTACAAAAACAGAAGTATAACTGCTGTGCATCACCTTGCTAGCAGGGATGTCAAGGCAAAAAGCAACCATATGCAGAATATCAACAATACATTATCAGCAGCCTTTGCCGTATATAGTGCAATTTTGTGCCAACATATATACCATAAGTGCCGCCTGAACATAGAAGTAAGTTGCACGATATTGTCAACCATAATTAAAGCCAGCCTCCCATGCCATCCTGGGTAGTGTAATAGCAGGGATATAAAAGACATAGAAGGACCAACCGAGTAGGTCCCATGGTATGTAAAGGGAGCACAAGTACTGACAAAACGTGAAATTAGAAATAACCTCCGCATGTTCATATGAGTGCCCATGAGCCAGCCGCACAGATCTATCACCGAATGTGTACGGAAAGACACTGTGCCAAGACATTGTGGCACCATACTGTTGGGGCATTTTGGGTTGGTGTTTATTTCCATGTCAAAGTGAGATTAGAGGTGAAAATGACTAGTATATGGTATATGCTATGGGTTTGATTGCTGAGCATAAATAATGTTTGCATAAAGATTTTAAGTCCGGGGACTGGATCCATTCTGTAATGTAAATTGGTTATATGGTTGTCAGCAACGCAAATATACATTTTCCCAATTGGAAGTGCAGACGAAAATTATGAGCTACGAGGTTCTCTGTTAAATGATTTAGCATTTGGCTGAGAACGAAGATTGAATTCAATAAATTGATCCATCTTCCGAAGTGAATCCTCAACGTTTTCTTTTTATGAACTTTTTGGTTCTATGTATGCTTCTTTCCAGAAACTGTCCAATGTACATCAAGATACAAGTTTACATTTACTCCATGAACAATGCAAAATCGATAATTTTAGCTATTTATTGTTTTTTGGATGCTATGACAAAAAACGTACGCTGGATGTTGTAAGGCTCACTGGATTTTTTGTTTGTGGCAGTTCTCCTTGTGCCTCGATGATGTTGCAAGTATAGCTCTTGGAAGTTACATCCGTACCCTAGGGAGAACAATTAGCCAGGTCTTAACAGATGGGTGCATGGAGAACAGCGCTTTGAAAAACCTGCTTGAAAAAATGTTCAACGTTTTCATGGATCAGGGAAGTTCCTGGTCTGAAACAGTTGGGTTAAGTTTGGCTGAGGCAGAAATGACAGATTCTTTAAGAATCTCAGAAGAATCAATATATGGGTATGCATTCTAGCATGTTTGCTTATGTTATACAACTATCAAGGATAGAGAATAGTTTTGGCTGGAATAAATTTTCTGGAGACATGTGAATGCTTACAACGGGTAAGTTTTGAATACCACCTAACATATTGCACATTGCTATGGCAAGTGTTGACAAGGATCTAGGAGATGGTTAGAAAAATGGATAGTTTCTTCAAGTTAATGATTGTCTTGGATTCTAAAGATGGTGTAAGATCAAACACAATATCCCGAATTTGATGTCAAATTGCATCGTGAGAACATTTCAGTAACTGAATAGGATTGTGGTAAGGCCTTGGATTCTTAAAAATGCTGTAGTAAAGAATAACTACTACAAGTAGCTAGTCCTAACTATTGTTAGAATGTCCTGATGCCGGCTTGCTTAGGAATGCAGCATGAACATGTAGTAACAGATGTTCTTGTGTGATCAGGTATATTTGTTATTACCTTCTTAGGCATGCAATCATTCGTCAGAAAAAGTGATAATTCTGTTTGTAGAAAATCTCTAAGATTCTTTTTTTGGTATTTGGTGGATAGCATGGAAAACATACCAAATCACTGGCTGCAAGGTTAGAACTTTTTATAAAGTCTATCTCGAGGTTTTTTCTAGAGAAGTTTTTTCAGATTAGAGGAAAGTGGCTCCTAGGTCAGTTGGCTATCATCTATGATGTTGACATGTGAGGTGACCCATGGGTTTGTAAAGATCAGCCATTGCAGGAAACAAAATGAGTGAATTTTTAGATATTAATTGTCCAGCTGTCCTTTGGCACCAAAGATGAAGCTCAGGTTCACTGGGTTTACAGAGTAGCGGCGGGAAAGGCCTGGTTCTAAAGACACCATTCTAGGATTTGCAAGTGTCTCTGATTCCAGAGCATGGCATAGGCACAGATATAGTTGGAGCCACTGATAGTTATTGCAAGGTTCTGCTGTGCGTGAGTGAGAATCTTAAGAGATGTCTATGGTATCGATTGGTTCATTTGTTAAATGTTGTCAACTTTCTAGCTGGTATCAGCGGAAAACGCTTTCTTTGCTTCTTTCACTTATGAGTATGTATTCCTCATGTACCCAGAAAAATACATTTATATGAATATGAAAAATAGGGCACAGTTCTGTGGAAGCATTTATGGTATTATGTGAAGTATTGTTTTTTACAAGCTGGATATGTCAACATGGGCTCGAGTTCAGATGGGCTTGGATTTAAGGATACTGTAAATGTATTAGTTAACATGATGAAGATAGATTACTGTTGTTCGCATGTTGTCTGCAGTTTTATCTAATGGTAGTTCACCTTCCGTTTATGCAGTTACATTCATACATACCTGCAGTATCTAGAGAAAGAAAGCAGGATTGAAATTCTGGAGTCTGTAAATGAGAGGATAAGGAAGCGTTTTAGAAATCCAAAGCTTGCCAATTCTAATTCTTCGCTCGTTTGCAAGCATGCCAGCCTGGCTTGGTGCCGTGTCCTTTGTTTTGCACTTTCAGAAATCACTCCATTGCCTTCTGAAAAGTTTCTTGAAGCTAATCAAAATTTAAGTGATGTGGATCAGCCAGTTCACTTTATCATAGATTTGAAACAGGATAAATCAGAAAGTATTTACAACACTGATTTTTCTCAAACTAGAAGTGAGGTCTGGAGAAATATGGATGAAAGTGGGCTTGCAACAAGGTCTGCCTGCGCATCATCTTTAAGAGAATTGCAGTTTGTTCCTATCGTGCAAGTCTCTGTAGAAAATATGGAAAAAGCAACAGCGTTGTTAAGATCTAGTTACATTTTCTACCGAGAGAGTTCTTCTGGACCCTTTCCTGATGGCATTAACCTTTACTTAAAGACATGTAATGTGGCTGCTGGAAGTTGCAATGAAGGGGTTCTTAACAGATTTTCCTCTCTTGGTTTTCCTATTGGATCCGAAGCCCTTGATATCAGTACTCCCAGGAAGCTGCTTTTATGGGCTTTTGCTTTAGTACATGGGAGAGTGTGCAGTGTAGCTGAGGCAGTCAAGTACTGCGAGGAGCAGGCAAAGGTCATCAAACAGTATTTGTACTCTTAACCACTAAGATTCCTTTTCTTGCATGCAACATGATCTGAAGGTTTTTTTTCTTTATGCTTGGTGGTTATATGCCTCATTAAGTTTTGATGCGATGAAGCTATTCCTTGGTGTATTTGCAAATAGCTGAACAATACATTTTTAGCCATATTGATCTTGGTGTAAGTCTAGTTTCAGATGAGGATTCAGTTGTGTCCTATCTAGGTTTGTTATTCATGATTATGATGTCAGAGGGTATAGGTGAATGTTTCTTCTATATGTTTTGGCTGCATCGAACAGCAGATATTAGTTTGGAAAACAAGAAAAGTCTGAAGGCATTGTGATTAAGGGATTGTAAAAAAACCTGGTCAGTTTTTTTGTCGAGAGGATATAAATATCCACAATGTCAACAAAACTGTCTAGTCATTGAGCATTCATAAGAAATACACATATTGAAGTTTGCTACATGTTTATATGCAAAATACTCTTGTACTAAAGGAGGCTTCCTTATCCATGTTGTTCTTGAACGTGAATATAAAATCCTCAGGACAGGGTTGTCTCATAAATACTTTCTATGGATCATTGATACCTGTTCCTAACATTTTTGGATAGGAATGGGTACTGTACCGTTCCTAAGGAACGGATTTTTTTTATTGTACGGCTCCATTCCTATTTACATGATGTGCTGTCTTTGACCAAAAAACATTTCTACAAGTTCTAATTTCTGTAGTGTAGAGCAGTTAGTGCAGCAATGTCGCTGAAATTCTCATATCAAAATTCAAACTATCACTGTAGTTGAAAGAGCAATCATACGTTAAAGGAGGATACAGTGTCCTAGGAGGAAAACATGTGCCTTTACAACTCTGGTGTTAATGAGTTATTTATAGATCATGATTCATGAACAAGATATTGAGAAAATTATTCTAGGGCTAAATTAGGATTGACTCACAGTTTTGCAACTTTGAGTTGGGATTCAGAAGCCAAGAGGATTGTGAAGCGTAAAGTTGAGTGAACAGTCTCATAGCCTATAATCTTGAAACTCTGGAATGCGTGAACTTTTCCTGAACTGCTGTGAACCACACACTTGTTGGAAAGTGAGCCTAAATGAGGTACCTTGGTCCAATACTGCCAGAAGTTAGAACCTCAGGAGCTCATGTCAAGTAGGATGCTTGACATAAGAGATGGAGCTGACCAATTATGCTTATATTAGGTCCAAAGTTTTAGATTAATGCCAGTTTTTTGCACGCATTTCTGTAGTTTTCCGTTATATTAATGAGTGTGGTCAGGTACATGTAGATGTAGAGTTATGTTTGGTAGTTTATCTTTCAAAGGATGTAAGTCACTGTTATCATCGCATCGATTGTGGCAAGAACAGAACCTTTGTTGCCTCAGAGAAACTAGTGCCTCTGCAATGCTATGAGTTCATTGCTCAGCTTAAATTTAGATAATGTGTTTCATGTGTCAGAAATCAACTACAGGATGAGATTATACCGCACTTGGCCCAGTGAGACTTACATGTGCTGTAGATCCGGATTCTGCAGATGTAGTTTCCAGGCATGATAACAGGGCACAGAAGCAGCTGTGAGAGTAAATGCATGGAAGCTAGCCAGATTCAGCTCTCACAAGGCACCTGGGACTGCTACAAAAGGCAAGGGAGAATTCCTCTTTTTGCAACCCATAGCAAATCAGATAGTGCAGCAGAGTACACCTGTAGCACTAACAGTAGCAGAAGAAGTAATGTCAGCATTGACCAAGGGTTAACAAATGGCTGGAGGAAGGAACAGGAAGATCGTATATATGCAAAAGCTCCCGACAATAACAAAGATGAGGCTAGACTTCCTTTCGAGGCAGAAGGTGCATAAGTAGCTACAATAGTATCAGTTACTCTATCAATGACTTCTGAGTTATTGAGCCCTCTTCCTTTTGAGAAAGTATGGTCCTTCCAATACACATCAATGTGAAAGCTTTAGTGCAAAGTTGCCGCAATCAGTAGTTCCATCAAGTGTTGTCTGTGCATCAGTTCCTGCAGGAAATATTCCGGTGCACCTTAAGCATATACTGTAACAGTCATCTGCTGATTAACCTCCTTGGGTTGCAACAGTGCAGGAAATATTCGATGCATCTTAAGCATACAGATTCATTTGCTGATCATCCACCTTGGGTTGGAACAGCTATAAGTGACAGATATAATGCCTCTGGTGAAAGTGTGGATGATAGGTTGGGACAAGGTGAGCAGTCAATTCATGAAGTATGGCCTAATAAGTGCAATGTGGCGGCTGGCCTACAGTGTCTGCACTTCATATCAGTGAGTCCTATTCTCATGTTTTACTTGCAAGTCAATATACTTTTCCAAGTATGATGAACTGCTCGCAAGCCACAGCATGTCTCTTTTATGTGGGGTATCTTATGATGGACCCATCAGTGCCTGAATGACAGACAAGCTCTGGTGCTGCTGGAAGAAAGTAAGGCTCAAACTGTTGTCCACTACCTTACCTCGTCAGATGCACGAAGGACCACACATGTTCCAAGCTTTTGTGAGTATCCGCAGCACATTCTCATTCTCCTGTTTTTGTTCCTCAGTTCTCTTAATGGCCGTTCTTCTTGTGAGCATTTTATTCCCTTCTAAATCAGGTTATTCTTATAGAGAGGTTGTTGGCTGACTAATCAACAGAAGCTTACAAGAACCCCAATAATATACTTCAATGTATAGTTTCCTAAGTTGTGATGTGTGGATCTTTTGAGTTATTGAGCTTTTTGTGAGCTTAGGGGTTCTTCTGCAGCTATATATATATATATATATATATATATATATATATATATATATATATAGCCTAGATTCATCTATTTGAAAATTATCTACTAAAATTGCAATTTATGTAAAGTAAAAAATAAATTAATATTGTTTGGACCAACTAGAAACGAAGGCCAGCCTTATAAACATTAACATCTAAGTTAGGGTTTAACATTCAAGAATGTACTCAACATGTATCCAATTCTTGGAACGTCATCCAATACAAATTGAAAAAGCCTCCTTAAAAAATATTCCAAATACAACTGTTTATTAGACCAGAAGGGAATGTATGATATAACTGGCTAGGTGTACGTGACATCATTGCAATGTTTCACATGTTGGTGACTCGAATACTTTCAAGTAGAAGGCCAAAATTCAGAATCTGTCTTAGAAACTTGTACTTATTAGACTCATGTCTATAGATAAAAATCATAATTATAAAAAAAAAAGAGATTGATGTTGTATGTTTTTGATTCGTGTCATTTTGAGGGTACTTTTCATAATGTTAATTGAAGACAACAACTTTGTATATGTTATTTATGCAAGTTATTCAAAACGAATGAGATGTTGTACTCACTTGTTCAGATTTATAATTTGGAGAATATGTAATGATAAATGAAAACATAGTTTTAAGCGTTTTTTTTTACATTATTATTATTTTTTATATGTAATGACATCTTTTCAAGTACCAATATTGTTTTGAAATCGCTTGGCTTGTGTTTTAATATGTTATAACCATTTCAAACACGTGAAGCAAATAAGTCTATATAGAATGATGGTAAATTATTTGCAATATGTTGTCATGAGTAGTACAAATTGTTGATATGATGAGACTATTTTCGCAAGGAACATATAGAGATGCATCTGACAACATTTTTGGAGAGTTTTCACATTGTTGGTGATATCTTTTCGTCAACAATGTTGTTTGTCCAATCTAAACTTTTTTCTTTGTGGTGCATTCTAACTTGTAAATGTGAGGGTTCTTCGTGCTCTTTTTGGTGGAGGTGTTTTCTTGCATCCAAACAATTTATCTAATGTATGTTTTTGTAAAATTGCTTAGGAGTAAACTTTTTGAAATGAAATATATAAACAAAATTTGATTTATCTTTGTGACACTTGTTGATGCTACATCTTCTTTGATAACCTGAAAAGTATGCAATAAGGTAAAGTTGCAAATTATATTAATATTTTGTTATAGAAATATAAAAACAATGTTTGTTGTACCTTATATTGTATTTGAGGGAGATTCAAATATATGTTCTATTGTAGAGTTGATTACTCGTATTTCTGAAGGAATTGTGATTGGTCCATTTGTCGCTTTGTTTTTACTTTGATTCACGTGACCAAGGTGTTAATGAGTAGCAATTGCATCAGATTGTGCACGAGTCATTTCATTCCAATCGTTGATTGGAATGCCGTATCTGAAATACAAATTTCTTACTATGTGTAAGATTTGTTTACATGTGATTCAAAATAACAAGTTGCTATCAAATTTGTATGCACTGTTTCGGAAATAGTGATTTGAACTTTTTTGTAAATTAATAAGAAGTCTTGCAATGAAGTAATTGTAAGCAATCGTTTTACTAAGTTCTAGGTATTGAATATTATAAAATGGTTATCAAATGACTAGACATTGTTATTTTTAAAAATAGTTACCTTCAATTGGTCGACTATTATTAATACTTTGAAATTGATTTTGTGCAGTTTTTTCTCATCAATAAGTAGTGATAGCATAGATTTTGTTCAATCATCGTTCATGTATTCTTTGGGTTCTATTTTCATGTATTCATAAGAAACATTTGTTTTGTTAATAGATATGTCATTGTCGGTATTGTCATCGAGATGTTGTCACTTGTTGCTATTTTGGAGAGCTATTTTTTTGTAAAATAAGACGAATTACGATCTATCAAGTTAGACATATTATGATAAAAATTTCGTTAAAGAAAATAAATTTTTTTGAGTCACTTAGCTTCATTGGAATTCATGGAAATAAAATTTACGGTAAAAGAGATTGTATCTCAATCATTGTCAACACCTTGTGAATTGATGAGTTTATTTTGCAAAAATGAATGTAAAACTATGCACATTGAATTTCATAACATCTCTAAGATGTGTAGAAATGATTGAAATATTGTCATCTATCAATCCAAAAGCTTGTCTCTCGGTTATTATTTCTATTATAAAGCACATTTTGTATTTCATTTATTGTTGGTTTTTTTAGTTCGTATGATGTTTAAGAATTCTATATATACATAGGATTTTTGCATAATATCTCACTGAATATGTCAAATTGAAGTGTGTTGCAATTTTTCAATATGGAGAAGAACATATATGACATGGCCAACAAAGCGATTTTTGTCTATGTCGACATATTGCAGGTAATTGTGCATGGCCACTAGCAGTAGAATGAGATCTTTTAAAGGTTTATTTTGGGGATTGTTTTTCACTTGAATGATTTGATACAGAACCAACTACAAAGTGTGGGATGTCATTACGGACATCTTATCAAATATGGTATGTTTTGCATCAAATATCAATTTATAGCGGAAGTTTGTAGGGCTTAAGTTTTGGACATAAAGGTTTTTAAAGGAAATGAGAAATAGATTATGCACAGTCATAGCAGGTTTTGCTAAGTTTTTTTGTTGCAAGTGTAGTTGTTGTTGAAAGCAACACATTGGAGTGCGGGTGACCAGTTAGATCGGTTTAAATGTAACTAGAGAATTGTCGTACGTAAAGTTTGGCAATTTAAAATGTTCGAATTCGTGTTCTAATTTGGATGGTATCATAATTCAAAACTCAAGGTCTCATGTGATCATTATCATTTGTTAGTATTTTACTTTCAAGTGTTTTTTTTAAAGCAATATATTTATAATTTGTTGTCTCTGGCTATGATCAATTAATTGTCTATTGGTATATTTAACTATATAATCTCAATATCTTTTTAGAAATATATAATATTTTTCAAGATGATTTCAACTAAAAATAATCGTCGAGTGTTGTTTTTTCAAAAGCACATTTAAGAAGAAACCTTTCGTTTGTTGAGCTAGATGAAAATTGTGAAGTGTACTAATCTATCAATTTTGAGTATAGAATTTTTAAATTGGTCAATGTAATTAGATTTGGTTTTGCATTTCAAAAAAAATTAAATTGTGATTTTTTTTCAATATTTATAGAACGTTAATTTTTTAAAGTTTGTTTATTTCGATACATAAATAGTAATGGGGTGCGATAGTACAATATTTTTGTAACCAACCATTTTTTTCATAGTTGAGGAGTTGATGAATCTATGTAACGAATTAATTTGCTTCTTTTTGCAAAACAACAAAACAAGTTCGATATAGCTTCCATTTTTGTTTCCATAGCTTCATGCCACTCCTTGTGCTCCTTTGCTTTATCAAAAGTTTTTGGTTCTTGAGCCTTGAGCACAGAACTCATTAGAGCTAGATTCATCTCTAATCTTGCAGGAGGTTTTTGATTTCTACTTGATCTTCTGAGCTCTCCTTGCTCACTTGATTTGAGAGTATCTCCCTTATTAGCATCACTTGTTACTGACAAGTACCACTTAGGCACTCTCCTAGGAATCTCATTATTGACCCTGTCTTTTTCCATTGCTCTTCCATATCGACACCAACTTCTTCTTTCATTTGCATTTTAGCTTTATCATCAAAGGGATCAATTGTCAATTTTATTTGGTCATTTGACCCATCTCATTAAAAGTTGCATATCTGAAAATCACGATTTTTTGTGCATCTGTGTCATACATCTTGTATGCCTTGTCTCTTTCATCATATCCAAAGAAAATACACTTAACAGTTTTTGCATCCAACTTCTTTCGTTTTTCATCAGGTATATGAGCGTAAGCATTACAACCAAATACTTGTAAATGAGAAACATTAGGTTTCTTTCCAGTAAAAGCTTTGTAATGTGTCTTACCCTCCACGGACTTCGTAGGACACCGATTCAAGATATGAGTAGTTGTGTTGCATGCTTTTGCCCAGAAAGTATTTGGCAAACCCTTGCTCTTAAACATTGCTCTAGCCATCTCCACAATGGATCTGTTTTTCTGTTTAGCAACTCCGTTCTGTTGTGGTGAATAGAGTGTAGTGGTTTGTCTCTTGATCCCCTGATCTTTGCAAAAATTTATAAACTCTGTTGAAAAATACTCACTGCCACCATTTGATCTGAGGGTCTTAATATAACAACTTGTTTGTTTTTCAACTAGAGCCTTAAACTCTCTAAACTTGGCAAAAGCATCAGATTTCTTGCTTATGTTTACTGTAGTCATCAATGAATGTGATGAAATAGTAACAACCACTAATGGACCTAGTTTGTATTGGTCTACACAGATCACTATGAACAAGATCAAGAATGTCATTGGCTCTTCTTGCTCCATCTTTGGGAAATCTTTCTCTATGTTGTTTTCCCAAAATGCAATCCTCACAAATTTTTCTTTCAAAAGAGATATCAGGCAATCCAACAACTAGATTACCTCTTTTAAGGATTTGCAAGCTTTGAGCACTAATATGACCAAACCTTTGATGTCACTTCGACTATCAACAGTGCTTACCATAAGCTTGAGTAAAAGATCTCGCATTCAATTCGTAGAGTCAATTCCCGTTGACTCTAGCTCCTGTAGCAATCACTTTGTAGTGATTCTTGATGTCTTTGACAAGACATTTGTCGATGTCAAACTCAACCTTGAGTTGTTGATCAGCCATCGTCCCAACAGATAGTAGATTGTTAGCTAAATCAGGTACATATTGCACATTGCTTATCCGCTTTATCTTTCCGCTGGCTAACTTCAATGGTACCACTCCAACTCCTTTAACAAATAGCAATTTGTCATCGGCTTGTCCAACTTCATCACCATTGTGAGTTTCCTTGAGTTCTAAAAACCACTCTTTCCTTGAAGTCATGTGTTTGGATGCACCACTAAATCTTTCTTATGCTGCCCTAGCCTTTTCGATGCCTCCGGGATTGTGTCTTCGTTCTCCACTAATAACTGTGAGCTCCAAAACCTGTAAAATACATCAAAAAGGTTTTCTTCCAGCCGTTTTTGTCACTCCAAGCTTTCACCTCGTGAAGGACTTTCTCACTTTGTTGTGGAGCCTGTGACAAGTTGTATCCACTGATCAAGCACGTAGGACTATCACTGCTCTGATACCATGTCAAGAATTAAATATGCAACATCAAGCATTCACCATAAGCAATCATCACAAGAAGATGGAAGAAGAACACGCATTATCACACTTGCTCATACGTAATGTAAAATGTACAAATAAACCTTGAACCTCTGATAGAGAGAAAAAACCTACGAGTAGACTAGTAGACTAGCCTACCTAATGACAGTTGGTCACAACTGTCAACATCAATGTACCTCGTAAACAGTAACAATGAAGTTTATCATTGATTTACAAGCTTTGATCTTCAAATTTAGCATTGCATAAAATATATTGTGTGCATCCACGCTTAGAGCCTTTGTAAGAATGTTTGTCGTCATTTGGTAGTACTCCAAGCTTATCTCTTTGTTGAGAACTTTGCTTCTGACATAGTGATACTTGATTTCAATGTGCTTACTCCTATAATGAAATCTAGGGTTGGCCGATAAAGCAGTAGCACTTTGATTATCACAAAAGACAATTGTCGAAGCATATTGTGTCAAAACAAATGTTTGATAGTAAATTTTTCAACCACACTGCTTCCTTTTTCGTTTGAGAGAAAGCGATCTACTTTGATTCTGTAGACGATAGAGCTATAGAGGTTTGCTTGCAACTATTTTATGAAATTGGACCATTTTCGAGGATGAATGTAAATCTAGATGTGGATCTATGAGTGTCTACATCTCCTGCCCAACTTGCATCCGAATAACCACTGATTACGTGTTGGATTCCATCCCTTATCTCACTATTAATCTAGATACATTTAAATACATGTCCAACCGCATACTCTACAAAAATGCCCTAGTTATATGACAGTCTGCATAAATACAAAGGATTCGATGACAATGTTTCATTGACACAACTGAACTATTGATATGAGCATCATCGTCTATACGTTAGTCATCATCGACTATTCGGCCATTATTGAACTATCGAGCAATCACTATCGACTATCGACTATTTGATAGCTCAACACTATTACGCTCGAGCAAAGTTAGTAACGGAATCAGATTATGTCCGACAACGACTACTAACGACACGTAGTGCCTTAATCCATATTTGTAAAGTATAGATTAAACATTCTTTTAACCATATAGCCATGTGTATATTCTCAATAAGAATCAATGTAAAGGAGTTACTCATGCTACTTGTTCATTGATCAATCAAGCATCTATTTAGAGCGCAACTATTCGATCTTTCTCTTTGTTAGTACAGAGTATTGTCTCATGAAAAAAATTGATTTGACATTATAGACTTGGCCACCTTAATCATATATCGATTGCTAATATGTCTAAGCATTCTTCAGTTCTTGATTTTGACTATCGAACTGTCGACCCTCCTGTTTGCCAAAGTTGTATTATAAGAAAGCAAACTAGAAGACCATTGAAGCCGAACCAATAACATATATAAAGATTTGCTAGACATAGTTCACGTTCATATATGTAGTTCGTTGCAGACACCATCACTACTTGATGCAAATTCTTTATTACATTCATTGATAATTATTTTAAAAGAACTGCTTATGAAACACATATTGAAGCTTTCCAATTTTTCAAAAATTATAAAGAGCATGCATAGTTGCAGACAAGCGAAAAAATTACAGCTCTCAAGAGCGACAATGGTGGTGAATACATCTCAAATGTCTTCAAGGATTACTGTTTGACGACTAGTATCGAACAACAATTTGTTGCTTGCTATTCTCTGCAGTCAAATGGACTGGCCAAAAGGAAGAACAAGACCTTAGTCGAGTCTGCCAAATGCATTATCACTCATGCTCGTTGCCCAAATCATTTTGGAAACATGCTATATCAACAATAGCGTATGTGCAGAATCAATATGTAACTAAAGGCCTACTTGATAACAAGACTCCTCATGAAGTTTGGACTTGTTCTAGACCTTCATTGAAGCATTAAAGAGTCTTCGGATGCACTACCTATGCTCATGTCCCAAAGGACACGAGAAAGAAATTAGATGCATTCTTTCAAGACTATTTTATTGGCTATTGTTCTTCAAATGAAATGTATCTACTGTACAATATTGAAACCTATAAAGTTGTTACTAGCAGGAATGTGAATTTCATTGAAGATCAGTTCATTGATCTATAGGGTAAGAACCAGATCCAATCTATCAACTCTGTCCCAACAACTGATGTATATCGAAATACCATTTCGATACCTTTAAGCACTCAACCTGTATAATCAGATTCAGAAGAAGATAAAGAAGCTACAACTCAGGAGCAGCCGAGACAAAGTTGAATTTTGCAGCTAGAAGCTTCAACTGGAAGATCAATAAGGATTCGAACTTGGCATGTTCGATACACTGATGAGTTTGCTCACTATTCTATATAAGAAACAACCACAATTGAAGAAGCAATGTCGCTGGCCGATTCAGATCTCTGGAGACGTTAAAGTATGAGGGATTTGCCATCGTAGAAGGTACATGGATGGCTCACATGATTGGAGGAGGACTGGGTGACAAGACACATGTTAAAGTCACCTCCTCGTAGCCCTCTTTGGTTGGGTCTACTTTCTTATCATGTATGCACTTGGGTTGATTTTTTTGGTTTTAATTTTATGTTTTGAGAAAAAAAAATTGAGAGAGAGAGAGAGAGAGAGAGAGAGAGAGAGAGAGAGAGAGAGAGAGAGAGAGAGAGAGAGAGAGAGAGAGAATGTGTGTATAAAAAATGAATGAAATGTGAATGAATTGATTTTGATTTTTGGTTTTGATTTTATGTTTTCAGAAAAGAGATAGGAGTTGAAAGAGAGAGAGAAGGAGAGGTAATGTGTATGTGTGTATAAGAAAATTTATGAAATGTGAATGACTAGGAAAAACACAGATTGTTTAAAAAAAAATTTGTGAGAGAGAGAGATAGAAAGGTAATGTTTTTTTAGAGAGATATTTTGTGTGAAGAGAGAGAGATTTAGTTTTCGAATTTCATTTTTGGTTTTGAGAAAAGGGAGAGAGAGAGAGAGAGAGAGAGAGAGAGAGAGAGAGAGAGAGAGAGAGAGAGAGAATGTGTGTAAGGATTTTAGCATACTCAACTCATTCACTTAAAAAGTTTTTTTCCATTCTCTACATCCACACATCATTTTTGGTTTTATCCATAATAATTGTATCTAAGAATTCTAACCTTGTTAGCATAGTCACTTTTAATATTGCCCCCTGTGATATTCCTGGATTCCTATTAAGGTTTTCGAAAAAGACACTTGGTTTGTATCAAAGGGTGTAGCTAAGACGCGCATTTATATTGTCACTTAGGCTTTCTCGAAGGATGTTTCAGTAAGGTCCTAGTCTCATCGGAGGTACATCCATACTGAAAGTTGAGTCATGCCTTGTACTGTCTTATGTCGAGACAACATGGGTTTCGGTTCTTGGGTTTAATGCAACATCTCCATCTTTGAGATTATAGGGTATGTCCGTGAAAATGATTTAGGCTTTCATCTTAGATTCATAAGCATAAAAGTAAGATCACGTATTTAAGGGGTCATTGAGATATATCATTCTCAAATACATTCGGGTGTAATCCTTTGTCTATTACTGAACTAATCTTATAAGTAGCATCGTCTCATATCTGTTAGATTTCTTATGCTCAGTCTTAAACAAATCGTTCAAGTAATGAGCATCCTGAAAACCAAAGGCCGACTACATGTTTTCGGACCTTCACATTTTTTTCTTTAATTTTTTTTTGCCTTAACCATTTTTAGGCACCTTTGCCTTTTCCGCACCTTCGCAAAAAATGTGACACAGTGGCCAAGTGGCCAGAATGCCTTAGAAATCATTCTTAAGGCACCTTTGCTTTTCGTCTCCTTCGCCTTTTCGCACTCGCAAAAAGTGCGACATAGTGGCCAAGTGGTCAGAATGCCTTAGAAACCATTATTAAGGCACCTTTGCTTTTCGCCTCCTTCGCCTTTTCGCACTCGCGAAAAATACGACACAGTGGCCAAGTGGCCAGAATGCCTTAGAAACCAAATCTAAGGCACTTTCGCCTTCTTCGCTAAAACTTCAGTGTAAGGCACTTTCGACTTTTTCGTCTTTTTTGGCTTCTTCGCTACCTTCAGTGTAAGGCTAGCCGCTAGAATGCCTTAAAAACCATTCTTAAGGCACCTTCGCCTTTTTGGCTTCTTCGCTGTCTTCAGTCTACAGGCGCCTTAGGGATTTACACACCTTAAGTCTAAGGGCACCTTCAGGAGCTGCATACCTTCAGTCTAAATGGCACCTTCGGGTTTTTCGGGTTTTTTTTCATTTTTGCTACATTGGTAGATCGACATCGCCAACTTATCACCAACCCTAAAACAGCGGGAGAAAAAAATATCCTAAGGGCGGTTACCAACTTTGTACAGATGCAAAACTGGAGTAAATGACAGTTAAGGCATAAGATATTTTTCTCTCGACACTTGTAAATATATATACTAACTGAATCTAGCTATGTAAGTGTTAATTGAATTTTTCTTTTAATCAGAGTTTTCTGTAGCCAGCACTATCACGCTCAACAAGCTAAAGTTATTACTTCAAGTTATTGCACTCATTGTTGATATTTATCAGAGTGCAATTTTTGTCTCACTATTGTGTCGTTCATTTGCGCATTCTGTATGAATTCTTCTACTTGAATATTTCTGCTGCTAACTGTTGCGTTTTCGTTCCTACACACCTCGCTCAATTTTCGAGCTTCTGCTGCCACTCATGCCTCCACGGTTTTATGACATGGTATCAGAGCGGGCATTTCAGTAATCTACATTTCTACTGTGGATTATCAGTCTTGTTTCTATCAAGACGTCTTTCTAGCAAACGCACAGCCAATAGTATTCCGACAATCATTGTTTCCACCAACGATCTCGTTCAACCAGAATGGATCCATCATCTAGTTCATCTCTCATTGACAAACTCGATGGAGATAACTACCATCTATGGAAATTCAAGATGAAGGTTATACTTCTAGCCAAAGAACTGTGAGACATCTTTGATGACACAGAGCTCAAATTAGAAGATGATGCAGCCGTCATCACCAAGTGGAGACTGAGAGATGGCAAAGCATTTTCCATGATCACCCTCAACATCAAGGATACTCAGATCAGCCACATACATGCTATTCAGACTACTAAGGATGTATGAGACATCCTAACAACTCTCTACGACATGAGAGACGTTACGTCCAAGCTTCATCTGAGGAAGAAATTCTTCACCCTCAGAATGTTTGATGCAGAGATAGTGTTTCGAGCCACCTCAACATCTTCAAAAATCTTATGGAGCAGATGACTGCAACTGGCTCTGTCATAGAAGATTCCGATGCACTCATGAATCTATTATCGAGTCTACCTGAGGCCTACAAAAATTGGGTAATGGCAATTTCTACCCAGGAGCACCTTACTCTATCAAGAGTAATTTCGCTGCTCCTACAAGAGGAGATCAGCATCCTCCTCAAGTTCAGGATCGGATCCTCAAGCTCTATATTCAAAAATTCAGAAGTTTAGATCCTAGAGATCTACAAAGTCAGGCTCTACTGACAAGAAGAGTAACATGCAATCTGGACCAAATTCCGGTTCAGGATCGAATTCAAGCTCTTCATCATTCCAACCAGCGCAGAAACTTTTCTACAGATACTGTCAGAGGACTGGCCACGAAATCAAGGACTGTCGAACTTTGAAGTACAACAACGAAAAGAAGAAGTAGTTCCAACAACAAGCACATAGTGTTACAGCCAGTCACTCAAATCAGCAACAAGAAGAAGAAGATGATGAAGCATCTTTCATGACCAAAGTCGAAGAACATCATGATATCGATTCCTCGTATCTAGATTTCGGAGCAACTCAACACATGACTCACCATCGTGACTGGTTCAAAGACTATAAGTCATTCACCTTTGCTTTTCCCGCCTTCTTCATCTTTTTCGTTCACGAAAAATGCGACACACTAGCCAGAATGACTTAAATCTTAAAACTATTTTAGGGCACCTTCGTCTTTTTTGGTTTTCTTCGCCGCCTCTAAACTAAGGCACTTTTCACCTTTTTCACTGTCTTTTAGTTTAAGGCACCTTCGCCTTCTTCTCTGCCTTCAGTGTAAGGCACTTTTTGGCTTTTTCATCTTTTTCCACCTTCTTCGTTGTCTTGAATCTAAGGGCGCCTTAGGGATTTACATACCTTTAATGTAAGGGCACCTTCAAGAGTTGCAAACCTTCAATGTAAAAGCACCTTTGGGTTTTTCGGTTTTTTCGCGTTTTTGCTGCATTGGCTGACCGACGTCGCCAACTTATTAGCAACCCTAAAAACAGCTGGACAACCAAATATTCCAAAGGCGGTTGGCGGTTACCAACTTTGTACATATTCAAATGTTGACCTTTCTTCATCTATAAGCAAGGAAGTTGCCTCTTGTTTTTCTACTCTTATTGATGGTTTCACAAGTAACCAATGGCTATGTCTTGTCTCATCAAGATGATTTTCCTCATCAACCCCTATAGACAAGTTGGATAGCTTTTTATTTTTCACACCTAAGGTTATGTACCTTAGTGTTCTTGAAGGTTATTGCTTTGCATGTGGTTTCTTGGAAGAAAAGAAGGATGGAGATCCAAGTCTATGGATCATGGTTGGATGCTTATCCACCAAGGACGGCTACATAGCCTTTACACTCTCTATCTCGAAGATGTTTGAGCATGAAGACGTTATTGTTTTTCATGAAGATCTATTTTCAATCTTGGAAGAGGCGGAGAGCATAGTGTCTCTTATTGCATCAAAAGTTTATTCTATTGAGAAAAGCCAACTTATGATGGGGTCGAGGTTTGAGGAGGAATATCCTCAACATGCATATCCAAGAAGATCTTCATCATTGTACAAGGCCGAGTCTTTGAGATTCTTATTTCATGGAAAAGAAAGGATAAGTGAAGGTGGTATTCATTCTATTCTACTCACCTATGGTTCTCTTTCTTTGGTTGATGTTGTATCTTGCTTAGTTGAGATTTGTTCATCTCAAAGATCAAGTAAGACTATTCTAGTTTTGAATAAAGTTTTTAGTTTGGAATTAATTCGTGTCATTGATGACTTGATTATGTTTCCAAAACATCTAGAAAGCAAGACATTGTATCATCATTTGTATGCTCTTAAATTGAGTGAGAGCAAGAATAAGAACAAGCTGGAACATATTGAAAAATGTGTTCCTTCATTTGATGAGGCATGTTGTAAACTTCTTGTGAGATTAAGTGAAGCATCCACTGAGGACGCTTACACCCTCAAGAAAGTATTTAGCCTCAATTTGATCAAGTTAGAGTATGGTTTCAAGATTAGATCCATTTTGGATAAAGTTCATAGTGTTTGGACTAGTAAAGCTAGTGTGCTTAATCTTGAATATTGCTCATGGTATAATCTTGATCTATATGATCTTTGTCATCATGGTGAGGCATGGAAGCCTCGATTTTTTTAGATTCTTATGCAGCCCTCTTCATGCAAAGGAACTTCTCAAACCCAGGATCTACACCAGACATGGAGGAGGCATGTCAACATAGTGGCAAATTGGTGGAAAATTTTCCAAAGGCATTTGGAAAAGATTTCTATGAAAGAGATCTTATCGTGGATTTGATAAGCGTGCTGCTATGATGGATTCTTTGTTCATCTTCACTTCAAATGCAAAGCAAAGAGTCCAGACACACAAAGGATCTTCATCAACATCAGATAGATATATTTTAAGGAGGAATGCTAAAAAGTGTAAAACATATCTATCTTATGTTTGTTGATGTTTGTGGGGTTCTACCCATGTAAATACTTTGTACATATCCAAGGTATGTGAATTGAGCACATATCCTTGTAGAATAGGGCGAGTTTGGGTTAGGTAGATCAAGTTCCAATGACATGCATAAAGTCTAGTTGGTCTAGTATGACATGCATTTAGAATTTCACATGGAATTGTTCAAATATGGCCTTGTAGAAACTCGAGCCATAATAAATGCATTGTGTCCTAAGTTTACATTGTGATATGCAAGGCATGAAATACTCTAGTGGACACATGCATGAAATACTCTAGTGGACACATGCATGTAGTTTTGTACATGTCTAGTTGAGAAATTGACACTTGGAGAAAGTAGGTGCATCTCAGGTGCAATATGTGCATGCAAGCAATTAGGTGTCAAGATAATAGTAGTTTGCACTTGAATAGGTGTGGGAAATGCATTGAATGCGGGGTTAATCTTTGGCGAGCTATTTGAAGCGAGCTTTTCCGAGCAATTACTTTTTGGCGAGCCTTCTATAGGAAAATCTTATTTTTGTATTGCACCATTTTTGTACCGTCGTGGACATCCGGTTTATCGTTGAGTTTGTGCCGTGAGTTGTTTGACATGGGTTTTTTTAAGATTGTCTCATTGCTTTTATCATACAGATACATGTAGAACCCAATCATCAGAGTAGCCAATTTGCTGATGCTTCTATGTTTACCAATGTACAACTCTTTATGCCAAGGATATAAAACATGCTACACTGGGCAGCTTTGGAAACAACCGCATAGTAAGCTGGTAAATCACCTGCTGGAAGATCACATCAGATAGCCCACAACTTGAATGGGGTCGAAGTGAAAAAGTAATGTGTCGATAAATTTCCAATAAATTAGTAAACATTACAAATAATATTGCCAAGGTTTGACACATTTGGGACAATGTCTACATTAAAAGATGCAGATGCATCCAAGCTCATGTGGAAGACAAGCTCCTACAACTCAAATGAAAAAAAAGCGTAATTTCAGTTAATAAAAAAGTGTTTGCTAACCTTTCATGACACATCCACTAAAGAGGAAATGAACAGTTGCACCAAACCGTGCTTGGATATATTAAATTCCGTCCCGTTATAGTTGTGTCGACTACGTCTCCTAGTATGGCATAACGAACAGGCTACAAGCTATTAGATATTAGCGGAGCACACCTAGTGAATAAGTAACTACCAGTTGCCAACCGAGCACACTATTGAATCTGGGTCCTGCCCCCATGTGCTGTCGTACTTGCCAAAAGGATAGGCGTTATTTGATGAATTAAGACCTTGACCATGTGGAACTATGGTTTACGTTGACACAAACAATATTTTTTGGAATTTCAAAAAGCCAACAAGATAATTTTCAAACAAACGTGTTCACATTAGCCACTATTTGATATATATATATATATATATATATATATATATATATATATATATATATATATATATATATAACACCTACAAATATTGATGGATAGTAGTTTTCCAGCTTAAGAGTTGAATCAGTCATGGTCTCGATTTTTCAAAATCTTGGCCTCTTCTACACAAAGACAAAGCTTGCTATTTATTTTGATACAACTACACACGTTCTCTGCTCAGAGCACAAGACAATTCTGCTTCAGACAATTGTGGCTGGTGTACGAACATGTTACAATTCTGATCGAGTCCTAAAACTGTTAAAAATATGAAATATATGTGCTTGCATGCGAGATATGATTTTTCCTCCACTGCTCACGACTGAAAATTTGGACATGAGCAAGTTGCTTCTTCTAATTTCGACCACATACTCTGACTGGCCATTATCTCCGAAACTAACGATATGAAAAATCTCATGATTTAAGGTCTTGACAACATGTGTGTTTACTACTCGCGCATTCAAAGCCAATGACCTTTCAATCCTCTCAAGCACCTTTTTTGAAATTCCTGGGCGGTATTTGTATCGGTGATGATCATTGCTCGGGTTCGCAGTTATCGGAGTAGGTTGGTTTGTTGTGTTGTCCATAATACCCCCGGGTTGACAATGGCATGATGCACTTCTAGGTTGCCATTGATCGACACCCCTTCCTTCTGGCGGTGTTTCTTCGGCAATAAATGTTGGGAGTGATGCTCCCCTTGTTTCAAGTGTGAAACTTGTAAACAAATATCAAGAGTAATTATTGAAAGCTCAACAAAAATCAGCGTTGAAGACCATTTTGCCAAGACAAACATAATGCTCCAACATGCATAATTTCTATAATTCTCACATGCACGGTTTAGGGCTTCGATTTCTGATAGAGAGAGGTTGGTTCCAGTTGCCACATGCCAAATGCTTGGAATATTTAAAGCTCTTTTCGATATACATCTACTGGGATCCCACGTGTGTCTGCATTCATCAGGACAAAACCACATAAACTGGCGACAATCTCCACCCGGGTGCTTCCTGCTTCCGAAGAAACATGGAGCAGGGTTGCCATGTGCGTTGGAAACAATTCGACCACACATGCCCTTTTCGGGATCCAACCCAGACATTTCACCTTGCTGCCAACTTCCGTGCGACATATAGCCCATTGGGTATCGTGAATTTCACGTTCCACAACCAGACACACTTCCTCTATTGTTTCATTAACATTAGCATTTTAGAAATCCAACTTCTTGCGTCTCCCACGTGTAGTCCGATCCATGTTTACATGAATGTATTCAGGTCTATGAGTAGCATTGTCTTCGACGTTGACCACCTCAACAGGCCCACGCTTGCATTGCACTGTTTCATGGTCTCCTGATAATGATGTCTTAAGGAAGTGCATGGGCGTGCTTGTGACCACATTGTTCACAGCCGTTGCTACAGTTCTTGGCGCCTATGTGGCCCTTAGTGCACTACGGTTTATCAAGCTTTGCAAGTTAGGACCTTCACCCAGATGTCTTCCTTGTAAATAGGCTTGTTGCTTGGCACTTTGCAAATGAGCATTTGCAAGATCAGAGACGCACACATCATACAACGATATCTTTGTGCGTCCACCTTCACCCGCAAGCCAACTGCCATGCTTGGATTCGGACAAGTTAGTTCTTGGCGTGTTCGCACCCTCAATCACATCAACCACCTATGCACCACAAACATGTACTTAGTGATCTATACATACGTGTAGGCATACAAAAAAGCTATAACAAGCTGTGCGTCGTGTTCTCGAGTCTTACTTGTGTCATGCGTTCACCCCAGTGAGCTATCCTGATGTTTCACCAGCCCATCCAACTGTCCATGTACGCCAGGTCATGGTCGCTAACCTTACATGTCCTCCACCATTGTCGAATGACTCTGTATTGTAGCGTTGACTCTTCTTTGGTCCTTGAAACTCGCCACTGCTCACACAAAGCCTTGTGTTTTCGTAGGTGCTCTTTATGCACATATTTGGTTGTGTGGATCGTTCTCTACCCACCAACCAACTCATTGTCCGGACCACCATTGAAGACCTTTCGAACAACGCGCCAGTTTGCTTGTGCTTCGTCTGCCATGAACCCGTGAAAGTCAGCCGAAGAGTGCCCATGTCGCATCATCATAGAATTCAACATCTCCCAAAATAGTGTCTGGGACTCCGTGTCTTCCTTTTTCATCTCGCATGTTGCAATTGTAAGAAGCTCCTGAATACTGTACATCACATGAAGTATTATTCCGTACACTTTACCATTAAGATATTTCTTAACCATAATAAACATAGCATTCACAAGTTTTGACATGCACCACAGGTTGCCTACAGAATGCACATGCAAGTGTACCAACAGAACTCGACGATCCTCCGAGCAGACATCTTCGATTGAGGATATCCTTGAAAAGAAGGGAGTTTGTCTTTTTTGTGTTTACTTGATTTGGGCATGTCTGCCGGATACACTGGAACATACCCCCGCAATATGAAACTCTCACCACCCCTGGAAACCGGATGTTTGAAGTGACAGGCTTTGTCCATATATGCCCATCAAAGTTATGCTCCATCGCATCCATAGACTGAGCCTGACTGTATGTGGGTGGGAACCCATATATCACGTCACCATTTTATGTTCTTGGTAGCTCCGTGACGTTCTCAATGTGGTTGTTTTGCACTACCAATTTTCTTAGAAGGCCACTAACTGTCCCTCCCACGATTACCTCTATAGTGCTCTTATGAACTGCTTGGAACGAGCTGACTGGAGGACTGTGGACCTGGAACAAAAAACAAAAAACCGAAAATGACAGAATGTTTCGAAAATGACATAATGTAGTAAATCTGATTTAAAAAAAAATACAAAGAGTCAAAACACAAGCCACATTTGAAGCGACGGTTGACCTATACCAAAAATTATTGCTGTTGTCAACAGCTCTGAATTGCTTTTCCCCAAAAAACCTATGTACCTGAAACCTCCAATGCACATGTACGTACAACTTCTGATGCCCCTGGAGGACTGTGGACCTGGAACAAAAAATGAAAAATGAAAATGACAGAATGTTTTTTGAAAATGACAAAATGTTTTGAAAATGATAGAATATAGCCACAAATTATAGTCGTTTGAATCCTAAAATCTATCTGGGCCCACCACAAACTAACCATTTGCACCTAAAACCACCCCAGCTAATCTCTCCTTCCTCCTCCATGCCCGCCTCCGCTCCCTCCACAACAACAAAATGCGCGATTTCTGACACAAGGTTCCGATAGATTAAAAAAAATTTCATAATCCGTCGAAATCTGACAAAATAATACGTCGGAATCCGACACAAAAAAAAAAAAAAATTGCCGGAATTTTTTTTTTTTACAGACGTTGGATTCCGACGGCCATTAAAAATGTCGGACTCCGACATCCCATTTTGGAGACTGCAACTTTTTAAATGGATGACGTCACCTGTCCGTGCAAAAAAAAAACACAAAGCGGACGTCAGATTTCGACGGATAATACAGATGTCGGAATCCGACGTCCGTGACCGAATTCTCAAAGCCGCGTCATTTTTCTAGGGTTTTCTTATTTTTTATTTGTGCAGGAGATTGTTGGAGATCGGCTTTTGGCGCTTCTTCTCAATTCTATCAATTCCATTTGTCTCATTCCAAGTACGATTTTTTTGTTTTGTTATGTGCAACTAAGATTTCTTTCTTTGTAACTTTTTCTTGTACACTATCTTCTTTGTATTGTATATTTTGCGTAGTTAAACACAAATATGTGTCTTAGTGTTTTATGATCATGAGCGAATGAGAGAGGAAGAGAAGGATGTGTGTGAGAGACATGAGAGATAGCAAGAAAATATAGATAGAAGAGTTTGATTCAATATTATGTTCTTTGTAGATTTTAGGGTTTAGATTTAATGTTATGTTCTTTGTGAAATAGTGTGAGACTGAGAGCTCTTGAGATTTGAATGAAGATCATAACCAGCTCCACCATCAAAGATGTAGATCTACCACTTTTTCTCACTGATTGATCCAGTATGGCTATCTTGTTGCTACTCCCTATCGAGCCATAAAGGGTAATCCATCGTTGCCTGATACATGTAAAATGAAATATCAGCTAGAGAAAGCTAGAGAAGCGTGCTCGGTATGATGGCAT